>CM076581.1:955719400-956319400 GCA_034641835.2 Pinus albicaulis | reverse complement strand
TAATCAAAGCTATCATAACAAACATCTCTGCAGGGTTGTTAAGATGCATAGCTTCAATTAGTCTTAAACAGGAAAATACTTCAGTGAAAATACCCCTGTGTTTTCTTTTGTTCCTGTTGAAATGTGAATTACAGTCCATGGTTTCTGGATGAACATAAAGAAGAGGCCAGAAAGTAGTACATGCAAGTTACACTCCACCACAAAGACAGGTATTTTCTCTTTAGATACAGCAGGTTGGTGTTTTCAGAACTCCATCAGAAGAAAGTGGCCAAAAGGAGCCTCGGTATCTGTGAGCAGAAGAAAGGATGGTTGCTTTTCGAAGAGTGCTAATCTCCCTACTCACAGAGATTATCTTTCAAATGACTTATAATAAGTTGACCAAGGAAAATGGTGACATTTCAGTTTCCCCTCAACAAAGAGCAGTGCAATGAGACAGTGAAGACCTCCTTCATAGGAAACAAAAGGGCAGCTCCCCTTGTTTCACTTTCTAACTCTGATGTATCATCTTCTGTTTTTTCTTCTACCCACAGTCAAAGAAGACAACTCAAAGACACCTAACAGTTGCATCTACAGTCAAGCAACACCTGTCACCCAATTAGATTTACATTGCAGAAAATATTATAGTATAATACCCAGAGCAAAAATGTATTTGATCTAGTTTGTCTCTTGCAAACAGGTATACAAGCTCATCAAGTACAAAAAGAGCTTTGGCACAGTGTTTCAGGTTCTGGAAATCATCAAAGGAAAAATCTAAATGCCACTGCTCCAAAAAGAGACATTTCCTCCTCTAAGTAAGAAACAGTCAAAGTTTCAAAGGACATCTTTATCCACAAGTTATGATCTGAGTTTTGAAAACTTTGAAAAGCATGAAAAGAAAATCAGCTGGCAAAGGAAATTTGAGTTTTTATTACCAAGACACATCACCATTGGAACTATTGTTTATCATAGGCAAAGGAGGTGTTTTGATAGACTGTCAGTGTTTTAGAAAGTTCAAGGCCAAAATGGGTTTTTATTATTCAATGGACAGAGATGTTATATGATATGTTTTGAGCAGAGAAGTGTATTCAAAATGGGTTCCCTTCTTAAATCAAAGGGTCATGACCAAATCCAAAGAAGGTCAGCAAATTTGGGCACCTGCAGTGGGAAAGAGGTTGAAGGAGCAATTGGAGACAGAAGCTGTCAAAGCAAGGTGAAAAGACAAACCCTATCCTTTCAAATAACAAAGCAGTCTTCAGGATTTTTTTAACAGTTTTGGAGTGGGGTTTACATAATTAATATTACCATCAGGGATTAACAAAGTGGCAGAGAATGGTCTATAGGTCATCAGGGTATTATTCAAAGTTTGAATTTTGGTGTTAAATTGTCACCAAAAAGACAAAATTGACAGGAACCACCTCTCAGACCTATATGCCTAAATGGACAGAGTTCTGACCTTTCAAACTGTATTTGCTTTCTTTAAAAGGGTTGAAAACTCTATTAGAATTTTTTAAAGGCATAGATACTCTATTTCCGAATTCATTTCAAAAAAAGTGAGCACCTCTCAAATGAAGTCAACATGTTTTCAAGTTTCAAAGGGTACACCAAGGCAGCATTGCAAAAGCAAACCTTTAAAAAGGCATTACAAAGGCTAAACATTGAGTTGGATTTCAATTTTGCATTTCTAAAAAGACAAAAGACGTTGGCCTTTACACCTTTCAAAAGGGTTTAAGACCGTTGAACCTCCTTTTAAACTTCCCCAAGAAGCGCAAAGTCGATCCACTCTTGCCATTTCAAAGGTTGAAGACGAGTTCACAGGTGTTTCTGCTATCTGCCAGACATTTATAACTGCGCGACGCGCCTGGAGTATTGCGCGACGCGCTCAGGATAATTTTAACACAAGCGGTAAACTGTCGCACGACGCGCCTGTACGTGTGCGCGACGCGCCTGTACACGGCGCCCGACCGACCCGACAGAGTCACCCGACAGCCTTGTGTGCGGCGTTTTCTCATTCAAACGCGCCGCATATCTGTTTATGCCTCCAACCGCCTTCGAAATGTTTCCAACCTACAAAAAAAGATCTGCATCTTAATTTTTGAGGTATTTTGGCTTTCTCTCCTTCAAAATTCACATTTTCTACATAATGTTTGGAGCAGAAAATCTTGGTTGAAAACAAGATATGTTAAGCTATAGTATTGAAAGGGGATACATGGTTTTGATTTAAAAACTAAGTCTGGAAAAACCCTAACTCACCAGCAGTAAGCATATTCATAAAATATCTCTCCAAACAGTCAGGACTTAGTGACAAAAGGAATCGGTTAGATGTTGTTTCTATCAAGCTAGCATGAAGAACAGTGGGAGGTAAAGAAAACAATGTTTTTTTTTAAGAGGGTAGTGTTCAAATTAAAGCAGGGTTTGTTTTTTTTTTAGAGCAGTTGTAATTGAAAGCTACAGGCCTCTTCTACCACATCATAGAAACAAAGCAAGCCCTGTTAACCTCTCTCATAAGTAACTTTGACTTAGGGTATATGGTTCAAATAAGTGCAAAGAATGAAAGAGTTAAAGCAGAATTGTTGTGTTTGACTTAGCCTGTATATCATCATATATTTTGTGGAGCTGCATATCAGGGTTAAGGTCAAATCAAGGGAGGTCTTGTCCTCATTTAACTTGCTACATCACCATATCTGTAAACTGGATTTTGGTGTGAAAATATCCATTGGTCGAAGCTGTGCTTGAGTGGTGGGCAGACTAATAAAAGTGCTTACAAGGAAAAGGGATGTGTTGAAACTAAGAGTAGTGTGTTTTCACCTTTACATATCAAAGAACAAGATACCTTATATCTTCAAAGCATCAAAGAGGCAGGTCACCCCTATAAACCACAGAAAGAGACAGTTTTTCACTGTGTATTCTACATTACTGTCTTTTGCTCTTCAAGCTTATTTGATAAGTTGATATCCATATAGAGCAAAGATTTTTCTACTAAGGCAAAGGTGTTACATTGATAAGAGACCTTGATTATTTTGAAAAGAGAAAACTCTTACAGCCTCTGCTTAAAACTCTTGGAGATTTTTAAAACTCTGTTACCCTTGTTCCAGGACTGTGACATTGACTGTCTGATTACACTAAGGGTTGGTTGCATAAGACATAAGTTTGTTGAGTAATTGGCACACTAGGAAGGGCAGGTTTTGTAATGATTGGAAAGTCTACCTTTGGATAAAGATAAAAATGTGTTGTTGACCTCAAAACTTCACAAGAACAAGGTGATTTCTTGACACTTTACACAGAAAATTTACCTAACAGTTTGTCTCTTTTTCACTATATGGTATCTTATTGAAAAGTCTGCTAGTTGAGATACTTTAAAGGTGGACAGGCCACTTTTTGAAAGAGCAGGGGTTTTGTATTGTAAGGAAACTTGTTGCCATCATCCAAATACATTGTTTCTCTATCAAAACAGTGAATTGACACATTTGGCTCAAAGAAGGCAGTTTATAGACAGTGAGGCTATTTGGTTCTTCAAAAATCACATCTAGGTCAAAATGCCTCCTAAGCAAGACAGCAGAAGTGGTTCGCATAAAAGATATGAGCCAATCTCTACAGAAGAGGTTAATGCTCATCCATCCATCCTTTTCGACTTCCATGAAGTAGGTTGTCTAGATTTCTGCCAGAAGATACAGGAGGTCAAAATTTTCTCGCCATTGACACACCTAGGCGCCCTGAGGTTCCAGAACAAGCATTTCCAGGTAGCGGACCTTGATTTCAAGTTTCTCCAAGATCAGTGTCCAAAGCCACCAAGATTCCATATCATGGCGAGAAATGGTTCAAACAGACCCATCTTGACTTGGAAGATTACAAGCCTTTCATCAAGCTTAAGCATAGAGATACTTTAACTGCTATTTTTCCTTTTTCTTATCTTTTTGACAGCTATTCTCCTCTAATGAAAGTCATAATGAAGTATTTTACTTGTGAAGGGAGGTTTGCTCGAGTTTATGCCTACCATGTTCGACTATTGATGCATTTCACTAGAACCAAGAAGCTAAATCTCCCTTACTTTTTATACAAAATCCTCGAGAAGATGGCATCCACAGTCCAGAAGAAGGCCCCACCTCTGCAAATACCTTCCCTTTTCCATCATTCTCCGATCAAAATTATCATCCTACACCAGCTAGAGAAAAAAGAAGTTCCATGGGATGTTTTTATCAGCCACCCAGATTTCTCTACTGTTCCTCCTATCCATATATCTCCCACCCAGCCTGTTCATCGCCCTGTACCTTTGTCCAGCAGGCCTACTCCTAGAAGGCTCAAGTTTCCTACAGAACAATCAGGACAGCAAGAAGAAGGAGAGGGAAGTAGACAGCAAGAAAAGAAAGGTCATGAGCAAGAGGAAAGGGATGAAGAGCAGCAAACTGAAGATGAGGAACAGCAGCAGGACAGTGGTGAAGGTCAGCAGCGAATAGAAGATGATGAACAACAGGTACAAGAGGAAGAGAAGCAACTTGATATTGAAGGACAAGAACAGCAGTTTGAGCAGGAATTTGAGCAGCTGCCTGAGCCACAAAATGAGCAGGAAATCCAAGCACAGCAGCAGCTTGATTTTGGTGAAATAAGGCAGCAGGTTGAAACACAAATTGAACAAGGGACTAAAGTAGAATAGCAAATTGATGTTGGCGAACAGGGGCAGCAAATTGAACAACAAGAAGAAGACACACATCAGCCTCAAGGAGAGCAGCAGTTTCAAGAAGATGTCAAGGGTAAAGCAGTTGTGTCTCCTCTTCCCAAAATAACAAAGCCCATCACAGCAAGGAAGAAAGGGCCTAAGGCTGCCACTCCAAAAGTTACAAAATTTGTCCCTAGAAAAATAAAATCGCCCAAGAGGTCTCCCACTAGCCTGCCAAGAAGGAAGAGTGCAAGATTGGCTTTCAAAGGGAAAGGAAAAATTGGAAAAAGTCAAGAACATGGAGGTGCATCGGCTGTCATTCCAATCCAAAGTGATGACAGCGATAATGAAGCCCGCATTCTTGAAAACTTCCTAATCCATAGAGAGGGGAAAATTGAGGCATTGGAGAAGGATCTTCAACGGGCAAGGAACTTAAACCATTTCTTGGAGATCCAAAATAAACAGATGAGTGTTCACACAGCATTTCATGAGGCACGAGCTATCAAATACAAGAATGAGGCAGCTAAGGCGCAAATGAGGATAGAGAAGCTCATCGGTGAGTTTGATGAAGATGAAGAAGAAGACCAGCCTAGGCGGAAGAGGCCTAGAACCATAGGGCTTAAAAGAGCCCTGGAAAGGCAAAAGGAAGAAGAACAGGCCCATCTTCAAGCCTTTCCCCTCACTGCACTCCTTGAGCAAGAAATTGAAGAAAATAAGGACGCATGGCTAGAAAGAGCAAATAAACACTTGGAGATGAAACTTGAAAGGGAAAATAGAGACCTGGAGCTGCAAAGGAAAAGGACACAACATTATCAAAGATTGAATCAGTTCGCCCGGCACAAGCTAAAGGCCACCCAAGAGAAATTGAAGAAAGCAAAGGGGAAGCGCCCGAAACGGAAAGAGGAGAAAGGCACATCAGCACTTGATATTTTGGGTTCAGCTTAGGAGCATGTTGCTAAGGACCCTTGAGGGTCATGCATACCAATTTTGGGCCCATTTTGACAACTTTTGGTTTTTTGGCATTTTTGGGTTTTTGGTCAAAAACTCATAAATTGGCCATTTCGTTTTGAGGATTCGTCAAGGGAGGAGAATGGTACCATCGGATGCCATAATTTCATAAGCAGGTCCTCAGTGATTTTCAGAGCATTTGGAGATCATTTTCCCCTTCAAAACAGCGAAAAAGGTTCGCTTTTTGCACATTCTGCCTGGTCTATCAGCAGACTGTAATTTTCTGGTTTTTTACACACAGGTGCAGATTTGGAGGACTTCTGGGCATCAGATTGGAGAAATTTCAGTTGCACCGGAAAGTAGACACTCAAAGATTTCCAAAGAGCTATCATGAGCCTCGTTTCAACATTAGGAAGGCTGCCAAATGTTTCCGGAAATTCAGGGGACCTTTTTCTGATATAAATTTGAAGTATTTTTGTAATTTTTGAACCTCAAAAATCTGCTTTTTCCAAATGTGCGTTTAGCTATTTTTGCAATTGGAAAATGATGCAAAGTCAATTAAATTCCCCTTTTTAGAAATTTTTAGATATTTTATGAGATATTTTTGTGCCTTGGGATTTGCAAAGCCTCAAGGACAAGTTTAGATATTTTGATTAGGCTAATGAGGATGGAAGTTGAACCATGAGGTTTTCCTCACTTGAGCCTATTTATTCAACAAGCTCTCATTGTAAACAAGGCTGAACTTGAGAAGAGAAGCAATATATTTGTCATATGAGCTTTGGAGAAAATACTTGTGCTATGCTTTTGGATTGCCTCTTGAATGTTCTTGGATGGATGATGAAGGATTGTTGATGGATTCCATGACATGGTAGAATGGTATAGTGTTTCTTGCTTTGTTGTTGTCTTCTAGTTTTCATTCATGATACATGTTTCTTGCTTGCTATAGATCAGTGGAGAATAAATTTGAGATATGCCCATGTAGGCACCTCAAATTTCCTGAATCTTCATATCTTTATGTTTTCTTCTTCCTTAGTGGCATTAAAGAATTCTTAACTGCTCTTTAAACAACTTGAGGATATTGTTGCTAGTTTCACTAATAGTTCTATGTATTTTGAGTAGGATGTATGGTGTGCCCTGCTTACCTATGACTGTCCATAGTTCCAGCCATGAAAATATCTCTTTGACTGATTAATATTATCATTTTGTTTGAACCAAGGAGGCCTAGTCCCGATCTAGCCCTTTGCCTAAAACTATGAAAGCTTGTTTGTCAAAGTACCCAATAACTTAAAGACTGTGTTTAGGCGTTCTGGCATAGTATTTTGAGTTGTTAGTCCGTCTTATGTGTTTTCCCAAAAGTCTGATAGCCATTTCCCAAAGTTATAGGGTCTTATACTTCTATGCATGGCTAGAATGTTTGTTTCGATGTGTTGATTAGTTTATAGTTACATGTTGCATGATTAAGGGTTTTCTTTACCATGTTTATGTTATCTATTAAACGAGTGATGCTTGAAACTCTTTGTTATTCACAAACTTGATGTCCATTTACTCCATGTCCATTTACTCCATTTTTCCCAAAGATCCTTTCTACCTTGAAATCAAATCGGCCCTTCAACAGCTTTGCATCATCATCTGATAGCTTTCTTGACCCTTTTGACCCCATAGCCCAGTTAATCCACACCTTGTTATCAGTTTTATATCTTTGATCAGTTTCATCCCTCACAAACTTAAAAACAAAAAATCAAAAACTTACTTCATAACTAGCCTAAAATCAGAACACAATAAGCAAACACACAGATATCCCTTACACCTATAGAGAGAGCCCTCTCTGAGTCCAGGAAGGCTAGTTCCTTGGGCTCCAAAGCTTGGTTTGATGTTACATTGTCATTTGGCTCACCAATCGGCCAAATCACGGGACACTAACAGATGGAGTCATCTATTTCCATGATCATATCTACTTGACTAGAGACTTGAATATCAAGAAGGGGATTCTACATGAAACATATGAGGCACTCTCTTCAGGACATGTAGACTTCATTGGGTCTTATTACACCATCATGAACGGATTCTATTGGGAGGATCTCAAAGAATATGTGCACTAACATATCAGGAGATATGTATCTTGTTTGATATATGAGGAGGAAAACAACCATAGTTCCACATCTATCATAAATGGAGAGAGAGGCAGTGTGAGTTGAATAACTTGATCTCTCCTTTTCAGCCATGCATCCCCTACACATTGCATAAGCATGGGATTGGTGATTGTTTCTATGAGCTACCAAAAATGACTCACCTTATTTGGATGATAGCATGGAGATGGGAGTTTCTCTTTGGGAATGAGGTCCCCTGTGTTTTTCATCACTCCTACCTTGAGGAGGCCATTGGGAAGCAAGAAGGTTTCCATATAGACCTTCCACTTTCTGATGATGAGAGCCATTTGGTTATTTCACCAAAGGCCAACTTGGACATGTGGAAGGAACCATTGGGAGACATGATTATTGTAGAACATATAAAACAATGGTGGGGACTATTTATGAGGAGGCCAAAAGATGAGGAGAGGAGGAATTTTGCTCCACCTTTAAATTTTCTTGAGGACAAGAAACATTTTTGAGGGGAGGACTGTAATATTCCTAAAGTTTAGCTTTTAACTAAATGGAATATTATAGATTATTTTGTCACTAGGTAGGTCAATAAATGAGTAGGGAGGCCCATAAATCTCCTTAGCAGCAATAAAAACACTTCAAGTTTGAAAGAATACCTTATAAGCAGCTAAATAAAGCACCTTTGAGTATGAACAGGGGTTGGCTCATGTTGAATAGGTCAACTTTGACCAAATCAACAATGTTGTTATGGAGGAGTGGACAATTAATGAGGAATAATGCAGTTTTGGAGGGAGACTGATTGCATGGAGATAATGACCTAATTGAGTGGGTACAAGGGAAAAGAAGCTCATAACTTATATAAGGAAGAGGATGGCAGCCATATTGGTTATGTTTTAGATTATGATTTTGTATATGGTCTTTCTAGAGTTTTGGCATTCTTCAGTAGTTTAGTTGAGTTTGCAGTGTTGTTTAGCACTGGGTGTTCCCGAGCAGGAATCCCATGTATTCCCTTAAGAGGCCTCTTGTAGGAGTGTTTCAATTCATCTCCACATTGAGGCTTAAGGCCAAGCTACAACTTTCTTCATCAATGTATTTTCTGAAGAATATTGTGTTGTTTTGCAGGGTGTAACAGTGGAGGATCATTTTGGGTGTCTTCAGAACTAGTTTTGTAGTGGAGGAAGGTTTCCATCCATTGGAAGGCCTGTAAAGAAGCCCCTTAAGCTTTATTGACATATTTAGTAGCAAGTTAAGGATTATTCATTCCCTACAGCGCAGTTTCAGCCCAAGTCTGAGTTATTTTAGGGAGGAGTTTCAGGGGTAGTTGCAGTGGTTGTTTCGGGAGGTGATTTCTTCAGTGGAGGAGCCATTATTTCATCTAGAGGATATAATGGAGAAGAACTGTGGGTCTCTACATCATCTTCAGCCATATCTTCTCATTTCTGTTGTTGCAACATATCTTTAGCCCTAGGGCTGCAACTTACATTGGAACATTGTGTGCATTTTCCAAAAACCCTCTTTAGTTGTCTTGGAAAGTTGATCTAGTGTCTGGATCTATATGTTTAGAATCTAATGGGACCTATATCAGTATTTTACATCGTTATATCATCTCCAGTTGTATTTATTCATAATATGACTGCGCTATAGTTTCTCTTTGGAATTTTTTATTGTAACAATAGTTCATATTTGGGAGTGATTGCTTATGGGAGGCTTGTTTCCTCATTGTATATGATTTATGGCTCACTATTTTGTTTGATTTTATGATCTAATACATGATGTTGTGACCCCATATTGGTCTCCATTGTTAACGAGTTGATTTGCACTAATATTTCCAATTTTGTATTCATATATTATTGCTTTCCCTTTTGGGAATATTACACTATGGGTGTTTGGACTTCGGTTCAGAATGACCCTGTGGTACAAAAACTGTGCAATGAGCTACACATAAATGAGGAACAATTTTTTGAGATTAGGACATTGATGCCTACTCTTGTTCTTACACAACACCTCACCCGCCTACAGGAGGGCCAGGTAATCCAAACTGAAATTGAGGACCTGCGTTGGAAAGAGAAGATGTTGGACACCAGCATGCAGCCATGGGCCGAGGAGGATCTCCAGTTATCACAGACTTTGGATAACACATTGAAGGCCATTCAAAAGATGCAGAGAAGTATCGAGCTGGCCACTGAAGGGCCGACCACTGAGAAATTGGTTCTTCCAGCATAGGGAGCTACTGTGTAGAGTCTAGAAATGGTGCTCCCTCTCAAATCTTTTGTCACCGCGTTCAAACCAAGATGAAGGAGAAGACACCATAATGACTCAGGATGAGTCACATGTTTGTGTTGGGGGACTGTTGGAGTAGGGTCCCATAGGGCACATTTTTGGATATCATTTTAGATAAATTATGTATATGCACACTACACGAAAAGGTCAAGGTGATTTTTGGTGGGACAAAATACCTCTTTTATGTAAAAGGGTTTTAAGGGTAAAATGTGGGCCTCAGACCATGGTTTTAGACTATAGTATTTTCACGCTAAATTGGAAATAAATAGATAAATCAAGTTTAAGGAAGTAGTAAATAATTATTCATGTATTGGATCTAAGTGTTTATGCGTCTCTGATACCTTTTGTAAGGGTTAAGTCAGGGTTGGGTAGAAAGGATCTTACTGGTTGTGTGCATGGAGATCTAGTCGTGACTATGTGCGGAGTTTATTGGCTATGTGTGCGAAAGGGTAAAGTTTAAGGGAAATTATAATGTATTGAATTTCTCTTAATTTAATAGAAGCATTGATTTCAGCGAAAGCATTGTGTTATCTATCTGAGTTATCTATTTATTGTTCTATCTTAAGATAACTTTACTTCTATTATGCTTACATGTATCTGTGCGAATACATATTTTATTTTTGCATGAATTTATATTGATGGTTGAATATGTGGATGAAACTACTTAAGTCATTACACATTATATAGATTTGGATTTCGTTCTTTTATGACATATTTGCGACAAAGTGATCTGTGATTGTGTTCTGTGGTCTCATAAGTATTACTCTATAACTGCGAATATCTGCTAATATTTGTATAAGTTCTACAATCAATCTGTTACAACCACTACATTATTTTCCTCCTCGGGGTTATCACTCATTAAGTTGTGAAACTTTTCTTGATAGGGTCATGCAAGCCATTCACCAAATGGATAAGTGACCAGAAAATGACTTGAGTTACTTAGCTCTATTTCAGAGATTTACTGTAGGGGAATTTACTGGATATGTCACCCTTAAAGAAAGGATGAGATCCAAAGGCTACCTAGCCCATTACAGACTCCGTCTATAGAAATTTATAGAGATTAACACTCAGGTTCTTAAAATGCGGAATTTACCATTATATTTCCTAGTCCTTTTAAAAAATGTGATTGGCGGTATTAATGAACAATTATTATATGCATTAACTACTTAGACATGAAATAATCTATGTATGTTTAGATTAATAAATTCACATCAATCACATAAGCAATACCATAAGACAAAGAATTTTGTGACGGAGTTCGTCCCTCCTGGACTATGTCTCCAGGTCCACCTCAGAATTGTGCATCCATTGTATTCTTCAAGCCAAGAGAAATATGCTACAATGAATCATCAGTTGCACTACTGATGTTGCAAATATGGACCATCCCTTGAATAGGCTAACTCATACAAAATATTTTCTTTCAACACTTAAGAAAAGACATGGATTATTTTCACATTAAAACGAGCTGAGGAACTGAAGCTTTATGGACCTTTGACTGGATGGTGGCTGAAAGAGTTTTAGAAAGTCGAAGTTGATCTCGTCAATCATCAACGTACTTAAAAACTATGTTTATGCAAGTAGGATGGCCTTTTCTCCTTCAATAAACCTGCAATAAGAAACTCGCCACCAATTATATCTTTTGTCTTCTTAAGAGTGCCTACTTCTTCTTGAATTAGGGAAAACTCTCCTCCAAAACTCCTCTCTTGAGGTCTCTCCTCTCTTCTCTCAAGGTGACATTTCATTTGACTTCAAGGTAGCTGAATCGAGTTTGGCACAATCAAAGTAGATCTCGTCAACCATAAATGTACTTTGATACTGAAACTTATGCAAGTATAATGAGCTTTTCCTCCTTCATATAAACCTGCAACAACAAAAACTCACTACCAAATTATATGATATGCAATTTAAGAGAGTTTATTTCATCTTGAATTTGATTAAACTATTTCTTCTTTCGCCACTCTCCTCTCTTGAGGTCTCTCCTCTTTTGACTTCAAGGTAGCTGAACAGAGTTTGGCACAATCAAAGTAGATCTCGTCGACCATCAATGTACTTTGATGCTGAAACTTATGCAAGTATAATGAGCTTTTCCTCCTTCATATAAACTTGCAATAAACCAAAACTCACTACCAAATTATATGATATACAATTTAAGAGAGTTTACTTCATCTTGAAGTTGAATAAACTCTTTCTTCCTTTTGAGGTCTCTCCTCTCCTGAGATTTCCCTCTCAAGGTCCACTTCTCGAGATCTCCTCCAAAGTGACATCTTCAAGTCTTTTTATAACACAGACAAATTAGGCTTCCTCCTTTGATTCATCCAAATCCCGAAGGTTCATGCCTTCCTTAGTGTCACTTAGATTATAAGGGATTTGTTTTAATTATTGGATAACATGCATATCCATTTGCATACCAATTTAGGCTTCATGATAAAAAATTTCATGACTTGATGGCTATATCTCGAATGCTTCAAAGCCACATCTGAAATAAGTTGAGAAATCATTTATGAAAAGGATCAAATCCCTATCTTACACAATCCCAGGGATTAAAATTTCGAACTTTAGCACTGACAATAAATCAGAAAACCCATTTTAAAACTTTGGATAGGCTCTGATTACTGGCGGTTAGGCTGACGGTGCAGAGAAAGGTTGACCGCACATGTGAATAGGCGGTGGTATAACTGCAACTGACCACCAGTGGTTTATTCGCTTGATGGTTCTGTGTTGTAACAACTGACGGTTCTGCATACACCTGTCACATGTTTTATCCGCGGTCTTGACTCCAGTGGTTTGGCTTAACAATTGACAACCACACATTTTCCACGCGGTTGTTATTACAACTGTCATATGGTGTAAAACTCCGACTTCCGACGTGGTCATCGTAACACTGTGGGAGTTTTAATTACCCGAAATTCGAACTTCATACATAGTCCGAAACCCTTTGCATAAGGTTTTTACAACATTTCAACGAACCTTTTAATAAAGGTTTTACAACTTCTTTTGAACCTTACATTAAGGTTTATGATAAGGTTTTAAACCCAAATTCCGATATAAAACCCCCCTTTGCACCTAAAGTTTTTACATCGAACCTTTTAATCATGGGTTTCCTACCCATCATCCAAACCTTATAAAAAGGTTTATGGTATGTTTAATATCCAAACCTTATAACGACCTTTTGCACTAGGACTTGAACCTTTTTAATGAAGGTTTTACACCATAGACTTTTGGCTTAGGTTTTTTATTAGGATTTAAGACTTAGGACATGTCTTAGGCAATTACAACATGTTAAGTGTGTTTCCATTTGACACTTAGCGCTAGCCTTAGGACTTAAATCTAGGACTTAGGACTTAAACTTAGTCCTTTTTACCTTAGGATCTTTTTTTATCCATTAAGGTTTACGAAAGCGGACTATAAACATTTTCAACCTTTACAATTAAGACTTAGGACAAGTGTGATTACATAAGTCTTTAACAAACTTTGTTGTTTCTATCGCAGGTCAACTTGAAGATGTCTTGATTGTCGCTTTTGAAACATATTTGCTGGAGTAGAATCTAAAGTCGATGTCAATCGATGTCGAACATTTGAACTCACAAATTTGATGACCATCTTGATCAATACCTGAATTATCACATAATCTATAATTACCAAATTCCAAATAACCATCTTGGTCATTTGGGTAATTTCGATACAATTTTAATAATTCTAAAATTGGATCAATAAGGTCTCCTAAGTCATTTTAATGTGATATAGGAAAAGTTTTGCATTTTTAAGCCTATCCTAAGTTTTAGGTTCACCTCCATTTATGCCATTTCAGTCAAATCAGCCTCATATCATTTTAGTTTTCATTCCACATGCATTCAAACTTAAAAGTGCACAACTGTCAATTTTTCATATTTTCATAGCGATTTACATAGGAAATCCGTAGATTTCGCTATGAAACTTCCTAATAATTTTGTAGCACATCTGTCAGAAGCCTAACTATTTTTGCTATGAAACATCATTTTTTAACCAGGGTTGTTAGAGTTGTATGAGGTGTCAGTTTTTTATTAGAGCAGTAAATGTGGTGGTCATTCAAGATCATTATGGTAAAATTCAAATGTACACAGTTGTGTTTGATGTCATTATGATCATTCTGCCTTGCATTTTCTATGCTTGAAACCTGAGCTGTCAGTTAAACTTTTAAAATTCACCCCAAATAGCCTTTTGTCATATTATGGTTTATTATTGCATTTGAGTTGATCCCTGGAGAGATGCTTCATCGAGCCAAGCAGGTTGCTGTCAAATTCAAATTCTATAGGTGTCATCAGCAAGAGAGGCAGTGAAGACTATAAAGCATCCATGGTTGGAAGAAAGAAAACGAACAAGGGTGGCCATTATCACAGGTATGAGCTTGTGGATTTGAAATTACTCAATGAAGACCCTACTACTATTCAGGTTTTTAGAAGGATTGGCTTCTTGCAATTATGCCAAAGGTTGCAGGGTTTTCATTCACAAGTTCCAAAGGATTTTGCCACCAACTTCAGAGGAACAACATCAAAGGTTGGAATTTTGAATCTTACAGTGACACCAGAGAACATATCATTAGCTACAAGAATCCCTTGAGGTGGTGAAGAGTGTTTTAAAGGTACCAAATTCATAATGCATGATTATAAATAATTTCTCAAGCAAGAAGACAGTGAAGTTGATTTGACCAATGCTATCCCTAGGAGTTTTATGAAGGAGAATTACGCAAAACTATTGATGGTCATTCAAAAATATTTCACTTGTGAAGGAAGGTTTCACATGGTCTACTCATACCATCTCAGACTTCTTCTGCATTTTGTAGGTAATAGATCACTTGACTTTGTTGAGTAGGTAAATGCCCTCTGTGGACAGAGGCGATCCCTCAATCTTGGCCTTCAATAGTTTCTTGATTTCTTTTTCAGTAGATGGAGGAAACAACAAATTAATTTGCCTCAAATTTTGCTTATAGGGCTTGGCATGTCATCTTAGTAGGATCTTGTGCTGAATGATTTCCACGTCAAACGTTTTCAGGTCCTGGTATGACCATGCGAAAACATCTTTGTAAGCTTGAAATAAATGGAAGTATTGATCTCGGTACTCCTCTGGGACTCCTTTAGACAGCTTTACTATCTTCGGATCTCCCTCCATCCCAATATTTATATCATCCACTTGGTCTTCTTGTGTCAACTTTTTGGGATTAATTAGGATGTCTTTCTTCTCAAAAAATCTCTCCAAGGGCACCAGGCCTCTGGGGATAACGTTCCCTTTTAATTTCAGTACCCGATGTCCTGCCACTGACTCTTCCCACTTGTTTTGAGGCTGTGCTTCAAGCTCCTCTTCCAAAACATCAATAACCAGGTTAGAGAATTCTCCAACGGTCTCTATGAAGCATTTCACTTGCTCCTCATACTAAAACACCTATGAGTGTTTAATGTTATCTGGGATAGAGGGAAGATAATGTATTTCAACTTCATACCTAAGGAGCGGGTTCTGTCGTGGGCAGAAATTGCTAGCTGCAACAAAAAGTGAATCAACCATCCAATTCTAATCTCTCGCCATGAATTATATGTTAAAGGCCAGGAAGATTTTCTCCACTAGATCCCATACTTCATTCCTGTAAGCCCTAAGTCGAGGGGGTTTATCTTGGCATTGATTATTCCTCACCACCAGCTCTGAATCTCCGAAGATTTTTAGGCTCTAAATTTTCATGTTCTTAGCTGTCTACACCCCCAGGAGAAATGATTCATGTTCTTCCATAGTGTTTGTAGCTTCATACTCTAACTTGAAAGAGAAAGGTACCAACTAACCCGTAGGTGAGATTAGAAGGACCCCTGCTCCATTTCCTTCTCTTGAATTAGTCCCGTCAAAATGTAGTGTCCATATGTCCTGCTCTTCATTACTTGTAAACTGTTTTGGTCTCAAAGGGTGGAATGCAAGTTCCTGTAAGAAATCTTCGTCCTCCTCAAGTATCAAGCAAGAAAACTCACCTTCTTTGCTATATATAGGGGATTTGACTGAGCCATCAGCTTTAGTCACCATCTTCAGGAATCTGGATTCCTGATATAACCTCCTTTCTTGTCCCTCGAATACTAGGATGGTAGCATAAGTGAGGTCAAGTTTCATCTACCCACCTATCATAGTTCCCCATGATCTATACAATAGCATCCTAAATCAGGCTGGGATATCAGCAACCAAAAAATCCCTCATGACACTTTTGGCCAAGATCTAAGCCAAGTTCACCACTAGATCCTTAATCATTCCTAAGCATTTAACCCTCTTAGAATTGAAAGAGTACATATCTTTGTATGGGCAAGTAATCTGAAACCCTAGTTGCTCCATGACTGAAAAAGGCAATAAGTTGTGTGAATCCCCTGAATCCAAGATGCAATTGTGCAGTAGCAGGTCATGGATGACCAAGGATACACAGAACGGGGGGGTTTTTGAGTCTAATTCTTCCACATGCGTGCCAAATACTACCATAGGTCTCTCTTCCTAGAGGTTAAGACTATCTGGGGGAGGAGATACTATATGAGGGAGCATAAACTGAGACACCTGATCTTTATAAGAAGGTTGCTTCAAAAGCTCAACTAATGGGACCAGGATTTTCACTTTCTATAATTATTTTTGGAGATTAAAAACAACAAGTTTCTTTTCTAGGATGAATTCTTTAGGTTTCTCTTTAGGTGGGATTGGTAGTTTCATGACGGCTGAGGTATATTTAGGAATTATAGGGGGCTCGGGAAGTAACTTAGAGGAAGAAGGAGTGGTATATTTTTTATGCAAAGGCTCTTCTACATGATTTTTACCTTTACTATCAGCTTTCTGGGGAACCGACTCTTTTGAGGTTGATTATTCTTCTTGATCTTGCATCTGAGTCCTATTTCTAGAAGATTTGAGATCATACTTCTTGTGGAACTTAGCTTGCATGAAGTGTAAAAACTACTTGCAATAATCATTGATGTCGGGATCTTCAAGGGAATTTAGTTTCTCTTCTCCATATTCCCGTAGATTAAGTTCTACCTCTTCACCTTCTTAATAAGCAAGATACTAATCGTACTACTCGTCAGGAACATATTCAGTTGGACCTTCCATTTGTCCTTCTAAATAGAGAGGAGGATGGATATGGTCTTGTTGTTCTTTCCTGTCTCTTTGTAGTATTTGCAGGGGTGGCTTTCGGTACTGTGGGTTAAAACCCCTATTAGGAGCGACCTGGTTCAGTCGAGAGGAGGAACCTTTAGCTTCCATCTATAGTTTTACAAATTTATTGGAGAGGTTATTTATCATCTTGTTCATATCTTTGATCTTATAGTATGCAAATTTATTTTCTTGATTTGAAGAGGAAGCCTCCTCTTTACCCCTCCTTCTAAAATCATGATCTATCCTTCCTTTTGATTTCCATGTAGAGGTGAAATTGGCCTCAAATTCCAATGCATCATTCTTGGCTTGGTCCAATGATGCAGATTTTCTCTCTCTCAAGGTGAAACCAAACTCTGATTCAAGTGCTCCCACAAAAACTACCTTGGCTACTATTTGAGGAGGTTTCATATCAGTAGATAGGTTATTGTACAATTTGTTGAACCTCTTGATAAAATCAACTACATCCTCATTATGTCACTTTTTCAAGTCATTGAAATTTGTAAGAATGTAGCCATGATCTCTCTTTTCTCCCCACTTTCATGTGAAAGAATTTTATATCTCCTCCCAGGTGGTGATGGTGTGGTCATCCAGAGTTTTTAACCATTTTCGGGCCTCTCCATCCAAATATTGAATGAAGAGCCTCAATACTACGTCCAAGTGTTCCACATTGAAATTCTCATCAAAAGCACAGAAATCTTCAATATGCTTTTTTGTAGCATTACTTTCTTCCCCAGTGAACCGAGGCAAGAGCTTCATATAATATTGAAGCATATCATTTAAAACTTGGGGGAGCCGTAGTGAAGCATATTTATTCAATACGAATTCGGGAACAACCATGGGAGGTGGTGGCTTCTGTGGAGGGTTTTGATGAATGATGATGGGCATGTGCTAGGTGGTGGCTTGAAAATTTATGTGAGGAGAGGTCTAAAGTATGGTAATTTGTTTAATCTCATCAACTTCGAGGGTAGGATGTAAGGAGAACCCAGATGTATATGCCAACTTTTCCTCGTCATTTATCTTAGTATGGTCCAGAATAGGTTTATCTGGGGGGTATTCAAGTACTTAGGTAGTGGAACTAGGACCTTGGACTCGAGCTTGATGAGAAGAGGACATAGAGTCTTCTAGTGAGAATTTGGGTATATCAGTCTGAGCTGGCTACTTCTCCTTCCAAATTCTCTTGAATATGATTTTTTCAGGATTAGAAACTGAGTGTGTTCTCAATTGGGAGGTGTCTGACCTTAGATGTGGCTTGTGATAAGCCAGGATTGCAAGTGATTTTGACTTTTGATGACAGTGGAGTCGCTAATGTTAGGGATACACAAATGTCAACCCTTCGTGCTCACCTGATTTGAAGGGTGAATTTCAATTTGTTGTATTCCAGGGAAAATATTTTTGACTTCAGTCCCCAGCAACGGTGCCAAAACGATGTTGTAACTCCTAGAGATAGCCTTGAGTTGTTAAAGACTAATGCCTAGGACATCTTAATACAAGATGATTTTAAAGGTATTTTTCATATTAGTAAGAAGGAACCTCCTGTTATGAAAAGTAATCAAATTTTTGAATATTGGTCCAAGATATTAGAGATAGAATATTGGTAGGGATAAGCTCTGACTGTACAGAGAAAGGGTTTCTTAGAGTGGGTCCGAAGTAGTCATCAGGAAACTCTGTCATAAGTAAGGCCGAATGTGAAATAGGTGAATAGTTATAAAGGTAAATGGAGATGAGATACAATGTAATAAATTTAGGAAAAATGTCAAAGCAAGGTAGGCTTATATCAACACAAGAATCTACCCTTTAAATGACATAAGAAGAATAACGATTTGTAAGAAGAACTTGATATAGGAATCATGCCTCGAGCCATTTTTAAAATGTTACAGAAAGATAAGACATGAGTACCATTTAAGATAAGTTCACATCTAACCTACAGAGCATTCGCATTCTGAAAGCAATGATAACAGAGAGATGGTGAAAATACAATGAACATTAAATTGAGTCATGCCAAGAGAAATACATACTGTTCAAATATTTTAGTAGGAATCCATCGAAACAACATACTGATTTCTATTAATTTTCCCAAAAGACTCTTCAAATATGCATTGTGAGAGAACCTCAAAATTTACAAAAGGAGAAAATTCACAAACTACCACTTCTTCTCTAAAAAATCCAGAGCTCGTTCTTGGTCTCTGATTTCAACTTTTATCGCTTTTCACCTAAGTTTTCGGAGAATATATTTTCCGAAACAAAATATTCTCTGGAGATATTTTCTATTCCTAGACTTAATCAAAAACCCAAAATGATGATGAGGCAAATGAACTCTCATCTCATACAATATGGCTTGACATAGGCGCTAAATAAAACATAATTTAAATAAAGGAGTGCATAGGGTGAAATCAAGATTTTACCCTTTTTTAAAATAAAACATAAAAGTAAAATATGCTGCGTGGGCCAAGTCATCAGTTTCATCTGTTAGTGTTCCAGCGAGGGGTCCCGGAAGGGGTCGGCTTTGACCGAGCTGAAGATGAAGAGGACATCAGTGGGTGAGTTGAAGGAGGTGGATACTGATGAGAGGACGAAGAGATCGGAGTATTAGCATACTCAAGGCACTTTTTCCATGCACTCCTTCTTGAAGTTGGTGTTGTAATGAACTTTTCAAGAAGGGTTTGCATGGTGGTTAGCTCAGTATAATCAACTTGGCCTGAAAAGTAGGAATATCTCTTTACGCAGCATGGCTAATATTGTATATTCCTTCAGCTTGTTGGCTCTTTCCAATGCCATGTCAGCATTGTTCATAACTTTTTTCATTTTCTGCTCATAAGTTGTTAGTTTAGAGAAAGAGCCTGTTTGCAGATCCCAACATGATGGGAGACCTGCCTCCACCAGTTTTTTCCATCCTTGGTCGAAAATATCCACTCCTTTTGAGGCTAATGTTAAACAACCTAGTGAATTTGTGCGCGCGGTCTCCTTCTCCACCACTCTTCCGACATCCATGGCCATTTTGTAACAGTCGTGGATTCTCTATGTGCATAATTCCTCTAGAGAGAGTTCGTTTAGGTACTAAATATACTTCTTGGCCATTGAGGCATGTGCTTCTTCTTTTGAGCGTCCCTATTGCAGCTTAGTTCTGAACAAGAAAATTGTGATCTTCTTGTCATGAATTAGTGTGAGGATGCTCCAGCATCGCCTAATCTCTGCTATTATTTCTGTCCAGAAAAATATCCTCAATTCTACGAGTTCCATGCTGCCTTTGATTTGCCCCTTCAAATCCCTGATGGAATTTTCTTTTTCCTGAATCTCCCCTTGCAATTTTTCAACTTCCTTTTCTAAGGACGCCATCGCCTTTTGATTTGTTGCTAGTGTCGCTTCCATCTCTTTTAGTTGCTGACGGGTCGAGTGAGTCTCACTCTATGAGACCTTCAAGTCAGACAGGGCCTTAAAAAGCTTCTTTGGGGTTGTTTCGGGCTCACCAAATGTCGAGGCTACACATATGTGATGACCCCATTTTTCCTGCAAATATGACAACATCTGTTTGAAACCCGCAATTTAAGTGGTCTTTTGAGCATTTTATTCCTGCTCTTTTGTAGCTCCCTTATATTTTATTACATTATTGAGGGTTTCTAGCCTATTATTGTTTGCTCTGAAACTAGATCTCTCCCTCTTTTGGTTCTCTAATACCGAGTTATGCTTCTCTTCAAGTTTCCTTAAAGCAAGTTCAAGTTTCACTACCTTGTCTTGTAACATATCTCCCACACACTTGTGTAGGCCGAGCTTATCCAATAGGGGAATTTTGGCTAGGTTTAAGGCAATATCTAAAGCTCAGTAGTGGCCTCCCTCAGCTGAAGGCTATAACACTGCTTGTTGAATAGCCAATATGAGATGCTACTTAGCCATGTCCAACACAGGGGTGAGTCGAGTATGGTACTTGTCTACATATCCTACCAGTTCAGCCATGAATTTTCCTCAGGAGGACTTGTTTCTATTGTTGATATCCTCCCTTACTTATTCTTTGTCCACTGTAAGTGCTTGTGAAAGCCCGAAGGGGCCTGACGAGGCAACATCATCAAAATAAATCAGAAAACCTACCTTTTTCTTGTCAGGGGCCCCAAATCGGGGGACATCTTCTAAAGATGGTCCCTCTCCTATATCATCTAGCCCTTCATTTCTCTGCTTCTTATGAGGGTGTTCTCCCTCATCAGTGTTCATCCCTTCTTGACTTCTTGAAATGCCTAAGACATTAGCCTACCCTTTTTCCTCTATTCCAATGGACGCATTGTCGCCCTTCCCTTCTGCAGCTGAAGGCTCGACCTCCATCTATGCATCCAAAGGTCATGTATCAAGGTTAGATCTCCATTCAATGAAGGGCCTAGTCTCATGAATATAAGCAGTCAATTTTATTTTCCTTTTCCTATTGGAAAGGACTCCTTTCAGGTCATAGGACCAGACTTTTCCCTATAGAAGGTCCATATCTTACAACAATTTTTCCATGCTAGGGAGGGCATGCCTCGAATTTATGATGAAGGGACCAAATTAAGTTAGGAGTTTGAGAATTTATCCTTTCTTCGCAGGCATGAAGTGGATCTGGTTTGCCTTCAAGGTTTTTCGAATGAATTCGAGGGCAAAGACTCACATGGCTGGAAACACCGACAGGCAATAGGGAGGTGCTTATGTACCATAGACCCTGATCTCAGTATAATCATCATATAGGTACCAGTCCCCTGTGTAATCTTCCTTGTCAAACTGTAGCTAGTCCTTCTGCTCAAGAAATATTCTAGGAGGAGGGTTATCATGTATTATGGCATAGGATATAGACATGAACTCATTAAGAAAACTTGTATACCCCTTCCCCTTGGCTACTAGCGAACTGAAACATTCCACTCAAAGATGATTCTTGGTTGCTCATTTGTCCTCGAAAGTATTTCTAGGCCTAGACTCTCAAACTTATCAGCATTATTGAATAGGAACAGGTAAAACACTAAGGAACAAAACTTGAAAGAATCAGTAGAGGGAAACTCTTGAAATTGGGTTTGGATAGCCAAAGCTAGGAAAGCAAGAATATTTAAGAGTTTACCCTTTTGCATCATGAGCCATATAAGATCTATACTTTATTTAGTCACATGTTTGACCTCCCAAAGCCCTAACAACCTTGAAATGAGTGCTAGGACCGACTGCACATTGTCCCAGAAAGTGGACAAGGGAACAATGTCCGTGGAAAGGAGCACTGTCAGGCAGGAATCAAAGAGATGGCTGAGAAAGCCACTTTGTTGTTCCCAAGGTAATTTTGAGAATTGACAGGATAGGGAAACTTCAAAGAACTCAACATAATTTTTACTGGGAGGGAAAAAAAGAGCTTTCTTTATGAGTTTGGGCGATATGCAGAAAATCTTGTTACCTTGAGAGGAGAAGAACATGTCTCTACACTCTTCATAAGCTTCCCCAAGCCAACAAATTAACTCAGGAATAGGGTATGTGGTAGGGGAGACTTGTTAATACAGACCCGAATCAATGACTCTAAACCTCTCTTGACCTTTTATATGACATTCGAACAACTCAGGTCTATTGCGGGCTACACTGAAATGGTAAAATGGGTCATGAATTCATGTTTGGGCACCGATGAGGGGTTCAGGTCCAGGAAAAACCCTGACCTCGTGAGCTTATGGGGTTTCAGGTTCAGAATTTTTTGTTTTCATTTTCCCCATGACCATTGAAAAAGAAAAAACAGAAGGAAAATGGTGAAGCGAAGAAATGACTAAATACCTAAGAACAGTGAGGAGGCATAGGGGAAAGTGATGCAGTGGTTGAAAATGACATTGCACTATAGTTTAACCTTCTATGCATGCAAATTTCATAAAAATTAGTATTTTACATGGTCTGGAAGTAAAACAAGATTATATTAGACTGATTTTTTCGGAATACGAGATGGGGGTGATAGCTGTAGGGCTAGCGTCACAAGGATGCCGACAGTGACCACATGAAGATGGGTTATTGGCTGACAGCAGCCGGGTAGGTGAAATACACATGTCGAGTTAAGTCTTGTACTAGTCTTCATACCGCCTCCCTAGGACTTACCTTGCATTTTCTTACCGGTGCCAATTGTCCTGCTTGACAGGCCCACTTCGAACTTCGGCAGGGTTCATAAGAGTGTTCTAAGCTATTCTACCACCCCATGGAAAGCTTGTGATTTGTTCGCCACATGGTGAAGTCACCTTTTCTGGGGGATTTCCTTTCTACCTTGCCACCCTCCTTTTGACCCGACAGAAAAGTCCTTCACACAAGCTTTTATGATTCATGGTTTTGGCACTAAGTCTTGAATGCTGTCCTCTGCTATGTTGCAGTCTTGAGCCTAACCACATCACTTATCCTTTAGGTAATTTCTTTTCAGGCCCTGCTCGATTCACAAAGTTTTTCACCTTTATGAAATTTTCTATTTCTATGATTTAACCACTCTTATTTTTTGATAAATGAGGTGACTAAACAACAAATACTGTGTTTTTTGACTGGGGTTTCTAAATTTGAATGAAATGTCAATATTTTTAATAGTTCCCCAATATGGTTTCCATTATGTTGGGGCCCTATAATTTATAATATTGGAAAGAATAAACGATAGAGGACAATATCAAATCACTTTGGATTCTAGGATCTAGCTTTCCTATACTGAGAGAGGGCTCTCTCTATTTCTAATTTAATTTTTCCTTAGTATTATGAATGGTGATGTTAGGCTAGTTATAGTGATTGTGAGAATTTGTTGTTTTGATTTATTTTGTAGGTTGGATGAGCAGGTTTGCAGGGACTAATCCATTGGGCAATGGATTCAAAAGGTTGGATTGGTGCACCAATTTTTCAAGAGCATCACAAGGCAAGCTAGTTGTGCTAAATGGATCTTTAGAGAAGTGTGAATTATGAGGTGGAGGAAATACTAGTATTAAGTAGTGATTAAAGAGAAGTTAAGAATTATTTAATCAGACTACAACATAAAAGATTGAGATTGTAAATACATATAGAATTAAGGTGTGTAATATTACCAAATTTTCACATAATATTTGGAATATCAGAGTTCTTAATAAACTTAATTAAGTAAGTAAATAAAAGGGTGGAGGGACCCACAAACCTCAAAGATGAATAAAATCCACTTTTAATGTGTGTACGTTGATACTCTAGATCTAGGTCTAAAATCATGGAGTAGTGGAGCAGCTCCATTAATGGAGATCATGTCTCATTTATGAGATAGATTATGGAGGATGAAACAGTCAAATAAGATCATGGATCTTAAATATAAAATCATGAGGATATTTGATAAGGTCAACTGAGATCATAGTGCATTCAAAGAAGATCAGAAAGCACTTATGATAAGATAGTGGAGGAAGTGATGCATTTAATGCACACATGATGGAGAGGGTGATCACCCCATCTGAACATGATGGAAGACATGGATAAACACTGTAGTCAACCATGGAGACTTTTTTCCACATGTACATCATAGTTTTGGAGTGGGCCTAGGCTATGGAAGGCTCATATCTATATAATGAAGGTGAAGTCACATTGGAGAGGATGATTTGAATTATTCATTTCTTGATCTGTTTAGATCTATATTTGTCTTAGGAAATTTATATGCATTCTTGGGATGTTTATCAGAGTTTGCAGTGTTTTCAGCATAGGGTGTTTCCGAGCGATAATCCCTCCTCTTTCATTGAGTAGCTCTGGAAATAGGGTTGTTATTCATTCCTTATTAGGCATTGGTGTCATCTTTAGGAGGTTGTTTCTAGCATTCAACTAGGAAAATAATGGAGGATTCATCCTACCACACTGTTCTTCACATTCAATCTTCTAGGAGTAGCAGATCTATATCTGGCATCTAGGCCATTGGGTTTTACCTCCATGCAATAGTATTCCAATCATGTAGATCTATCGGAGGAAGGAAGTTTCCATTATTTCAGCTAGAAATATTGTGAGGGATCATCTCCTCACATTGGATCTATTGTTTGCATCATTCAGGAGATGATTTGACATATCTAGTAGTAGGCTATTAAGCCTCCCTCTCTGAAGGCACAATTTTCTAAAGATGTTTTTCATCCAGCAACTATTTTCAATGGAGGAGATTGGAGGAGCCAGATCTTCAGATTTTAGCCCAAGGATCTAGATAAGAGATTATCCCTTATTGCTTATATCTGATTGTGCATCATTGCAGCCATCATATCATCATATCTAGCTTCAAATCTGCATTCCCAGTAGCATATATGTGAAACCCTTAGAGGGTGGTTTTCTTAGATTGACAGATCTGAGAAACCCTTTCTAGGTTATCTTGGGAATCCATCATAGAGCCCTGATCTACATTTTCAGCATCATAGGAGCTCCCATTCTGCCTATATCTGACTTTATATATTTCAGGCAGTTGCAGTCCAAACAGTTGTAGCAAGGACAACGTAGTTTTCCTTCCAATAGTTCAACAGTTATGCAATCCCTCTTATGGGATCATTGTAGGGTCATTCCAGCCATCCCTTTGGCTTGGTATCTCATATTTGGAGCATTTTTATACTTGTTTTTTCACCTCCAATATAATAAAATGGATAAGTTATTTCTATGCATTTTGATGTGTATATAGATTTATTATTTACATTTCTGCAGTTCTTATATTATGTTTCAGTATTACTGCATTCTCCCTTTTGAGATATTACAGTGGTATCAGAGAATTATCTTTGGCTCAGCTTGTGGACACTTCATCTTTTGCATCAAAAGAAGAAGTAGATAGATGAGATCTATCATGAAGGAGGATTGTAGCTTTGCCACTCCTACCTTCAGATCCATGCAAGATCTCTCTAAGGAGGTCAATCAAATGAAGAGAGAAAGGAAAAAGGAGGATCCAAGAAAAATATTTGATGAGGAAGGTCCAAGCACTTCCTATCAGCACCAAAGAAGACTGGAGAATCCTAGATCTCCTCATAGATCTATGAAAACTTTCTTTGAATAAGGTGAAAGGTATATAAATGAAGAAAGAAGAGAACCTAAGACTCATGAGACTCTCAGTCTATATCTTGAAGAGTACAAAGCACAATCTAGAGCATTCAAGGAGAAACTAACTTTGCAACAATTCTTCCAAATCAAAGAAGAAAGAGGATCATATAGCAACAATAGAAGAAAGAGGCACAATGGGTTATATTTGCCTACATTTGATGGATCTTCCTCAAGCACTGTTAAGGCTTTGAGGAAATAGTTAGATGCATTTTTCAAGATAAAACCTGTAGCTAAAGGTGAGGCTATCCAAATTGCAACACTTCATCTTATAGGTGAAGCCAATGATTGGTGTTTTGGTCACATGGAGCATGAAAAGGTGACTAAATATTCAGATTTCTTTCACAAGTTGAGAAATAAGTTTGATGGGAGAAAACCAGAGATGTGTCACAAAGAGAAATTTCCTAAGGAAACAAAGGAGGATGTCAATCTTGTCACTCTGGACAAGAAGTCACTACATTCACCACCAGCTGTAGAAGCACTTGCTTCTAGAGAAGAGACACTTGCAACTTTGCAAGATAGTCTTGAGCTCTTGACACATGAGTCCCATGCATGATTCATGAGATGCATGAGGAAGAGGAGGAAGGTTCCAGCACTGGTACAGTTGGAGAAGAGCATCCATCACTCTTACCAGCAGTTGGAGACACTATTGTTCTGGTTGGAGGAACTCTTGTGTTCTTGCAAGAGGTTCCCACACATTAGCTGATCCAAGGTATGCATGAATTTTCATCACATATTGTTTCAGTAGATCTTATTGAAAATTAGGGGAACATGCCATTAGGACCCATGCATAACCAAGGGTTTTTTGGAAATATGATGTAGAGTGTTGTCCTTGATGGCAACCCACTTGATGAAGATGATGGCAACCTACTTGACGAAGTTGTTCTTGACTTGATGAACTTGTTAAATGATGTAAATCTGTTGTATCTACAATGAGTACAGAAGGTAATGATGGAAGGAATGTTAGTATGTGCCAGAACATGATGAAAAGAGTATGTCTCAAGGCATACGCGGATTTGTCTAGACAAAGTAGCGTATGCACACGGGAAATAACGTGCCAAGTCACGTATGGGAAAAAGCGCTCTAAATTTGTAAAACCAGGGGTAACTACCATGGTATTGACCCATTGTATTGAATGATGGTTCGCCTATGTGATCCCATCTAGGAATACTATTGGAATTTATGTGGTTTTGACTCATGGTATTGATGAAGGGTAACCCTATATAAGGAGAAGAAAATCATTGTGCAAAAAGGTGAGCATGAGTCTGGGCTTTGATGAATACTTCACTCTGAAGTATATCTGTATGGGTGAACCCTCTTCCTAATTGATAGATCTGAATCTATGATGCTCCTATGAACATGATGAAGGCTCAAGATCTCTAGATCTAGAAATGGTGAATGTCAAGGATGATCTGAAAAGAAGTGAAGAAGACCTGGCGCAATCCTGTTGAAGAGATTGAAGAAATCTGGGTAAGTTTATAGATCTAGTCTGTACTACAAAGTTTATCTTTTATAGATCTATATGCAGGTTTGTTTCATGAAAAGCGTGTGTATACGCGAGTCTGTGGAAAGAAAAGAGCGTATGCACAGTTAGGGTTTTCTTTGAAAATGTACTGAAGTATACGCGGGTTCGTCTTCTATAAAGCGCGTATATACGCGGGTCTGGTTAAATAAAAGCACGTATGATTTCTGATCTAATGGTTGCTGAAGGTTCAATGTGTTTACGCATGCTCATTGCGAAGTACGGGTTATATCGATAATGCAATTCCTGATAGTTTTCACTATTACGATGCTTTGGGAAAAGGTTGTTTATTGACAAGTAAAGGGTTGTGTTGGAGCTGTTTGATCCAGTTTGAAAATTGATGAAACGTGGTTTGCAGTGGATCTGAGGGTTCAAGCCATCAATATGAAAGTGGAAGCTTTCTGCCAGTAGAAGCTGGTACTCATATCAGGGGATAGTAGCTCCCTTCCAGGAGAGGCTGGTAAACGAGTGCAGGGGGTTGTAGCTCCCTTCCAGGAGAGGCTGGTAAATGAGATAAGGTTGTAGCCTTCTGTAGGTGGGTGCCTGCGTGCTGGTTTGAGTCTGCACTAGTACATGATTGTAAGAATTTTTCTTAATAATAAATTTTGAAGGCTGAAACAATGGCAGCGGTGGTTTTCTCCCGAATTGGGTTTCCACCTAAAAATCCTGGTGTTCATGTGTGTTGCATATGTGTGATTGTATTCTATCTGCACCTATTTACTGTTTCTGAAATATCTGATGAATGAATAATGGAATGATCTGAGTTAAGATTCAAACACATAATTAGATCTCTGGACATACGCGAGTTCTGTAAAGGATATCCGTGTATATACACTAGTTTCCTTCAGCAAAGTAGCGTATGGGTTTTTAGAAAGGAAAAAGTAAAAATTTGATTGTCTGCACTAAATACTGATTCACCCCCCCCTCTCAGTATTTTTCCCAACAATTGGTATCAGAGCAGGTCCTTCTGAAAAAGCTTAGCCGCTAGAAGGAAGATCAAGCAAGATGAGCAATCATGAGGGAACAGCATCTATCAAGCCCCCACTCTTCAACGGAAGCAATTTAATCTTCTGTAAAGTGAGGATGAGATCCTATCTTCAGTCTATGGGAGCTGATGTATGGGCCATTATTGAACAAGGATATCAATATCCAGCCGCTACACCAACAGATCCAACTGAAAGGAAGAATTATGAATCAAACGCAAAAGCGGTCAATGCTATAACAGGAAGTCTAACTGAATCAGAATTTGTCAAAGTCATGCAGTTGAATACAGAAAAGGAAATATGGGACAAAATCATTCTAAGTTATGAAGGCGACGCAAAGGTAAAAAGTGCAAAACTCCAAACTCTCAGAATTGAATATGAAAATTTAAAGATGCATGGTGATGAGAGTATTGCCAGTTTCTTTTTACATATTGATGATGTTGTAAATCATATGAGAAATCTGGGTGAAACAATATCCGACACTACTTTGGTTGAGAAAATTTTACGATCACTAACGGCAAAATTTGAATCAAAAGTTTCTGCCCTTGAAGAAAAATAGGATATTCAAAATCTTTCCGTGGTGCAACTTCATGGCATATTGACTGCATATGAAATGAGGAGAGGAGGACCATCTGAAGTCAAAGAAGCTGTTTTTAAAGCTTCTACAAAAGGGAAAGAAGTTCAAAAATCGGAAGGATCAGGATATATCTCAGAAGAAGATGAGGCAAACTTTGTGAGAAGACTCCAACAAGGAACCGGAAGATTCAAAGGTAAGCTTCCTTTCAAATGTTTCAATTGTGGAAGAGTTGGTCATTATGATGCAAAATGTCCTTATAAAGAAACATCTGCTAAAGAGAAAGAAGTAGCAAGAAGGAATAAGAACCGATCTAGCTCTAAGAAAAGCTACTATACAAATGAAGACAATGATGGGTTATCTGATAGTGAGGAAGAATGTGAACAAGATCTTAGACTTCTCATGGCATTTGAAAATAATTCTAGAGATGATAAGGATGCTTTTGTGGATGCTCTAGATGACAATGATTTTCTTGATCAAAACAATCAACTCAAAATATGCTTGGAAGAAAGTAAAATAATCATAGAGACTCTAAAAAGGCAGAATGAAGAAGCAAAGAAACATAATGAAAAATTAGAATGTGAAGTAGTAAGTCTAAGAAAAGAACTTGAGAAAGTAAAGACTTTGAATCTTAGAATTTCTAAAGGATCTGAAACCTTAGATGAAATTATCAAGGTTCAACGTTCTCCTCTTATTAAGACAGGTCTTGGATATACCGGAGAATCTTCTCAGGCTTCTGCACCAAATTATCTAAAAGTAGCTACAACTGGTTTACTTCATTCAGTCATTCAGCAAGGGAATAAAGAATCTTTACAGGTAAAGCATGATCATCACAATACAAGGGATATCTCTCAAAGAAGCAACAATCAACAGGTAAATTCAAATAGAATATTTCATGATCGCAAAAATTTCTACTTCAATGGACAATGTTTCTCATGTCACAATTTTGGTCATAAAGTTGTTCAATGTGTTTCATATAAAACCATCATGACAAGAGAAGAAAGAAAGAAAAGGATGGATATTAAACCAAAGAAGAACACCTATAACAAATTTTCCCCTCTTCAAAATGAAGTTGAATGTGCTTATTGCAATAACTTTGGCCATGAAGAATCTGAATGCAGGAGCAAAGTCCAGCCAAAACAACATTCTCCTTCAAGTTCCAAAGTATGGAAAAAGAAGGAATTACAGGTTGAAAATTGTGGGATAGTGTTATTTGCAGAAGGTGAAGAAAATCAATGGTACATTGATAGTGGGTGCTCAAGACACATGACAGGTGACAAAAGAAAACTTCTTGCATATAATGCTCTAGAAAAGGAAAATAAAGTTACATTTGGAAATGATACTCCTGCTGTAATTAAAGGAAAAGGGTCCATGTTTCTAAAAGAAAAGGTGAAGGCTAATGATGTCATGTATGTGGATGGATTAAGGCATAACCTGTTAAGTGTAAGTCAAATGTGTGATCAAGAAACAGAAGTTGTCTTTAGTTCAAAAGAATGTGTGGTTCGTGATCTTGATACAAGTAAAACTATTATAAAAGGGAAAAGAACTTCAAGCAACTTGTATGTATTGAAGAACTGCAAAGATCAATGTTACTTGAGCAAAACTTCAGAAAATTGGCTATGGCATAGAAGGCTGGGACATCTGAGCTTCTCTCAAATCAACAAATCAAGCAGACTTCAAGTTGTTCATGGTCTTCCCAATATTACTCTACCGGAGAGTATCATATGCAAATCTTGCCAATTCGGTAAGCAGACCAGAGTACAATTTAATGCCAAAGAAGGATCATCAAGTAAGCCTCTTGAACTCATTCATACTAACATATGTGGACCTATGAGGAAAAAGTCACCACGTGGAGAAGAATACTATATCTTATTTATTGATGATTACTCTAGAATGTGTTGGATCGGGTTGATTAAACACAAAGATGAAGCATTTGAAAAATTTCAGATCTTCAAAGCATTGGTAGAAAATGAATTAGATCTAAAAATCAAGTGTCTTAGATCTGATCGAGGAGGAGAATATACATCAAATTAATTCTTTGAATTTTTTGAACAACATGGCATAAAAAGACAGTTCTCTGTAGTAGGCACTCCACAACAAAATGGTGTAGCAGAAAGAATGAATAGAACAATTCAAAAAATGGCTAGAGCTATGCTTGATGATTCTGGAACTCCTGAGATGTTCTGGGGAGAAGCAGCACATACAACAGCAAACATTCTCAACAAGGCACTTGTTCAGGTAAATAGTGACAAAACTCCATATGAACTCTGGTATGGTAATTCTCCCTTTCTGAAGCATTTTAGAATTTTTGGAAGTAAATGCTTTATCAAAAATAATGATGAAAAGCTTGGAAAATTTGAACCTAGATCAGATGAAGGGATACTTCTTGGTTACTCATCTACAAGCGGAGCATACAAATGTTACAATAAAAGGCTTCGAAAGATTGTTGAATGTATTGATGTTGTTATTGATGAGTCTCCTGCAGTTCCTACAGAAGAAAAACAAGCAACAGAAGAAGATGATGGTGATTTTTTTCCTTCTACATCAAATGGAAATAATATAGATAGTGGATCCAATGAAGAACCTGAAGATGATTTATCTGAAAAGGCTCCATCCAGATATGTTCAAAAGAATCATCCTGAATCTCAAATTTTGGGAGACAAGGAATCGGGTGTACAAACAAGGAGGACTCTTATGGGATCTTCTAGCTATCTGGCATTTCTATCCACAATTGAACCACACAATGTCAATCAAGCTTGCAAAGATGAATTTTGGATTCAAGCCATGAATGAAGAGCTTGATAAAATTGAAAAGAATCACACTTGGGAATTGGTGCCAAGACCACATGATAAAAATGTCATTGGAACTAAATGGATATTCAAGAACAAGTTAAATGAGAATGGGGATGTTATAAGAAACAAAGCTAGACTGGTTTGCAAGGGGTATACTCAACAAGAAGGTATAGACTTTGAAGAAAATTTTGCTCCTGTAGCTAGACTTGAAGCCATAAGAATGTTTCTTTCTTTTTCAAGTTTTCAACAAATCAACGTTTATCAAATGGATGTTAAATCTGCCTTTCTCAATGGTGATCTAGAAGAAGAAGTTTATATAGAACAAACGGAAGGATTCATTTTGGGAAATGATGAAAATCTTGTTTTTAGACTTAAAAAGGCTCTATATGGTCTCAAACAAGCTCCAAGGGCATGGTATTATCGTCTTGACAAATATCTTCATCAACAAGGTTTTTCAAAGGGGTCTGCTGATAGCAACTTATACACAAAGGTTGAAAATGATAAACTGTTGATTGTGGTTGTATATGTTGATGACATCATTTTTGGGAGTAATGAAGAATCTATGAGTAAGAAATTTGCTTCTGTCATGCAGCAAGAATTTGAAATTTCCTTACTTGGAGAACTAACATTCTTTCTTGGGTTGCAAGTGCATCAAACTTCAGATGAAATATTCTTATCACAAGCAAAATATCTTAAGCAAATTTTGAAGAAGTATGGCATGGAAGAATGAAAACCTGTAAGTACACCAATGATAACCGGATGTAACCTCAGTTCTCATGATGATTCTCCCGTGGTGAATCAACCAGAATACAGATCAATGATAGGAAGCCTACTTTATCTCACTGGGACTAGACCGGACATTATGCATGCAGTTGGGATTGTTGGACGATTCCAAGCTAATCCAAAAGAGTCTCACCTTCAGGCTGTCAAAAGAATATTCAAATATCTACAAGGAACTCAAGACTTTGGACTATGGTATCCAAAGAATGTTGATCTTACTCTTCATGCTTACACTGATGCAGATTGGGTTGGAAATGTTGATGATCGGAAAAGCACTAGTGGTGGTGCATTCTATATGGGACCCCGGTTAGTATCTTGGTTCAGAAAGAAGCAAAATTCTATTGCCTTATCTACAGCAGAAGCAGAATATGTGGCTGCCGCATCTTGTTGCACTCAACTCCTTTGGATGATGCAAACCTTACAATATTTTCAAATCAAATGTACACCTCCTATCTCCATTATGTGTGATAATACAAGTGTCATTAGTATCTCAAAGAATCCTGTTATGCATTCGAAGACCAAGCACATTCCCATCAAGTATCACTTCTTACGTGAACAAGTGCTTGAACAAAAGGTGAAGTTGGAGTATGTTCCCTCCAAAGAACAAGTTGCTGATATATTTACCAAACCTCTACCCAGGGAAGCATTCGAATATCTCAGACAAAAGCTGGGAATGGTCTCTGCCTCTCAGAAGATCAGATCTTCTTAATTTCAAAAGATTAAATTGGATACGCGGGTTTCCTGAAAGACAGTCGCGTATATACGCGATTTCATACACAGAAAACCGCGTATGGGTGGTTGCTGACAAAGGTTCTGGGTCAGCATTCTTCAGCACAAGCTATGGTGCTGTTTGGTATCTCTAATGTTGTATGGCTTCTCTGGTGATGTTTCAGCTCTTATATTTATGTTTCATTCTCTGATATTGGGTGAAGATGCCTTGATGATTGGCTGTTGAAAGTGTTTAGGTTACTCAAGCTAAGGAGGAGTTTTGGTCATATGGAAAGGATGCACAGTTTCAGGGGGAGCATTAGCCTGGCTGAGAATAATGCATTGTTGGAATTATGATGGTTCTGAAACTTGATCTCTCTCTTGAGGTCTTTTTGGTTTTGGTTGTGAAAAGTCATACTTGTAATTTGATGAAAAGGTCATGTTGAGACCCATGATGTAAATTGTAATATTCAGTCATGTAAGGACTTGTCAAAATGTGTAAACCCACTTGGTTGGGTATTTGAGTCGCATATGTAAATCCACTTGGTTGGATCTTTGATGTAAGTATGAGTCTTGGTGATAGGAAGGTCATAGAGTCATGTACTTCATTAAAAAAAATATGTTTGAAGATTCAACATGAACTCAGGGGGAGCATGGTAACTTCAGTGCACATCAGATCTGCAGAGCTCTTATGTCTACATGAGGAGAAAAACCTTGTGTTGGTTTTGATCCGCCCTTTGCCCTTGATGTCAAAGGGGGAGAGTGACATGGTGTTTGAATAATGGTTGTTCTTAATGTATCTATATGTTATGGTGATCAAACACCATCGTGGTTGCCATCAAGTCCAAAGGGGGAGATTGTTGGAAATATGATGCAGAGTGTTGTCCTTGATGGCAACCCACTTGATGAAGATGATGGAAACCTACTTGACGAAGTTGTTCTTGACTTGATGAACTTGTTAAATGATGTAAATCTGATGTATCTACAATGAGTATAGAAGGTAATGATGGAAGGAATGTCAGTATGTGCCAGAACATGATGAAAAGAGTATGTCTCAAGGCATACGCAGATTTGTCTAGACGAAGTAGCGTATGCACGTGGGAAATAACGTGCCAAGTCGCGTATGGGAAAAAGCACTCTAAATTTGTAAAACCAGGGGTAACTACCATGGTATTGACCCATTGTATTGAATGATGGTTCACCTATGTGATCCCGTCCAGGAATACCATTGGAAGTTATGTGGTTTTGACTCATGGTATTGATGAAGGGTAACCCTATATAAGGAGAAGAAAATCATTGTGCAAAAAGGTGAGCATGAGTCTGGGCTTTGATGAATACTTCACTCTGAAGTATATCTGTATGGGTGAACCCTCTTCCTAATTGATAGATCTGAATCTATGATTCTCCTATGAACATGATGAAGGCTCAAGATCTCTAGATCTAGAAATGGTGAATGTCAAGGATGATCTGAAAAGAAGTGAAGAAGACCTGGAGCAATCCTGTTGAAGAGATTGAAGAAATAAGGGTAAGTTTATAGATCTGGTCTGTACTGCAAAGTTTATCTTTTATAGATCTATACGCAGGTTTGTTTCATGAAAAGCGCGTGTATACGCGGGTCTTTGGAAAGAAAAGCGCGTATGCGCAGTTAGGGTTTTCTTTGAAAATGTACTGAAGTATACGCGGGTTTGTCTTCTATAAAGCGCGTATATACGTGGGTCTGGTTAAATAAAAGCACGTATGATTTCTGATCTAATGGTTGCTGAAGGTTGAATGTGTTTCTACACATCTGTTCTGAAATCTGGGTTATATCTAATATTCTGGTTACAGTGGTTTCACTGTTCTGTTTGATGCTTTGGAAAAGGTTGTTTATTGACAAGTAAAGGGTTGTGTTGGAGCTGTTTGATCCAGTTTGAAAATTGATGAAACGTGGTCTGCAGTGGATCTGAGGGTTGAAGCCTTCAATATGAAAGTGGAAGCTTTCTGCCAGTAGAAGCTGGTACTCATATCAGGGGGTAGTAGCTCCCTTCCAGTAGAGGCTGGTAAACGAGTGCAGGGGGTTGTAGCTCCCTTCCAGGAGAGGCTGGTAAACGAGAGAAGGTTGTAGCCTTCTGCAGGTGGGTGCCTGCATGCTGGTTTGAGTCTGCACTAGTACATGATTGTAAGAATTTTTCTTAATAATAAATTTTGAAGGCTGAAACAACGGCAGTGGTGGTTTTCTCCCGAATTGGGTTTCCACCTAAAAATCCTGGTGTTCATGTGTGTTGCATATGTGTGATTCTGTTCTGTCTGCACCTGTTTACTGTTTCTGAAATATCTGATGAATGAATAATGCAATGATTTGAGTTAATATTCAAACACATAATTAGATCTATGGACATATGCGAGTTCTGTAAAGGATATCCGCGTATATACGCTAGTTTCCTTCAGTAAAGTAGCGTATGGGTTTTTAGAAAGGAAAAAGTAAAAATTTTATTGTCTGCACTAAATACTGATTCACCCCCCCCTCTCAGTATTTTTCCCAACAGGGTTAGATCAAAATGCTGCTTTGAAGCAACAACATATCATAGTGCAAAGGACCCTTGATCTAATCAAGGAGGAGAAGAAGAGCTATCCTAGTTCATCATTGACGGACTACATTCAACCCTTTGAGTTGAAGTGTAGAGTTTCAAAAGATGGTATGAGCACGATTCTAAGTACAATGACTGGTTATGAGATCATCATTATGCCTTTCTATGAGACAACCTATGTATTACCATGAAGATCTACATCGTTGTCACTTAGTAACAGTGATAGTGAAGGGACCCCATCATTCGTGGATCATGCTGACGGTAGCTTCAAGCAATGGAGGTAAAGATGGTAGATGGTAGACATCTTGAGATGAGAAATATTTTCTCCTTTCTAGATGACACTTTCTCAATGAGAATCTCATAGCTCAAAGAGAAACTTCTACCTACAGCAGATCCAAAACCTCATGGGTTTTGGAGATCCATTGGTGAAAAGAGAATCTCATTAAGAGATCTCATTGGAGGTGCACTTCAAAATTTCATGGAGTGCAAAGTTCTCCATAATTTTAAGGAAGATGGTATTCTACAAAATGAGGATACCATGTTTATGCAGAACACCATTCATCATCCACATGGGGATGAGTGGGTGAGGATGATAAGCAAGGGGTTGTATAACCACTTGCAGATATATGACATGGGCCAATAAGATTGGTTAGGCTGGTTGCCCTTGGGATAGTTTTGTCACTACCCAAAGGCTCCTATTTCTTTTATCCATGCCTTAAAAAACAGTTATGAAATGAAGAAGGAGGCATGGCTGCACTGGCTGCTCTTGGGTGAGTATGGTTACCACCCAATAGCTCATGTTTTTATGATTCATTCCTTGTGTATCAATGATAAAATGCAGCAGAAGAAGTCATGTTCATTTTGGTTGAGAGATTTTGGCCATCACATGACATCTCCCATGTTTATGTGTTTGATATTGTTTGTAATAAGGCATAATATTCCCATGATATGTGATAACGAAGTTTTTTTGTATTGGGCTGATATGACATTTCAGATGTCCTTCAATATGTTGTTATCACTCCATGATTCACATGATGGTGTGAAGAGGCAGCAAGAGATCTTGTTGATGTGGATTTTATTGGGGGACTTTGGTCCTACATACTCCCATACTTTTTATGATAGTGTGGGAGGATGGAAGCAAGAGGAACCCCTCTGATGGCTCTTACTTGGAGATTATGGACACCATACTCGATATATTGATGGTGTGGTGTGGCAACAGGGAGCATTGCTGCGTTGGCTACTATTGGGAGAACATGGTTTGACATCTTTGTCTGCCCATATATCTCTACTTCTTCTCCTTTTGTACAATGTTGGGATGATTCTTAGATCTAACAAGGCCAAGAGGGCTAAGGATGGAGGTATGAAAATCCTCTCTTTACTTCATGTAGCATGGGATGCAGGTATAATTTGTAAGTTGGAGCTTTCCTCTTCTGGAAGGAACGATCTATCTTTATGTATCTCATTTATTGTGGAAGGTGTTGAACATCTTGTGGTTGTCACTTAGAGCTTCATGATTGATGAGGGGTGTCCAACTACACAATTAAAGATCACTCTAAAAATTCTAGAGAGGAAACTTTGGTGCTGAGCATACATAACTCTTTGCAGCAAATGGGGACACCTTCCTTGGGTGGATGCCATTTGGAGGGGGATAAATTTCTCTAGCATCTACTTTTGCAGTTTCTTGAGGACAAGCAACATTTTGTCGGGGAGGAATCTAATATTCCCAAAATTTCACATGATATTTGGAATATTAGATTTCTTAATAAACTTAATTAAGTAAGTAAATAAAAGGGTGGAGGGACCCAAAAACCTCAAGATGAATAAAATCCACTTTTAATGTTTGTACGTGGATATTGTAGATCTAGATCTAAAATCATGGAGTAGAGGAGCAGCTCCATTAATGGAGATCATGTCTCATTTATGAGATAGATTATGGAGGATGAAACAATCAAATAAGATCATGGATCTTAAATATAAAAATATGAGGATCTTTGATAAGGTCAACTGAGATCATAGTGCATTCAAAGAAGATCATAAAGCACTTATGATAAGATAGTGGAGGAAGTGATGCATTTAATGGACATATGATGGAGAGGGTGATCACCCCATGTGAACATGATGGAAGAAATGGATCAATAGTACAGTCAACCATGGATACTTTTATCCACATGTACAATGCAGTTTTGGAGTGGGCCGAGGCTATGGGAGGCTCATATCTATATAATGAAGGTGAAGGCACATTGGAGAGCATGATTTGGATTATTCATTTCTTGATCAATTTAGATCTAGATTTGTCTTAGGAAATTTCTATGTAGGCTTGGGTTGTTTAGCAGAGTTTGCAATGTTGTTTAGCACAGGGTGTTCCTGAGTGGGAATCCCTCCTCTTTCATTGAGTAGCTCTTGAAAGAGGGTTGTTCTTCATTCCTTATCAGGCATTGGTGCCATCTTCAGGAGGCTGTTTCTAGCATTCAGCTAGGAAACCGGTGGAGGATTCATCCTACCACTCTTTTCTTCACATTGAGTCTTCGAGGAGAAGAAGAACTATATCCAGCATTTAGGCCATTGGGGTTTACCTCCATGCAGCAACAATCCCTTCAAGGATTGCGTAGTCCATTCATGTAGATATATTGGAGGAAGGAAGTTTCCAGTATTTTAGCTAGAAATCCCATGAGGGATCATCTCATCACATTGGATCTATTGTTTCCATCATTTAGGATTTGATTTGACATATCTAGTAGTAGGCTATTGAGCCTCCCTCTCTGACAGTGCAATTTTCTGAAGCTGTTGTTCATCCAGCAGCTATTTTCAGTGGAGGAGATTGGAGGAGCTAGATCTTGATCTTTTGGCCCAAGGACCTAGAAGGGATTTCCCCATCTTGCATAGATCTAATTGTGCATCATTACAGCCATCATATCATCAGATCTAGCTTCAGATCAGAATTCCCAGTAGCATAGATGTGAAACCCTAAGAGGGTGGTTTTCTGAGATTGATGGGTCTGAGAAACCCTTTCTGGGTTATCTTGGGAATCCATCATAGAGCCTTGATCTACATTTTTAGCATCATCAGAGCTCCCATTCTACCTAGATCTGACTTTCTATCTTTCAGGTAGTTGTAGTCCCAATAGTTGTAGCAGGGACAACATAGTTTACCTTCCAACAGTTCAGCAGTTACATAGTCCCTGTTGTGGGATCATTGTAGGGTCATTCCAGGCCATCCCTTTGGCTTGACTGTCTCATATTTTGAGCATTGTTGTACTTGATTTTTCACCTCCAATATAATAAAATGGCTCAACTATTTCTGTTCATTCTAATGTGTATATAGATTTATCATTTACTTTGTTGTAGTTCTTATATTGTGTTATTACTGCATTCTCCCTTTTCAGATATTACAAGGTGATCCAACAACAAATCTTCATCTAATTTTTTTTTTACGATCAGATGAATAGACGCACAATAAGAAAAAATGGAAACTTTTAAAACAGAGAAGTAACAAATCACCATTTAACACATCTCAAGTATCATGTAGAACGGTCTTTTATTATTGATGCCCAACTCCAAAATTACAGTTGTTACACCATTTTTTGGTCATCTAACCCATTACTATTAGATGGACCAAAGAACACCATGTAAGAACAATTTTACCCTAAGTAAAATTTCTTTCACTATGAAAAATAACTTAGTAATCTTTATTTACTAAGTTGTTTATGGTCTAAACAAGAAACCCCGTGAGGAAATATTAAATAAATCCACATTTGTTTGATTTTCCTCAAGGAATAATTAGTTAAACAATATTTTAATTAATATTCTTGGTCATATATAACCCAAAATAGGAAAATTAATTAGACAATCATTATTTATCTTATTATTTTCTAGGAATAATTATTTAAACCTTATTTAAATAATATTCCTTGTTAAATTTGACTAAATCATTTATAAATAATTGAATAAATCATTATTTATTTGATTATTACTCAAACACATCCTTAAAATAATAAAAAAATCATTTATTTATTTATTATTTACAAATAAAGGGATTTGACCAAAGTCAAATTATTTTTCCCTCCAACAAATATAATAAAATATTCCATAAAAGTTGGATCTAGAATTGGTTAATAGTATTTTAATTATGCACCAATATCTAGACTAACTCAATATTTTGTTATAAATAGAAGGGTTTTTCCATTCACTCACTACCTTTTGTTACCTAAAGATCACTCTTGATCTATACGTTTGATCTGACTTTGATCCTCCATCATTGCCATATTTTGTTACCATTCTTCTTGTGAGCTCCCATTGAGTTCCATTTTTTGTCTGGATTTTCTACACCATCAAGAGAGAGAGATCTTAGATCTGAAGTGTTGAGTACATACAAGAACCCATCCCATTGAGGGGGACTGGTAACATCTTTCTATGTTCCCTTCCCAGGTGTCAAAAATACAAAAATTCCTTAAAAATATTCTTGTCTTGTCTATTGGATGCATGGAGCAATTCTTACTTTTATTTACTGCTTAATGTCTAATACTACATAGATATGGATTTTGTAGCATTTATCTTGGTCAACTAACTGTAGATATAAATAAATTGGCATCCATGTTTGTTGTTAGGGATGTTTTTTTATGCACAACTAAAGTGAGACTTTTTCGTACGGTTGAGATTAAGATTCATCCTCACAACTGGTGACTCCACAAGGGTTTACGATGCTGACCCCTGTCGTTTTTCAAATCCTTGCATGAACAGCTGCTTCAAACCCTAGGATTTATCTTCAACTTCTTATTTTTCTTTTCTTGATGTTGTTTTAACCTATAAAATCATAAAACATTAAAAATTCTAACTTTTGTGTGTTTTCAGACATATTGCACAGGTGACAGGCATCAGCCACAGCTGAGACGACAAAATTTTCTGAAACCTGCTCTCGAGAGTGCCAGAAGTGCAGATCACATTTTTTGGGCCAAAACCTATGACCTTTGCAGAAAACAGGTCAGAAACTGCAACCTGAACGTTTTGCGATATTTTTTCTGAGATTTTTTCAGGGTTTTCTGACCTTTGTCTCCACCTGTTTTGGACCTGTACTTGCTCTGTTTTACTCATCAAAGTAGGAACCTAGCCCCCTAGGGCTTCAGTACCCTCCACCTTTCTAGGAATATTTTTAGCTACAACAGGTCGTCTGACATTTCAGCATGTTCAGCCATTTTCAGATCTCATCCCTCACCTTCAGATCCTCTTCAAATTGGTTATTCACGCATTCAAAACACCTTCATTTAGTTTTTTTTTTGTCTTCCTCTAGGGTCCCCTCCACTTCTGTTCAGGTTGTAACCTTTTTCCACCTCATTTACAAAAATTTTCCCTCTGATTGTTTTTTTTTTTTCTGCACCTATTTCTAGAAAATCAGACCTTTAGATCATTGTCCCTCCTGACTTTAGATCTATTTGCTATTTTGGTGTGTTTTGACTATATTTTTACCCACCTATAGACTAGTTGTTGAGAGGCTTGCCTCCTTCAGTTTAGATTAATTCATAATTAGTTGTTTATTTTCTATCATTTTAGTTTCATATATTGTTATCTGCGGGTTTATTTATAGTTATACAACTCATTTTTTCTTTCTCTCTACAAACATCTGGGTTTAAAAATTAAAATTTACACACTTAACACACATACCCTAAGTGAAGAAGAGCCTAGTTAACACCACCAGGCAAAGACTTTAACATTGTAATCAATTTTTCATACACCTCTCTGCCCTTGTTTCGACATTGTAATCAGTTGATCCTACACCTCCTTTCCTTTTTTGGTCTCTCTTCCCTTTGTGTCGTGTTTGTGCCTTCATCATTGCGCCCCCAAGGAATTTATCCCGGAGACTTCTTGACCTTCATCCTAGGTTTCGAGTAGGAAGAATTACTCCTCTGCGTAGGATTTGAGTTAGTCCTCCACCAAGTCCACACTCTGACTCCTCTTTTGGTTCATTGGGTTCCCCTTCTGGTTTCGCCCCTGGTTCTCCCCCTCTCACCTTCACCATGTCTGGTTCACGACCTAACACTGGTGTTAGCCCTGGCCCTAATGATGGGAATACTCAACCACATCCTTAAAATAATAAATAAATCATTTATTTATTTATTATTTACAAATAAAGGGATTTGACCAAATTCAAATTATTTTTCCCTCCAACAAATATAATAAAATATTCCATAAAAGTTGGACCTAGAATTGGTTAATAACATTTTAACTATCCACCAATATCTAGACAAACTCAATATTTTGTTATAAATAGAAGGGTTTTTCCATTCTCTCACTACCTTTTGCTACCTAAAGATCACTCTGGATATATAATTTTGGTTTGACTTTGATCCTCCATCATTGTCATATTTTGCTACCATTTTTCTTGTGAGCTCCCTTTGAGTTCCATTTTTTGTCTGGGTTTTCTACACCATCAAGAGAGAGAGATATTAGATTCGAAGTGCTGATGACATACAAGAACCCATCCCATTGAGGGGGACTAGTAACATATTCCTATGTTCCCTTCCCAGGTGTAAAAAATACAAAAATTCTTTAAAAATATTCTTGTCTTGTTTATTGGATGCATGGAGAAACTCTTGCTTTAATTTACTAATTAATGTCTTTTACTACATAGATCTGGATTTCGTAGCATTTATCTTAGTCAAAAAACTGCAAATCTAAAGAAATTGGTATCCATCTTTGTTTTTAGGGTTGTTTGTTATGCACAGCTAAAGTGAGCCTTTTTCGTACGCTTGCGATTAAGATTCGTCCTAACAACAGTGCTCCAATACAGTAGTTCTTATAATGGAGGGTCCAACAAGGTCCAACCAATTCGAAATTACCCCCCTTGATACTGCTAATGCATGCAACTTTTAACTAAAATCTATGTTGGTTGCCCTATCTATTTCGATAAATTTTCATTAATTACAATTAAGCAAAAACTGGAAAAGTGTGGCCGTGCAAGGCCCAGACAAAATATCTTTGACAAACACCGCCTATGGAATTAACTTCAGCAACTCTTCCTGAATCCAGAAACTTCGGCATCTCTTCATGAATCCAAAATTAAGCGGAAGGTGGCTGAGGTAGTCACAAATATCCAACGATGGATGGCTCTGACATCTTGCTCTAATTTTGGGCCACCTTTGCTGGATCATTAAATATGATGCGGTGCTAGGTGATTCGGCTGATCTACACCGCTATGGTTAATATGTTGTTGTGATGGTTGCCTCTGATTTTTTCCTTTTTTGCTCACTGTTGCAGATTGTCTTCTTGTATTAATATTTCAATACTGTGCATGGCAGAATTATTTTAACAGAAAAACCATTTTCTTCTATTATTTGCAAAGATCCCTTTAATTTCCAAATGGCGCCTTTCTTTGAATTTGGAAGAACACCTTTAGCTATCGACCGAATAAACCTTTTGGATAGATTTGACAGATTTATTTATATTGGTGGTGAAATGGCGTTTAGCGGAGGAATGGAAGAAGTACTAACGGAGGGATGGTGAATGTATTGCAATTTGTGATTTGCGATATCGCAAATCGCAAAGTCAAATATAGCATATATGGTCAAAAATTATATCACAGATTGGCGAAGGGGGCTTATTGCATATTGCAACCAAGGGGTCAGATCTAATTGCAAAATGGGGACCAGGGAGGATATAATATTGGAAGATTTGTGGAGGTGAAAATGAATGTGGAAAGGATTGTTGCGATATGGAGATGTAAAAAGGAAATTAATGGGTCCCACTGATATCACATCGGCAGTTGGGTTTGAATGGGATTTCAAATGGTAAGTAAAAATCTGATGTTGCGATGTGATGAAAAGGTACAGGGTCAAGGGGATAAATGTTTGTTGCAGCATTAAAACCATTTCAAAGGGGGGTATACCCGATAAGTGGTATAGGATGGGGGTCAGGTGAAAAAATATGGACAACTGATATGTAGCAGTGAGAGTGGTTTCGAAGATCACTAATTTTCAACCCCCCCCCCCCACCCCCACACCCCTGACGTTAACTTCAGAGGCTAAGGGGGGGCTAAAATAAGTTACAGGACATTATATGGGAAGATAGGGAGCAGAGATGGTGGAAACGCGTCAGGAGATTAGTGGGGTGTGAGTGGATGGTGGGGTATGTGTAAATGAAGTGGTCCGCCAAATGTTTAAAAGACATCATATGGTATGGTATATGGTAATATGAAGTCTGGAAATTTTATATTAGAGGGTTTTTTAAGGTTTAATTGATAAGAAATAAACGATGTATTTAGGCTTAATTTGTACTATATTGGAAATGACGTGAATACAACCATATTTTGTCGTCTTTTGTGCCAGAAGTACCTTCTTGGAAATAAATGATAGTCATGAAATATTATTTTTCAATATAAATGATCTAAATAGAAATAATCAGTCACCTTGTCATATTGTGAATTACAGGAGTCTAACATTATATACAAGATCATAGCCATGATCATTGTCAAATGGCTCAAACCCCTACTCCCCAATCTTATTTCTCTGTAGAAAAATGGCTTTGGGGAGGGTTGTCAGATCCTGGAATGCTTTATCACTTCCCAAGAGGAATTCCACTCCCTAAAACAACTCAATTTCTTGAGATGATGATTAAGCTCGACCTGTCAAAATCTTATGACTGTATTAACTAGACATTCCTCATCAGCATTCTTAAATGCTATGGTTTTTATCAATGATGGATTAATTGGATCCTTTCTATGGTATCCTCCCCTATATATTCCATCCTTCTCAATGGATCCCTGACTCAAAATTTCACCCCATTTGAAGGCCTGTGTCGATACCTGAAAAAGGAATCCCAAACTCTCAAAATATGGGTTTTAAGACTATGGGGAAATGTCTACCTCTCACCCACCAGTAATTTGTTGGTTATATCATGTTCTTCTACCATGTCTCTCTGTGAGAAGCTCGCTACCAGAAAAAAATCCTTCAAGTCTTCATGGAAGCCTTTGGGACCTTGATCAATAATGAAAAATCCAACATATTTTTTTTCAACATGGCCAAGAACATTAAAAATTCTTAGCGAGGGTGATATTTTTTGGAATCAGTTCTCTCCCAACTAAATACCTAAGGATGAACATATATGTGAACTCTTTAAAACCCTCCTACTGGAACCACCTGCTACAAAATATTCAATCTAAAATGTGTAACTAGACCTTCAAAGGCCTCAACCTAGCTGGTTGAACTGCCCTCTTCAAGGTTGTCCTTCAATCCATTCCGATTTACTCGTTGTCGAGTATGGTTGCCCCCAAAAAGACTTGCACAAAAATGATAGAGATATTTAAAAAATTCATTTGTGGAGGCTATCAAAAATTAAAGAAATGAGCTATGGTTTTGTGGGCCAATCTAATCAAGCCAAATATGGAAGGGGGACTGGGTCTTCGTTACCCTCTCACCCTGAATCATGTAATGGGTGCCAAATTGTGGTGGTGATGGATATAGGGAGGAATAGGCCTATGGAAACAAATATGGACACACAAGTATGGCATGTCAACCCGTACTGAAGATATCCTTAGGTATCGTGATCCACCCAAAGGATTTGAAATTTCGAACTTGGTAGTACAAAATAGAGATATTATCCAACAACACTTCTTTTGGGAAGTGAGAAATGGGAAAACAACCCTCTCCTGGCAGGATTCTTGGTAGCATAGAGGGAAGTTTTCTACTCAAAATATCTGAGAAAGTTTTTCATTTACGCTACAGACAAGAACTATCAGGAAGTAAAAAAATATTGGAAAGAGGACTCAATAAACGAAGGCTGGAGGTGATGGAAAGACTGAGCAGACTGGCCATAACCACTAGATTCAGACTAATGGACCCAATTTAGCAAAGACCTAGAGTCCAGAAGGATCAAAATACAGGAATGCCTAGACATTCTGAGGTGGCGCTATACAATGAAGGGCACTTTCACCCTCCAGGAAAAATACATATTGAAGGAAGGATGGGGGCAGGGGAATCAGCAACAAATTTGGAAGAATATTTGGGGGAGAAGGTGGTGGCCAAAAGTTTCCTTTATTTCTCTGGTTGGTTTGCAAGGGCATAATCCTAACCTGGGACCAATTGATTAAAATAGGCTTCTATGGACCCTTGTTTTTAATCCTCTATGGAATCCACTATAAATACTTAGAACACCTCCTCAATTCATGCCAATATGGCAACAAAAAATGGCTAGAAGTGTCAACCTCTTTGGTAGAATGGATCGAGATCCCTAGAGAATTCGAGAATCCATCCAATTTGGAGATAGTTCTACTTCTCTAACCCAGTCGTTAACCAAGATTGGGATTTGGTTCCTGATTTCACCCTTTGGGCCATTTAGAAGGAGAGAAATCACAAGATCTTTAAGAAAAAGAGTCAAGATTAGGAGCTAGTGTGGGAAGGGATAATAAAAAAACATACATGAAATCATCTTGGTATAGAAATTTCTACCAGACAACTAGCAAGTCACTCCCCATGAAGAGAGGATCCTACAATGCCTAAAACTTTGTTCGGCCATTGTGGCCACAAACTCGTGGAAACCGATTTCAACTAGAATAGATTTTGATTGGATCTTGATCACTCTTCGAGAAGGATTTATGAAATTATAATTTAATGGAGCCTCGAAAGGAAACCTAGGCCCAGTGGGATTTGGAGGTATATTTTGAGATTAGAGAGAAATGACTTGACTCATATATGCAGATTCATGTGGTTATGCGAGTAACAATGGAGCAAAATTTAGTGGAGCCCATCAAGGGCTGATCCTGGCAATCAAGTTGGGGTAAAAAAAGTTACTAGTCGAAGGATATTCACAATTAGTAGCCAACACCCTCAAGAAACTAAGTCAAGGGAATAAATAGGAAAAGTTAATCCATAGTTAGGGAACTGCCAGATTGGTTCAGGAACTTGCAGAACTTATTCAGAAGTTTGATTATGTTATCATAACACATGTGAGGTGTGAACGAAATCAGACGACTCATTTCCTTACTAACTGAGGATTCTCTCATCAAAGGAAACCCTTTGAATTAATCCGGCCTCCTCATCCCAGGGATGGAAACCTATAACCAATGCAAGGAATTCGTGAGTAGGATAAGATCAGTAATGTGGGAATTCCCCTGACCCCTGAACAGGCCTCCCGATTAGGGTGTGTACTAGCTATACAACATTCCCATTGTAATTAATGGTGGACTCCTCGAAGGACATTCACACCACCTTCCACATTTGTGGCAAGGATGGCATGAATGCCTCTTGCATGCAGTAGTGAAATAAGAGGATGGGTGATGGTAGAAGGAGCCATTAAAGGATATAAAAGTTGTAGATTTGCATGTAAAGCTTCGGTGGTTGAAAAGTGGAGATAAATGTACATTTTGAAGGTGGGAGGCCATGATAGTCTCTTATGTAAGAGAATTTAGTCAATCTCAGTGGAAGTAGATTGGGTATCTGGGTGATGGTTCTATCCCAACCATGAAGTCATCTACCTGTAGGAGGAACTGTGAAAATTGGGCCGATAGTGTCTTTGTGTATGTCTGGTATGGCATGTGGCTTCTATTCCTAAGTGTGGTCATTCCCTCAGCTCATATGCCACCTTGGGTGAACTTGCTTATGCCTTGGAATACTTTTAGGGGATTTCGGGCTTTTGATTACTAGATGGCTTAGTTGGGTTAGGGAGGGATAGCTTTGTCAATGTCTATTCTAGTGGTGAGGGGTGTAGATGCAATTGATTCTTGCCAAACCAATTCCTATGGGTGAAAACTAGGTGACACTCCCTATGCAAGTTTTTCGGTGTTATCTTTAAGTTTTAACCAAAATGGGTTGGATGCCTGACAGCCCTGTCAGGTTGGCATTGAGGGTTTTAATGATAGTGGTAGGTCTGAGCCTCGTGAGGAAGAACCCCTATTTGTGTCCGAGAACTACACTAACACCTGTTGGTATAAACATAAAATGGAATTGATTGTAATTACCCATTCCATTTTGTCGAAGTTGAGCCTGTGTAACCACGTCAAAATTCATGATGCTTGGTAGTCATGTAGGGTATGCTTTGCTTGTTTCCATGCTATGTACTAGTTTTTAATTCGAATTAATACCCCCTACCCGATTCAGGGAATAATGTTAACAAATTTTGTGATGAATTGAAGGTTAAATCGACCCATTATCTGGAATTATGTTACTATGTTAATGCTTGCACATGTAAGAAAATTGGAAACAGGGCCCGAAAATTGATCTACTTGCGGCTCATGCTTCCTCCAACGAACTCTCATCCACAATACATTCCCCCAACCAATGATGAAGTGTACATGGATCATTCCAACAGCCCTGCTCAGAGGGGATGCGACAGAATGAGAAAAGGAGAGGGAGATGAGGGGCAACCCATTTCATCCTCAGGAAATCCAAGAGGCAGAAGACCCACTGTGAGCATCATTAGCGATGTTGCAAATTCATATCATGAGAACATAGCTAAAGATATATGGAAACTGATAGGAAAATGGGAGGGGGACTTAAATCACCAAGGCGGGTCAAAGGAGACAGAAGAAAATGACTGGGGGTCCTTAGTGCCCGACCATGGGAAAAATTGTGGCTGTGTAACACAATTTAAACATACCCTCTTTCTTTATTGTTCCATGAAAGGAATTCTAGGTAAGGCCCTGGAGGAGATATCCATGAGCCTATCCATGATAATATAAGACTTCCCGGACTACAAAAAATAATTTGAAAAAATCCAGTTCCACATTTAGAAGTAGGATGGACGCCTCAAACACATCGAAAACCACCTCCCATGCAAACTCAGTTCGGCTGAACTCCGGGGAACTACTACCCAGGACCCAACACCAGTGCAACCTCCCTCAATTAAGGAATAAAATTAGTAATTTTTAATTTTCATGATGTAGTGTTTTGATTCCACTATTTACACGAAGATAAATTTTAATTTTCCATGTATAGTCAGTTATGCCAATAGGCGAGTAGATGATAGGATATGTATAGACATACAGTTGTATATAGCTTTCTTAGATAGACTCAGCACTTATTGTTATTGGATGGCATACCACGTTGTTGGGTGGCCAACAGACTTGGTTTCCCACACAAAGAATGTTGAGGCCACCTAAAAATCTTCATCTGGTTGTAACTTTCTATTAAAATTAATGAAAATGGAGGTAATACCAAGCTTACAAAAAAAAAAAAAACTAACCAAATATGTATCTTGATTTTTTTTTAAATTATATTCAACATTGTTATTTTGTTTAGTGAATATTTTACTTTTACTTCAAAACATACAAGTGTCAACACTACATTGAGCATTACATATCTCTTTAGGTGAGCACACTCAAAATTAAGAAAATATAAATACTCATTTTTTTTACTATAGCACACATTGTTTACTTATTTAGAAAATATTTTATTATTATTTTAAAAGGGATACGTTTCAAGAATGGAATCACACATTGTATTTATACTCAACTATAGAATGCGCCTCTCAGTGCAATAAAAGTAAATAGTAATAAAAATGATAACAAAATAAGAAGTCTGCTCAATTCAATTTGTTATATTACAACTTTCCTTTTATTAATAAAATTGTAAATAATTTATTAGGAATTTTTTATAATACATATTTAAATATTTATGATACATATTTTCAACCATATTATTCCATAACTTTATGTGTAATATTCCCAATTAACCATGAGCTAATGGGAATATTCATTTTTCTTTTACTTTTCTGTTTCATGAATAAAAATGTAAAGGAGGTTCATAAAAATCCTAAACAGTAAATAAATCAAGGCCAAATGTGAAAAAATCTAAATCTTGGCTATGTAAGCAAGCACCCTTAGGTGTGAAAGGGGCTGGATATTTTGATTGGGTCAACCATGACCAAATCTACAACGTTGTATTGGAGGAGTGGCCATAAATGAGGCACAACGCAGTTTTAGATGGAGATGGCTTGTGTGAAAGGAGCTATTTCATTGAAGGTGTTTTAGGGTTTACAAGCTCTCAACTTATAAAAGGAAGAGGATGGCAGCATGAAAAGGTCGTTGATGATATTGTATTTTCTAATTGTATTTTCTGTTTTGACATACAACTTTCTTTGGCTATTTAGCCTAGATTGAAAACACTGTTTAGCATTGGGTGTTCCTGATCGAGAATCTCACCTCTTCCCATTGAGTAGCTCTTGGGAGAGTCTTGTATTGCATAGTCCATTATCTGGCTTGAGTCCAAGCTTCTTCTTCCAACTACAACGCAGATCCTGTTGAGGGTTTGGTTGTCTTTGAAAGCTACAGCAAGTGGAGGCTAGATCTACTCAGATCTAGACCATTCTAGTGTTCCTTTTCAGTGGGGAAGGCTTCTATCCCATTGGAAAGAGAGTATTGGATCATTGGAGCTACATTTTTAGATCTTGAAATGTGGCAAATCATGTTCTAAACCCTACAACATAGTTTTACTTCTAGATCTACTTTCTTCTTATAGGTGCAGTTGCAGGGTATTTTGGCACACCATCTACAGAGTTGGTTTTCAAGTGTTGGGGATCTGCCCTTCACCTTGGAGATCCATTTGAGGGATCATTATCATGTTTCATATCAGATCAGATCTATTTCTAGATTTGAATATTTTTTCATATCTACTATCTTAAAACTAAGATCTACAAGTTGTACATGGTGTAATGCTAAAAACCCCAAGGGGATTTTGAAGAAGAGCCTATTTAGTGTATGGAGTTGTTGCAGGTTTGAATTTTTATGCACTAATTTTCTCTAGATCTAAAGTTTAATATTCAGCTACTGCAGCTCAATAGAATAATGTTGTCAAATAATTTTCAGTCCATACAAGTGATTGTAGCACCTCTTTTTGAGGATTTTCTTCCATTGGATACCTCCATTTCCTATTTTACATATGATTGGCCTCATTGTACATCTATTTTTCTGTTGTAAATACATTTGGAAGGTCTCCTTATTTTCATCCCGTTCTTACTCTGATGGTATATGTTATTTTTCCTGCATATCTTTCATATATTGCTGCATTCCCCATTTGGGAATTTAATAGTGGCATCAGAGCATCATCTTGGCATAGCTCGTGCATTCTAAAAATCCAATATGTCTTCTGAAGAAGAAGAACCTCTTACTAACAGAGAGAAGAGGTATATAAAGATAAGATAGAAGAATAATTTTGATTACACCAATGACAATGAAGACAAGGGTAAAGCCCCTGAATCTGAAAGTGAAGAAGAAGAAAAGGATTTTCCTAAGATCCTTTTGAGAGCCATGTAAGATATTGCTAGAGAGATCAAAGAGATGAGATTGGAAAAAATCAAAGAATCCCATAAAGGATTTCATCTCGGAGAAAGCTCTAGCATGTCTCACCACTAGAATGATCAACCAGTGCATCAGCCACAAGTTTCCCAATGCTCTACCATGCCTACCTTTTTGGCTATGGGAAATCAAGGGTTTTAAGAGAAAGAATCCCTTGAAGACTATTTTGAAGAATATGAGTCTCAAAATCAGAGATTCAAATATCACTTGAGTTTTCAGGAGTTTTGTCACCTCAAGGACAAAATCAAACTAGGGCATCATCATAGAGGTGGTGGATTCATTCAGAATCATGATTCACATCACTCTATGGGAAGATTATGTTTACCCAAATTTGATGGGTCATCCAATTGTTCTGCCAAATCATGGGCATAAAAACTTGACATCTACTTTCAGTTGAAAAAGGTCCCAGAGATGGAGGCTACCAAGATTGCAGTGATGCACTTTGAAGGTGAAGCACACAATTGGTCGTTCCATGGCTTGTCTACATTGGGTCATTCCAATGTGACTACTTATTCAGAGTTCACTAGAAGGCTGGTGGAAATATTTGATAGAAGAGATCTAGAGGCACCATTCATGAGCCTTGAAAAGTTGAAACAATTAGGTAATACAAAGTCTTACATTTCTGAATTTTTAAGATGATCTCTTATGGTTCCTGATTTTTCTGTAACAAGAAGGGTGTACATGTTCATTTATGGTTTAGATGATCCTCTTCATGTCTTGTTTAAATCTACCAAGCCCACTACCCTGCTTGATGCTATTGAAAGGGCTAGAGACCTTCAAGATGTCTTGCCAAAAGCAAAGGCAAGCTTTTAGCATAAGCCCTCTTTTCCTTCAAAGGGAAAGGAAGATAAATTTTCTCCTTCCAGGGAGAGCTCATACAAGAAGCCTCTTGATGATGAATTCTAGAGATATCTAAGAAAAATGAAGCTATGCTTCACTTGCCAAGAATCATGGGCACCTGGACATAGATGTGCTACTGGAAAAAAACATTACATAGCGGTCTTCTCAGATGTTGAGGAGGAAGAAGAAGATGAACCAAGAAGAGGTCACAATGCTGACATTGCAGGAGGAGAACCAACACCATCAATAGATGGGGATGGGGCATTTTATCCTATTGGAGGGGCTCTGTTATCCTTGAGAGGAGTACCTAAGTACTTGACCCTAAGAGTTCAATGTTCCATCTTGAATCAGAGGGTCTCTATTTTTATCGATAGTGGGGAAACCCACAATTTCATTGATGCCCATCTAGTGCAAAGGAGGGAAATAGCCACTAATACTTTGAGGGATTCTTTGTTTTAGTCCCAGGATATAGAACAATGCAATGCATGCATTATTTCCCATCACTCTGAGTCAACATGGGGACTTATACATTGGTTGATCACTTATTTCTGGTTGACATACCTGACACCAATGTGATTTTGGTTGTTCAATGGTTGATTACATTGGGAAACATCACAACTGATTGGGAGGATTTGCAACTGGAATGGGTGGATAAGAAGAGTGGTGAAACTCAAATGATCAAAATCATGCATAAATATCCGTCACACACCACTTCCACACAAAGAACAAAGATGGATTTTTGCAGTGGAAGCAAGGACCTTAAAGTCCCGTCTATCATGCTCATGAGATTTTTGCATGGGACACTCTTATCTAGCAGAAAACCACCTGGTAGGCCACCTGATTTAGTTTTTGTGGGAGATCTCTCATGACATGATTCTCCAAATTCAGATCCAAGTGGGATGAGAACATTGGAAGACAATGATACAATGCTAGGAGGCTTGGGTAGGCTCAAGAAGGAGGGATATCTTCTTCCCTTATCATCATCAATCACTCTCATTTATGATTCTACATTTTTGGAGGATAAGAATGCAAGGAATGAACTTCCAAAATATACCTTTGGCATGCGAGATTTCAAGGAGGAGATCAGCAACATGACATACATTTATGTTGATATATCAGTAGCGCTATCATTGTTGGCCAGTTTAGATCCATATTGGAAATCCAAACTGTTGGTGGATTATTCCAAGGATCTTCACACTTGTATGATACTTGATGACCAGCTACATAAAGAGGGCTACTTAGTCCAAGGAGGAGTCATATATCATCATAGTATGATATTATTGTCTAGAGCCTCCAAGTTGAAGAAGAATTTGCTACAAAGAGCTTATAAAGAGTTATGTTTCAGCCACATATGTTCCATGAAGATCTACAACATCATCATGAGGAGCTTTGATTGGGAAGGCTTTGAAGGAGAACTACATCAGAATTTTGAAGAGTGCATGAACCATGTGGAGTTGGGGCAGAAACATGACTCTATGAAAGAGTTATTTCAGCCATCTCTTCCCTCTTTTAAGAGAGGAGATAGATCTATGCACCACTCCATTTATATGAGGAGGATTGTTGGTGAAGAACATTCTCATGTAAAACATGTTTTATTTTCTAATTGTATGCATTATTTCACCACGTTTATGTAGATCATGACTCCAAGGAGGAGTATTGTATCTTATGAAATTCATGGCCAACCTTTGAGCACAAAAATTTATGAATTTAGCCACTCCCTTGATGAACAAAGGGAGATTTTATTTCATGATGGGTGCATTCCTAAGGTGCCAAATATATCTCACACTTTCAGTCATAGTGAGATAACATGGGCAGCAAGTAAGTGGTGCAAAAGCCACTTACCACATCTTGATCTGATGCAGGCAGGAGATGCACTGTGCTGGTTCCCCATGTGGGACTATGACCCACCTCCATATGCACAAATTTATGTTTGTATGTATATTGTTTTGCTCCCATACACTGATGGTGTACTTGTGCTTTTTATGGGAATGTATGGAGGGAGGATGGGAGGTATGTATGTTCCCTATGGGATGTAGGTTCTCCATGTATCTTATGCTACATGTTTCAGGGAGGACATTGGGCAAGCCATGTTTGTTTCATTTGAGCTATTGTCTCCTTATGGGACGCACTATTTACATCTCATAAGAACTTTAGAAGAAAAAATCATGGAGGGCTGGATTGGTGAACAATAGCTTATGGAGAAAGATTATCATATGATGATGTCACCAATGGAGGAGGAGAAGAGTTACAACACTTAACTTATCAGTTGCTTGAGGACAAGCAACATTTGGTAGGGGAGGACTGTAATATTCCCAATTAACCATGAGCTAATGGGAATATTCATTTTTTTTTTACTTTTCTGTTTCATGAATAAAAATGTAAAGGAGGCTTATAAAACTCCTAAACAGTAAATAAATCAAGGCCAAATCTGAAAACGAATAAATCTTGTCTATGTAAGAAAGTACCCTTAGGTGTGAAAGGGGATGGATATTTTGACTCGGTCAATTATGACCAAATCTATAGCTTTGTCTTGGAGGAGTGGCCATCAATGAGGCACAACACAGTTTTAGATGGAGATGGCCTGTGTAAAAGGAGCTATTTCATTGAAGGTGGTTCAGGGTTTACAAGCTTTCAACTTATAAAAGGAAGAGGATGGCAGCATGAAAAGGTTGTTGATGATATTGTTTTTTCTAATTGTATTATCTTCTTAGACATACAACTTTATTTGGTTGTTTAGCCTAGACTACAAATTTTGTTTAGCATTGGGTGTTCCTGCTCAGGAATCCCACCTCTTCCCATTGAGTAGCTCATGGGAGAGTCTTGTATTGCATAGTCCACTATCTGGCTTGAGGACAAGCTTCTTCTTCCAACTACAAAAAAGATCATGTTGAGGGTTTGGTTTTCCTTGAAAGCTATAGCAAGTGGACGCTAGATCTACTCAGATCTAGACCATTCTAGTGCTCCTTTTCGGTGTGGAAGGCTTCTATCCCATTGGCAAGAGAGTATTGGATCATTGGAGCTACATTTTCAGATCTTGACATGTGGCCAATCATGTTCTAAACCCTACAACGTAGTTTTACTTTCAGATCTACGTTTTTCCTGAAGGTGCAGTTGCAGGGTCTTTTGGCACACCATCTAGAGAGTTGGTTTTCAAGTGTTGGGGATCTGCCCTTAACTTTGGAGATCCATTGGTGGGATCATTCTCTTATTTCATATCAAATCATATCCATTTCTAGATCTAAATATTTCCTTAGATCTACTGTCTTAAAACTCAGATCTACAAGTTGTACATGGTGTAATGATAAGAACCCCAAGGGGATTCTGAAGAAGAGCCTATTTAGTGTATGGATATGTTGTAGATCTAAATTTTGATGCACTAATTTTCTCTAGATCTAAAGTGTAATCTTCAGCTATTGTAGCTCAATAAAGTAACGATGTCAAAGCATTTTCAGTCCATACATGTGATTGCAACACCTCTTTTTGAGGATTTTCTTCCATTGGAGACTTCTATTTCTTGTTTTACATCTTATGGGCCTCATTGTACATCTATTTTGCTACTGTAAATACATTTATAAGGTCTCCTTATTGGCCTCTTGCTCTTACTTAGATGATCTACGTTATTTTTCCTTCATATCTTTCATATATTGATGCATTCCCCATTTGGTAATATTATATTATGTTTAAAATTAATTAATAACCATGTAAATCTTAGTGGATGGTAGTCGTGGTCATCATCATCATCATTATAATCATCATATTTCATAAATTCCTTTCAAATTTACGTAATCAACCAAAAGAAAATAAAAAAGATTTTATGTTATCTATCTATATATGTAATATTATTCTTTTTATAAGGTAATTGTATCTATATAAATTATATGCCATACTTGTTTTTTTTTTTGTGAATTACATATTTCTATTCACAACGAAGATGAATAATTACATGATGGCTAGCTAGTAAGAGAAACATGCATCAGTAGCTAAACTCTAAAATATTTAAACATGGAAGAGCTTTAGAGTTATTGGTAATGCAGTTGCACAAAAATTTACAATTGGAGATAGGAAAAAAATTCCCTAGAGTGTTGTGTAAGCGAGATTTTACATTGGGGCAGATTGTGGTAACAAAAAATAGTTGCGTTGAAGCCTGTTGCTAGTGACCTGGCTGGAAGAGGAGGAACAAAGGGATATCTAGAGCTGAAAACATAGTAATAGAGTAGAAAGAAGACATGACCATAGAAGAAGCCGAATCCAAAAATAAAATCTGGAAAGTATCGATGGTTATGGCGTTTCCTCAGCCGAGTTGGCTTCTGTTGGGGTCCTATAATAATAGGATTCATAATTTTGAATTGACTGTATAAAATTTTGTAATATTATACATACCTTTGATTTTTGAAAATGTATTCCCATATTTAAAAAAATGAAAAGAGGGTAAGTCCTAAAAGAAAAATCAAAGGACTAAAAGAAACAATATCAAAAAATAATATAAATAATGAACCCCACCAAAAAGAGATAAAAATAAAATCATAAAAGTGTTGCACGTTAAAATGCCACTACTTTAGTTTACTTTATGCAAATAAAATTGTGTGCAGCTTGTCCAAAATGCCACAATTCATGAAGGTCAAATAACTTAATCTTGACTTATTCATGTTTTGAATTTCATGTTGATAATTAGTGAATAAAGATCTGGTCAAACAATCTAACCTTGGTAGATTAGTACTTAGGTAGATAAATAAAAGAGCTCATTAGTTTAATCTGAGCCATTGGAAGCTATAAGGATAGAAGTAGATAGGTGGCCTATTTAAAGAAAAATAAAAGGGTCAGCAAGCTCAAATGTGCCCAACAAAAGAAATGAAAATTTTAGGATAAAAAAGGGTAGGCAGAAGCACTTTTTCAAGTCATGGAAAGCATTGTTGGTTCATCTCATATTACTAACATCCTTATAAACATTTTTCCCCTGAAAAATATCCATTTCCGCTCATTTTAACCCTTTCCCTCGCTTAAAACCATTTTTCCCTTCCTAATCCCTTTTCCCTAAGTAAAAATGCATTTCTCTTGTCAAAAATCCTCCCTTTTGAAAAATTCCCTTATCCCTAGATAAAAACCCACTTCATAAATCCCTCCCCGATATCATTTTAAATTCCCCACTACATGTTAACCCTTCCCACTTTCATATTTTATGAAACTGCTTATTATATATCCCTTCACGTTAATATAATACATTTCCCAATATTATATTTCATTAAACTTCCACTATTATATTAATCTCCCACTTAATATATTAAATCCCTAACCTGCACATATATTAACCCATTGCATATTATAAATCCCAAACATTCATATATATCATACCCCTTTGTGTATAGAGCCCAGGTCCCACTTATTTGAAATCTTGATATTTTAGCTGCCGCTCGATCATCACCATCTAATCCAACGTCCATAGCTCCATATCGCATTCCCCAACCATTCAATGATTAACATCACCCATGAGTGCGAAATAGGTGGTTACACATACCCACCTCCTTGCCACACGATGCTCCCTCATCTCATTGCACTCCTATCCACAAAACCGCCAAAACATTCTTTGTGAATGCGATAGAACATCCTGAAAACCACCTTTCTACCTTTTATGTTGTACGATAAACCACCCTACGCTATGCTAAAACCATTTTCTATCCTGCATGTGATAAACATGCTCACTCTACTCCATGATAAGACACTACTATTTGAAATTAATACACCATTTAAACCCTGCAACATTGCAACAAAGCACTAGGACTACTTCACAGTGTAAACAAATCCGCAGAGTCTTCCAAAGAAATCCCCATTATCTCATTCATAACCTGTCTCTCGGAATTTGAGACATAAAATAATAAAATATCATAACCAACAAAGAATCAAAACCTCTAGAGCTTGGACTCTGTTGGCTTGAGGGGTTCTAACCCAGGTTCGGAGGTTAAGGTTTTCCAACAAACCCCTATACTATTGGCCCTTTCGGCAATGACCTACTTTCGCAAGCCAAGGTCTGACCCGAAGTAGTATGGGAGGGTGTTGGAACCAAGTTTTTGTACCCTGGGAGAGAGAAGGTAATTTAAGGCATATTTGTGTTGAAAATTATTAGGTTCACATAGAATGAGTCTATTCGTAGTTCCTTTAGCAGTATAATCAACACATAACCATAACAAAGCCACAATCACTAACAGATCTAATCGATAAATTCAAATACAAATATGCATCAGCAATTACCATCATAGAACATTACAATCGCAACTAAATCTTATATCACAGGTACATTCATAGCTCAAATGAATATCACAGATGTACTTCAGCTATAAACATGATCAATTCAGATACCATAAAGGTACTTCAATTATATTCCACATTCATTAATATCCAAAAACCCAAGTACAACCCAAAACACAACCCGCGTACACAGCCTAGTGGGGTCTGCATACAGTAGGACTGAGTGTATCCGCACACACAGCCTGTAGGATTCATTACCCAAAACAACCCAGACGGATCTTAACAATTCGCACGTAGCATCAATCTTATGTCTTACTTGCCTACTAGACCCAAATATCTATCTATTTATAACATCGTAGCCTTTTCTATTCGATGGTCCACAAACCATGGTTTGTAGACCCTAGAGCTACCCTTTAACCCATTACAAAACATTAGGGGCTTTGACCCACCCCAAAACCCCTACGCAAGAAATAATTTTACAAAATTATATCAAAAAATGAAGGCTAGCGAAATCCGTTCCAACAGGCCCCCAACACAATCTTGTGACTCGTCCTGAGTCACAGAGGCCGTGGGGTTTGCATCTTCACCTGCAGCTGCTTGATCACATCAGCCAGAGAGGGCAGCACTCCTTCACTCTATACAATAGCGTTATGAGAAATATCCACCAACTTCTGCGAATTTGGGCCTTCTGTAGCAGCAGTGACGCTTTCCAAGGTCTAGTTCAGTTGCTTAACTATGACATTCACTTCCTGCGAGAGCTTGAGGGCTTCAGCGGCCCATGGCTTAAGGTGGTCACTGAGAACCTTCTTTTTGTGGAAGAGCTCTTCAAGATCATCTCTAAGTGTCTGGCTAGTATGCAGTCATGACTGACGTTGAGCAAGGACCAATGTGGGCATTGCAGCTTCCATCTGCTCGAACTATTCTTCCTTTTGGCATAGCTCTTGGGTGATTTCATAGAGGAGTGGATCACACTGCACCTTAGAACATAGTTGCATAGCTATCTCCAACAAGTATGTGCCCTGAGCGATCTGAGATGTATTGGCATTAGTGGCCTCTGTGACCAGCACCACTCTCTGGGCTCTTTCCTCAGGTGGAGTTTCTAGCTGCATTTTGACCTGCAAGGTAGAAATCTGCTACTCCATCTCTGTTTTGACAGTCTGATCTTAGTCATCGATGCCCTTAGGTCTGCAAAAAGCCCTTTGATCTTGGCTTGGGGGGTATTAGAAGCCGTTATATCCTTGTTCACATCTGCACAGAGCCTACTGATGAGACATTCCAACTCAGTCTTCTATGTGGTGATAAGGGTGCATGCAGCCGGCACCTGGGACACCTCAGCGGCTTTTTCCATGATTATCTACTCAGCTATACTAAGCTACTGATGCACCCTTCGGTCTCAGTGCTGGATCTCCTCAAAGAACGAGGTGTGGAGGAGTTGCAGTGGTTCATGTGGGAGCCGGTCCAAGTCCAATTGTACCTCCGTAGGCTTTTACTTGCGCACCTAAGGCAGGCGAGCTCAAGATGAATGATGCATCTGACAGATGGTAGAGGGGGCTTTCAGTTGTGATGATAAATTCACTATTGGCTGCCAGGGGTGGCCTCGTCTGGATCATGCTTGTCCGCAGGGTGTCGGTTTTGAGCTCTAGGGCTCAGAGCTCAGACTGGAGCATAGTGATCGTGGCCCTATATTGCTCTTCCAAAGCTAGCCACTTATCTTTGGAGGCGAGGGTGACTACGTCTACGATATTCTCTAGGTATTCCCCTGTCAGAGTAACTTCAGTCTCCCGACCCAGCCTTGTAGCTTTTCGTTTCTTTCGTTGGCCTTTAAGAGGGCTGGCAGTCCACTTCGTACCACATGGGGAGTCAGTACCCTACGCATCTATACCCTCTGTGTTAAGATCCTACTAAGAATCCTAATCTGCACCCTTCTCAACATCCTTTCCATGTCCTTCTATCTCTTTGGTGGTATCAGGTAGGGTGGTCTTCTTGGTGCTCATACCTGCAGTGTCATTTGTACCTAATTTGAAGCCCAACTTCCAGTGTGGTGGCCAAGTGGCAATGAGTCGGTCGATTTCTTTGTCAGCAACCATGTATGGCAGTGATACCCATGCCGGATCCTTACGACCATAGATATGCACAATGTGCATTGTGACCTGGAACGCTGTGATGCTCTTGTACTTGTCATAGATTGCTGGTGACAAGCATGGCCGGGAGTGGATTGATGCTGCGAGCCCGCTCTAAAATGAGACCCATAAGCCTTTATTATCTTCAATGTACTGCTCATCCTTTGAATCCCACAAATTCATGTAGCACGCCCCCTCGTACATATCTGGCTCGAGCTCAGCAAGGACTGAGTCTTCAGGGGCTTCCCAAGCGACCAATGCGATGAGGAGTAGCATCCAGGAGTAGCAGAATGCCTATCCATGATCTTGGGTCTCGTACATGTTCTCCAAAAATTTGTTACACAGGAACTGGGAATAGATGAAGCAGACCCCCTTCTCACATCGGCTGGCCAACTAAATGTCTTAAGTAGGAACAGTTGCAACCTGGCACTTGTGCATCATTTTACATCCCAGCAACAGGGTACCCATGCACGCTCCAGGGTCACTGATGGTGTTAATTAGGAACCCCCTAGTGTTCTGCTCTACATTGTAGTCATTGCGCACCTTATCAACAATTTGTTTCTCATACTTCTTACCCACACGCTCCATGGGATTCGGCCCTTCCATGGGTAGAACAATAATATGGTGAATGAGGGCAGCATAAATGGGAATGTGATCCCAGATCCATAAGCTACCGTCGTGGACCAAGGCTAGCAGTTGTTGCACAACTCGGTTAGTTATGCTATACCGGCCAAAATGAGGCATTCGCAGCAAGTTTAGTAAACCCGATTTGGCTAGCTCACTCGCCCATGGCATTGGGATGACCCGTAGCACGTCATCTTCCAGTACTCTTTCCAAGTAAAATTCAGGTGCTAATTTAGGGAAGGCTTCCAGGTTGGCCAGGTCGTGATCATCAAATTTTATCGAGTGGAGTTTGCCAGAGGATTCTCCAATTATGGGGACCTCACCCGAAATCAGTGGCATTTGCAGGTATGCACGCATTCCTTCCAAGTTCTTAGGTGTGCGCACCGAAGGCTGGTGAGGCTGAATATCGGGTGGCATCCAAGTGATTGGTTCAGTGATCTAGGCCTCTTCTCGAGCATACATAGGTCTCTTTGATGGGTTAGGTGAACGTGCTTGGGGCACCATTTGGGGGGACTTCACATTTTAAGGGGAGGTGCGTGGCTTCTCTCCAGCCCATTTCACAGCCCTCCCCTGCCCTTCCTCCTGGGCTTTCCCTTTTCCCTTCTTCTTCTTAACCTACTTCCCCTTGGTTGGTATGGACACAACCTCTTCAACTTTATGGGTGACATCTTAAACTTTATCAGTGGATACCGAAGTCTGTGATGATTCAACCATATTAGTTGCAATCATTCTCGCTCGGAAGATAAATTCGAGATTTCTACTATCAGAAGGGGTAGCTCGCCCAGACATTAATCGAGTGAAATAATTAAAGAATTTTGTAAAGCCCAAACTATTCAAGATGCACAAAACTCACTTCTAATCTACCCTTATGCTTTTATAGCCTTGGTTATCGAATAACGGCTGGATGAGGCTTATCAGAAACTTAACATCACACAAACGGTAAAAAATCTCCGAAGATCGCCACATTAGTTGTCGACTGCCCACTCCTTTCAACGATAAAATTTTATTTTTACCCAGTTTTACTATTCCAATGGCTAGTTTTCACAGTTTTGTATTACCCCTGCACACCCAGCGTACCTCCCCAGGCTTCCAAAGCTACGATCAACCCCGGCACTCCCAGTGCACCTTCCCGGGCTTCCAGACCTACGATCCATTCCTGCGCATATAACAGGCTTGCCTATGGTTTTCCTCTGGCCTATGTGTATGCCACCCAATACATCTACGTTAGCCATATAGTCATTTGGTTTGGTACATTTTGAGCTGGTTTTTGTTAACATACCCTGGGACATTGTCCCCACGCAGTGTGGCTAACTAGAAAGCTCCTCCATTAGTGATTTCCTTTACTGTATAGGGACCTAGCCAATGCTGACAAAACTTCCCCAGGTTCTTCGCAAACTGGCTATCATATAGCAGGACCAATTCTCCCTCTGAAAAGATCTTTTGATGAATATGTCAATCATGCCATGCTTTTTCCCAAGCCTTCTAAACTTCCTGATGGAAGTTGGAAATAAATCGATCTTCCTCCAAGGCAATGAGCTGCGCTAAATTTTCCTCCATGATGTCAGGCTCTTCCATATTTGTAAAGGCTCTGATGCGCAGGCTAGGAATAATGTACTCCATGGACATTATGGCCTCCTTTCCATAAACCATCCAAAATGGTGTTTTCCCTGTCAATTTCTTCCAGGTGATTCGATAGGCCGAAAGGACTGATGGGATGCACACGTCCCAATCGCTTCGATCGACATTACATACCTTGGTCAGTGCATATTCTAGAATCTTATTAAAAGCTCCCATGGTGCCATTCACCTGTGGGTGATATGCGGTACTTTTTTCATGGTGGATCCGAAATTCTTCAGTCAAAGGCTGTATTGTTTCATTAAAAAAGTACGTACCTATATCGCTCATCAACATCTTCAGATAGCCAAACCTGGTTAAAATATGTTCAAAGATAAAGTGCACAGTGGTATCTACAGTACAATCCTTTATAGCTTACACTTCGGCCCATCGGGTTACATAATCAGTTGTAGTGATGATGTAGCAGGCATCTGTCTTCTTCCATGGCGGGTTGATGGGCCCAATGAAGTCTATGGCCCATTTTTCATTTTCTTGCAGGGAAATCTATGACGGCAAGGGAATATTGTCTCTACACGATGGTCTTCCTATCCTTTGGCATGTGTTCCAAGCTTTACAATAGTCATGGGAGTCACTATGTAGTGTGGGCCACCATAGCCTAACTCTCAATATCTTCTGAGTCATCTTTTTCCCTGCATAGTGACCTCCTACCATGCCACCATGGGCTTCTGCCAAGATGGCCTGTCTTTCATGCTATAGAACATATCTCCGCAGGACCTCGTCAACTCCCAGCTTATACAATTAGCCCACTATGATGGTGAAGTCTACTACGTGGGTCACTAGCCCTTTTTTTGTTGTACTGAATATTATGCAGGCGCCATGCCCATAGTTAAGAAGTGAATGATGGCGACAAAGTGCGCATCAACCACCTTAATAGAAAACAGTTGCGCATCAGACAGTCCTTCTTCTAGGTTGGTCAGTTCTTCACCACTCTCAATTCGAGATAAGTGGTCTGGCCTAGCATTTAGTTTCCTTGGCTTCATGATCATTTCAAAGTCATATTCTTGAAATAGAAGTAGCCATTGGAAAATCTCCACCCCCAACACAAGCTTATTCACTAGGTACTTCAAAGATGAGTGATCTGTGCACATCTTGAAGTGTCCTTCTGTTGGCTTGAGGGGCCCTGACCCAAGTTCAGAGGTTAAGGTTTGCCAACAAATGCCTATACTACTGGCCCTTTCGGCAGTGACCTAATTGTGTAGGCCAAAGTCTCACTTGAAGCAATATGGGAGGGTGCTAGAACCAGGTTTCCGCACCCTGGAAGAGAGTGGGTAATCAAGGCAGATCAATGTACACAACCTTTTGGACTCGCACAAAACATGTCTGTTTGTAGGTTCGTTAACAATATAACTCAAAACTAATCATAACAGATCTATTACCATGCACATATCTAGTCAATACCTTCTCATCCACGTGCATACCGAAAATTAACAACACATAATATCATAAACGCATCTATAACATATCACAGATATCATAACACAGAGATATTCGTAGCATAAATAGATAGAAGTATTCATAGTACGAAACAAATTCCAAGGATTCACATCAACAGTTCATGATAGATCTAGATAACATAAAGATACTTCAGCTATATCTGCATATATTAACATTCAACCGTAGTTATAACCCAAAACATAGCCTGCGCACACAACCAATAGGGTCCACACACAGAAGGACTGGGGATCTCCACACACACAACCAGTAAGAGTCCTTACCCAAAACAACCCAAACAGATCTAAAAATTCGCACGTAGCATCAGTCCCAATTCATGCCTACCTATAGACTTCAAACTAACCATCTAATTATGTCAACTTAGCCTACGCTATCTTAAGGTCTGCAAACTGTGGTTTGCGGATTCTAGGTCTACCCTTTGACCCATTACAATTCCTTTGGGGCTTTGACCTACCCCAAAACCCCTTTCTTAGACTAATTAATACAAAAATATACAAAATTTGCAGCTTTAGGGAGCCCCGTTCCAACACGCCCCCAACACAATCTTATGACTCGTCCTGAGTCACAGCTTGGGTGGAATATTCATTCATTCTTTGAGCTGCTGTAGAGTGGTAATAAGTAGTGGAAGTACTTAAGGTTCTGCTCAGCAGATTTCGGCGTAATTTCCACCATTTTTTGTGATGGAGGTTCTTCTGATGCAATGGTGATTCTTTCCAAGGCTTGGTTCAAGCGTTGGACCGCCCCATCTATGTCCCGTGAGGGCTTGAGCGCGTCCTCTGACTAGGAAGTCAAATGGTCGTTGAGGATCTGCTTTTTTCATTGCAGTGCAACAATGTCGCTATGAAGCATATGGCTGGTTTGGAGTCATTCAAAGCCTTGAGCGGGAACAAGGGTAGACATTGTTGCTTCCAGTCGTTCGAAATCCTGCTCCTTCTAGGTTAAATTCTGATCAATTTTATGGAGGAGAATATCATGTTGTACCTATGACCAAATATTATATAGACCTCAAACAGCCTATCCAAACCTTAGTGGTATAATCCATGAGAGGAGGAGCTGATCCACAATAATCTAAATAGATACCTAGAGTGTAGGGAGCTCTAAGTGACTCCTCCCTAAATAAATTCAAACATTCATTTGACTTAATGACAAATTTTACCTAATGAATCTACCCCTAGGTAACTTATCCATAACATAATTACATTTACCATCCTCAATTACATAGGTCGAAACATCAACTTCTAAGATAAAGTCAAAATTAGAGCGATATTTCAAAAGAATCTGCAAATGGTCAAGTGTGTCATTTTTCTATCAAGTGCGCCCTCATTGTTCAAGGCTAATTTTGACTGACTTTTAGGTGTCCAAATCAGGCCCAAAATGGATTTTTGGAAATTTATTCAAGTCTAATTTCTGAATATGTCTTTATTTTGAAAAATGAAGGTGATTTGATCCCTCAAAACCTCATTCTCCCAAGACTGCTCTTTACACAGTGCCTAGGCCAAAATAATGGCAGAAACATGATTTTTAGGGTGTATTTTTTCCTTTTCACTGACCAGTTTATCTCAAAAGACTTAGAAAATTGATAGGGTGCCTGTCTTCATAATTCTAAATCTAATGGTGGTCTCCTTTTCCTCGAAAAGTGCCTCAAAAAAATGTGCAGTGCTTATGGCATTGCACATGTGACCAATTTGGAGATATGAACTTGTTCAGGAAAACATAGAAAAACATGGATTTTTCAAAAATGATTCAAAATATTTCAAAATTGGTGAAGTGGAAGATGATGGTGTGACTAGGCTTGGATTGAAGCCTCTGCAAGTATATCTGATTTCTTCTTCTCTTCTTGGTGAGTTAGGGCTTCGATCTTGCATTTGTTGCCTTAAGTTTTGCCCTTGTATTTCTTTCTCTTTTGGCATAGTGTTAGGCCATTCTCCTTTGAATATTGTGACCCTTTTTAGCCTTATTTAACAACTTCTCCAAGTGATCATTGATGACCTGAAGCCATCTTTAATTTTCGTCTTTGATCATCTCCAATAATTGATCATCAAGGATGGCTTCATCAATTGTCTCTCTCTTCCTTTGTCTTTCAAGCTCCAAGGCTCTTTCAAGCCTTTGGTTCTAAGAATGCCTCTTGGTGTTAGTTCATCTTATTCTTCAATAAAATCATGCTTCTATAGGGTCTCATCTAGAAAAATCTTAGCTTGTTTTTCCTCTCCTTCTTCTATTGTGTCTTAGTGTCAAAACCCTAGGGAGATGGAATGATAGTGAAAAATGAATTTTGAGAAGTGGGAATGTGATGGGGAAATTTAGGGAGATGGGGGAAGGGGTTTATGAAATGATGGAAATGAAAAGGAGTAGGAATGTAGAGGGGTTTCGAATGGGGAAATGTATTATAGATATGGGGTTTTTTGGGAGCCTAGGCAACTGAGTAGCCTAGGGCTTAGGGCATTGGGAATAGAGGGCTTAAGGAAAAGGGATTTGTAATAAAGGGGTTGTAAAGTAGGAAGGGTATGAAGGTGTAGGGAGTGTAATTTTATGATTTGAGAGTGAAATGGTGATTTGAGGGAGATACTAGGGTTTGAAATGAGTAAAACATTAAATATTTAATGAAACTTTTCAAAACACCATAGAGAATGATTGTAGGAGGAAGAAGAATGATTTAATTGATTGTCACTCACTTGTTGGAGGTTGAAGACAACATTTATGAAGCTTTACAGGCAATTTTAGTGAAGTCTGGAATCATTTCTGGCTTTTTTGGGCAAGTGCACCCTCCCAGAAGTAAGTGCACCCTCCCAGAAGAAAGTGCACCCTCCTAGAACCAGGTGTGCAATGCCTTTTTGCAGACCAATTTTAGAGCCTTACTGGTGTCCAAAGTGGGTCTAGGATAGCTCATTGGAAATATTATCCTATCAAATTTCCAAATATGCCTTTATTTTTTAGAAAGGACTTGGTTTGACCTGTAAAAAAGGGATTCTCCCAAGACGGGTCAAAACATACATAATGAGGGTGCACAAATAAAGCGTGTTGTTGCAGGCAATGTTTGGAGGCCTTATTGTGCTCAAGATAGCTCACTAGAAAGACCTATATATCTAGTTATCATTTGATGCATTTAGAAAGTCATTTTCACACTCCAACTAGGAGAAAATTTGATTTTCCCAAGGTCACTCCAGAAGTGTAGAAAACCTCTTGTAGCAACTATATTTTTGACATTTCTCCCAAACCATGATACCTATGTAAAAAATGAAGGAGTTTTGTCTTTGTTTACCTATGATGGATAAAAACCTCTCTCACTTTTATCAAATTCATCTTTGTTTGGTCAGGAAAATACTTTGAATAAAAACTAGCCCTATGAGTGGCAAACGATTTGACTCTTGGAATGACTTCTTCAAAAATGATCTCATGTGTGAAGATCAAGGCACAACTCATGTGCCATTATTGAGGAGGTGTGTTACCATAGAGATACAAGGAAAAGGTAGGGAGGAGAACTAGTATCATGAGATGAGATATACACATCCCTATCCACTTCAGGAGGTTTATGCACCTGAGGAGAAGACTGGATTGCGTAGTAAGGGCATCGATAGATTTTTTCATTCATATATGTAGTCACCTTCTGATGATGATGTCTCATTGCACGGAGACATTTCACCAAGGAGGCCAATGGATCAACAGAGGAGGATGGATGCTTCACCAGTTGAGGCACCACTCATTGATTTCAGAAGAGCGGGGACCTTGGGAACACTGGGTACAACACTGAGAGTCTTGGGTAGACTCAAGCAGTAGAGAGGCATTCTCTCAACATCACTTTTACCCACTCACATTTCAGATTCTGATCTATGGCAGAAGCAGCAGGGGAAGGATAGTAGCCTTCCAACGTACATCTTTGACAGGGGAGAATTCGAAGAAGAGGGCAGCCATATGACAAATGTTCTTCATGAGAGATCATCAGTGCTGTCACTATGGAGGATAGATCCATATTGGAACAACCAGATATTGGTGGAGTATTCCAAGGGTATTTTCACTTGCATGATATTGGATGACTAGTTGCATGAGGAGGAGTATTCAGTCAGAGATGGGGTCATCTATTATCATGGTAGGATATTCCTATCTAGAGCTTCCAAGCTCAAGGGGAAGTTTCTACAAGCAGCTCATGAGGATTTCCTTTTCAGACCCACTTTTTCTATGAGGGCATACCACACCATCATGGAGGGGTATTTTTGGGAGGGTTTTGAGGAGGAGATATATCAGCATATGAGTAGATGCATGGATCATATGGAGATGGAGGAGTTAGCACAACCACCTCTATTCTCTTTGAAGATGAGAGGGGACTCATTTATGAGCCACTCCCTTTGTATGACAAGAATATATGGTAAGGGTATTCATTTTCGTTTACATGATTCTTTGTATAATTTATATATGCATCCCTTAACCATACATGTGCAGGATGATGCTCCAAGGAGGAGCATTCTTTTTTCTAGACCTCATGGTTTACTTGAGGCCATAACCATGATTGATGGCCATTCCCTAGGAGGACTTGGGGAAGAGATATATTATGGAGGAAATGCTCATTGTACACCTTACATCATACACTTCCTCCATACTTATGAGGAGATTGGAGTAGCAGGTAAGTGGTTGACAAGCCACACTTTTTATCAGTCTCTATTGTAGTTGAGGGTCAAGCTACGTTGGTTGCATTTGAGGGACCATTGTCCTTCTCACTTGTTACACATGGTAGCAAGCATGATTCTAATTTTTGCTCCCTATACCTCTATTGTTTCTGTCTTTATGAGGAGCATGCTTGGGAGAGAGAAACATTGGGTGAATGTGTCCTTTGAGGGGGAATCCTCCCACACATTTTGCACTACATGTTCTAAGGGGAGCATGGGAGATGGTATGGCCACTAGAGCAAAAAAATTTCTTCCATATGAGGTGAGCCATATGATGGATGAGATGCCATATGATGATGATTTGCAACTCATCATATATGGGGATATATGGGCCAGCATGATTTGCAGCATTGGAGGAGAGATATTTGGAGATCTAGTCCACATCTTGCCACTTGAGGGCAACCTTATTGCAGCCCAAGATCAGTCAACACTCTACACTTATAACAAGTGGAGAGATGGATAGCGTGGGGTAGGCTACATTTTCTACTATGTGCGGAATTTCAGCCCACCTACTTTGACAGAGCTAGAGTTGGAGGATAGTTTTTAGGAGTTTCCTATTTGGGAGGTAACCCATTTTTCATGGCTAATAGCTTGGGGATGGAGGATCCACATGGGAGAGATATTTCCCATTATATTTCAGATCCCATTCCTCCAAGGGACCTCTAGACATCACTTTTCTATCCTCTTGAGTATTTCACCTTTACATGATGATGACTTGATAGCTGACTTGCATGCTGAGGAGGAGCAATGTGGAGACTTGATTGATGAGATAACATCACTTCACTTCGAGGAGATCATCATACATGGATGCTACCAAGAGAGGAGGAGAAAAGAACTCAGTCTATCCTTACACTTTCTTGAGGAAAAAAAATCTTCGAGAGGGGAGGACTGTAATATTCCAAAATTTGCATACAGAAAATTTGAATATTAATTTTTTCTTATATCATATAGAAGGTGAATAAAATGGGTAAAAGGCCCATGAGTAGGAATAAAATCCCTCATAGTGTGAAAGGGATCTATGGAGTAGCTTGATTTTTCACCTTCCAGTATGAAAAGGGGCAATTGCATGAGGACAAGGTCAAGTTTGACCAAGTCAACAATGCTGCCTAAGAGGGTGTGGCTTGCTTGGGAAGATAGCGTAGTTTGAGAAGGAGAAAGATTCTTTCTGGAATAAATCATAGTGTGTGGGGTCTGGGGCAAAGAGACATTCACTTGCATAAAATGAGGAAGAGGCAGCCATAGTGAGACATGTTTGAGTATATTGATTTTTGTCTATTTAGACTATTTGCAGTCTCTGGCTATTCAGCTGAGTTGTAGTGATGTTTAGCACGAGGGATTCCTGTTTAGGATTTCCTCTCCTTCTTGAGAGGCCTCTTGAAGGATTTCACTTCATTTCTCCACATCCAGGCTCAAGGAAAAATCCTGTCTTTTAGTCACTGCGTTATTTCTGCTGAAGTATAACGCAGTATTGCAAGGTGTTGTAGTGGAGGGTTCCACAACTCCATTCCTTGGCTCCTCTTTCAGAGGAGGGAGCTTCTATTCCTCCAGGAGGTTAGTAAGGGAAATTTCATAGCTGATTATAGATCTTTGGCACTAGGTCAAGCATCTCCTATCTCCTAGAGCACAGTCCAGCTCCTTGACTGTGTTATTTCTGAGCACATTTGCAGTGGGGACTTTCTCCACTATTTTGGAGGGTGAGATATTCAGGGATTGGATAAGCCTATCACCTGAGAGATCCATTGGATGAGATATATGCATCATATTCAGAATCATTAGTTATTTTCATCCATTTCTATTTTCTAAGTTGCATCTACTGCCGAGCAACTCCGGCATTTCTGCAGATTTTCCATTTTCACATGTATTGCAGACAATCCTTTCGAGGATTGTTGTAACATTGTTGTATTAGTGTTTTTAGGGGTTGAGAGCTCGCTCCCCCATCTTTCTTGAGCCTAAAATTTTCATATCATTATATTATAATTTTTTATGTTGAAGTGTCTTCTATAAACTGCGTTATTTTAGCCTTATGACATATTTGTATAGCAGTATTTCTCTATTGTCATGTACATGTCTCATTGAGGCTTTCATTGCCTAGCTGGTGTGACTAGTTCCTCAGAGTAATGTATACATATTCTGCTATAATATCAAGATAATGCTATTTTACATCTTCAAGTATGCTGGCTCATTAAAATAACGCTGCTACTCCATTGTATGTTCTTGCATTTGCTGCAGTCCCTTTATCAGGCATTTTCTGAAGACAACTAGGTGTGGGAGATCTATTTAACCCACCTAGAGGGATTTCTTTGGAGCCTCCTCTTGGATTTAGGACTTAGACACATTTTTCTAAGGGATACAGGACCTAGTTTCAAATTCTGTGGCAACCATTCTTGGAATTTTTTTTTTCCAATCATGCCTTGCTAGCAATTCCCATTTTTGGATATTACAGTGGTATCGGAGCAACCGTCTTGGCTTAGCCTATGAGTCCCAGCCAGAGAGATTAGAAGATTGAAGAGGATGGGTTTTATCTCATCATATTTCATATTCATGAAGACCCTCCCCAACGAGGATAAGCAGAAAGAAGGGGAAGGACCCTGCACTTCCTATTCTCATCGAGAAGGAGATAGAGAAATGAGGAGGAAAAAGACTCCATCTTTTGGAGGAGAAAAAGGGGATAAGATTAGAAAGCTTTTTCCTAAATCTATACATAAAATTCATGGATATTTCAAGAAGATCTAGAGGGATATGTATGAAGAATCTCCGAAAGAGTTTGAATCTAAAGCAAATTCTAGATTGTCATATGAGGAGTGTGAGCCAGCAATCACACACTCTAACAAATAGTGCAGTCACATGCCCAAGATTGCTGGAAGAGAGATGGAAATAGGGGAAGAGGTTGCTAGGAGGGAAAATCTTAGTGATTTATTGAAGGATTATGAGTCTCAAACTCAGAAATCCCGATATCATCTCAGTTTTTTAGAGTTTTGCAAGATCAAGGTGAAGGGAAGAGAGCAGCAGGATAGATTTCTTCTATCTACCTTTAAAGGTTCACCTACATGTTCGGCCAAAGCTTGGGTGGAGGAGTTATATACCTTCTTACAACATAACCAAATTCTTGAAGATGAAGCCATGAAATTTGCAGCGCTACATTTGAGAGGTAAGGCCTTTGCCTGGTGGATATTTGAATCCTTTTCTTTGAGAAATGTAAACCTTGCATCATATGCAAGTTTCACTAAGGAATTAGGGAAAATATTTGATAGGAGGATTCATGAGACACACATGGTAGAACTAAACAAGGGAACTCAAACAAAACCCTTGCGTGAGAATGCAACACCATTGCAAAAAGCGATGGAGGAGGCTGAAAACTTGCACCATACCTTGCCGGGAGAAAGACTTCCTTCTCACACCTTTGAGCAAGGGAGCATGGAGATGTCTTTTTCAAAAAGGAGTCCAATCATTGGAGGGTTTCCCATTCATGTTGCAGTTAATTAGGGCAACAATGCTGTCACATCTAGAGATCATCTAGTGCCTCATGCAGAGGAAGGAGGAGCTCTTGCTCCAAGAAGAGGGATGCTTGCATCTTTGCAAGGGAGTCCCCATGATCTCATGTGTGGAGACCAAGGCACAACTCATGTGCCATTGTTGAGGAAGTGTGTAACCATGGCGATACAAGGAGAATTTAGGGAGGAGAACCAATATCATGAGATGAGATATACAGATCACTATGCACTTCAGGAGGTTGATGAACCTAAGGAGAAGACTGGATTGAGCAGTAAGGGCATGGATAGATTTTTTCATTCATATATGCAATCACCTTTTGATGATGATGTCTCATTTCATGGAGACATTTCACCAAGGAGGCCAATGGATCAACAGAGGAGGATGGATGCTTCACCAGTTGAGGCAGCACTCATTGATTCCAGAGGAGTTGGGACCTTGGGAGAGCTGGGTATAGCACTGCGAGTCTTGGGTAGACTCAAGGAGGAGAGAGGAATTCTCTCAACATCACTTTTACCCACTCACATTTCAGATTTTGCGTTGTGGTAGAAGCATCAGGGGAAGGATAACAACCTTCCAACTTGCATCTTTGACAGGGGAGATGTCAAAGAAGAGGGAAGCCATATGAAAGATGTTCTTCATGAGAGATCATCAATGCTGTCATTATGGAGGATAGATCCACATTGGAACTCCAAGTTGTTGGTGGATTATTCCAAGGATCTTCATGCTTGTAGGATATTGGATGGCTAGTTGCATGAGGAGGAGTATTCAGTCATATATTGGGTCATCTTCTATCATGGTAGGATCTTCTTATCTGGAGCTTCCAAGCTCAAGGAGAAGTTGCTACAAGCAGCTCATGAGGATTTCCTTTTTAGCACCATTTGTTATATGAGAGCATACCACACCATCATGGAGGGGTATTTTTGGGAGGGTTTTTAGGAGGAGATATATCAACAGGAGATATATCTGTTACACAGTAATTTGTCACCGTCCCTACCATTCCCCGTCCCGCACAATGGAGGACCCATAACGTGACCTGTGAACACTGTCATGCACTGAAAACATCATCATTGCGTCCCTCTGAGTATGAGCTTCATTTCCCCTTGAGACATCTCCTTGCAAAATCCATGAAAAACAGCTCTTTTTGCATTGGCGCGGGTAGATAGTTCAGTACTCGCGCCACTCAGGGAAATCCTGTAAAGAGGTCGCGCCACTTGGCGCTCTGTCATAGAGCGGCAATCGCGCCACCCATTTTAGGGACTGTTTTTTATATATGGATGGCGGAAGTTGAGTTCAAACAAACTCACAACCATTGCCTATCTTGAGTTGGGAGGTTTGGCTACGGGAGTTCTATGGAAGGGAAGTAGTTTTGCCACCTTCTATGGAACCTTCCTTGTTGATAGAGCCAATCCCATAATAATAGGGATCCCAACTCCCTCCTTCCCCATCTATATAAGCTTGCTCAGATCCATGGCAAGCTAGTCTGGAAGTGCTGAAGCTTTGCATCTCCTATTCACAAGTGCCTTTGTGCTGAAAAGAATCCTTCCTTTCCCTTAAGGCCCATTCGAGCAAGGAGACCATTGTTACGAGACTCTGGAGAGGTTTCCCTTTCCCCCGGCGAGCTTTGCGAGACGTGGACGACCGGAGACCCGCGCGAAGGAGGCTGCAGCGTCAGAACTTGGTTGTAACTTCTATTTGTTTACCACTTTAATAGATGACTATGATTATGGTTCCACTCCTTTTTCCATTATGTTAATGCGAGTAATGTCTTTTCTGACCGATGTTTAGTTACGTATGCTGGTTCCTATGCTTGTATCTGTTTGTTCTTTCTGTGTGCAGGTGTTCATCCATGGAGATCGTGGAAGGATTGTGATCTGCCAGGACTGAAGGACGGGGGCATCTCTTTTTCAGATCGAGCGCTGGAATCCAGGTAGGTTCTTATCCCAAATCTTTCATTCGTAACTAGGAGCCTGCGGCATAGCATTGTTTGTTTGTTGCTAGACCCCTGCTGGGCTAGTAGGGATCGCCTCTGTCCGCAGAGGGGATTTACCTTCCCAACAAATTGGCGACTCCGCTGGGGAGCCGTCCGGGTTTCCTTGTCTCGTTTATGATCGGTTCGCTTTGATTGTTTCTCCTTGCTTGATGAACCTTCTGGGTTGGGTTCTTTCATTATTTTAGCCTTGTGGTTTGCTTAGCTTGTGTTGGTCTTTTTCTCAGATTAGCTTGTTTTTAGTTTTCATTGAAGAATTCGACTGGCGCGGGTTTTTACCTGACAGTCGCGCCACTTGGCGCGTGTTGCATTTGTCTCTCTCGCGCCACTCGGCCTCTGGCGCTAGTTTCAAGGCCACAGTCGCGCCACCCCTGTGACTTTTTTGAATTTCTTCAATTTTTGGCTTTCTGAGTTTGACCAATACTTTTCTTCTTGATTTCCTGATTGTTTGAGTGCATTGGAGTCTGGTTTGACTGGAATTCACCGCTATCCTTTGGTTGTTTGCCTCTATCTATCGGTTTCACGATTTGAGCCCTAGGGCATCTAGTGGCATAGTGAATCGAGCCCTCCTTGGGAGCTTTGGTGTCTTGATTGTCCTGTCGACTTGTTGCTTAACCCTCCATGCCCTCTTAGCGGTCTTTGATTGTTTTGTTGCGTCTTTTGAGTGTTTGTTCGTTCTTTCATTCAGGATTCGTTTGCCCTTGCTTTGGACCCAGATCACACGGTCCATTGGGGTGTTTTTGAGTCTTTCTTCGATTTGAGAGACTTTGGGTCGATTTAGAGATTTGGTTGCTTGCTTGGTGAGTGAATGTTGTTTGCTTTGCTCTCTTAGTTATCATTTCTCTAATTGTTCCTTTTGTTTTCAGTGCACATTAACCATTAGACATTGAAAATTTAAAAAAAAAAAATATAATCTCTTTTGTTTTTTTAATTAGTGCAAATTGTCATCTTTTCCGTATCACTAGTGATTAGTGTTTGAATGAAAAATGTGCAATTGCATTAGTTGCATTAGAGACATTCTTGTTTTTATTCCGTTCATTTCGTTTGTATTAAAGCTCTCAACTCTCATTTAACTAGTTTTCATCGAACGAAATGTTGCATCGTGGCATATAGCTTGCATTTAGGAGACACTACATACGATAAGGCCTGGAAATTGAAACTTAATTGAAGATCAGCTGTAAAATTCATTCAATTAACCTAAGGCAACATTGGAACTTAACGCAACATATTTAGAAGGTCTAGGCTAGAGACGTGTTCCGGCGTCGTTAAACCTAGCAGCTGTCGTTCGCCTATTGGCTTTAGACAGCACTAGTACGGACTTGCGCTCACCGTACCGTCGAGTATATAAAGGGAGACCCCTATAGGTTTGCAATCCTTTATCCACAGGAAGCCGAGTCTGCCGCCTTTTACCCGTGATACACCGAACACAGCATTCGGGGAGACTACCTGCACGTACGGAAAGTCCTTGGTCGATTTATGTTTCATTATTGAAACCAAGGTGTATATTGCAGTTCACGGATATTTGGTACACCCTTTGTGCCTAGTTTTTTCCTGAGCAGTCATTTGGTCTTTTCTGACTCCCTAAACTTGAAAAGACCGTCAAGCGCTTGTCCTTTCACGCTTGTGTCAATTCTGAAAGAGATAGAGTCATCTTTTATCGTTTCTCGACTCTTAAAACATGAAACGGTAGAATTTCTTACTTTCCAATGTGGTAAAATTAATCGCCCACGATTACACGCCTGTTTAGATATTGCTTGTTGGCCGTTTGATCGTGTGTCTTAAACTCTTTTTCAGCCCGTGTGTGGTTTTGAGTTTGATGGCAACTTTTTCAGAGTTTACCAACCAAGGAATCCCCTCAGAAGGGAATCCTCGTCATTTTCCTCCTTTTGGAAATGTTGGTGCTCCTTACATGGCGACGTTGTCCCTTCCTGGGTTAACGGTTGGGTTGCCTGTTTGGTTGTTCTCAACCTCTGTTGTCCCGAATAACTCCGCTACTGTTCAATCAGTTCCTCCACCTGAACAACCTCATGTTGATTCCAAGGTGGACCTCTCCCCTTCTTCGCCTGTTTCTGCGTCCTCCTCTTCTACTTCGCCTGGTGAAAGTCTGGATTCAAGTAACCGGGTGGCTAAGAAGAAGAAGAAGAAGACAAAGAAGAAGAAGTCTGATAAGCGAGAGATTAAAAGTGCTGCTATTGCTCCTGAAACGTCTCCTCTTGATAACCCTTCCAACCCTCCTCGGAAAGTCAAGTTCCCCTGCATGTTGTGCACGGGGGACCATCTTCTTCGAGACTGCCCTGGCATTCCCAAGGTACTCGAAGTATGGTCCAACGGTCGCCCACCGTTGTCTTTGGCTTCCGGGAGTCAGGTTGGCGGCACTGGTAAGGCTCCTAAGAAGCAGGGTAAGATCACCAATCCCTGTAAGTTGTGTGAAGGGCACCATGCTATTCACCTTTGTCCTTATATGGATGAAGCCAAGCGATTCTTGGACAACCTGACTGTTTCTACACCACGCCTCCCGGCTGGTTATAAACAGATTTCTTTGAGTCTTCCACCGGCTGATGCCGTGATTGGTCAAGGGTCATCCTTGGTTGATCCCACTCCTCCAGAAATTCAGATTCAGGAATCCGTTCCCGACCAACCATTGGTCGTGGGATCGGTTGAACTGGCCCCATCTGCGGTGCACCAGGTCTTTTCTGTCGAGAGTGGACCCCATAACCCTCATGTCCTTCTAGTTTCTTCAGATTCTTCGGACTTGGAGAAAGATTCTCCTGTCCCTGTACTTCAGGAAGCTCCTCCTCCGCCTCCCATGATGGAGGCTCCGGAGGATACCCCTCCCACCTTCGAGATGGAGGTTATGGGGGAGGCTTCTGCTTCTGTAACATCAGGGGAAGACCTTCGCATTTCGATGGTAGCCCCTCCGAGTAGTTTGGTCGCCTCCTTTGATTGGAGTCGATTTGCAGGATTCCGCCTTCCGTCTTACGTGCCTTTCGAGATCACAGTACAGGCTCTTGGTCTGGTTGTACCCAGCACCATTATAGACGAAGGTGCGTCTGTTAGTATTCTGTCTTCAACTACCTGGCAAGCTTTCGGTTCGCCACCGCTTGCGCCTGTTACGCAGAATCTGTTGACATTCAATAGAAGAATGAGTCAACCGTTGGGGATCCTTCCAAGGTTACCTGTTACCTTGGGAGGCAAAACTGTCCATATGGACGTGATGGTTGTTCCAGGCCCCTTGGATTTCAATCTGCTCCTGGGGCGAGATTACACTTATGCCATGGGAGCGCTCGTCTCCTCCCTCTTTCGTGTGGCTTGTTTTCCACATGAAGGAAGGATCGTGACCATTGATCAGCTGTCGTTCTTTGGTCCTAATGTGGCAACTGGTCCACCATCACCCCCTCCGGGTTTTTATCCACCCGTTGTATCTGCCCCACCGCAGGTCAACTATGTGGCTACTTACCCCGTGCCTGTGCTCAGTGATGATGCTGTCGTGCATAGTGTGCTGGGGGCATTGGGTCCTGACTTCCAGGATGTTTTCCTCCCACCAGGAGTGGAACTCTTGGAAGCACCGCCTTCTTGCTCATTTTGATGTAAGCTGGTCGGAGCATGGTTCCTTTCCTGTGTCAAGCTCCTTAAAAAATGAAACAAGGTTGACGGAGCACAGTTCCTTGTCTTGTGTCAAGCTCCTTAAAAAATGAAACAAGGTTGTCGGAGCAGAGTTCCTTGTCTTGTGTCAAGCTCCTTAAAAAATGAAACAAGGTTTGTCGGAGCACAGTTCATGGTCTTGTGTCAAGCTCCCTAAACCATGAAACAAGGTGTTTGAGGATAGTTCTTTTAATGTGTCAACCTCGTTAAAATAATGAAACACATTCCCGTTCAATTCGAGTCTTTTGTTTAGATCTCGTAAAATCCCAGTCGAGTCTTTCTCTTGATCTCGTAATTTGAACCTTCACTCCATCCGCCTTTCATATGGAATGAAGCTTGGGGGGCATGTACCTCGAATTGAGTCACCATGCTGGGGGCATGCTTACTTTTTCAAGCATAGTTTGTTTCCGTTTCAAGCTTGTGTAAAAATGAAACCGGTTTCAAGCATAGTTTATCTTTGTTTCAAACTTGTGTAAAAATGAAACCATTCTTATTTTACCTCTTGTGATTGCCATTTTATCAGCCTATTTCTGCCAGATGAGCCTTGGTTTTCTCACTCCATTGTCACTATCTGCTTGGCCGATCATATGCCTTCACTTGGTTGTTTTACCCGTTCCTGAGGAACCGCTGCTATGAGTGGTCTTGTTAGCCAGCCTCTCGACCTTTATTTGTTCAGAGTAGTTCCACCATTACCGAAACCAATTGCTACCCTTTATACCACTCGTTCCTCCAGGAGGAGTCATCTTTCAGCTCTTTTCTGACTCTCTAAATATGAAAAGATCGCCGAGGCCCTTGTCGTTTCGATCTCGTTAAAATGGACACGAATCGACATTCACCCAGTATAAGTTTAACCCTTTTTCGGGCTGGGATGGATTGATTACGAAAAAAGGAATACCCTAGCCTATCGCGACTAGGAGGTTTTCCCGGATATTGTTTTCTACCTTTTCGGATCTGGGGAACTATTTACGAAAAGGGACCTGTGGAGTTTTCTTTTCCGCTGTCTTTTCAAACTCTCTAAACGTGAAAAGACGCCGAGTTCTTCCTTTGTCAGACTCGTTAAACCCTGATGACATTGGATTCCGTCGCAATGACGTTCTCCGAGTTTCTCCTTCCTAGGACTCGTTAAATGCACTAGGATGGATTCGCCCGAAGGGCGGACTTATATTACAAGCATATGCTATCCCCTTCAAGCTTGTCATCAAAAATAATTGGGGTACTCGCCGGAAATGGTGGGGGAAAAATGGAACCATCGTCGTTATCGTCGGCAGTATGTCGCTCTTGAACATGGCACTTGTCTGCATTCGTGTCGGGTTGGGGACATCTCATCTCGTTGTTTCACTTTGCTTCCATGGGTTTGGGTAATCTCTTTTGACCTCTCATCAGTTCACTGCCTCGTCGCCATGACCTTTGATCTGTTGATGTCAAATACTGCCAAGTCCATTGCCGTGCCGTTTATATGTTCAAGAGAAGTTGGCCTCTGCGAATATCAACCTTCCTCTGTTTCTCATATGATCCTAATTCACAACAAAACATTATGTTCCTCTGTCTCGTGTCGATGATGCGGGAATCATTATGGCCCACCTTCGATCAAGATCACTTCCTGTCGACTTCAACTTATTATCCAGGAAGTTGGTCTAGAGACTCCTGATGGTACCTTGGGGCCTGCATGCCTTAATGGCAGGTTCGTCGCATTCGACGAGAGGTTTTCATTATTGACCTCCGATCGGATGATTCTGCGGGTATTCGACGTCGGCTCATTTATTCACACGCCGTGGATTGTACCTGTAGTACCTTGAGGACCATTGTCATTATTGGTGGTTCCTCTCGCGTCTGTTAACGGCTTTCATCATTGGCTGGTAATCAGGCGATGTTCTTGCATGTTCGACATCGGCTCACATATTCGCGTGCTAGAACTTGTACTTATTTGGGTCGAGATGGAGCGCAAGACCCTGGATTGTGTCTGTTGTAATCCAGGCTGCGATTGTGGATTATTGTCATTATGTACATGACTCAATAATTGGATGGCTGCGACCATACCTGAGTCTATTTATTTGATCTTAGTTGGATGGCTGCGCCCATACCCTAGATCCGGATTATAGCATACTCTGTTCGGATGGCTGCGTCCATACCATATATATACATCGTGTACTTGAGATATCAGTTGTATCTTTCTGTGCAGGTTTTCCGACGGCGGGCCTTCAGTTGGACATGTTCTCGTAAAGCATTTCACCCCTCTCTCTCTCAGGCCTCATGCTTTAGGGGGGCATACGTTACCGATGATTGTCACACCGTCCCTACCATTCCGAGTCCCGCACAATGGAGGACCCATAACGTGACACAGCGAACAACTGTCATGCACGAAAACATCATCATTGCATCCTACGAGTATGAGCTTCATTTCCCCTTGAGACATCTCCTTGCAAAATCCATGAAAAACGACTCTTTTTAGGTGGCGCGGGTAGATAGTTCGGTACTCGCGCCACTCGAGGAAATGCGCCAAAGAGGTCGCGCCACTTGGCGCTACTGTCATAGAGCGACAATCGCGCCTCCATTTTAGGGGTACATTTTAAATAAAGATGGCGGAAGTTGAGTTCCAACAAACTCAGAAACCATTGCCTATCTTGAGTTGGGAGGTTTGGCTGCGGGAGTTCTATGGAAGGAAGTAGTTTTGCCACCTCCCATGGAACCTTCCTTGTTGATAGGGCCAATCCCATAATAATAGGGATCCCAACTCCCTCCTTCCCCATCTATAAAAGCCTGCTCAAATCCATGGCAAGCTAGTCTTGAAATGCTGAAGCTTTGCATCTCCTATTCACAAGTGCCTTTGTGCTGAAAAGAATCCTTCCTTTCCCTTAAGGCCCATTCGAGTAAGGAGACCATTGTCACGAGACTCTGGAGAGGTTTCCCTTTCCCCCGGCGAGCTTTGCGAGACGTGGACGACCGGAGACCCGCGCGAAGGAGGCTGCAGCGTCAGAACTTGGTTGTAACTTCTATTCGTTTACCACTTTAATAGATGACTATGATTATGTTTCCACTCCTTTTTCCATTATGTTAATGCGAGTAATGTCTTTTCTGACCGATGTTTAGTTACGTATGCTGGTTCCTATGCTTGTATCTGTTTGTTCTTTCTGTGTGCGGGTGTTCATCCACGGAGATCGTGGAAGGATTGTGATCTGCCAGGACTGAAGGACGGGGGCATCTCTTTTTCAGATCGAGCGGCGGGATCCGGTGGGTTGTATCCCAAATCTTCATTCGTAACTAGGAGCTGCGTCATAGCATTGTTTGTTTGTTGCTAGACCTATTTGAGCTAGTAGGGATCGCCTGCAGCCATGAGAGGGTTACCTTACAACGAGAGATCTACATCAATGCTGTCATTATGGAGGATAGATCCACATTGGAACTCCAAGTTGTTGGTGGATTATTCCAAGGATCTTCATGCTTGTAGGATATTGGATGGCTAGTTGCATGAGGAGGAGTATTCAGTCATATATTGGGTCATCTTCTATCATGGTAGGATCTTCTTATCTGGAGCTTCCAAGCTCAAGGAGAAGTTGCTACAAGCAGCTCATGAGGATTTCCTTTTTAGCACCATTTGTTATATGAGAGCATACCACACCATCATGGAGGGGTATTTTTGGGAGGGTTTTTAGGAGGAGATATATCAACATATGAGTAGATGCATGGATCATATGGAGACGAAGGAGTTAGCACAACCACCTCTATTCTCTTTGAGGATGAAAGGGGACTAATTTATGAGCCAATACCTTCGTATGAGAAGAATATATGGTAAGGGTATTCATTTTTGTTTACATGATTCTTTTTATAATGTATATATACATCCCTTAACCATAGATGTGCAGGATGATGCTCTAAGGAGGAGCATTCTTTTTTCTAGACCTCATGGCTTAGTTGAGGCCATAACCATGATTGATGGCCATTCCCTAGGAGGACTTGGGGAAGAGATATATTATGGAGGACATGCTCATTATACACCTTACATCATAAACTTCCTCCATACTTATGAGAAGATTGGAGTAGCAGGAAAGTGGTTCAGAAGCCACACTTTTTATCAGTCTCTATTGCAGTTGAGGGTCAAGTTGTGTTGGTTGCATTTGAGGGACCATTGTCCTTCTCACTTGTTACACATGGCAACAAGCACGATTCTCATTTTTTCTTCCTATGGCTCTATTTTTTATGTCTTTATAAGGAGCATGCTTGGGAGAGAGACACATTGGGTGAATGTGTCCTTTGAGGGAGAATCCTCCCACACCTTTTGCACTACATGTTCTAAGGGGAGCATGGGAGATGGTATGGCCACTAGAGCAATACATTTTATTCCATATGAGGTGAGCCATATGATGGATGAGTTGCCATATGATGATGATTTCCAACTCATCATATATGGGGATATTTGGGCCAACATGATCTGCAGCGTTAGAGGAGAGATCTTTGGAGATATAGTCCTCAACTTGCCACTTGAGGGAAACCTTATTGCAGCCCAAGATTATTCAATACTCTACACTTATCATAAGTGGAGAGATGGAAAACTTGGGGTAGGCTACATTGTCTACCATGTGCAAAATTTCAGCCCACCTACTTTTCCAGAGCTAGAGGTGGAGCACAGTTTTTATGAGTTGCCTAGCTGGGAGGTGACTCATTTTGCATGGCTAATAGCTTGGGGATGGAGGATCCACATGGGAGAGATAGTTCCCATTAGATTTCAGATCCCATTCCTCAAAGGGACCTCTAGACATCACTTTTCTATCCTCTTGAGTATTTCACCTTTACATGACGATGGCTTGATAGCTGACTTGCATGTTGAGGAGGAGCAATATGGAGAGTTGATTGATGAGATATTATCACTTCACTTGGAGGAGATCATCATACATGGATGCTACCAGGAGAGGAGGAGAAAAGAACTCAGTCTATCCTTGCACTTGTTATGTAACCAGCTCCAAAAAGAGAAGAAAAGAGATAGAAACACCTTAGAAATGAGCCACTTCGAGGGGGCAACCTCCAATACATTACATAAATGAACAATTATTGGATGATCCAATTTACAAAACCTCCTTTCTATATATAGGAGTCCATGGGATCATAATGTAATCCTAGTGGGCCACAATGTAATCCTAGCCGACCTAACAATAATAATTTAAGGGCACAATAATAATAAAATGGGGGTTACAAGGGTACAATAATAACAATAAGGGGGTTACACTAACAACAATAAGGGACTATACTAGTAATATAGGGACCTAACATGCCTCTCTCCTTCAAAAAAAGTGTTGTCCTCAACGCTTGAGTAGCTCTGGGTGCTTTTGTATAAAATTCTCATCCTCCCATGTAGAATCTTCAGTGGGTAAGTTCTTCCACTTGATGAGATATTTTGAAATTGATCGATTCCGTAGTTGTCGAGTTCTTGTTTCCATGACCGCTTCCGGTTCCAATATGATTTTTCCTTCCTCATCAAGTTCTGGCAATATTGTTTGAACTGGAAGATTTTCACCTATAACCTTCTTTAAGCACGAAACATGGAAAACTGGATGTACTCGCGAAGAAGCGGGAAGCTCCAATTTGTATGCCATAGTACCAATCTTTTGCAACACCTTGTAAGGACCATAGTACTTTGGCGATAATTTATTATCCTTCTTAGCTTGCTTGAGGGACATTTTTTTGTATGTTTGTAGCCGTAAAAATACCCAATCTCCTACATCAAAACTTCTCTCGCTGCGATGTTGATCTGCCTGTTGTTTCATTCGATTTTGTGCCAAATTCAGGTTATCCTTTAAGAGTTGGAGAACTTCTTGCTGATGCTCGACGTGATCTTCCACTGCTTGAACCTTCAAATTTTTCCTTAAAGATGATGTGATCGATGGTGGATGATATCCATAAAGTGCCATAAATGGGGTCATTTTTGCTGCAGTATGGAAGGAAGTGTTATACCACCATTCAGCGAGAGGTAACCACTTGACCCATTGTGTTTGTTTATCAGATACAAAACAACGAAGATATCCTTCCAAACATTTATTTACTATCTCGGTTTGACCATCGGATTGAGGATGATAAGATGAGCTATGAGCTAATTTAGTACCCAAACAAGAAAATAACTCCGTCCAAAAATTTCCAGTAAAAATGGGATCTCTGTCGCTCACAATAACCCTTGAGCTTCCATGTAGCTTTTGAATTCTATCCATAAATGTAGTAGCAACTGTACTTGCTTTAAATGGATGAGATAATGCACAAAAGTGTGCATACTTGGTAAGTCTATCAACTACCACCATGATGACACTCTTTCCTTCGGACTTAGGTAAACCTGTGATAAAATCCATTGAAATCTCCTCCCATCGTTGACTTGGAATGGATAAAGGTTGTAGAAGTCCTGGGGTCTTAATTATTTCCACTTTATTCTGCTGGCAAACCAAAAATTCCGCCACAAACTTTTGAATATCAGATTTTAGGCCATCCCAAAAAAATTCTTTCTTCACCCTGTGGTAAGTTTTTAAAAATCCTGAGTGTCCTCCTAAAGGAGAAGAGTGCAATTCCAGAAGAATCTTTTGTTTTAGTTGGGAATTCTTACAAAGATATAAGCGATCTTTGTACCATAAGGAATCATTTTTCCAACTAAATGTATCGGATGTACTAGGATCTTGCTGCAACTTTTGAATGAGTGTCCATACATCTTTGTCCTTCTTCCATTCATCTCTTGCTTCAGTTATCCAATCTGGTTGGATAATAGAAATAGCACAAAGCAATGCTTCCACCTCTTCATTATTTCTTGAGAGTGCATCTGCAACAACATTAAGCTTTCCTTTTTTGTAGATTATTTCAAAGTCATAACCCAACATCTTTGTGACCCATTTTTGCTGCTCTTCTGACAATAGTCTTTGTTCCAAAAAGTGTTTAAGACTATCATGATTAGTTTTTACCTTGAAGTGTGTTCCCATTAGGTAAGTTCGCCATTTCTTTAGTGCATGTAGTATTGCTAACATTTCCTTCTCATAAATAGGTTTCTGTAAATACTTTCCTTTGATTGGACGACTTTCAAAAGCAATGGGTCTTCCTTCCTGCATTAAAACTGCACCAATTCCATTTTCTGAGGCATCACATTCCACAATAAAGGTTTTTGTGAAGTCTGGAGTAGCTAAGACCGGTGCTAGGCACATTGCCTCTTTAAGATGTTCAAAGGCCTTAGTTGCTTCAGGAGTCCATGAAAATGCATCTTTCTTCAATAATGTTGTTATAGGTGCTGCTATTCTCCCATAATTCTTAACAAACTTGCGATAATACCCTGTTAACTTGAGAAATCCTCGCAACTGCTTTATGGTCGTGGGGACTTTCCATTCCTTAATGGATTTAATTTTGTTAGGGTCTACTTTAACACCCTCGTGAGATATAATATGACCCAGATATTCCACCTCTTGTACTCCAAAGAAACATTTGGATTTTTGCATATAATTGTTTCTCCTACAATAGTTTGAGCACCCTGTCAACATGTTCAACATGATCCTTCCAAGACCTGCTGTAGATTAGTATATCATCAAAAAATACTAGCACAAATTTTCTAAGGAAGGGTTTGAAAATGGAATTCATCAACCCTTCAAATGTAGAAGGTGCATTGGTAAGGCCAAAAGGCATGACCAAAAATTCATAATGACCCTCATGAGTTCGAAATGCTGTTTTTGGAATATCTTGAGTCTTCATTCTAATTTGATGATATCCTGAACGAAGATCCAACTTGGTAAAATAAATTGCTCCATGTAATTCATCCAATAATTCATCAATCACAGGAATGGGAAATTTATCTTTAATGGTGAGCTTATTGAACTCCCTATAATCCGGACACATTCTCCATGATCCATCCTTCTTGTGTACCAATACTATGGGAGCAGAGAAAGAACTTTGACTTGGTTGAATTATACCCGCCTCTAACATTTCTGCAATCATACGTTCAATTTCGCTCTTTTGGAAGTAAGGATATCTATAAGGCCTGATGTTTGGAGGGACACTTCCTGGAATCAAATGAATAGCATGATCATGATCACGAATAGGTGGGAGTCCTTTGGGAGTTTCAAACACCTTGGAATGATTGTCCAAGACTTGTTGGAGATCTGCAGAAATAGATGATTTTAATGTTGGAACTTCTAGTGAGCATAATTGTGCAATTACGCCTTGTTGTTCTTTCTTTAGAAGCTTTGTCATGACATTAGAGCTTATTATTCTTCCTGGCTTCCCCGCAATACCTTGTAATTCGACTTCCTTTCCTTCTGAAAAAAATTTCAAGAAAAGTTCTTGAAAATTAAAAGCTACCGTCCCCAAATATTGTAACCATTGTACTCCTAGTACAACATCAGCACCTCCCATAGGAATGGAAAGCATTGGACTAGTCAATACATATTCCCCCATGGTTCGCTTGATATTATGGCATTTTCCAGAGCAATTTATAGTTCCTCCATTTGCAACCATCACTTGACATTCTGGTGCTGGGTATAGGAAACAATTTAATTCCTTGGCTACCTTATAATGAATAAGATTATGGGTGCTACCTGAATCAATCAACACTATTACCCTTTTCTTCTTTATATGTCCTTCTATCTTGAGAGTTTGAGGAGTGGTAATTCCTGCGAGTGCATTACACGATATGGTCGGATTCATTTCTTCCTCTTCTAGGGGTGGTTCCTGGTGTATATCCTCTTCTTGTTCATTTTCTTCTTCTTCTTCACAATCTATGTAAAATAATTTCTTCTCAGCACACTTATGACCTTTAGTGTATTTGCTATCACAACTGTAGCAAAGCCCTTTTGCTCTTTTTTCTTTCAATTGTTGTGGTGTCAACCTTGTAGGTTGTGGAAATCTAGGCGTAGCAACACTTCCTTCTTTATAGAATTGAGTGGTAGGCTTCCTTGTCGCCATAATTTTACATTCAACTTTTCTTGTCAACCTGAATGCCTTCTCCAATGAATCAGGTTCCAAAACACGAACTTCATGTTGGATGTTATCCTTTAGAGTACCTATGAAGAGATCAATCCTGTGTTCCTCTGGAATATCGGTTACCCTTATATTCAATTTTTGGAAGTCCTCAATGTGCTGCCCCACTAAACCCTTTTGTTTGAGATTTATCAATTGGCTAAAGAAAGTGTTGCTCTTTGTATCCTCATAATGTGCTATCATTTCATCCGTAAAAATTGACCAAGTGACAATTTTTTTACGGGAGCAAAGCCATCGATACCATACAAATGTATTTTGTTCTAAATGTAAAGTTGCAATATGTACCTTTTGTGTGTTTTGCACATTATGGAGATCAAAATATTGCTCCATCTGTAGTATCCATGTTACAGGATCCTTTCCATCAAACTTCCTCATATCCATTTTTGGAATATGGTGGTTCTTCCCGCCAACATTAGATTTTATGAAATCACAATTAACATTTATTTTGTTCTCATCATGGGGTTCTTCTACTATATTTCCTCCATTAGGAATCATTTCTTGTTTTAAGCTTGTCATCAAGCCTTCCATGTATGCTTTTATATAATTCTTCATGTTTTCCATGTTGTCTTTCATTTCCACTTCCATGCCATCCATATTAGCTTCCATGCCTTTCTTCAAACCGTCCATCTTCACTTCCATGCCTTTCTTCAAAACTTCCATTTCATTTTTTGTTGCTCTTTGCGAGAGTGAAATCTATTGCACTTGCTCTTGTAATTTTGATAGATCATGTTGCAATTCTTCATCTTCATGAGTCATAGTAGAGCCTTCTGAAGGCTTAATGGGTGTTGAATTCTTTTTAGGGGCCATTTTAGAATCCAATATTGATATCTATTCTACAAGATGCCCATGGAATCAATTCAACTTGATTCTTCAAACAAGACTTATGCAATTCGGGAAAAAAATACACACCTTTTACTTTCTTTAAGGAGCTCGATATTGAAATTGAATTATCTCTGTAATTGAAAATATTCGATATCTAAAATTCAGCCCTGTAGTAGCCCTCAGAAGCTTCTTTCAAATACCACATGTCTGACCTGATTTGGATTCTCCAAGACAAATTTGTGTCCAATCTCCCACAATGACCTAATTCTGGACTGGTTTAGTAGAGCGAAATTGTACGACTTGCCACGTGTCACTGTTTTTTCCTTTGTCTTTAAAATTGATATCCAAGAAGCTACAGTCCATGTACTTGTGACCAATTTTTACAGCACTCCAATCTGATCCCCAGAGAGAGAGTTATTGAACTTTTCCCACGATCACCTCTTTGAGATGAAATTCAGGAGCCTGAAAACGCACTACCTTCCACAGATCATATCTCCATAAATATTGTGAACCAAGCTCTGAATTTTTTTTAAAAATTTCCTCGGGATTTCAGCTTCGCACCATATGAATTTCAGATTCTGAACCTTTGTAGAAAACAATTTATAGCGAAAATTCCACGATGACCTATTTAGGAGCCTAAAAAATGACCTGACTTCCATAGATCATATCTCCGCAAATATTGCGAACCAAGCTCTGATATTTTTATACAAGCTTCCTCAAGATTTTGGCTTGGCACCCTAAACATTTTAGCTTTTGAAACTTCATAGAACAAAAGTTATAGCGACAATACCATGATGACCTTTTTGGAGCAGCGAAACCCTAGAATCCAAAGCTCTGATACCAAATGTTGTGTAACCAGCTCCAAAAAGAGAAGAAAAGAGATAGAAACGCCTTAGAAATGAGCCACTTCGAGGGAGAAACTTCCAATACATTACATAAATGAACAATTCTTGGATGATCCAATTTACAAAACCTCCTTTCTATATATAGGAGTCCATGGGGCCATAATGTAATCCTAGTGGGCCACAATGTAATCCTAGCCGACCTAACAATAATAATTTAAGGGCACAATAATAATAAAATGGGGGTTACAAGGGTACAATAATAACAATAAGGAGGTTACATGAACAACAATAAGGGACTATACTAGTAATATAGGGACCTAACAGCACTTGCTTGAGGACAAGAAATCTTTGAGAGTGGAGGACTATAATATTCCAAAATTTGCATGCAGCAAATTGGAATATTAATTTTTGCTTATATCATCTAGGAGGTGAATAAAATTGGTAAAAGGCCCATGATTAGGAACAAAATACCTCATAGTGTGAAAGAGATCTATGGAGTAGCTTGATTTTGCACCTTCTAGTGTGAAAAGGGGAAATTTCATGAGGATAAGGTCAAGTTTGACAAATTTAACAGCGCTGCCTAAGAGGGTGTGGCTTACTTGGGAAGACATCGTAGTTTGAGAGGGAGAAATATTATTTGTGTAAAAAACCGTAATGTGTGGACTCTGGGGCAAAGAGACATTTAGTTTCATAAAAGGAGGAAGAGGCAGCCATAGTGAGACATGTTTGAGTATAGTGATTTTTCTCTGTTTAGACTATTTGGAGTCTCTGATTGTTGAGCTAAGTTGTAGTGCTGTTTAGCATGAGGGATTCCTATTTAGGATTTCCTCTCCTTCTTGAGAGGCTTCTTGAAGGGTTGCACTTCATTTCTGCACATCTAGGCTCAAGGCCAAATCCACTTTTTCAATCACTGTGTTATTTCTGCTGAAGTATAACACAATATTGCAAGGTGTTGCAGTGGAGGGTACCACAACTCCATTCCTTGGCTCATCTTTTAGAGGATGGAGCTCCTATTCCTACAGGAGGTTAGTAAGGGAAATTTCATAGCTGGTTACACATCTTTGGCACTAGGCCAAGCATCTCTTATCTCCTAAAGCACAGCCCAGCTCCTTGACTGTGTTATTTCTGAGCACATTTGCAGCGGGGACTTTCTCCACTATTTTGGAGGGTGAGATCTTCAGGGATTGGATCAGCCTATAACCTGAGAAATCCATTGGATGAGATATATGCATCATATTCAAAATCATCAGTTATCTTCATCCATTTCTATTTCTGAGTTGCAGCTGCTGCTCAGCAACTCGAGCATTTTTGCAGATTTTCCATTTTCACATGTATTGTAGACAATCCTTTCAAGGATTGTTGTAACATTGTTGTATTATTGTTTTCAGGGGTTGAGAGCTTGCTCCCCCATCTTTCTTGAGCCTGGAATTGTCATATCATTATATTATAATTTTTTATGTTGCAATGTCTCCTATAAACTGCGTTATTTTAGCCTTATGACATATTTGTATAGCAGTATTTCTCTATTGTCATGTGCATGTCTCATTGAGGCTTTCATTGCCTAGCTGGTGTGACTAGTTCCTCAGAGTAATGTATACATATTCTGATATAATATCAAGAGAATTCTATTTTACATATTCAAGTACGCTGGCTCATTAAAATAATGCTGCTACTCCATTGTATGTTCATACATTTGCTGCAGTCCCTTTATCAGGCATTTTATGAAGACAACTAGGTGTGGGAGATCTGTTTAACCCACCTAGAAGGATTTATTTGGAGCCTCCTCTTGGATTTAGGACTTAGAGACATTTTTCTAAGGGATACAGGATCTGGTTTCAAATTCTGTAGCAGCCATTCCCAGAAAATTCGTTTTCCAGTCATGCCTTGCTAGCTGTTCCCATTTTGGGATATTACAGTGGTATCGAAGCAACCTTCTTGGCTTAGCCTGTCAGTCTCAGCCAGAGAGATTAGAAGATTGAATAAGATGGGTTTTATCTCATCATATTTCATATCCATGAAGACACTCCCCAAGGAGGATAAGCAGAAAGAAGGGGAAGGACCCTGCACTTCCTATTCTCATCGAGAAGGAGACAGAGAAATGAGCAGGAAAAAGACTCAATATTTTGGAGGAGAAAAAGGGGATAAGCTTACAAACCTTCTTCCTAAATCTATACATAACATTCATGGAGATTTCAAGAAGATCCAGAGGGATATGTATGAAGAATATCCGAAAGAGTTTGAATCTAAAGCAAACTCTAGATTGTCATATGAGGAGTGTGAGCCAGCAATCACACACTCTAACACACAGTGCAGTCACATGCCCGGGATTGCTGGAAGAAATATGGAAAGAGGGGAAGAGGTTGCTAGGAGGGAGACTTTCAGTGATTTCCTGAAGGAGTATTAGTCTCAAACTCAGAAATCTCGATATCATCTTAGTTTTTCAGAGTTTTGCAAGATCAAGGTGAAGGGAAGAGAGCAGCAGGATAGATTTCTTCTATCTACCTTTGAAAATTCACCTACATGTTCAGCCAAAGCTTGGGTGGAGGAGTTAGATACCTTCTTGCAGCAGCACCAAATTCTTGAAGATGAAGCCATGAAAGCTGCAGCACTTCATTGGAGAGGTAAGGCCTTTGCTTGGTGGCTCTTTGAATCCTTTTCTTTGAGAAATGTATACATTGCATCATATGCAAGTTTCACTAAGCCATTAGTGAAAATATTTGATAGGAGAATTCATGAGACACACATGGTAGAACTAAACAAGGGAACTCAAAACAAAACCCTTGCATGAGAATGCAACACCATTGTAGAAAGCCATGGAGGAGGCTGAAAACTTGCACCATACCTTGCTGGGAGAAAGACTTCCTACTCACACCTTTGAGCAAGGGAGCATGGAGATATCATTTTCAAAAAGGGATCCAATCATTGGAGGGTTTCCCATTCATGTTGCAGATATTGAGGGCAACAGTGTTGTCACATATAGAGATCATCTAGTGCCTCATGCATACGAAGGATGAGCTCTTGCTCCAAGAAGAGGGATTCTTGCATCTTTGCAAGGGAGTCCCCGGGATCTCATGTGTGGAGATCAAGGCACAACTCATGTGCCATTTTTGAGGAGGTGTGTAACCATGGAGATACAAGGAGAAGTTAGGGAGGAGAGCCAGTATCATGAGATGAGATATACACATCCCTATCCACTTCAGGAGGTTGATGGACCTGAGGAGAAGACTGGATTGAGCAGTAAGGGCATGGACAAATTTGTTCATTCATATATGTAATCACCTTTGGATAATGATGTCTCATTGCATGGAGACATTTCATCAAGGAGTCCACTGGATCAACAGAGGAGGATGGATGCTTCACCAGTTGAGGCACCACTCATTGATTCCAGAGGAGTGGGGACCTTGGGAGAGCTGGGTACAACACTGAGAGTCTTGGGTAGACTCAAGTAGGAGAGAGGCATTCTCTCAACATCACTTTTACCCACTCACATTTCAGATTCTGCGTTGTGGCAGAAGCAGCAGGGGAAGGATAGCAGCCTTCCGACTTACATCTTTGACAGGGGAGATGTTGAAGAAGAGGGAAGCCATATGACAGATGTTCTTCATGAGACATCATCAATGTTGTCACTATGGAGGATAAATCCATATTGGAACTCCTAGCTGTTGGTGGATTATTCCAAGGATATTCGTGCTTGTAGGATATTGGATGGCCAGTTGCATGAGGAGGAGTATTTAGTTAGATATGGGGTCATCTTCTATCATTGTAGGATCTTCTTATCTAGAGCTTCCAAGCTCAAGGAGAAGTTGCTACAAGCAGCTCATGAGGATTTCCTTTTCAGCCCCTCTTGTTCTATGAGAGCATACCACACCATCATGGAGGGGTATTTTTGGGAGGGTTTTTAGGAGGATATATATCAGCATATTAGTAGATGCATGGATCATATGGAGATGGAGGAGTTAGCACAACTGCCTCTATTCTCTTAAAAGATGAGAGGGGACTCATTTATGAGCCACTCCCTTTGTATGAGAAGAATATATGGTAAGCGTATTCATTTTTGTTTACATGATTCTTTGTATAATTTATATATGCATCCCTTAACCATACATGTGCAGGATGATGCTCCAAGGAGGAGCATTCTTTTTCTAGACCTCATGGTTTAATTGAGGCCATAACCATGATTGATGGCCATTCCCTACGAGGACTTGGGGAAGAGATGTATTATAGAGGAAATGCTCATTGTACACCTTACATCATACACTTCCTCCATACTTATGAGGAGATTGGAGTAGCAGGCAAGTGGTTGACAAGCCACACTTTTTATCAGTCTCTATTGTAGTTGAGGGTCAAGCTGCGTTGGTTATATTTGAGGAACCATTGTCCTTCTCTCTTGTTACACATGGTAGCAAGCATGATTCTCATTTTTGCTCCCTATGCCTCTATTGTTTCTGTCTTTATGAGGAGCATGCTTGGGAGAGAGACACATTGGGTGAATGTGTCCTTTGAGGGAGAATCCTCCCACACATTTCTCACTACATGTTCTAAGGGGAGCATGGGAGATGGTAGGGCCACTATAGCATCAAATTTTCTTCCATATGAGGTGAGCCATATGATCGATGAGATGCCATATGCTGATGATTTGCAACTCATGATATATGGGAATATTTGGGCCAGCATGTTTTGCAGCATTAGAGGAGAGATATTTGGAGATCTAGTCCACATATTGCCACTTGAGGGAAACCTTATTACAGCCCAAGATCAGTCAACACTCTACACTTATCAGAAGTGGAGATATGGATAGCGTGGGGTAGGCTACATTGTCTACCATGTGTAGAATTTCAGCCCACCTACTTTTCGAGAGCTAGAGGTGGAGGACAATTTTTAGGAGTTTCCTAGTTGGGAGGTGACTCATTTTTCATGGCTAATAGTTTGGGGATGGAGGATCTACATGGGAGAGATATTTCCCATTATATTTCAGATCCCATTCCTCAAAGGGACCTCTAGACATCACTTTTCTATCCTCTTGAGTATTTCACCTTTACATGATGATGACTTGATAGTTGACTTACATGCTGAGGAGGAGAAATGTGGAGACTTGATTGATGAGATAACATCACTTCAATTGGAGGAGATAATCATACATGGATGCTACCAGGAGAGGAGGATAAAATAACTCAGTCTATCCTTACACTTGCTTGAGGACAAGAAATCTTTGAGAGGGGAGGACTGTAATATTCCAAAATTTGCATGTAGAAAATTGATATCATATAGGAGGTGAATAAAATGGGTAAAAGGCCCATGAGTAGGAATAAAATCCCTCATAGTGTGAAAGGGATCTATGGAGTAGATTGATTTTTCACCTTCCAGTATGAAAAAGGGCAATTGCATGAGGACAAGGTCAAGTTTGACCAAGTCAACAGCGCTGCCTAAAAGGGTGTGGCTTGCTTGGGAAGACAACGCAGTTTGAGAGTGAGAAAGATTATTTGTGGAAGAAATCATAATGTGTGGGGTTTGGGCAAAGAGTCATTCACTTGCATAAAAAGAGGAAGAGGCAACCATAGTGAGACATGTTTGAGTATATTTATTTTTGTTTGTTTAGACTCTTTGCAGTCTCTGGCTATTCATCTGAGTTGCAGTGTTGTTTAGCATGAGGGATTCCTGTTTAGGATTTCCTCTCCTTCTTGAGAAGCCTCTCGAAGGATTTCACTTCATTTCTCCACATCTAGGCTCAAGGCGAAAGCCTCTCTTTTAGTCACTGCGTTATTTCTACTGAAGTATAACGCAGTATTGCAAGGTGTTGTAGTGGAGGGTTCCACAACTCCATTCCTTGGCTCATCTTTCAGAGGAGGGAGCTCCTATTCCTCTGAGAGGTTAGTAAGGGAAATTTCATAGCTGATTACACATATTTGGCACTAGGCCAAGCATCTCCTATCTCCTAAAGTGCAATCCAGCTCCTTGACTATGTTATTTCTGAGCACATTTGCAGTGGGGACTTTCTCCACTATTTTGGAGGGTGAGATCTTCAGGGATTGGATCAGCCTATCACCTGAGAGATACATTGGATGAGATATATGCATCATATTAAGCATCCTCAGTTATCTTCATCCATTTCTATTTTCTGAGTTGCAGCTGCTGCCGAGCAACTCCAACATTTCTGCAAATTTTCCATTTTCGCATGTATTGTAGACAATATTTTTGAGGATTGTTGTAACATTGTTGTATTAGTGTTTTCAGGGGTTGAGAGCTTGCTCCTCCATATTTCTTGAGCCTAAAATTGTCATATCATTATATTATAATTTTTTTATGTTGCAGTGTCTCCTATAAACTGCGTTATTTTAGCCTTACGACATATTTGTATAACAGTATTTCTCTATTGTCATGTACATGTCTCATTGAGGCTTTCATTGCCTAGCTGGTGTGACTGGTTCCTCAGAGTAATGTATACATATTTTGCTATAATATCAAGAAAATGCTATTTTACATATTCAAGTATGTTGGCTCATTAAAATAATGCTGCTACTCTATTGTATGTTCTTACATTTGTTGTGGTCCCTTTATCAGGCATTTTCTGAAGACAACTAGGTGTGGGAGATCTGTTTAATCCACCTAGAGGGATTTATTTGGAGCCTCCTCTTGTATTTAGGACTTAGACACATTTTTATAAGGGATACAGGACCTGGTTTCAAATTCTGTAGCAGCCATTCCTGGAAAATGAGTTTTCCATTCATGCCTTGCTAGCAATTCCCATTTTGGGATATTACAGTGGTATCAGAGCAACCTTCTTGGCTTAGCCTATGAGTCTCAGCCAGAGAGATCAGAAGATTGAAGAGGATGGGTTTTATCTCATTGTATTTCATATTCATGAAAACCCTCGCCAAGGAGGATAAGCAGAAAGAAGGGGAAGGACCCTGCACTTCCTATTCTCATCGAGAAGGAGACAAAGAAATGAGTAGGAAAAGGACTCCATATTTTGGAGGAGAAAAAGGGAATAAAATTACAAATATTCTTCCTAAATCTATACATAACATTCATGGAGATTTCAAGAAGATCCAGAGTGATATGTATGAAGAATCTTTGAAAGAGTTTGAATCTAAAGCAAACTCTAGATTATCATATGAGGAGTGTGAGCTAGCAATCACACACTCTAACAGACGGTGCAGTCACATGCCCAAGATTGCCAGAAGAGCGATGGAAAGAGGGGAAGAGGTTACTAGGAGGGAAACTCTTACTAATTTCCTGAAGGAGTATGAGTCTCAAACTCAAAAATATCGATGTCATCTCAGTTTCTTAGAGTTTTTCAAGATCAAGGTGAAGGGAAGAGAGCAGCAAGATAGATTTCTTCTATCTACCTTTGAAGGTTCACCTACATGTTCAGCCAAAGCTTGGGTGGAGGAGTTAGATACCTTCTTGCAGCAGCACCAAGTTCTTGAAGATGAAGCCATGAAAGTTGTAGTGCTGCATTGGAGAGGTAAGGCCTTTGCTTGTTGGCTCTTTGAATCCTTTTCTTTGAGAAATGTAGACATTGCATCATATGCAAGTTTCACTAAGCCATTAGTGAAAATATTTGATAGGAGAATTCATGAGACACACATGGTAGAACTAAACAAGGGAACTCAAAACAAAACCCTTGCGTGAGAACACAACACCATTGCAGAAAGCCATGGAGGAGGCTGAAACATTGCACCATACCTTGCCGGGAGAAAGATTTCCTTCTCACACCTTTGAGCAAGGGAGCATGGAGATCTCTTTTTCAAAAAGGGATCCAATCGTTGGAGGGTTTCCCATTCATGTTGCAGTTATTGAGGGCAACAGTGCTGTCACATCTAGAGATCATCTAGTGCCTCATGCAAAGGAAGGAAGAGCTCTTGCTCCAAGAAGAGGGATGCTTGCATCTTTGCAAGGAAGTCCCTAGGATCTCATGTGTGGAGATCAAGGCACAACTCATGTGCCATTGTTGAGGAGGTGTGTAACCATGGTGATAAAAGGATAATTTAGGGAGGAGAACCAGTATCATGAGATGAGATATACACATCCCTATGCAATTAAGGAGGTTGATGGACCTGAGGAGAAGTCTAGATTGAGCAGTAAGGGCATGGATAGATTTTTTCATTCATATATGTAGTCACCTCTTTATGATGATGTCTCATTGCATGGAGACATTTCACCAAGGAGGCTAATGGATCAACAGAGGAGGATGGATGCTTCACTAGTTGAGGCACCACTCATTGATTCCAGAGGATTGGGGAACTTGGGAGCACTGGATTTAGCACTAAGAGTCTTGGGTAGACTCAAGGAGGAGAGAGGCATTCTCTCAACATCACTTTTACCCACTCACATTTCAGATTTTGCGTTGTGGCAGAAGCAGCAGGGGAAGGATAGCAGCCTTCCAACTTGCATCTTTGATGGGGGAGATGTCGAAGAAGAGGGAAGCCATATGACAGATGTTATTCATGAGACATCATCAAGGTTGTCATTATGGAGGATAGATCCATATTGGAACTCCCAGTTGTTGGTGGAGTATTCCAAGGATCTTCATGTTTGTAGGATATTGGATGGCCAGTTGCTTGAGGAGGAGTATTCAGTCAAATATGGGGTCATCTTCTATCATGGTAGGATCTTCTTATCTGGAGCTTCCAAGCTCAAGGAGAAGTAGCTACAAGCAGCTCATGAGGATTTACTTTTCATCCCCTCTTGTTATATGAGAGCATACCACACCATCATGGAGGGGTATTTTTGGGAGGGTTTTGAGGAGGAGATATATCAACATATGAATAGATGCATGGATCATATGGAGATGGAGGAGTTAGCACAACCACCTCTATTCTCTTTGAGAATGAGAGGGGACTAATTTATGAGCCACTCCCTTTGTATGAAAAGAATATATGGTAAGGGTATTCATTGTTTTTCACATGATTCTTTTTATAATGTATATATACATCCCTTAACCATACATGTGCAGGATGATGCTCCAAGGAGGAGCATTCTTTTTTCTAGACCTCATGGTTTAGTTAAGGCCATAACCATGATTGATGGCCATTCCCTAGGAGGACTTGGGGAAGAGATATATTATGGAGGACATGCTCATTGTACACCTTACATCATAAACTTCCTCCATACTTATGAGAAGATTGGAGTAGCAGGAAAGTAGTTGAGAAGCCACACTTTTTATCAGTCTCTATTGCAATTGAGGGTCAAGCTGCATTGGTTGCATTTGAGGGACCATTTTCCTTCTCACTTGTTACACATGGCAGCAAGCATGATTCTCATTTTTTCTCCCTATGGCTCTATTTTTTATGTCTTTATGAGGAGCATGCTTGGGAGAGAGACACATTGGGTGAATGTGTCCTTTGAGGGAGAATCCTCCCACACCTTTTGCACTACATGTTTTGAGGGGAGCATGGGAGATGGTATGGCCACTAGAGCAACACATTTTCTTCCATATGAGGTGAGCCATATGATGGATGAGTTTCCATATGATGATAATTTCCAACTCATCATATATGGGGATATTTGGGCCAACATGATTTGCAGCGTTGGAGGAGAGATCTTTCGAGATATAGTCCTCATCATGCCACTTGAGGGAAACATTATTTTAGCCCAATATTAGTCAACAAACTACACTTATCATAAGTGGAGAGATGGATAGTGTGGGGTAGGCTACATTGTCTACCATGTGCAGAATTTCGGCCCACCTACTTTGCCAGAGCTAGAGGTGGAGGACAATTTTTAGGAGTTGCCTAGCTGGGAGGTGACTCATTTTGCATGGATAATAGCTTGGGGATGGAGGATCCACATGGGAAAGATATTTCCCATTAGATTTCAGATCCCATTCCTCAAAGGGACCTCTAGACATCACTTTTCTATCCTCTTGAATATTTCACCTTTACATGATGATGACTTGATAGCTGACTTGCATGTTGAGGAGGAGAAATGTGGAGAATTGATTGATGAGATAGAATCACCTCACTTGGAGGAGATCATCATACATGGATTCTACCAGGAGAGGAGGAGAAAATAAATTGGTTTATCCTTGCACTTGCTTGAGGACAAGCAATCTTTGAGAGGGGAGGACTGTAATATTCCAAAATTTGCATGCAGCATATTGGAATATTAATTTTTTCTTATATCATCTAGGAGGTGAATAAAATTGGTAAAAGGCCCATGATTAAGAATAAAATACCTCATAGTGTGAAATGGATCTATGAAGTAGCTTGATTTTGCACCTTCTAGTGTGAAAAGGGGAAATTGCATGAGGACAATGTCAAGTTTGACCAAGTTAACAGTGCTGCCTAAGAGGGTGTGGCTTACTTGGGAAGACATCGCAGTTTGAGAGGGAGAAATATTCTTTGTGGAAAAAACTATAATGTGCGTCATCTGGGGCAAAGAGACATTCAGTTTCATAAAAGGAGGAAGAGGCAGCCATAGTGAGACATGTTTGAGTATACTGATTTTTGTCTGTTTAGACTATTTGGAGTCTCCGATTGTTGAGCTAAGTTGTAGTGTTGTTTAGCATGAGGGATTCCTATTTAGGATTTCCTCTCCTTCTTTAGAGGCTTCTTGAAGGGTTTCACTTCATTTCTCCACATCTAGGCTCAAGGCCAAAGCCACTCTTTCAATCACTGCGTTATTTCTGCTGAGGTATAACACAGTATTGCAAGGTGTTGCAGTGGAGGGTTCCACAACTCCATTCCTTGGCTCATATTTCAAAGGAGGGAGCTCCTATTCCTCCGAGAGGTTAGTAAGGGAAATTTCATAGCTGGTTACACATCTTTGGCACCAGGCCAAGCATCTCCTATCTCCTGAAGCGCAGTCCAGGTCCTTGACTATGTTATTTCTGAGCACATTTGCAGTGGGGACTTTCTCCACTATTTTGGAGGGTGAGATATTCAGGGATTGGATCAGCCTATCACCTGAGAGATCCATTGGATGAGATATATGCATCATATTCAGCATCATCAGTTATCTTCATCCATTTCTATTTTCTGAGTTGCAGTTGCTGCTCAGCAACTCGGGCATTTCTGCAGATTTTCCATTTTCACATGTATTGTAGACAATCCTTTCGAGGATTGTTGTAACATTGTTGTATTATTGTTTTCAGGGGTTGAGAGCTTGCTCCCCCATCTTTATTGAGCCTAAAATTTTCATATCATTATATTATAATTTGTATGTTACACTGTCTCCTATAAACTGCGTTATTTTAGCCTTATGACATATTTGTATAGCAGTATTTCTCTATTGTTATGTACATGTTTCATTGAGGCTTTCATTGCCTAGATGGTGTGACTGGTTCCTCAGAGTAATGTATACATATTCTGCTATAATATCAAGAGAATGCTATTTTACATCTTCAAGTATGCTAGCTCATTAAAATAACGCTGCTACTCCATTGTATGTTCTTACATTTGCTGCAGTCCCTTTATCAGGCATTTTCTGAAGACAACTAGGTGTGGGAGATCTGTTTAACCCACCTAGAGGGATTTATTTGGAGCCTCCTCTTGGATTTAGGACTTAGAAAAATAATTATAAGGGATGCAAGACCTGGTTTAAAATTCTCTAGCATCCATCCCTGGAAAATGTGTTTTCCAGTCATGCCTTGCTAGCAGTTCCCATTTTGGGATATTACAGTGGTATCAGAGCAACCTTCTTGGCTTAGCCTGTGAGTCTCAACCAGAGAGATCAGAAGATTGAAGAGGATGGGTTTTATCTCATCATATTTAATATCCATGAATACCTTCCCCAAGGAGGATAAGCAGAAAGAAGGGGAAGGACCCTGCACTTCCTATTCTCATCGAGAAGGAGACAGAGAAATGAGCAGGAAAAATAATCCATGTTTTAGAGGAGAAAAAGGGGATAAGCTTACAAAGCTTATTCCTAAATCTCTACATAACATTCATGGAGATTTCAAGAAGATCCAAATGGATATGTATGAATAATATCCGAAAGATTTTGAATCTAAAGCAAACTCTAGATTGTCATATGAGGAGTGTGAGCTAGCAATCACACACTCTAACACACAGTGCAGTCACATGCCTAGGATTGCCGGAAGAGAGATGAAAAGAGGGGAAGAGGTTGCTAGGAGGGAAAGTATTAGTGATTTCTTGAAGGAGTATGACTCTCAAACTCAGAAATCCTGATATCATCTCAGTTTTTCAGAGTTTTGCAAGATCAAGGTGAAGGGAAGAGAGCAGTAGGATAGATTTTTTCTATCTACCTTTGAAGGTTCACCTACATGTTCAGCCAAAGATTGGGTGGAGGAGTTAGATACCTTATTGCAACAGCACCAAATTCTTGAATATGAGGCCATGAAAGTTGTAGCGTTGCATTTGAGAGGTAAGGCCTTTGCCTGGTGGATCATTGAATCATTTTCTTTGAGAAATGTAAACATTGCATCATATGCAAGTTTCACTAAGGCATTAGTGAAAATATTTGATAGGAGGATTCATGAGAAATACATGGTAGAACTAAAAAATGGAACTCAAACAAAACCCTTGCATGAGAATGCAACACCATTGTAGAAAGCCATGGAGGAGGCTGAAAACTTGCGCCATACCTTGCCGGGAGAAAGACTTCCTTCTCACACCTTTGAGCAAGGGAGCATGGAGATATATTTTTCAAAAAGGGATCCAATCATTGGATGGTTTCCCATTCATGTTGCAGATATTGAGGGCAACAGTGTTGTCACATCTAGATATCATCTAGTGCCTCATGCAGAGGAAGGAGGAGCTCTTGCTCCAAGAAGAGGGATGCTTGCATCTTTGCAAGGGAGTCCCCAGGATCTCATGTGTGGAGATCAAGGCACAACTCATGTGCCATTGTTGAGGAGGTGTGTAACCATGGAGATACAAGGAGAAGTTAGGGAGGAGAGCCAGTATCATGAGATGAGATATACACATCTCTATCCACTTCAAGAGGTTGATGGACCTAAGGAGAAGACTAGATTGAGCAGTAAGGGCATGGACAAATTTGTTCATTCATATATGCAGTCACCTTTTGATGATGATGTCTCGTTCCATGGAGACATTTCACCAAGGAGGCCAATGGATCAACAGAGGAGGATGGATGGTTCACCAGTTGAGGCACCAATCATTGATTCCAGAGGAGTGGGGACCTTGGGAGAGCTAGGTATAGCATTGAGAGTCTTGGGTAGACTGAAGGAGGAGAGAGGCATTCTCTCAACATCACTTTTACCCACTCACATTTCAGATTCTGCGCTGTGGCAGAAGCAGCAAGGGAAGGATAACAACCTTCCGACTTGCATCTTTAACAGGGGAGATTTCGAAGAAGAGGGAAGCCATATGACAGATGTTCTTCCTGAGAGATCATCAACGCCGTCACTATGGAGGATAGATCCATATTGGAACTCCTAGTTGTTGGTGGAGAATTCCAAGGATCTTCATGCTTGTAGGATATTGGATGACCAGTTGCATGAGGAGGAGTATTCAGTCAGATATGGGATCATCTTATATCATGGTAGGATCTTCTTATCTAGAGCTTCCAAGCTCAAGGAGAAGTTTCTACAAGCAGCTCATGAGGATTTCCTTTTCAGCCCCACTTGTTCTATGAGAGCATACCACACCATCATGGAGGGGTATTTTTGGGAGGGTTTTGAGGAGGAGATATATCGACATATGAGTAGATGCATGGATCATATGGAGATGGAGGAGTTAGCACAACCACTGTTGGGAAAAATACTGAGAGGGGGGGTGAATCAGTATTTTGGGCAGACTCAATTCTTTTTACTTTTTCTTACTTCAAAACCCATATGCTACTTTGATGAATACAACTGGCATATACAGGCGGATATCCTTCATAAAACTCGCGTATACACAGAGATCTAATTATGTCATTAATTATTCACTTATATAATTCCATCATTCATTCATTAGATGTTCAAAAAATAGTAAACATGTACAGCAAGAACAGAGTAAGTCATCACACATAAGCAACACACATGAACACCAGGATTTTCGGTGGAAACCCCAGTTGGGAGAAAACCATCGCTACCATTGTCTCAGCCTTCAATATTTTATTATAGAGAAAACATCTTACAACATATGTGCTAGCACAACCTCCTACCAGCACGAAGGCACCCACCTGTGCTCGTTTACCAGCCTCTCCTGGAAGGGAGCTAAAACCCCCTGACTCGTTTACCAGCCTCTCCTGGAAGGGAGCTACGACCCCCTGCTCTCGTTTACCAGCCTCACCTGGAAGGGAGCTACAACCCCCTGACTGAAGGCTATAACCCTCAGCACCTCTTATGGACCACATTTCATCAATTTTCACACTGGATCCAACCCACACAATTAAGCTTAAGGAACATTCATCAATTCAACACCCTGCTCAATATTCGAACTACCCAGATCAACATTGACAGATAGCAGTACACATCAGAAACAAATATCAGTAAGACAGCAGAACAGATCAGACATCTCACAACTTCAGCAAACCCTAGTTTATCATACGCACTTTCCTTTCACTGATATCGCATATATACGTGCCTTAATGCATATAAACCTGTGTATACCTCTGTACATATTACAGAGCTAATTTCTCTGCAAATACGCGCTTTTACTTCCGCAAACCCGCGTATATACGTGCTTCCTCTTCGGTGAACTAGCGTATGGTTCTTCAGATATTTATGTCATTGCAATTCTTCAGAATAGATACATCACACAGATTTTACCCTTTACTTCAGACATATGTTCACCTCATCTCAGATCTAATCATTCCATAAACAGATCTAGCAAATACAAGTACATTTCAGATCTAGATACCCTTCTTCATCATTGGTGCATCATGCATTCAGATATATCATTCAACTGTAACCCTTTCCATTCAGATATCCTTCAGAGAGAAGTATTCATTCAATCTCAGACATCTTTCACCCACACTCATGATTTGCACAATGAATTTTTTCTCTTTATATAGGTTTACCCTTTTTCAATACCATGAGCCAAAACCACATTACTTCCGATGGTATTCCTGGATGGGGTCACATAGACGAATCATTACTCAATACAATGGGTCAATACCATGGTGGTTACCCCTGGTTTTTCACTTTATGAGCGCTTTTTCCCATACGCGACTTGGCACGTTATTTTCCGCGTGCATACGCGACTTATACTAGACAAATCCGCGTATGCCTTGAGACATACTCTTTTCATCATAGATCTAGCACATACTGAATTCCTTTCTTCATTACCTTCTGTACTCATTGTAGATACATCAGATTTACATCATTTAACAAGTTCATTAAGACATATTCTATCAAGCACAACTTCATCAAGTAGGTTGCCATTATTGGACAACACTCTATCAGGTGGGTTGCCATCAAGGACAACACTCTGCATCATATTGCCAACAACCACCTCTATTCTCTTTGAGGATAAGAGGGGACTAATTTATGAGCCACTCCCTTTGTATGAGGAGAATATATTGTAAGTGTATTCATTGTTGTTTACATGATTCTTTTTATAATGTATATATACATCCCTTAACCATACATGTGCAGGATGATGCTCCAAGGAGGAGTATTCTTTTTTCTAGACCTCATGGTTTAGTTGAGGCCATAACCATGATTGATGGCCATTCCCTAGGAGGACATGGGAAAGAGATATATTATGGAGGACATGCTCATTTTACACCTTACATCATAAACTTCGTCCATACTTATGAGAAGATTGGAGCAGTAGGAAAGTGGTTGAGAAGCCACACTTTTTATCAGTCTCTATTGCAGTTGAGGGTCAAACTGCGTTGGTTGCATTTGAGTGACCATTGTCCTTCTCACTTATTACACATGGCAGCAAGCATGATTCTCATTTTTTCTCCCTATGGCTCTATTGTTTATGTCTTTATGAGGAGCATGCTTGGGAGAGAGACACATTGGGTGAATGTGTCCCTTGAGGGAGAATCCTACCACACCTTTTGCACTACATGTTATAAGGGGAGCATGGGAAATGGTGTGGCCACTAGAGCAACACATTTTATTCCATATGAGTTGAGCCATATGATGGATGAGTTTCCATATGATGATGATTTCCAACTCATCATATATGGGGATATTTGGGCCAACATGATTTGTAGCGTTGGAGGAAAGATCTTTGGGGATATAGTCCTCATCTTGCCACTTGAGGGAAACCTTATTGCAGCCCATGATTAGTCAACACTCTAAATTTATCATAAGTGGATAGATGGACAGCGTGGGGTAGGCTATATTGTCTACCATGTGCCGAATTTCAGCCCACCTACTTTGCCAGAGCTAGAGGTGGAGGACAGTTTTTAGGAGTTGCCTAGCTGGGAGGTGACTCTTTTTGCATGGATAATAGCTTGGGGATGGAGGATCCACATGGGAGAGATAGTTCCCATTATATTTCAGATCCCATTCCTCAAAGGGACCTCTAGACATCACTTTTCTATCCTCTTGAGTATTTCTCCTTTACATGATGATGACTTGATAGCTGACTTGCATGTTGAGGAGGAGCAATGTGGAGACTTGATTGATGAGATAACATCACTTCGCTTGGAGGAGATCATCATACATGGTTGCTACCAGGAGAGGAGGAGAAAATAACTCAGTCTATCCTTGCACTTGCTTGAGGACAAGCAATCTTTGAGATGGGAGGACTGTAATATTCCAAAATTTGCATGCAGCGAATTGGAATATTAATTTTTTCTTATATCATCTAGGAGGTGGATAAAATTGGTAAAATTCCCATGATTAGCTATAAAATCCCTCATAGTGTGAAAGGAAACTATGGAGTAGCTTTATTTTTCACCTTCCAGTGTGAAAAGGGGCAATTGCATGAGGACAAGGTCATGTTTGACCAAGTCAACAATGCTGCCTAAGAGGGTCTAGCTTACTTGGGAAGACATCACAGTTTGAGACGGAGAAATGTTCTTTGTGGAAAAAAACCATAATGTGTGGGGTCCGGGGCAAAGAGACTTTCGCTTGCATAAAAGGAGGAAGAGGCAGCGATAGTGAGACATGTTTGAGTATACTGATTTTTGTCTGTTTAGACTATTTGTAGTCTCCGATTGTTCAGCTAAGTTGCAGTGTTGTTTAGGATTTCCTCTCCTTCTTGAGAGGCCTCTTGAAGGGTTTCACTTCATTTCTCCACATCTAGGCTCAAGGCCAAAGCCACTCTTTCAGTCATTGCATTATTTCTGATGAAGTATAACACAATATTGCAAGGTGTTGCAGTGGAGGGTTCCACAACTCCATTCCTTGGCTCATCTTTCAGAGGAGGGAGCTCCTATTCCTCCGGGAGGTTAGTAAGAGAAATTTCAGAGCTGATTACACATATTTGGCACTAGGCCAAGCATCTACTATCTCATATAGCACAATCCAGCTCCTTGACTGCGTTATTTTTTAGCACATTTGCAGTGGGGACTTGCCCCACTATTTTGGAGTGTGATATCTTCAGGGATTGGATCAGCCTATCATATGAGAGATCCATTGGATGAGATCTATGCATAATATGCAGCATCATGAGTTATTTTCATCCATTTCTAGTTTCTAAGTTGCAGCTACTACCCAACAACTCCATCATTTCTGCAGATTTTCCATTTTCACATGTATTGTAGCCAATCCTTTCAAGGATTGTTGTAACATTGTTGTATTAGTGTTTTCAGGGGTTGAGTGCTTTCTCCCCCATATTTCTTGAGCCTGAAATTGTCATATCATTATATTATCATTTTTTATGTTGCATTGTCTCATATAAACTGCATTATTTTAGCCTTATGACATATTTGTATAGCGGTATTTCTCTATTCTCATGTACATGTCTCATTGAGGCTTTCATTGCCTAGCTGGTGTGACTAGTTCCTCAGAATAATGTATACATATTCTACTATAATATCAAGAGAAGGCTATTTTACATCTTCATGTATGCTGGCTCATTAAAATAACGCTGCTACTCCATTGTATGTTCTTAAATTTTCTGCAGTCCCTTTATCGGGCATTTTCTGAAGACAACTAGGTGTGGGAGATCTATTTAACCCACCTAGAGGGATTTATTTGGAGCCTCCTCTTGGATTTAGGACTTAGACACATTTTTCTAATGGATCTAGGTCTTGTTTTCAAATCCTGTAGCAACTATTCCTGAAAAATGCGTTTTCCAGTCATGCCTTGCTAGAAGTTTCCATTTTGGGATATTACAAATAAGCATTTCTCTTTACAAATCATCTTTACATGGTGAAGGGATATTATTTTCTCACCCTTTACTTCTTGGCATTATGCAATGGAATGAAGTTTTATTGGACCATGAAAACCCTAGAAAACCTAATGATGACCTTGACATGACTGGACTCCATGGTGACATGACATGATGAATTGACTTTATGGATGATGTACAATCAGCAAGGTATGGAAGTGTGCCATTAAGAAACTTAATTTTAAGGAAGAGTGATGTTTTTGGACTATAGCTACCATCAGTGAATAATTTTTTGCATGACCTAGTGGAGTGATAAAAAAATTATGAGTGGGACCCCTAATATGAATATGAAAAGAGTGATTTTGATCACTCATGGAAGAATGAAAATTCTGACACTAACATGAAGGAGAAGGATCTCCATATGCATATCTAATTGGGAGATGATGGGGGGTGCAATTCTATAGGAATTGAAACTGTCGCCTTTGAGAGGGATAAATCTTCGCCTCTTCACCTCAAAGATGTTATGTTTGTATTTGGGCTAGAGAATAACTTGATCTTTATAGAAGTATTGGAGGATCGTGGCTATGATGTTATTTTCAGTAAAGGGAAATACTTTATGAGACACATAGCTACTGGGAAAGTGAAGCCTATTGGAGTTTGAGTCAAGAACCTATACAAAATTTAGGTGAGAGATTGTGTTGCATTAACCAAAAAGGAAGAAAAAGTACAGAGTTGAGACGTTGGAGAACTATGGCATAAGAGATTGGGTCATTTACACCATGGTGGCTTAAAAATCATGCAACAAATTACCACCATACTCCCTAAAGGCTCCCTTGACTAGCAGGATCTCTGCAAGGGCTGAACATTGGGGAAATATGTCAAATCCACTTTCGATGCCCAAGATAACAGAGTAGATGCAATATTGGAGAGAGTCCACTATGATGTTTGTGTACCCTTTTATAAAACCTACACAACAAATCATAAGTACTGTGTTAATTTTATTGACAATTTCTTCATAAAATGTTGGATCTTATTCATGCAGAATAAGGATTAAGTTTTCTCAAAATTTGCTGAATTCAAAGCATTGGTTGAGAAGGAGATTAGGAGTAAAGTGAAAGCTCTCAGGAGTGACAATGGAGGTGAATTTGTTTCGGATGCCTTCAAATATTTGTGTGAAAGAAGGTATTCGAAGAGAGACGATTACACCCCATATCCCATAGAAAAATGGGGTAGCTGAGAGGAAAAATGGGAGCATAGTGGGAGCTAAATGATCTATGCTGCATAATTAGGGGTTTGCTTTACATATATGGGCAGAAGCTTGTAATACCACAGTTTACTTGTGGAACCAAACTCCTCATTGGATACATGGTATGATCACAGTAGAGGAGTTTTTATATGGGAGAAAGCCTGATGTGTCTCATTTCAGAATTTTTGGAGCCTCTATTTATTGTCATGTCTTCAACGATTTGAGGAAGAAACTTGAGCTTACAATACAATTGTTACACCAAATTTTGGTCATCTAACCTGTTACTATTAGATGGACTAAAGTACACCATGTAAGACCAATTTTGCCCTAATTAAAATTTCTTTCACTATGAAAAATAGCTTAATAATCCATAATTTATTAAGTTTTTTCTGGTCTAAATAGGAAATCCCATGAGGAATAATTGAATAAATCCTTATTTGTTTAATTTTCCTCAAGGAATAATTAGTTAAACAGTCATTTAATTAATATTCCTGGTTATATTTAACCCAAAACAGGAAAATCATTAGATAAATGATTATTTATATTATTATTTTCTACGAATAATGATTTAAAACATTATTTAAATAATATTCCTTGATAAATTTTACTAAATCATTTATAAATAATTGAATAAATCGCTATTTATTTAATTATTAGTCAACCACATCCTTAAAATAATAAATAAATCATTTATTTATTTATTATTTACAAATAAAGGGATTTGACCAAATTCAAATTATTTTTCCCTCCAACAAATATAATAAAATATTCCATAAAAGTTGGGTCTAGGTTTGGTTAATACTATTTTAATTATTCACCAATATCTAGACTAACTCAAGAATTTTTTATAAATAGAAGGGTTTTTTCCATTTACTCACTACCTTTTGTTGCCTAAACATCACTCTGGATCTATACTTTTGGTCTGACTTTGATTCTCCATCATTGTCATACTTTTCTATCTATTTGCCTGTGAACTCCCCTTGAGTTCCATTTTTGTCTGGATTTTCTACACCATCAAGAGAGAAGGATATTAGATCTGAACTTCTGAGTATATACAAGAACCCATCCCATTGAGTGGCACTGGTAACATCTTTCTATGTTCCCGTTTGAGGTGTCATAAATAGAAAAATTCTTTAAAAATATTCTTGTCTTGTCTATTGGATGCATGGAGCAACCCTTGTTTTTATTTACTGCTTAATGTATTTTACTGCATAGATCTGGATTTTGTAGCATTTTTCTTGGTCAACTAACTACAGATATAAAGAAATTGGCAACCATCTTTGATGTTAGGGTTGTTTGTTATGCACAGCTAAAGTGGGTGTTTTTCATACGCTTGTGATTAGAATTCACACTAACAACTGGCAACTCCACAAGGGTTTATGATTACGATAGTTGTCATTTTTCAGATACCTGCATGACCAAATGCTTCAAACCCTAGGGTTTGTCTTCAGCTTCTTGTTTTTCTTTTCTTGATGTTGCTTTTAACCTTAAAAACCCTAAAACAATAAAAATTCTAACTTCCGTGTGTTTATGGACCTATTGCACAGGTGACAGGTATTAGTCGCAGCTGAGACGAAACGTTTTTCTGAAACCTGCTCCTGAGAGTGCCAAAAGTGTAGGTCGCAGGTCAGAAAACTGCCTAAAACCTGCAACCTCTACTGAAAACAGGTCAGGAACTGCGACTTGTACTCTTTGCCATAATTTTTCTAAGATTTTTCAGGGTTTGTCTGGGTTGTTGTTTAGGGTTGTCTGATCTTCGTATCCACCAGTCTTGGACCTATAATTTCTCTGTTTTACTCATCAAAGTAGGAAACTAGCCCCCTAGGGCTTCAGTATGCTTCCGCCTTTCTAGGAGGAGTTTAGCTAAAGCGTGTCATCTAATATTTCAGTGTGTTCAACCATTTTTTCAGATTTGATCCTGTACCTTCAGATATATTTTTAGACTGGAAATTTTTCCATCCAAAACACCATTTTTCAATTTTTTTTGGTCCTCCTCTAGGGTCCCCTCCATTTCCCTTCAGGTTGTAGTCTTTCACCACCTCGTTTTCAGCACTTTTACCTCTGGTTTTTTTTTCTTTCCTGCACCTACTTCTAGCAGATGTAAGCTTTAGATCATTGTCCCTCTTGACTCTTAGATCCATTGGCTATTTTTGTGTCTTTTGAATATTATTTTGCCCACCCATAGACTAGTTTTTGGGAAGCCTGCCTCCTTGGGTTTAGATTGATGAATCTTTAGCTGTTTATTTTCTGTTATATTCAGTTTCCTCTACTGTTATCTGCAGATTTATTTCCAGTTATACGACACACTTTTTATTTTTTCTCTAAACATGTATGTGTTTAAAAATTAAAATTAAAACACTTAACATACACATGCTAAGTGAAGAGCGCCTTGTTAACACCGCCAGGCCGACACTATAACATTATAATCAATTTATCCTATACCTCTCTGCCCTTGTTTCAACATTGTAATAATTTTATCCTACACCTCCTTGCCCTTGTTGGTAGCTCGTCCTTTTGTGATCTGTATTTGTCCTTCTATCATTGTGCCCCCAAGGCTTTTATCCTAGAGACTTCTTGGCCTTCATCCTTAGTTTCCATTAGGAAGACTTACTCCTCCACGTAGGATTCGAGTTAGTCCTCCACCGAGTCCCCATTCCAACTCTGCTTCTGGTTCATTGGGTTCCCCTTATGGTTCTATCATTGGTTTTCCCCCTGTCACCTTGTTACACTAACATTTGTCACCATGACATTTCACTGTCTGTATGGGTTCATTGTTACCTATTTTATGCTCCCTTAGAGGTCCAAAACCATAAAATTCCTAAACCAAGTCTTGGAGTTGGATAAAAGCTAATTAAAACCCCAAAAAGCCTAACTCCACACTTTATTAGCTCTTACCTGCAGTACCACAATTTCTTTCTCTATAACCTGCGGCACATCCCACACGTTCTGCTTACTAAAACTGCAGATCCCCATAAAAGTTAAAATAAAAGAAAAAGTAAGTTCTAGAAGTCCAGATGGTCGAATATTCTCCCAGCTGGAGGCTTCTAGAAGCATTATCAGGTCGAGCTTTGCCCCTTCATTCATGAAACTATATCCCTTCATTAATGGAGATTATCCCTTGGTATTTGGAGCTAAAATCCCTTTATGAGAGGACTTTATCCCCCTCTTCATGGAACTGAAATTACCTCCATTTCCCTATAAATTGAGCTCATGTTTCAATCTCAAGGGTTGAGACTTGATTGTAGACACACATGTGGTAATTGCTGAATAAATTCTCAAGGGAGCATACTCTCTATACTAGTCATTTTTGGTATGAGAATGATCACACACTCATTTCCATAACTTCGTGATAGTTCAGAGAGAAAAAGGATTTTCAATCTGAAGGAGGAATGGTTGTTTAGGACCCCAGAAGAACCTGTATGACATCAACGTGAAAGGTTGTAAGGTTACTTCTTATTATACAAGTTAATACAAATGGATTCCATTTTCTCATTGAATTGTTCATGTATATATTTGAGTAATTCAATTCTTAGATTCCTTGATCACTAAGATAGATTAGTGTTTTCTCGATTATTATATATTGCAGGTGCTTTTAATTATTTTTTCTGTCATTGAATGCAAGTCTTACATGCTGAACTAACCTCTTTTGGAGCGACTGGATTGAAGATTACAACAAGCATTGGACTTCAGGTAGGAGCATCTCCTCTTAATTGATTAATAATTCTCAATCGTAATGATCTAGAGAAAATGGTTTGCATTTGGTAGTTTGTTCCTAGATATCCTTAGGACACTAGGGAGATCATTCTTTTCCGTAAGAAGGATTTTATCCGCATAAAAAAATGGTGACTCCACTTGGGAATATAAATTAGTTTTCAGTTTTGTTTTTCAGTTTGAATTTTAAGAGTCTTATGATTTTGATTAGTATTAAAACTAGGTTGGGTAGATAACTTATCATAATCCCTGAAAAGAAAATCTGAATTTTTATTTTTTCTGTATTTTTCTTGGCCTTCGCAGTTTTTATTTAAAGACAGCGCGGTAGCCTCTGTAGTTTTTAGTTCAGAATAGTGTGGTACCACACTGTTCTCCATTTAAACCTGCAGACTTGTGGAAAAATTTTGAAAAATTAAGAATTCTCTCTTTAGGAGCCAAATTACCAAATTTTTTGTATTTTCCCCAACTTTTCTTGATAATCAAAGTCTTATGTGTTATTTTCTTTCAGCAACTTTTGTTTCAGTCTCTGTTAAGCTGATTGGGTGTTTTGAGTCTCTTTTCTGAGAAACTCTTAATTTGATTTCCTTTGGTCATTACTTCAAGGTTTGTATCAATCTCTTCAAAATTTTGCATCTTTTTGCTTTTTTTTTTGCTAAGTTGTGTCTAAGTTTTAATCGCCTTTGAGTGTTTTTATTTTTTACTTTTGGAATTCTCACCCAATTTTCTTGACTTACACTTGATTGGTTCTTAGATTACATTAGAATCATCTTTTTTCTGAGAATTCTTTTGCATAGATCACATTTGCATAATTAGAATTCTCATTTTCAGAATATGAATGAAAATGTGCATATATTACATTTGCTTACCTTTCAAGTGAATTGTGCATAGATTACAATTACATAGTTTACATTATGGAAAAATCAATCGTAGATTTAGATCAGTTTCTTTGATTTGAATTTACATGTTTTATGCTTGTTTTAAAAACATAAAAATGAAAATTGGAATTGATTAGCATTATTTTTTCTTGATGAAATTAGTGCATTAGAGAATTTGTTATATTTTCTCTTATTTATCAATATTTTCATTGTTGGAAGTGAATGTAACCTCTCTCCTTACTTTAGTTAGGATTCATAGAATTGAAAAGGTTACATTATCATATTCGATTGCATTCCATTTTGGGTCAGGTCATAACCCCATTGGTTTCATATCCATTTACCCTTTGAGTAATAACAACCCAAATAACACAACGCTTAATAAAATTCATCTAGTAATTTTTACATTTTTAGGGCTCTTTCCACCAATCTAGCTAAGGATTAGTGCTTTGGAATAGGGTGTAGTTAACTTTCCAAATCAACTAAACAAACAATAGTATCTTGCAGTAATGAAAAATTCTAATTGTTGTAGTTGTGCTCTGGGAAGCTCTTCTTAAAATATTCAAGCACGAGATCATGTCAGACCCAGTGAGATAATCATACCTATCTCATTGGCAAAGATAGAAGGTGTGCATGTACTAAAAATGGTAAACCTCGGATAGACCATTGTTGCGGAGCCTAGGGTCACTTGTTGGTAAACATTGGATTATGTCAAGGAGCCTTCAAGGGGATTGAGTTTGTTACTCTGATTTTGCGTGTATATCGGATCGTAGACTATTCCCCCAGGTGCAATTTTCTCAGTTGGTGACCTTAGTGGCCAAAATATTTAGGATTTTTCCCAAGGTGACAGTGGAGGGAAGGTCCCACTGTACCTGGAGCTGACGTTGACTAGAATCACTTGGACTTTTCGGAGGGTGCACTTCACTTCAAGATGGCATAGTGGAGGTACTTTCACGAGTCTGTTTCATTAAGCAGGTTGTCAGGGTAACTGTTCCAACTGCTAGTTTTTCACATTGATCTCTGCAATGTTGGATTTCATCACCAACTAGTGATTTCGCTGTGAAAACAAAATATTTGTGTGTGGTTTGACTCCTAGATTTGATAGCGCATGTTCATTAGCTTTTTTTCACTTTTTAGAGACCTTAGGTGTGGATTGTGAATTTGAATTGTTAATATTTTAAATAAATTCAGTGAAGTTGAATATAATGGAAAATTTTCTATAATTTACCAACCAAGGAACCCCTCTTAATGAGAATCCTAGTATTTTTCCTTGCTTTGGAAATGTTGGTCCTCCTTATATGGCTACATTTTTATTACCTAGATTTACAATAGGTTTATCGGTATGGTTATTTTCAACTTTGTTGGCCTCGAATACTCCAGTTGTTCCACCTCAACCGAATGCTTCACCTCAACAGAGTTCACCATCTCAACATCACCAACCTCATGTTGACCCTTTACCTTCTTCGCCCAACATGTCTTCCTCCATTTCTTCTTCTTCCCTTGGTAAAAGCCTTGACGCTAATAACCAAGTGACTAAGAAGAAGAAGAACGGGAAGAAGAATAAGGAGCAAAATAAAAAATAATTCAACCAACTAACCATCGATGTAATTTTTTGTAATGTTGAGGAAACCTCCGACATGAATCGCAAACCCAGATACCCTTTCAAACTTTGTAACGGTGACCACTTCCTTGTCAATTTTCATAGTATTTCTAAGGTCTTGGAAGTATGGTCAGAATTTCTATTGATCCATCAACTAGTGATTGGCAGGTTCCCAGGAAAAAGGGTAAAGTTAGGTTTCCTTGTAGGTTATGCAAAGGGAGTCATCAAACTCACATTTTTCCTCCCATGGATGAAGCCTCAAAATTGTTGGAAAACCTTACTGTTCTACAGCAAAAACTCCCAACTGGTTAGCATAAACTTTCTCCCAGCCTATCGTCAAATAATGAAGTGATTGATCTAATTCCAAGTACAATCAATCCCACTCTTCCATTGGAGTGTGAAACTCATATCACCTAGGTTGATGATCCATTAATTGATCAAGTGGTTGACTTGATTTCACATCTAGTCAATCCCACTCTCCCTATAGAGAGTGAAATTCATACCACTCAGGTTCTTCTTGTTACATCAAATTCTTCTATGTCATGGGGCATTTCACCTGTTTCTTTAGAACCCCCTCCAAGTACCGAGGTCTTTTGCTTTGATTGGAATAGCTGACAGAACCTTGTCTTCCTTCCTCCATCCCTTTCCAAATCATTGTGAAGGGTTGTGGTAAGAATGTGCATTGCACAAATATAGATGAAGGTGCTTTTGTTAGTATTTTATCCTCAACTGCTTTGAAAGCTTTGGGTTACCCTCAGCTTGTGCCTGTTATGCATAATCTTTCAGCTTTTAACAAAACCATTAGTGAAAATTTAGGGATCCTTCCAAATTTTCCTATTACTTTGGAAGGTAAAACTGTCTGTATTGATATTATGGTAGTTCGAGGCCCCTTGGATTTCAATTTACTCCTTAGGTGAGACTATGTCTATGCAATAAAAGCTGTCGTATCGACACTCTTTCATGTGATGTCTTTCCCTCACAATGGAAACATTGTGATAGTAGAATAGCTTTCATTCGTTAGTCTTGATTTGAATACCAATAATTTGACACCCTTGATTTTTCCTTATATGGAAGTGGTATCTACCTCTCCATGGGTTAATTATGTGGCAACGAGTCCCATGTTTTCAGTTACCAATGCAAGTGAGCCTCTCAATGTTTCCTCAACTTCCTTTGATTTAGATCTAGTAATTGACATGGTGAACCCTATGGGATTATTTGAACATGATGTTCTTATCCCTATTGAGTCCCTTGACATGGATTCCTTCCGGAGAATTGTTCTTCCATCTGATGAAGACCTCTTTGAAGCCATGATTGAGGAGTGTTCCTTGACATATGTTACATCCTATTCGAAGCCATGATAAGGTTCCTATGAGGAAAATTCCTTTTACTGTGTCAACCTCGTTAAAATTGAGTCAGTGGGTTATGAGGATGGTTCTTTTCCTGTGTCAACCTCGTTAAAAAATGAAATAGGTCCCAATGAGGATGGTTCTTTTCCTATGTCAACCTCGTTAAAAAATGAAACAGGATCCCCATGAGGAGAGTTCCTTTTCCTGTTTTAACATCGTTAAAAAATGAAATAGGCCTTTATGAGGATAGTTCTTTTATTGTGTCAACCTCATTAAAAAATGAAACAGGCCCTTACTGAGCATAGTTCTTTTTCTTGTGTCAAGCTCGTTAGTAAATGAAACAAGTTCCCACGAGAATAGTTCCTTTTCTTGTGTTAAGCTCGTTAAAAAATGAAACAAGTTTCCATGAGCATAGTTCTTTTCCTGTGTCAAGCTCATTAAAAAATGAAACAAATCCTCTCCTAATTGAGTTGAGTCTTTGATTAGATCTCATAAGTTTCAAGTCGAGTCTTTCATCTGATCTCATAAATGAACCTTCATTCCATCCAGCTATTAGTAACCAGTAGTCTACTTAGTTGAATGAAATGAAGCTTGGGGGGCATGTGCTCTAGAAAGTTACACTTGGGGGGCATACAAACCTATCTCAAGCATATTTTTCTCTATTTCAAGCTTGTGTAAAAATGAAACCACTCTCAAGCACAATTTTCCTACGTTTCAAGCTTGCGTAAAAATGAAACCACTCTCAAGCATAATTTTTCCTATGTTTCAAGCTTGTATAAAAATGAAACTTATCCTGAGTCCATTTCAGTTATTATTTTCAAGACTCATTAAACGGATGAAAATAATGAGCTTCTTTTGCTATTCTTTTCATGCTCGTAAAACATACATGAAAATGTTGAGTTATTTTCATCTTTTCTTGCTCATTAATTAAATTGAAATTCGGCCATTGAGTATAATTTCTATCACTTTTTCGAACTCATTAAAACTTACGAAAAAGAGAAACCATTGAGTATAATTTTTATCAATTTTTCAAACTCGTTAAAACTTACGAAAAATCGAAACCATGATGAGTATAATTTTATCACTTTTTCATTCTCTTTAACATTACAAAAAAGCGAAACCCTAGAGTTCTCTTTTAAGCCCTTTTCAAACTCTCTAAACATGAAAATATTGTTGAGTACTTGACTATTCGAACTCGTTAAAGGAAATGAACAGTCGTCCTTTCAGTATAAGTTTACCCCTTTTCCAGACTGAAATGGAATATTTACGAAAAAGGTATATGTTGACTAATCATGGTCAACAGAGCTCTCTCCTGCATTATTTTATCCTTTTTCAGGCTTGAGAGACTAAATTTACGAAAACGTACACCCACGGAGTTTTCTTAAGTTTTTCTTCTGACTCCCTAAAACTGAAAAACACTAATTTTCTCCTATAATAGACTCGTTAAAACTTAGCAGTAAAGGACCTGTTGATTACAAATAGGAATGAACCTCTCCTTCTTAGGTTTCGAACTTAATACTAAGTTGGACTCATACGAAGGATGGGCTTATACAACAAGCAAATTGTATCTTCCTCAAGCTTGTAAAAAATAAAGAGGTACTTTCTAGAAATGGGGGGGGAGAAAGAGAGAAAATGAATCTCGTTGTCACACTTTGTTCCAAAAAGTAGTATACCACTCTTGAACACAACACTTTTATCACACTCATACTTGGGTTGGGAAAATCCTTTGTCTAACAGTTAATCAAACCACATTGAAAGTCTTCAACCAGTTTCTGGGTATCAGCTTTAGGTTAATTGTCACCAAAACATCTGCAGTGTCATTATGTGTTTAAGAGATAGTTCAAATAAATCATTCATTGCAAACATTTGTCTCCATTCGCGTTGAACATCCCTGAGTCAGTCCTTGCTAAAATTTTTTGAAAAATTGATCTAATGGTTTTGTGTCTTGGGATTTTCTACGATGGGTCGCCTTCTATCAATGATAGCACATCATCTAGAAAGTTGATCTAGAATCCTATCATTACCTTGGGATCTGCATGCCCTAATGGTAGGTTTCTCTCTATCGACGACATGTTACATCATTGACCTTCGATCGAATGATTATGTGAAGTGTTCGACTCCAAATCATTCATTCACACTTCATGGATTGTACTGAGTACTTTGAGATTCATTGTCATTATTGGTGGTTTCTCTCACACTTGTTAAAAATTCACATCATTGACTGGTAATAAAGTGGTTTCTACCATGTTCGACTTCAACACAATCAATCGCATGGATAGAATCGTACTAGTTCAGGAAGTAGAAATCAAGACCATGGATCTAGTTTCTACCATCCAGGCTATGAGGAGTTTTATTATTCATGATACAACAGACTACTTATGACAAATGGTTGTGTCCATGCTGTGTCTAATATTGATGTAATTCTAAAATCATTTCTGTATCAGAACATGTAATTAGTTTTGATCTGAGTATGGGAATGCCTACCTTAGGGATGATATACATATATATGTTTGCATTGAATGTTTTTACAGGTTCCGACTGGTATGTCCACAACCCAATCCTCGAAATGATAAAGCACTTCACTCTGTAGAACTACTTCGGACCTCATGGTTTAGGGGGAAATATGTTACACTAAAACTTGTCACCATGACATTTAGCTGTCTATATGGGTTCATCATTACCTATTTTATGCTCCCTTAGAGGTCCAAAACCATGAAGTTCCTAAACCAAGTCTTGGAACTGGAGAAAAGCTCATTAAAACCCCAAAAATCCTAACTCTGGACTTTTCCTAGCTCTTACATGTGGTACTGCAGTTTCTTGCTCTATAACCTGCGGCACATCCCGCACGTTCTTCTTATTAAAACTTCAGACCCCCATAAAAGGTAAAATAAAAGAAAAAATAAGTTCTAGAATCCTAGATGGTCGAATATTCTCCCAGCTGGAGGCTTCTAGAAGCATTATCAAGTCAAGCTTCACCCCTTCATTCATGAACCTCTATCCCTTCATTAATGGATATTATCTCTTGGTATTTGGAGATAAAATACCTTTATGAGAGGACTTTATCCCCCTTTTCATGGAACTGAAACTACCTCCATTTCCCTATAAATTGAGCTCATGTTTTAGTCTCAAGGGTAGGGACTAGATTGTAGACACACATGTGGTAATTGCTGAAGAAATTCTCAAGAGAGCATACTCTCTATACTAGTCATTTTTGGTATGAGAATGATCACACACTCATGTCCATAACTTCTTGCTAGTTCAAAGAGAAAAAGGCTTGTCAATCTGAAGGAGGAATAGTTTTTTAGGACCCAAAAAGAACCTGTATGACATCAAGGCGAAAGGTTGTAAGGTTACTTCTTATTATACAAGTTAATACAAATGGATTCCATTTTCTCATTGAATTGTTCCTGTATATATTTGAGTAATTCGATTCATAGATTCCTTTATCACTGAGATAGATTAGTGTTTTCTTGATTATTATATCTCAAGTGATTTTAATTCTTTTTTATGTCTTTGAATGCATGTCTTAAATGCTAAATTGACCTCTTTTGAAGTGACTGGATTGAATATTCCAACAAGCGTTGGACTTCAAGTAGGAGCATCTCCTCTTACTTAGTTGATTAACAATTATGAATCATAATGATCTAGAGAAAATGGTTTCCATTTGGTTGTTTATTTCTAGATATCCTTAGGATACTAAGAGTTGAGGTATAAAAGGTGTCTTTTGAATGCCTATTTATCCTACATTAATTATCAATCCAGGTGCAATTTTTAATTTCAAGAGTGTACTCTGTCTGAGGCTGCAATTCAATCTAAGAGTAATGCCTTGCAATATGTAGTACAGTGTTGTAAATACAAGAGTAAACAGATGCTTGGAAAATAAATCAACTACAAAGACATGAACTTAAATGCTCTGAAATCCAATCATTCACTCAACAAACATCAGTTAAGGATGCAGTAAGATAACTCTTTCCTTTAGAAACTGATGGAATTAAAATCAAATGAAAACAAGATAATCAATCTGAGAATGAATGTAGCAATAACCAGACATCCTTTACAGTTGATGATCTCGCATTAAAAAAACTAAATGAAAATGGAAATTGAACTAAATCATTAATGCTTCTAATGAAAGTAAACTAGGAAAGTTCTCAAAAGCAAAACCAAACTCTTTGCAAACTGTAAACTAATGAATTGAAATGGATAGTATATATGGAATTGAGCAAAAATCTCTATCTAATGAATTTTAACAACAACTTAATGAATCTGAATAGAAAACTCTATCTAAGAGAATTGAACAACAAATTCTATTAAATGACAAATCCTATTAAGTAGCAAATCCTGTCGATAGCAAACTCTCTTGATCAACACTCTGAAATGAACAACAGTCAAACGAAACAAAAAATGGAATGGAACAACAACTGAAATGGAACATCAAATGCTGAACAACAAAGCTCTATTAAATAATAACAAGATAAATGATACATGAAATAAGATTCTTGTTAGAACAGAATAGCAATGCAATTCGTCAATGTAACACACCGATATCAATAGACAAATCAATATTAAACTAATTAACTTGCAAACTGTAATAAAAGAAAATACAAATTGTCACACAATGATAACTGAAAGGTAATGATACAAACAATAGATCGATCCACCAGGGCTAGGCCCTTAACCACCAATGAAACGCCATTGGGCTTTACTCCAGAGTTAAGAAATGGAACGACAACAAGATCTTATATTAATTAGACATAAATAGCATTTACAACAGTCTCTCTCTGATCATGAGAGTTAAGAAATTATAGAGTTACAAAAGGAGTGTTTTAATCATAAATCATTGTCTCCTCGATTTCTAAAGGCACTGCCTTTTATAACAATTCGAGGGACAAGACAAGAAACAACGATAAGATTGAATAGTGATCCCTCATAACAAAATTTGATTTTTCCCAAAAACTTGATCAGTAGGACAATATATTTCCATCAATCATGCAACAAGAACAAGTTGAATTTTGTATTTTAATTGACATCATTTGGAAAATGGTCACAATAGTGAATCTGGGAAAATTTTCCTTATAGAACCTTCTGTTTCTCTTAATACGGACCGAATTTGGGCAAAATGTTCTTCAAAAAGCTAATTCGGCCCGTTCTGGACAAAACCCATGTTTCTGATTTTCTAGATTCTTCTCCATTTTCCCAGAATATCCAATGAAAAACTGACACTTCTTATTCCAGTGAATTTCTGAGTTAGAATATTTAATGATGATTTGGAGATCAAATCTGCAATCTGGCAAATATCTTGGAGACTAAAATGGTGAGTGATGTTACAAAATATATTGATAGACCATAATTGATAAAATCATGCATAGTAATCGTCAATTTATTAAAAATAAAGGAGAAGAAATAATATTTATCCATAAGAGCATAACTAATTATAAAATGGAATTATATGATAAATTATAATAAATGACACGATAAGGAAGAGTAGAAATGGATGAAATAGCTGTTAAAAAGTGATAATAATAATGTCATATTAGCAGCCCAACACACCCCCAAACTGAATATATTGCATGTCCTCATGCAACCCAGAACTGAATATATTACATGTCCTCATGCAACCCAAAGAAAAAAACCCATATGTTAACCAAGAAAAAAAAACATTGTTCATCCCAACTCATGAAATGGATGGAACAAATGATTTTTTCTTCAAATAATGAATATTCAAATTTAGCAATCTTGATAAAGGCATAACAATTTTTAAAGTTGGCATTCAACTATATGTATATGAAGTTGCAGAAAAAAGTGATATAAGTAACAACAAACTTCATTAACCATTTTCTCAAAAATCAGATCGTTTTGATGCACGAATCATGTGATATAAACAAAATGGTTGTAGGTGATAGTGCATAATTTTTGAAATTTTATGAACTAATTTAGCATGAAATTATTTGGGTTTGTGTATTTTAATGATACCTCTTTGTTATCCAGAAATCACAAGAATTCAGTTCATAGTTTTAAAGATACATGCAAATCAATTTATGCACTATATAAAAATGAAATTGTATGCCTTAAATGAGAAAGAAAGTAGAAAACATCCATCATGTGTAGCAATTCCTCCCCCAAACTGAAGAATTATCATGTCCTCATGCAATGCTAGAAAAAAAAGAGAGGTGGTTGCTACAATCTGTTGAAATTTGTGCTTGGTGTAAAACAACATGGAATAAGGGAGGTGTTGAGAATGAATAAGAATATCAATGGATGATAAAGAATATTACTAACATGGTAATAAGAAAGAAATGAAGGAAATAAACACTCCCCCAAACTGAAAGATGATATGTCTCTGAAAAATGGGAAGTGGTAAAGATGTGGAATGAATGATGATAAATAATGCTCAATTCATTTTCATGAAATTCTCCTAAATTCGTAATAAATCAGAAAATTATGCTATTTTACCTCAAGTGTTACCTCCGAAAAAAAATGTGGAATGACATGTAGGGACTGGAATTTGTTGAAGCTGATGTAGGCTGAGCGAATACTGAAAGTGATGCAAAAGGTGGAAGGCATGCAAGCACATCATGTCTGAAGAATTGTGCACGTTTGCGAGTTGTGCAAGCCTTTGCTATTAGTTGCAATAGTGTGGTCATGTTGCGAATAGAATTCCCCCCCAATACTTGTTGTTCTCCTATAACCAAATCACGATTCTGCATGCAATTTTCTTGAATCCACAATGTTAATTTTGAAGAGCAACAGATAAGATGTATGCCAAAAGTTCAATTAGAAAAACTTCTGTAGAAATGCAGTCTGAATATTGTGGCAAATCAACAAAATAGAAGAGCAGCGTACTGCACAACAATTTTACAGCATGGAAAGGCATACATACTTATGATATGATCAAGAAATTATCACATTACTGAAATCAATGCAGATTTTGAAATTGTGAGTAGATATGGAAATGTTTATGTAATGATTCAAAAACAAGGGAAAAGGACAGTTGATGTGAAAAAAGTACTTATGCGGTCACTATCCACATAAACCATTATGATCGATTTATAAATAGATTTCATGCATAAGAGGTTCCAAAAAAAGTGTTTAGGAGCATACTCTCATTAGATATTAGATAGAGATATAAGAAAAGGGTTTATCATTACTATTGATTTGTGAAAAATATGACTTGAATACCATCAACAGAGCTCTGTTGCCCATAAGTGTCCATAACCTTGACAAAGTTGCTTTCTCACCCTTGGAACCATTATCATTTATTTATGCTTAGGGAAGTGTTGTGTGATGTCATGATGGAGGCCACTATGTTGGCTTGGGAACCAGATGAACAAAATGCCATTCACCAGGAAGGAGTGAAAGGTGGGCAGGTCGGCTTGTGATGAGACCTTGTATTCCAAGGAATTTTTATTTTTCTGAGTTGTCCATTGGATCATATCCCTGGTGTGGTGGCCATAATGGGAATGCCACTTCACTGCTCCCTTATGATCATGGTAGGCTGGATCTTGATGAGACCCCCTATCCTCCATCTTCCATATCATAGAATTATTAGTAATCATATAGAGATTTATTTTTATTCTTTTTTCATGTAGCACTTCCGTACTTATGTATAGAGGATGGCTCAACACTCTTTAAGAGTAGGGATGGTGGAAGAAGTCTGAACATCTCAATAGAGAAAGTATGCCCTTATTCTTATTCAAAAAATAAAAATCAAAGAGAGTTATGAAGATTTAGGGAAGAACCAAAATGATAAAGATAATCGATCATATTAATTTTAGTGAAAATAAAGACAACAAAGTGATATAGATGGTTGTGTCCTTTCCTATGTTGTGTCCTTTCCTTCACAATTTCTCTTGGTTTGCTGATTCCAGTAACCTCTAATTTTTGTGTCCTTGCATAAATTGTATGTTTTCCTTTAAAAGAGTGATGAAGAATTCACAAAAATCCTCAAAATTTTGTTCTAAAACAAGAAAAATGCACTCAAAAGGTGTTGTTCCCTAGATGGAACAGTTGTTGTTCCCTAAGAGGAACAACAAAAACAATCTGTGAAAATGCTATTCATTTTGAAAAGGGATAGCAAAAACAGTGGGCTAAAAAAAACATGCTGTTCCTTTTGAAAGGAACAGCAAAAACAATATGGAAAAATGTTGTTCCTTTGGAAAGGAACAACAAAAACAGGTGGCAAAAACTATTGTTCCTTTTGAAAGGAATAGCAAAAACATACAGCAAAAACTATTGTTCCTTTGAAAATGAACAACAAAAGACACGCAGAAAAAACTGTTATTCCTTTGGAAAGGAACAACAAAATACTCAACAAAAATTGTTGTTCCCTTGGAAAGGAACAACAAAAACACGCAGTAAAAACTATTGTTCCTTTGGAAAGGAATATCAAAAACACACAGCAAAAGTGTTGTTCCTTTTGAAAGGAACAACAAAAAGAAACACACAAACGCATTGTTCCTTCAAAGGAACGGCTGTTGTTCCTTAAGAGGAACATCAAACAAATATAAGCACACAATATTTTTGTTCCTTAAGAGGGACGTCCGATGTTCCTTAAGAGGAACAACATGAAAAATAAAGGCACACAAAAAAGTGATGTTCCCTATAGAGAACAGCAAAGAAAATGCATGCAGAAATTGCTGTAGGGAACAACAAAGGAAAAAAAAATAGAGGAAAGAACTTAGATAATGCACAATCCATTTTCAAGAAAATCCAATCAACTAGAAAGGAAAATTTATGTACAGGTTTCAAGAAAAAGTAATTTTTTACAGAATTGGTGCTGTCGAAGTATTGTCTTCTGCAATTGAAACTTGCATGGTGGGGTCTTTATTGTTCAATTGCTAATGGAGCGGAAACTAAAATTTGAAGGGATTAACACCTAAAACACAACAAAAATAAAATAAATCAGAAAATAAACAACAATTTATTAAGTTACAACAGCTATGATGTTATTTCCTAAGGGAATATCAATCTGTCAATGGAAAAACGTGATCTTTTTGAAAAATGTTTTGGCAGCAGTGACATGAATCTTCAAATGGAAACCAATTATTCATTTCTTCTATTATGAATCTGTTAGGTAATGAACTGGATGAAATTCCCTTGTTTCACTAAAATTTCTTTCAAGAATCGCTCGTCCATAAATTGACCTTCTTTGTTCTCCTAAGACCTGCAAAAAACGAGTGTCTACTTGCAATAAAACATTAAATAATGGAGAAAGAGAGGCAATCAGGCTCCCCTAATCCAATAATTATGCAAATAAACTAAAAATTAGTTACTCTGTAGAAAAAATTCATGGAAAAAAAAGAAAGTAAAATTAATTTATTACCTGCGGGAGAGCAGTGGCCAATCATGCTAACCTGCAGTGTTTTAATTATAAATTCTTTGTTTTTCGTCCGATTTGAGTGATTCCGAAGAAAAATGAAAGTGAATTTAGATATATGTCTCCAATAGAAGCAAGTTTTAAAAATTCCATGTAATGGTATGTTAAATTTGCTTATAACAACCTACATAATAGAGTCATTTTCGTTTTTCCAGCTCAGAACAATAGTTGATATTTCAAGCATAAATTATTCGTTTGATGAAGGATTAAGCTGATTCAAATTGAAAATGAAATTATATTAATTTATTTATCTCCAATAGAAATAGTTTTTTAAGAAAAGAAGAATTGATGGGTCAAATACGCTAGTGAACAGCCGAGAAAACAGACTTTCAAGAGTGCTGATTTATGATAAGCAATCAGTATTTTGGTCATAAATTCCTCATAAGATATTGAAATAAAGTGATTAAAATTGTTATTTAAACTATATTTGTAGAGAAATATACCATAGAAACATTTTTTAAAAATATAGTCATTTAGGCCTCCAAAAACTGATTGTCCCAACTCTGTTCCTGAGCTTCCTACTAGACGCCTGCCAATGTTTTGGTTATAAGTTTTTCGTTTCAAATCCAAATTGAGTGTTTCAAATTGGGTTGCAAAGTAGACATCAAGGGATACTTATTATAGATTTTTTTTTTAAAATATTCACTTTTTATCCCTCAAAACATGACTGTCCCAACTTTGTTTTCAGAAATTTCATCAAGCCCGCAAGCCAAAAAAATATGATATTCAAGGAATTTTTCCATATTGGTGATAAAAATGAATATAAGTGTTTGTAGAATTGTTATTTTCAATATAATGCATCTAAATACACAAATAAATTAAAATATTTATCATCGATGTTGATTTCCACAACGTGTTGCAACAAAAACAACTATTTTTACAAAAAATAAAATAAAAAAAATGTGTTTATTTTATTTCCTTATGTATTTTATTTTTTTCACTAGCCTACTCTAATTTGGAAAATGAATATGATTACGTATAAGATTATTTCCAGCGAAACCATTTTCGAAATAAGGCTTCAAGTATGTACATACCCAAATTTGAAAAATGCATGTTAATAAAAATTAGGGCATGAGAAGCCAACTTCCCTTGAAAAGATGGTGCCAAAAATTGTTGAAGCATGGAGTGAAACCAATCTTCAATGTATCCCTTACTTTCTTGATTTCCCATAGCCATCATATCATGAATTTCTTGAGTGTTTAAAACAACTTGTTGATGCAGGCTAGAAGAAACCTCATTTTCTTTCACAACCTCTACAATTTTTGGATTTGATGCATTCTGAATCTCAGTATAAGTTTTCTCCAATGGTGCATATGAGATAGAATGGATGGGAAGGGTGGGTAAATTTTTCATTTCAACACTGTAAGCATGTTGTATTGGTTTATTATGGTGAGGGTCTGGAATGAGTTGAGCAGGAAATTGTGTAGGGAATGGAGCATTTTGATGATGTAGTTGATTGGGTTTAATGGATGATTTTGATAGGCAAGCAAGATGTTGTGGAAGAGATGAGGATGTTTTTGTGCTACAAGATGAGGGAGAGTAGTTATGCAATCATAAGATGAATCGTGCCAAACTTGTAGACAAGATTGATGGTGGTTATATTGAGATTGGCATGGCTGCCCTAACATATGAGTATTCCATAATGGATTATGCAAGTAAGAGAATGGAGAGGAAGTGTTTTGAACCATACCTGTAGGCCACGATTTCCATGGTTTTGACCTTGTTGCAACTTCCCCATCTCTTTGATGTGCTACTTCCAAATTAGATAAGGAAGAGTGAGTATCTATGGTATGCTCCTTTTGGTAATGAGGGCAAAACACTTCATCAAATTCTTGATTTTTTTGAACCTGAAAAACATTCAATTGTGAATTTAGAGAGCTAATAAAATCATATTTAAAATTTTCAAATAAAACATTGATTTCAACTCTTATGTCTCTTGTTGTTGTAGTAAATTTGGAAAAGAAAGAAGAAACTTCTCTAGAATTCTTACCAGCCTTGGAAATTACTCTTGAATACCTTATGCACAATTCACAAACATCATCATATGATAAATGAAAAAAATCACCTTTGCCTATTAGATTTAAGAGTTCTAAAAAATCATCTTTGATTCCATTAAGAAGGAGTGTTTTCAAGATCTCTTTTTCCAAATGCTTATGCTTTGATTTTTGAAGGTTATATTGAAATCGCTCTACATAGTCCTCCAAGCTTTCATCTTCCCCTTGTATCATACTGAAAATATCTTCATTGGATTTGCAGTAGTCTTGGTACTTCTTCAAGAATATGTTCTTCATTTCCACCCATGTTTGGATGCAGTTCCCACCTAGGCTCATGAACCATCGGAGAGCTGATCCTTTTAGAGTAAGAGGAAACATTTTCAATCTTTGATCATTAGTATAATAATCATATCCTCTACAAAGTATTTCAAACTCAAATAAGAATGTATCTGGATCTTCATTTGTCAAACCATGAAAATTTGGTAGAGACGACGGGGGAATTATGTGCATTTGTGTCACTCCTAGATATTTGATAGGGAATTCAAAAGTTGAAACGTGAGCCATTTCTTACCATAATAGAAGATGTTCTTCATATGTTTCGTTAAGGATCCTCCTTCCAATGTTCCTGTTAATTGGTTAGTGAAATGGGTGGTGCTTACATCACCACTCTAGTGGAGTTACAATTTTTTTTTCAAAACTTCTATCTCTAAAATATAAACATTCATTTCTGCCTTAAATTCCTAATAATTCTGCTGAAAAGCAGGTGAAGGAGAAAGCACTTTACTTGCTCGTTACGCAAGTTCTTACCTTCTGTTTTTAATACCCAATTCTTTCACAACAGACAAACATCAAACATACATCACTCTCTGTGAAATGGCAACACTCTCCCTAGCAACGATGCCAAAATGTTGAGGTATAAAAGGTGTCTTTTGAACGCCTATTTATCCTACATTAATTATCAATCTAGGTATGATTTTTTATTTCAAGAGTGTACTCTGTTTGAGGCTGCAATTCAATCTAATAGTAATGCCTTGCAATATGTAGTACAATTTTGTAAATACAAGATTAAACAGATGCTTGGAAAAGAAATCTAACTACAATGACATGAACATAAATGCTCTGAATTCCAATCTTTCACTCAACAAACATCAGTCAAGGATGGAGTAATGATAACTATTTCCTTTAGAAAATGATGGAATTAAAATCAAATAAAAAAAAGATAATCAATCTGAGAACAAAGGTAGCAATAACCAGATGTCCTTTATAGTTGATGATCTCGCATTAAAACAACTAAATGAAAATGGAAATTGAACTAAATCATTAATGCTGCTAATGAAAGTAAACTAGGCAAGTTCTCAAAAGTAAAACCAAACTCTTTGCAGACTGTAAACTAACGAATTGAAATGGACAACAAATCTGGAATTGAACAAAAATCTCTATCTAATGAATTTGAATAGAAACTTCATGAATCTGAACAACAAACTCTATCTAAGAGAATTGAACAACAAATTCTATTAAACAACAAATCCTATTAAGCAGCAAATCCTATCGACAGCAAACTCTCTTAATCAGCACTCTGAAATGAACAGCAGTCAAACGAAACAGAAAATGGAATGGAACAACAACTGAAATGGAACATCAAATGCTAAACAACAAAGCTTTGTTAAAGCATAACAAGATAAATGATACAGGAATTAAGATTATTGTTAGAACGGAACTACAATGCAATTCGTCAATGTAACACACCGATATCAATAGACAATTCAATAGTAAACTAATTAACTTGCAAACTATAATAAAAGAAAATACAAACTTTCACACAATGATAACTGAATGGTAATGATACAAATAGCAGATTGATATACTAGGGCCGAGCCCTTAACCACTAGTGAAACGTCGTTGGGCTTTACTCCAGAGTTAAGAAATGGAACAAGAATAAGATCTTGTATTAATTAGACATAAATAGCATTTACAACAGTCGCTCTTTGATCAAGAGAGTTAAGAAATTACATAGTTATAAAAGGAGTGTTTTAATCGTAAGTCATTGTCTCCTCGATTTCTAAAGGCACTGCCTTTTATAAAAATTCGACGGACAAGACAAGAAACAATGATAAGATTGAATAGCGATCCCTCATAAAAAAATTGGATTTCCATCAATCATTGAACAAGAACAAGTTGAAATTTGTATTGTAATTGACATCATTTGGAAAATGGCCGCAATAGTGAATCTGGGAAAATTTTCCTCAGAGAACCTTCCGTTTCTATTAATATGGACCAAATTTGGGAAAACCGTTCTTCACTAAAGTTAATTTGGCCTGTTTTGGATAAAACCCATGTTCCAGATTTTCCAGATTCGTCTCCATTTCACTAGAATATCCAACGCAAAACTGACACTTCTTATTCCAGCGAATTTCTGAGTTGGAATATTTGATGATGATCTGGAGATCAAATCTGCAATCTGGAAAATATCTTGGAGGCTAAAATGGTGAGTGATGTTACAAAATATATTAATAGACCATCATTGATAAAATAATGCATAATAATAATCAATTTATTAAAAATAGAGGAGAAGAAATAATATTTATCCATAAGAGCATAACTAATTATAAAATGGAATTATATGATAAATTATAATAAATGACATGATAAAGAAGAGTAGAAATGGATGAAATAGGTGTTAAAAAGTGATAATAATAATGTCATATTAGCGGCCCAACACTAGGGGGATCATTCTTGTCTGCAAGAATGATTTTATCCACATAACACACCTTCACCATGTCTGGTTCAGGACTTAACGTTGGTGGTAGCCCCAGCCCTAATGCTAGGAATACTACTAGTGGGACTACAAAAATAACTATCCCGGTTGCTCTCTGTCTCCCTTATATGGCCAGCCTCAGTCTTCACTATTTTAACCATTTGATCAATGCCCCCATACACCATGATCCTGGTTGGCCTGCTATGCCAACCATGCTCCCTTCCAACATCCCCAATTTTGAAGGTCTTGTTGGAGAAGATCCTACAAACCATGTTCGATCTTTCCACATGTGGTGTTCGTCTAACTCCATTACCGATGACTCTGTACATATTTGGTTTTTCCAACATACATTTACTAGAGAAGCTTCTAAGTGGTGTGTTGACCAGGCCTCCTCCTCTAATACTACTTTTGTGACTCTTTCCTGGGCTTTTCTATCTTACTTCTAGCTTCCCCCTCGTTATGACACTAGTACCGAAATTTTGACCTCTTTTTAGAAATCGTCTGCAACCTGCTTATCCGATTATGTCCAGGAATGGAGGAGAAGAAAGAGACTATGTCGAGTCCATACCTTCAAAGACAGTGTCTACGTGGACTAGTTTCTCAGATCCCTTTTTCCTTCTATCAGAAAATATGTCGCATCTCATTTCCCTTAGACCGAATAAGCCACTCTCTAGTTTGCATTGAAATATGACTTGATCTACGCACAATTTGGTTATGTTTATACCATCTTAACTGATATCCCTAGACCCAGAGGTGTTAATGCACCAGGGGCATCACATGCTACCTGCGGTATCATTGGAGCCCTTTCTCATCCGTACACTCATCCTCCCATGGGTTATGGTTTCCCTAAGGGTGGGGCTAGCTCCTCTAACAATTTTCCCCCTCCCAGTAGCATGTATCCAAAATACGACATGCGTCCTCATTTTTCCCAACCTATTTACCACAATGTTGCCCAACCTCCTTATTATTTGTATCCATAGCCTGGTGCTCCAGCTCCTCTAGCAATAGCACCCCTGCCTCCCTTCCCTTCTCAACCCCCGCAACAACAGCCACCACCCCCCAGAGGTAGGTGTATGCATAGCAGGGTGCAACTAATCCTCCTACTTATAAAAATAAGAGGAAAGGCACCCAAAATCAATCTGCCCCTGGTAATCTAGGACCTAATCCCAAGGGAATATACCTAACACTGCTAACCAGCAACAGGGCACTCATCCCAAGTAGGAAAGACCTTTTCGCACTAATAAACCTTATTCTTGTTGCGGTGTCTATGGTCACTACACCCATGATTTTCCTCTTTTACCTTAGATGTGTCAGATGTGGGAGACTCAAGAAGCATCGCGAGGAGAGCACGCCTCCCCTTCGGTTCCTCCTAATTCTACGCCTATCTAATCGGCTGTGTTTACCAATCCTTTCGCCCAGCAAGGATTCATGGCTATAGAACCCCATGAAGGTCAGGCAGCCACTCAACCTCCTCCATCTGGTACCTCTGATTACCAGATTCTCATGATGAACTCTAACCAACCCATTACCATTAACCTCAATCTTCAAACTTGGTCCTGTCAGTACAACAAGCCTCTCACTACATCTGCCCTCGAGCCCCCTTCTTTAGGTGCCACAGAGCCTCTTTCAACAACGAATGGTCCCTTACAGATCCCTCAGCCTAAGGCAGAGGTTCATACCAAGATCCCCAAGGGACTTTTACACTGGAATGCTGTTTTTGGAAAAGCTTCCCATTCGTATAGTATAGTAGATGATTTGGCGAAATTCCCTGCTTGCATCTCTATCCCTCAGCCTAAGGTAGAGGTTCATACCAAGATCCCAAAGGGACTGTTACGCTGAAATGATGCTTTTAGAAAAGCTTCCCATTCGTATAGTATAGTAGATGATTTGGCGCAATTCCTTGCTTCCATCTCAACGTTGGAACTCCTCCATTCATGCCCCTCACAACGAAAAAATATACTTATTTCCATGGGAACTATGGATCCCTTAGATGATCATTTGATCGTCTTCAATTTTGACCGGTCAAAACATCCCCCCCTTCTTTCTTCCGTCACCTTCCAAGCCCTCGACAAGATCTGGAATGCCAACGTCTCCCATTGTATCATAGATGAGGGGGCATCCACCTGTCTGATGTATGCTTCAGTTTGGAAGCAACTCAGATATCCTGAGTTGGCCCCTTCCACTATCACCCTTCGAGCATGTGATTGCCACTCTTCCCAGCCCATTGGCCTATTTCGTAATTGTCCTATTACTCTTTCGAGAAATACTGCTTGTGTTGATGTAGAAGTCATTGATGCCCCCTTAGATTAAAAAATTATATTGGGTCTTAGCTAGACTTATGTGATGTCTGTTGTCCCATCCGCGGTTCACTGTAAGATGTGGTTTCCTCACAACTGAAATATTTTCACCATTGACCAGTTGATATATTAGAAACTGAAGTCTCAGACCTCCCCTGAGTCCATCATCTCTTCGGTGGCCAACAAACAAACAGTCGAACCTCTGACCAGTGTTTCACCTGGAGTCTACAAAGACTCCTCTTTGCTTGGTTCATTCCCTGGTCTTTCTCCTCCTGTCTCTAATCCCATCTCATTAAATGTTTGCATGATGCAATCGTCTCAAGCTTCCCTCAAGCGGCCCGCTTCGATTAGCCAGTATCCCTGCCCTCCACAACCTGCTCCCAACACCTCATCTCAGCCTTCACGACCCCCTCCCCCAGGCTCCTAATCTACAACTCGTACCCATGACCCTCTCTACCCTCCTGGCATAGTTCCTCATAGCACTAACCATCTCGGAGTTGTCCTGCCTAGCCATTACCCATCCGGTCAGATACTGCTCTTAGCTCCCCCTCATCCCAAATCTTATCTTACTTTGACCCCGATTCAACTGGTCCCCATGACCCCTCCATCTGTTATCATGCCTCAGGCACCTCAACAAGAACCTATTCCTATTGAGACAACTTCGAGTGAAGGGGGAAAAGCTTGCAAGAAGGCACATAAAGACAAGGTTGCCATGAAAAACCCTGCTCCTTCTCAGCCTCCAAAGCGTACCCCCCCTACCACCCCCCCATGTGATTTTTATGATGTTATCGATCATGCCACCCATCATTGTCCCGAATTACCCTGTATGAAGCCCATGTTCAATGTTGTGTTCCCTGATTCTACGGTCCCTGGAGCCTCTATTTCTTCCTCAACTGCAGCCAAGAACCCCAAGACTATTCACACCAACCAACCTTGTGCTTTGTATGATATCCATGGCCATTATACTTGTTGTAATATCATCCACCCTCTCTATGTGTAAGAAACCATTATAAAGGTAGATTACCCAACAGTATTAAAAGGCTAATTTTTCAAAGTGTGTGAGAGAGAAACAAAATCAAGATGAGTCGTATATGAAAAGGGGACAAGCACACTTTATAATAAGGCAGGAGGATGTCAAAGATCTTAACCGTTAAAAAAAGAGAGTATGAAAGGCACAGAGAAAATGATATGGGCCGGGACCCGCTCATGTTTGGCACACACATAATAAAGGAACGCATGAAAAATTCCTGGGGGGGGGTCATAGATGGTAGGGGGAAGGCAGAAGTTCCCCCCCCCCCCAGAATTCTGATGACATGGCAAGACTGATGCCAGGAGTCAAGCACAATGTGGGGAAAATGACCGTGGGTCTAAAGCCGTTACATAGATCACCTCGCGTTCCTCATGGGCCTGCTCCCAAGGTACAACTATCACCACAATCCAATGGTAAGGTAAGTCCTAAGACACCTGGTACAAGAACAGTACCTACATTTAACCCGACGTGCAGTATCCACCTAACTAAAGTCTGATACCGAATCCCCCGATGCCATGCGTCTCAGTGTCAGCATCCTTAAGACGTCAGCCCTACTTGCATCACCATAACCTTGCTTTCTAAGCTATTTTGGAATTGTATAACCTTGTTCCGTGACTTAATGTGGTAAAATACTCTCTTTTTATGGTTACTGTATAAGTGAAAGTGTGAGTGCCCAGTACCAGGTTTGCCCAGTCATTGTAAATCTCCCTGCGTCATTTTCCCAAGCATTATCCCTACTTCGTAGGTATTCCATCCCTTTATACTATCTAGTTTCCTTTCACTTTTAAATTTTTATAATGGTTATGGGTAAAGTCATGGTCAAGAAATCAGAGCCTGAAACTCCCCAAGCCCATGAATCTAGGGATGCCCCTGGACCTGAACCTTTCATATATTTTCCAACTGACATCTGAGATCCTCAATACCCGTTTTTCATTAGCCGCGTCAAGCGAGGTATCAGAAACAGATTCAAGGAAGCTTTGGAATGTCAAAAGGCGATAGAGAAAGAGTCCACGCGCAACATGGCTTTGAGAAGTTTGGAAAAGGCGGCGGCTAGTTTGGAGCAATTCGACACAGATTAGACACAGATAACACTTACCGGGCTCCCATCATGCTGGGAACCTTCAAATGCAGTCTTGCAGCCACTACCCATGTATGAATGTCGACTAACGGAAGCAATGAATCAGACTGACACACCTTCCGAAAATTCTACTCGACTTAAATCTGAAACTATAGTTTTGGTCCTCAGCAAAGAGTTCTCATTTCTTCATCAAGTGAAATATAATATTCCTACTCAGGTGAGTTATGATGAACTTACTGAAGTTTACATTAAGGCAGAAGCTTTCACCGAAATACCTGAGCTTGCAGCTGACACCTCGCAAAGGTGTATAAGTCATGCTAGTTTGTCAGCCAGCTCTTCTGCAACCATCGTACTACCTGCTTCAGCCACTGCCTCAACTCTCTCCCACCATTGAAAGTTTCAACTCATGATTCAGCCCGCGTGGCCTCCTATTTTTTTTTTATTTTTTACTTTCAATATCCGAGTGATATCCATATTTCACTCTTGCAAATTTTACTTGTTGTTAGACAATTATGATATTTTCTTTAGAAATGGCCGTGAGCCCAGATTGTAAATGATGGGAAGTGTTTTATTCTCATCATAAATTTTGATGTTTTGATCACGACTTAAAACTGCATACTAGCACGCAGGAAAGATATTTCCCAAAATATTTTTCCGCGTATGTTCATTGAAAAACTCTGTAAAAGCAGTAAGTAGGGACTGACACTAGGTTCTAGATTTTCAAAAGAACTCTGTGTGTATTTTTGTATGAACTTTGATATTAATGTTGAATATCCCATTGGGATTCAGTGATAAGGAGTTTTGTCGATATTGGGGATTCTAATTGGAGTGCTTCACAGTTTGTAGTGCTTCCTTATGTTTTATAATACAAATGTTCATTTCATCCATTTCCATACTTCTCATATCTATGTTTTGGAATGCGAGTGCTCATATGTTTAAATGTGAATTTATCGTTGTTGATACTCATATTTACTCATGTCTAGTACTTTAAATATGGCTCAGACAGGATATTCTATTTCACTCTTTACTTCTACCAACGTTCTTATGATATTAGCAGCAATGGAGCTCTGTCTTTAAAATTATTCTCATATATGGATTCTTATTATTTCATAGGCCCAGTATATGTGAATAGTTGTTTCTAGATCGAGCTTCCGTTACAGTTAATGTCCATTACACATTCTTACATAGCCATCACCCTCCTTTTATTAACCTCTGTGAATTATTCTAGAATTCAGCCCCCTTTTCAGTGTTCTGTCTTAAAATTTTCTGATACATTCACATATCAAAGTTTACACTCTGTTAATAAAGTATTACTCTTACTGTGTTTAAGTTTTGAGACTCTTGGTTCCAATTTCACCAAATCTTTTCACTTAATATATTATAGCATGAGAGCTCCTTCTTTTCAACCCTTATAAGTTTAACTATATGCTCCTTGTTGATTAAGTTGTCCTAGGCACTGGTCTTTTTACAACTCAAGACTGTCTCTAGGAGTGGCAACATCTTTCTGGCACCGTGGCCGCGGATACGAATTTGAGAAAAGATAAATCCTTGGGCCTCGACAAACTTTTCATTCACTCTTCAGAATAGGTGAGCAGGAAGAGTCAAGAGTAGTAGATTCCTCACCTTGGCGACTCCACTGTCACTCATAAGATAAATATTTTTGTAGTCCTTGATTCCTGAAAGCCACATCTGAGGTCAGATACATCCCAGTTGAGAACACCTTCAGTGTTTGACCCATAAAATATTTTACACAAGAGAGGTTGGAGAGAAAGACAGTCAACCTACACAGATATCCCTAGATTTTCTTTGGAAGACTCTCCATCCTCCTCCTCCCAAATAGCTCAAGATCAAGGTCCTGACTCCATAGTGAGAATCCTCAATTATTCTTCAGATAACCCCTCTCTGTAAAATATTCAAGTTAAAGATGAAGTCGAATCTGTAGATACCACCAGCTTCTTTCTTCATCCCACTCCTGAAGTTGAAGAATTTAAAGAAGTCACAGAAGTTTCTACTGTTAACATTCCAACATTTCCATCAGCCCCTCAAGCCTCCATTCAATATATACCAATTGTTATACATACTTCTCTTCCACCACCTCCTCTTACTCATCAAATTCTCCCTCCACCCCCGCAACCTCCGATGGCTCTTCTGGGCTTTTTGTTAAACAAATATGCCCCCCTAGTATTGCCTGAGGTCTTAAACGACATGCCTCAAGATTATTTGAAAATTCTACCTCGTTTCAATGGGGAAAATGATATTGAAGCTCAGAAACACCTGGAATTTTTTTGTGCCTTTGCAGAAAATTTCAATGTCGAACATTTAGATGTAGTGTTGAGACTGTTTGTCCAGTCCTTAGATGGAGAAGCCAGAAAATGGTTCAAAACTTTGGGAGACCACTCCATTACTACTTGGGAGGAGATGGAAAATTCCTTCATCAGAAAATGGGGAGAAAATAAAGACCTTGGATATTGTCTTACGGAGTTCAATGCACTTAGGAAAAGACATAACGAGGGAGTGCCCGAATTCATCAAAAGGTTCAACAAAATATACACAAGCCTCACAACTTAAATGAAACCTCACCAAACTGCTACTAAAGTGGTGTTTGTAGTGACATTTGATTCAGAATTCAGATTCTCTAAAACAGAAAGAAATTTCACTACCCTGGATGAGGCCCAGAACGATGCACTGGAGGTGGAGGCTAATTTTTCCTCTACAGTAAAATCAAAGGGGAGGTCAGATCACAAGGCCAGACAGAGAGGAAAAGAAGAGGTGTCCACATCCAACCAAGAAAGATAGGCAGCTGAAAATAAAATTGAAGATATGAATAAAATGATCAAAAATATTTCAAGAAAGCTAGTGAAGCTTGAACTTGAGGCAAAGAACTCAACCTCTAAAACATTCCAAGCTGCTCCAAATAGAGGTTATAATCCACAATACAGAAATCCACCTCTACAAATACTACAAAGAGATCGAAAGGAGCAACAAGACCATATACAGCCACCACTGTACCTGGAAGAACAAATAGATGGCCCTACCAAAGACATTCCAGATGAGAAAGATGATCCATATCTTGCTTATTCAAATAGTGACGAAGTTGAGTTTTCTTTGCAAGAAGGTGATGGAGTGGGGCTTCCATTGCAAGAAGAAGAAGAAAAATATAGAGCCACTGAGGATCCAGAGATCAATGCTTACTGCAAGCAATTCATTGACTTCATGCAAGCGCATTTCCATAGAAAATATGATCTCAGGTCTCCTAGAAAAAGAACCCATACACAAGAACAGGAGGAAGAGATGCCTCAAAAAGAAACAACTGTACAGAAGGAGACAATGATGTAGAAGGTTGGAGATAAAGGTAAGAGGCCTGTAACCGAGCATTTAAATTCTAATGATCATATTCCTTCCTCTTCAAAGATGGCCACTACTCCAAATACCAAGCCTGTACTGAAAGATGTGAAACCCTTAGCTGAAAATAGAGAGTCAAAAGAAAATATAATAGAGAAGTCTTCCTTTGTCTTTAATCTACAAAAAGAGCTTGAGAAAGTCAAAATCTTAGTCCCTCTGACTAAACTACTGAAGCAGCCAGCCTATCAGTCTCATGTCTCCTCTTTTATGCTTCCCCCAGAAGCAGTCCCCATCCCAGATAGTCTGAACCTCCAGGAAGAAAGGCCCATGGTCGTGTTTGGTCCTCACATTGAAGAATTAGATGCTTCAAGCCCTCCTTTCTATGTGTCGTTAGTAATCCATGATTTGTTATTGCGTACTTGTATGTTGGATTCTGGAGCATCTCATAATCTCTCGCCCCTTTCGATGATGGAGCAATTGGGGTTGCAAATCACTCACCCATATAAAGACCTTTACTCTTTTGATTCCAAAAGAGTCAAATGTTTGGGGATGATCAAGGATTTGGTAGTTAATCTAGCCCAAATCCTAGCCAAGAGTGTGGTGATGGATATAGTAGTAGCTGATATCCTAGCTCGTTTCGGGATGCTGTTGTCAAGGTCTTGGGGAACGAAAATCAGAGGGTCAATAAAACTAGATTTGACTTATGCTACTATCCATATATTTGGAGGGCAAGAAAGGAGACTGTATCGAGAGACAAGGTTCATAAAGATGGTCACTAAGGCCAATAATTCTGTTAATTCACCGGTATATAGTAAAGAAGGTGAGTTCTCATGTCTGATGTTGGAAGAAGACCAAGATTATGCTGGCATGAGCCATCATTTTGTTAGATTAAAACTGAGCAATCCTTAGGGAATCAAGAAGTTGAAGTTTGGACATTTCACTTTGATGAAGCCAACTCTAAAGAAGGGAATGGAGCTAGGGTGCTCCTGATTTCCCCTACTGGCCAATGGGTTCCATTATATTTTAAATTGGAATATGAAGTTACGAACAACATATCTGAGTACGAAGCACTACTCCTGGGTTTGCAAATAGCAAGGAGTATGAACATTCAGAGCTTGAAAGTTCTAGGAGATTCAGAATTGGTAGTGAGGCAGGTGAGAAATCAATGTCAAGCTAAACACCCATGACTGAGGGCCTATAGCATTGAGGTATGGGATTTAGTAGACAACTTTTTCTTAGCTTTTAATATTCAGTTCATGCCAAGAGAGCAGAATAGAAAGGCAGATTCTCTCCTTGTGGCTGCCAATACCTTTTGGCCACCTCAAAATCCTCTTTTAAGATACGAGATTGAAGTTTGCTACGACCTTCCATTCCCGAAAATGTCAAACACTATCAAGTGTTTTGAGGATGAGGATCAAGTAAGAAGATTCATGGAGACTGTTGGAGAATTCTCCAATATGGATATAGACATCGGCGAAGAAGATGATGAATATCTTTCTCAAAACAAATGGGAAGAAAGCATGGCTGGTCATAAAGTGCTGCAACTCAAAGGAAATGTAATACCTAGAGGACTGGTCCCTTTGGAGAGGTTGTTCAACAAAAATGACGTTCCATTATAGCCGAGTAAAGTGGTAGAAGAAAATCAGGTGGATGACCTGAATCTTGGCACCGAAGCTGATCCAAAAATTGTAAAGTTGTCTAAAAAGGCTCCTGAAGAATATAAAGAGAAATATCAGAAATTATTTCAAACATACAAATATGTTTTTGCATGGTCTTATCAAGACTTGAAGACTTTTGATATCAGCATCATTTAGCACAAGATTCCTTTAAAAGGAGATCTGAAGCCACATAAACAGAAGCTTAGACAGATTAACCCTTTGCTCCTTCCCTCCATACAGAAGGAAGTCAAGAAGCTATTAAAGGCCAAGATCATCGTATCATTGAGATACTCTAAGTGGGTGACCAACTTGGTCCCAGTTCGAAAAAATAATGGAGAGATAAGACTGTGTGTCGACTTCCGGAATTTAAATCGAGCATCTCTAAAGGATAATTAAACACTGCCAAAGATGGACCATATATTGCAGAAGGTAGTGGGAGCTTCACGGATGTCTATGATGGATGGTTTTTCTGGATACAATCAGGTGGTTGTGCTTCTGGAAGATCAAAATAAAAGCACCTTCACCACTCCATGGGGGACATTTATGTATGCTCAGATGTCGTTCAAACTGATCAATGCAGGGGCCACTTTCCAAAGGGCCATGGATATTTCTTTTTTCTGGGAATAGGATAACTTCGTAGTGGTCTACCTCGATGACATCACTGTGTTCTCAAAGGATGATGCGGAACATATTGAACACTTGCGCAGGACCTTTGAGAAGTGTCGAAGGTATGGTCTCTCTCTAAACCCTCAAAAATCATTGTTTGCTTTAGAAGAAGTAAACTGTTGGGACACATTGTGACAAAAGCTGGGGTGAAAATTGACCCTAAAAGGATAGAGGTTATAAATGGCATATCTTTCCCCAAAGATAAGAAATAGGTGCAAGTGTTCCTTGGGTTTATTAATTTCCTAAGAAGGTTCATTCCAAACTATGCAGAGATAGTTCAGCATATAATTGAGATGCTCAAAAAGAATAATGAGGTAAAATGGTCTCCCGAGTCATGAAATACTTTTAACATGATTAAAAACGCCTTCACAGAAGCTCCAGTGTTGGTTGGACCAGATTATGCTAAGCCTTTCATGACATTTTCATTTGCATCGCCTCACATTGTTGCAGTAGTATTGTTATAGAAAAATGAAGAGGGGTATGAGCAACCTATTGCTTTCTTCAGTCAAGTGCTTCGTGATGCTGAGTTAAAATATAACATCCTGTAGAAACAATATTATGCCCTCATTAAATCTCTCAAAGCATTTCGAATGTATGTCTTGCAATCCTCCATTACTGCATTTGTACCCATGGCAGCTGTAAAATACATCCTGATCCAGGGAGATAGTGAGGGAAAAAGAGGCAAATGGATTGCAAAGATACAAGAATATGAGTTGGAGATACATCCTACCAAGCTAATAAAAGGACAGGGATTAGCTAAGATCCTATCAGAATCAAATTTTCAGGCTTTGGGGATTAACTTATCTATGATAGCAAATGAGAAGCCTGGGAAAAAAGACGAACTATTTGGGATAGAAACAACTACACAAAAAACTCAGATGAAGTGCCTTCTCAGTCCCTAGTACAAGGAAGTTGTAGAATATCTTTTGACTCTTAGATGCCCCCCTAGCTGTGAAAAAGCAAAATATAGAACACTGAGGCTGAAGTAGTAGAAATTCATTGTAGCCAATGACTGTTTGTATTGGAGAGACCCTTCAGGAATCCTACTCTTATGCCTTACCGAGAATGAAGTGGAGGAAATAATGGCAAAGTTCCATGAGGGCATCTGTGACGATCACTATAGCTAGAGAGCCACTGCCCATAAGATTTTGAAAGTTGGTTTCTTCTGGCCCAAGCTCTTCAGAGATGTTTTTTCTTGAGTCAGAGCCTGCAAAAAATGTCAAAAATTCATAGAAAGGAAGAATTTTTCACCCTTGCCCATGATCCCTGTACACATAGATGAACCGTTCCAACAGTGGGGAATTGGTTTTATTTGTGAAATTCATCCTGCATCAACTGGGAAAAATAAATGGATATTAACAGCCACCGAATATTTCACTAAATGAGTGGAGGTTGTGCCAGCAAGGAATGCAATAGACACAGTAGTGATAAAATTTCTGGAAGATAACATTATCTCACGATTTGGTTGCCCTGCCAAGATTTTTACAGACAATGCCCAGGTTTTTAAATCTACTAAGTTCATCAGTTTTTGTCAGCAATATAAATTTTTTTTGGGACAATCCACCACCTACTACCCATAGGGGAATGGTTTAGCAGAATCTTCAAATAAAACTTTGGTGAGAGCACTGAAGAAAGCCATTAATGAAAATCAGAAAAACTGGGATTCCCAGATCAAATTTGTGTTATGGGCGAATAGGATCACTAGCAAGAGGTCAACGGGGAAATCCCCATGAGTTGGTTTACGGTATAGCAGCAGTTTTTCCAATACAATTGGCTTTACCAATGGCTAGTTTCATGCAAGAATAGCAGGAGGAGCCGCATGACATTACCAGGAGGATGAACCAGTTGGTAGAGTTGGAGACCCGAAATCAAGTGAATCAGAGGTTGACCAAATATCAGGAGAAAATGAAGGACCTATTTGATCAACATGCCAAAGACAAAAAGATGGAGGTTGGAGATTTAGTACTAAGATGGGACATACGAAGGGCAGAGAAGGGGAAGCATGGAAAATTTGATCCTTTATGGTTCGGTCCCTTCAAAATTGTTGAACAAGGTGGAAACAACACATTCAAGCTGGAAAACTTGCAGGGTGACCTACTGGATGCCCCCATGAATGGACAATTCCTAAAGCCTTTCTTCCAGTTTTGATTCCGGCCGAAAGGTTTGATGTATCATATTGTACATTATTCAGTCGTTTTATCCAATAAGGCCCAATTTTGACGAAGTCATGAAAAAGAAGAAAAGGTGTTGATGAGCCATGTTTTCATAGAGGGAACTAACAGATGGTCTGCAGAGTTCTCGACACGTTCGAGGGCAAACGTGTCATCCCAAAATGGAGCTAATGTTGTTATATCATCCACCCTCTTTATGTGTAAGCAACCATTATAAAGGCAGATTCCCCAACAGTATTAAAAGGCTAATGTTTCAAAGGGTGTGAGAGAGAAACAAAATCAAGATGAGTCATATATGAAAAGGGGACAAGCGCACTTTATAATAAGGCGGGAGGATTTCAAAGGTCTTAACCGAAATAAAAAAAGAGAGAATGAAAGGCGCAGATAAAATGATATGGGGCAGGACCCACTCGTGTTCGTCACACACATAATAAAGGAATGCACGAACAATTTCGAGGGGATCATAGACGGTAGGGGGAAGGCGGAAGTTCCCCCCCTGGAATTCTGATGACGTGGCAAGACTGATATGAGTCAAGCACTATGTGGAGAAAACGGCCATGGGTCTAAAGCCGTTACAGAGATCACCTCACGTTCCTCGTGGGCGTGATCCCAAGGTACAACTGTCACCATGATCCAACGGTAAGGTAAGTCCTAGGTCACCCGGTACAAGACCAGTATCGGCATTTAGCCCGAAACGTGGTATCCACCTAACTAAAGTCTGATACCGAATCCCCCGATGCCACACATCTTAGTTTCAGTGTCCTTAAGATGTCAGCCCTATTTGCATCACCCTAACCTTGCTTTTTGAGTTTTTTTCGAATTGTATAACCTTGTTCTGTGCTTTATTATGTTAAAATACTCTTTGTTTACAGTTACTGTATAAGAGAAAGCGTGAGCGCCTAGTACCACGTTTGCCCAGTTATTGTCAATATCCCTACATCATTTTCTCAAGAATTATCCCTACTTCGTAGGTATTCCATCCCTTTATACTATCTTGTTTCCTTTCGCTTTATATTTTTTATAGTGGTCATGGGTAAAGTCACAGTCAAGAAATCAGAGCCTGAAACTCCCCAAACCCGTGAATCCAAGACTGCCACTGGACCTAAGCCTTTCATAGATTTGCAAGCTAACATCCAAGATCCTCAATACTCGTTTTTCATTAGCCGCGTCAAGTGAGGTATTAAGAATAGATTCAAGGAAGCTTTTGAATGTCAAAAGGTGATAGATAAAGAGTCCACGCGTAGCATGGCTTTGAGCAGTTTGGAAAAGGTTGCGACCAGTTTGGAGCAGTTCGAGACAGACTGGACAAAGATAACACTTACCGAGCTCCCATCACGGTGGGAGCCTTCAAATGTAGTCCTACAGCCACTACCCATGTAAGAATGCCGACAGATGGAAGCAATGAATCAGACTGACGTACCTTCCGAAAAGTCTACTTGACTTAAAGCTGAAACTATAGTTTCGGTCCTCAGCAAAGAGTTCTCGCTTCTTCATCAAGTGAAATATAATATTCCTACTTAGTCAAGTTATGACGAACTTACTGAAGTTTACATTTAGGAAGAAGCTTTCATTGAAATACCTGAGCCTGTAGCCGACACCTGGCAGAGGTGTACAAGTCATGCTATTTTTTTAGCCAACTCTTCTGCAACCATCGTACCTCCTGCTTCAGCCATTGCCTCAACTCTTTCCCACCACTGAAAGTATCAAATGATGATTCGGCCTGCGTTGCCTCTTGTTTTTATTTTTATTTTTACTTTCAATATCCGAGTGAGATCCATATTTCACTCTTGAAAATTTTACTTTCTGTTAGAAAGTTATGATATTTTCTTTAGAAATGGCCATGAGCCCAGATTGTAAATGATGGGAAGTGTTTTATTCTCATCATAAATTTTGATGTTTTGATCAGGACTTAAAACTGCATAGTAGCACGCGGGAAAGATATTTTCCCAAAATATCTTTCCGCGTATGTTCGTTGAAAAACTCTATAAAAGAAGTAAGAAGGGACTGACACCATGTTCCAGATTTTCAAAAGAACTAACTAGAAAAGGACTCTGTGTGCATTTTTGTATGAACTTTGATATTAATGTTGAAGATCCCATTGGGATTCAGTGATAAGGAGTTTTGTCGATATTGGGGATTATGATTGAAGTGCTTCACAGTTTGTAGCTCTTCCTTATGTTTTATAATACAAATTTTCATTTCATCCATTTCCATACTTCTCATATCTGTGTTCTGGAATGCGAGTGCTCATATGTTTAAATTTGAATTTATCGTTGTTGATACTCATATTTACTCATGTCTAGTACTTTAAATATGGCTCAGGCAGGATATTCTGTTTCACCCTTTACTTCTACCAACGTTCTTATGATATTAGCAGCAATGGAGCTCTGTCTTTAAAATTGTTCTCATCTATGGATTCTTATTATTGCATAGGCCCGGTATATGTGAATACTTGTTTCTAGATCTAGCTTCCATTACAGTTAATGTCCATTACACTTTCTTACACACCCATCACCCTCCTTTTATTAACCTCTATGAATTATTCTAGAATTCAGCCCCCTTTTAAATGTTCTGTCTTAAAATTGTCTGATACATTCACATATCAAAGTTTACACTCTATTACTACAGCATTACTCTTACTATGTTTAAGTTTTGAGAGTCTTGGTTCCACTTTCACCAAATCTTTTCACTTAAGATATTATAGCATGAGAGCTCCTTCTTGTTAACCCTTATAAGTTGAACTGTATGCTCCTTGCTGATTAAGATGTCCTAGGCACTGGTCTTTGTACAACTAAAGATTGTCTCTAGGAGTGACAGCAATACCCACCATTGTCCCCGCCTCATGTATTACCATGCCTCTTTGGAGGTATTTCGGGGGTATGATATTGAACAGAACTAGTCTGCTTCTCTCGTCCTTGCACAGTATGCTTTAGGCCAACTTGAGGATTTACCCACTCCCATTAACATTCCCCCTCCTGATGTCGAGATGACGAAGGCTGCAGCCACCATCCTCTACTTATCATCATTCATGAGATCCATGGTGGAAGCTCCCTCCAAGACTTCCCCTTCTATTTCGCTCAACCTCCCTTCAGCGATCACCCCGGGCTCAACATTAGTGGATCCCTTATCTTCTTGTTCTTTCGTCACCCTCCATGACGATCTGCATCTAAAACTTTCTTCTCATGATGATGAGTTAGGTAGCTTCGCCACGTCATGTGGTCTCTTTTCCTCCTGTCACCCCATCTTCTACTGTCATGAAAACATCAAGGAAGCCATTTTCACCCCTAACTTCATCTTTCCCGCCCATAAATGGGATGGCACCATCTGTGTCTATGGTAACTTTCACGAACTGAGCACAAGCTACCCTCCAGGCAGCTCCCACACACCACCTACCCGTCGGTGTGCAAGTGGTAGACATCTTACCCAACACTCTCCCTCTTGCAGTGTTTGTTTGATTTCTACCTTGCATTCAGGTTTCCTGCATTTTTCATCATCCTCCCACTAGTTGTCTTGTGGCACCTTTCAGAAGGACCCCCCATCTACACCTTATATTGGTTATGCTGATGGTGCAACTCACTACACCCGGAATCTAGCCTCGACAGGTTGGGCCATTTTTATCCCCTTACATTCGCTTGTTCTCTCGAATAGTGTATGCATTGGTACTGCCAGCAATAACCAGGCTGAATATGATGCAGTGCGAGGTTTGTTATTCGATTCCCTTTCCCATCACATCCTTCACCTTCATGTTCATTTAGATTTCCTTCTTCTTGTCATGCAATTGAATGGTCTCTATCGTGTGCATAATCCTATCCTTTTTAGAAGATATTTATGAGTGAACCTTTTAATGCATGAATTTAAAATAATTACATTCAGTCATGTACCTAGAGCACAAAATCACTATGTAGATAAAATTGCAACCAATATTCTAAATTTTCACTTATCACACGCTTTTAACACAAGGCAATAACGCAAATCATAAAAGCAATGCATATCCATTATATGTGTTGTACAAAATATTTTAGAGTCCATGAACTCTGATACATATGACATGCCCATAGCATGTTACAAAGAACTCAAAACTGGGGGTACCTCATGAACCTAAACCTAATCACTATCTAGAGGATTCCTAGCCAATGGCTCTGCTCCTGCAACTCGTAGATCGCGCATCCGATGTCCAACCATTTCCATGCACCGCATGACCCCTCGCCACTTCGAGTATTAAAACCAATACATGGCTCTATTTACTGGTCATCCAAGTCTTGTCAGCCGTGCTCTGAAATGCCAGTCAGAAGCTTGTCACATCTACAACGGATGTCCTCTAGGAGGACCACTACATCCTAGTTTTGTGGTGCTCTCGACCCACTAGGTCTTGCAACTCCTGATACTGCAAGCTGTCAAATGTACCCATCCAGTTTTACCGGTGTTGTATTTTCATACCAAAAGTGAATGAATCAGTACCATATACAGTACTCTGAAATTTTAAAATGCACATAAAACATTAACATCTTTTCACTTACCATCGGCCCCCATACTCGACTAGATGACAGTGGCAAGTTTGGGTCCCCACGATAACTCATACCACTATAGGTATAGTCATCTCTCTACAGTGGCATCTAATTCCAATGAGTGAAAGAATCAGGTTGGAACACCCATCGGACTACCCCACCTCCGCCTCTGCATAGTAACTGCCCCCACTGGTGCATCCTAGGCTGGCTCGGGCCCCCATCTTGGATCTATATGTGAGGTCGAAGTGTCAAGATCTTCTCAAAGAAGAATGAGCACAGCATTGTGCCATATGCATAGTCATGTTTTAGTTGTTGCTTGCATAGCGACAATTGTCGTTTCAATGACGACAACATCATTTGGACCCACCCACAGTAGGTCCCACTCAGCACACTCTCAACAAGCATCATCTGACCCCTAGTGATGTGGTGGAGTTCCTGGATGCCCAGGATCTGCAACACTATTGTGACCACAGCACGGGTTTCTAGTCTCTCTACATCCCCCATCGCTATCTCTGTCCCCTTGACTTGGAGACTTGGTTGGAAATGGTGCTCTACAAACTCCATGATGTTCCTCCCTCGCGGTAACACTGGCTATGTATTTCCCACCATCCCAAGTGGTGGGAGACCAATCAGGAAATATATATCCTGGACCATCAACTCGATCTGGTTCCCCTGCACTATAAATACCTCCTAGCCTGGATCCCAATAACGGACAATCTGAGCCATCAAGGGCTCTCTAGCTCTCATCAAAGGGTTCTCCACAAAATTCAGGACCCAAAACCTGGCCAATGCAGTATGGACACCATGATCCTCTCGGATCTCCGACCGTAATGTGTCTAGGTCTCTCTCTCCAATTGATCCTCAAATCTTCCATATCTGCACAAAACCATCATACTTGTTAGTGTACAAAAAGGAAAAACTGCATTCAACCATAAAAACCCAGCTCTCAGCACAAAAACAACACTGAAATACCCCTCTTTGTCAGGTTTCACTTTTCAGGTAGAATCCTGGGATAGGTCACATTTTTCTACCCAAAACCTACTACCCAAGTCACATATATTGCCCCAAAAAGTGCAACCTATCCATGAAGCAGAGAAGGGGTCTATTCCTAAGCTCTAGGCACCTAAACTGAACTTTCAATCCACTAAAATCAAAGAGTAGGGTTAGGTCTCTTACTTGCAACTGACGGGTCTCGATTCCAACGGCCAGTTTTTCCTATATGATCGCCGCAAGATTTAAGGCCTTCTATACTCTCTACATTCACAACAACTACACTTGCGAATGAGTGAATTTGGAGGGAAAATGCCTGATTAAAAGAGAAACACTATATTTTTCTTTCGCCCGCTACGGCCAAACCGTAGCTCAGTTTGAAAAACCGTCCATACCATTGGAAATCTCTCACTGAGCTCTAAAATGGATATCTATTAGTTTTTTGTGATTTTATACTTCACCAGGACACATTATTTCCAAGAAGGGTCACTTCACCACTCCTCAAAATCGAATTTCTTCACTTGTAACACTTGTACATGGGGCACCACTTTTCCTTCATACTTGTCCATGCTCATGTCAATTTTCGTAATGAGTACCCAACTTGTACTCATGTTTTTCTGGTCCCCACTAGACCTATTCTGTGTGGTAACATCATCTCGTCACCCTTGTTTTGATCATTCGAGTTGCGTCATCATCGCATTCATGGAGTCTATCCTGAGTCCCTTTGTATCCTGTCACAGTCCTCCATCCTTCATTGATTTTTCCCTCTCTCATGTTGCACACTTTGGCCTTTAGTCATACTGTCCCCTATCACCTTTGATGTTGTGTTAGTTGCTGCCAAGTCATCCATGCCCTTCATGCTCTAACAAGAGAAGTCGTCAGCCCGCTACTCAATACCCCCATTCCACCATCATCCCTCGTTTCAGTCTATGAGTCGCTCTACTATTATCTCTCATTCCTTAGTTTAGGATCCTTTATTGCCTCACCTATGGCAAACCTCCTTCTTTCGACATGAGATCATCGATTCTAGAAGATAGGTCTAGAGGGCAGTGTACCTTGGTTCCAGCTTCCACTATTTTTCGATGCCTCAGATCAGGCAAAGGGAATCTTTATTTCCCTTTGACTTGATTGTGTCTCAGCTCTAGCTCCTTACAACATGATAGAGATTCGTATACTCGAAGGTTCAGTGATGCAGTAGATTGTACCGGTCAATCCTAGGTATGTGTGAGATGTTTTAGACCTCATGAAGGGGTGTCCCTTCAGGTAGCCCCACACATACCCGGTTGGCCTCTCTATTACATCATTGGATGCAACTCCATAGATTTGATGGTTTCAGCCTCAGCCGCTTGCAGTGCCTCTTTAGTTTGCATGTATCATTCGGATTTTCAGAGCTCTCTCATGTTTTAGGGGCCTCTTTAGTTGTATTTATATCTCATGTACTCAGATATTATTGTACATGTATTGGATGTTATACTAGGTACAATATGTATGTGTGATTCATTATCATGTTTTTATCTAGCTCATGTTCATGCCATCATGTAATATATAGTTCAGTCCCTTGTTTACTGGATGCATTATTCTTTGTACTTTATCTCAGTGGGTATAGGTATGCCTCCCCCGCCTCTTGTAGCACAGGTACTCACTCATAAAAGAGACTTTTTGCACCTATAAGTCTTGCCTCCTCGGGGTCTTTTCCTCTAGCGCCTCAGTCTACCTTACATTTCTCTCTCTCTGACTGCCCTTTCAATGTCTAGTGATTGAGTTATTACAACGTACTTCGGTCATACGATTAGCTCCTAACGCTTGCACGCCGGGGGGAAATCTATTACACCAAATTTTGGTCATCTAACCTCTTATGAAATCAGCTCCAAAAATAGAAGAAAAGAGAGATCAACGCCTTAGAAATTAGCCACTTCAAGGGGGAAACCTCCAATACATTACATAAATGAAAAATTCTTAGATGATACAAATGAACAAAACCTCCTTCTATATATAAGAGTACATGGGCCCATAATATAATCCTAGCTGACCTAACAATAACAAAGTAAGGGCACAATAATACCAATATTGGGGTTACAGGGGTACAACAATAACAATAAGGGGGCTACACTAATAATAATAAGGGAATAAGCTAGTAATATAGGGACCTAACATGCCCCTCTCCTTCAAAAAAGTGTTGTTCTCAATTCTTGAGTAGCTCTGGGTGTTTCTGTATAAAATTTTCATTCTCCCATGTAGAAACTTTAGTGGGTAAGTTCTTCCACTTCATGAGATACTCTAAAATTGATCATTTTTGTAGCTGTCCAGTTCTTGTTTCCATGATCGCTTCAGGTTCAAATATGATTTTTCCTTCCTCGTCAAGTTTTGGAAATATTGTTTTAACTAGAATATTTTCACCTATAACCTTATTTAAGCATGAAACATGGAAAACTAGATGCACTCGTGAAGAAGCAGGAAGCTCCAATTTGTATGCCATAATACCAATATTTTGCAACACCTTGTAAGGACCATGGTTATTTGGCGATAATTTGTTATCCTTCTTAGCTTGCTTGAGGAAAATTTGTTTTTATGGTTGTATCTATAAAAATACCCAGTCTCCTACATCAAAAATTCTCTCATTGTGATGTTGATATGCCTGTTGTTTTATTCGATTCTGTGCCAAATTTAGGTTATCCTTTAAGAGTTGGAGAACTTCTTCTTGATGCTCGATGTGATCTTCCACTACTTGAACCTTAGAATTTTCTCTTAAAGATGATGTGATGGACGGTGGATGATATCCATAAAGTGCCATAAATGGGGTCATTTTTGTTTCAGTATGGAAGGAAGTGTTATACCACCATTCAGCGAGAGGTAACCACTTGACCCATTGTGCTTGTTTATCAAATACAAAACAACAAAGATATCCTTCCAAGCATTTATTCACTATCTCAATTTGACCATCGGATTGAGGGTGATAGTATGAGCTATGAGCTAATTGAGTACCCAAACAAGAAAATAACTCAGTCCAAAAATTTCTAGTAAAAATTGGATCTTTGTCGCTCACAATAACCTTTGGGTTTCCATGTAGCTTTTGAATTATGTCCATAAATGTAGTAGCAACTGAACTTGATTTAAATGGACGAGATAATGCACAAAAGTGTGCATACTTGGTAAGTCTTTCCTTCGGACTTAGGTAAACCTATGATAAAATCCATTGAAATGTCCTTCCAACGTTGACTTGGAATGGATAATGGTTGTAGAAGACCCAGGGTCTTAATTGTCTCAACTTTATTTTGCTGGAAAACCAAACATTCCACCACAAAATATTGAATATCAGATTTAAGGCCATCCCAAAAAAAAAATCTTTCTTCACCCTGTGGTAATTTTAAAAAAATCTTGAGTGTCCTCCTAAAGGAGAAGTGTGAAATTCCAAAAGAATCTTTTGTTTTATTTGGGAATTCTTACAAATATATAAGCGTTCTTTGTACCATAAGGAATCATTTTTCCAACTAAATGTATCATATGTACTAGGATCTTGCTACAACTTTTGAATGAGTGTCCACACTTATTCGTTTCTTCCATTCATTCCTTGCTTTGGTTATCCAATCTGGTTGGATAATAGAAATGGCACAAAGCAATGCTTCCACCTCTTCATTCTTTCTTGAGAGTGCATCTACAACAACATTTAGCTTCCCTTTTTTGTATATTATTTCAAAGCCATAACCCAACATCTTTGTGACCAATTTTTTCTACTCTTCTGAAAATAGTCTTTGTTCGAAAAAGTGTTTAAGACTATCATGTTCAGTTTTTACCTTGAAGTGTCTTCCCATTAGGTAAGGTCACCATTCCTTTAGTGCATGTAGTAAATCTAACATTTCCTTCTCATAAATATCTTTCTGTAAATACTTTCCTTTGATTAGATGAATTTCAAAAGCAATTTGTCTTCCTTCTTGCATTAAAAAAACACCAATTCCATTTCCCGAGGCATCACATTCCACAATAAAGGATTTTGTGAAGTCTGGAATAGCTAAGACCGGTGCTAGGCACATTGCCTCTTTAAGATGTTCAAAGGCCTTAGTTGCTTCAGGAGTCCATGAAAATGAATATTTATTCAATAATGTTGTTAGAGGTGTTTCTATTCTCCCATAATTTTTAAAAAACTTGCAATAATACCTTGTTAACCCAAGAAATCCTCGCAACTACTTTATGGGTGTGGGGACTTTCCATTCCTTAATAGCTTTAATTTTCTTAGGGTCTACCTTAACACCCTAGTGAGATACAATATGACCCACATATTACACCTCTTGTAATCCAAAGAAATGTTTGGATGTTTTTGCATATAATTGTTTCTCCTCCAATAGTTTGAGTAGCCTGTCCACATGTTGAAAATGATCCTTCCAAGACCTACTGTAGATTAGTATATCATCAAAAAAATACTAGCACAAATTTTCTAAGGAAGGGTTTGAAAATGGAATTCATCAACCCTTGAAATGTAGAAGGTGCATTGGTAAGGCCAAAATTCATGACCAAAAATTTATAATGACCCTCATGAGTTCAAAATGTTGTTTTTGGAATATCGTCAGTCTTCATTCTAATTTGATGATATCCTGAACAAAGATCCAACTTGGTAAAACAAATTGCTGCATGTAATTCATCCAATAATTCATCAATCATAGGAATGGGAAATTTATCTTTAATGGTGAGCTTATTGAGCCCCCTATAATCCGGACACATGCACCATGTTCCATCCTTCTTGTGCACCAATACTACTGGAGCAGAGAAATAACTTTGACTAGGTTGAATTATACCAGCCTTTAACATTTCTGCAATCATACGTTCAATTTCGCTCTTTTAGACATAGGGATATCTATAAAGCCTGATGTTTGGAGGAGCACTTCCTGGAATCAGATGAATAGCATGATCATGATCATGAATAGGTGGGAGTCCTTTGGGAGTTTCAAACACGTTGGAATGATTGTCCCAGACTTTTTGGAGATTTGCAGAAATAGATGATTTTGATGTTGGAACTTCTAGTGAGCATAATTGTGCAATTACGCCTCGTTTTTATTTCATCAGAATTTTTTCCATGACATTAGAGCTTATTATATTTCTCAACTTCCCTCAGATACCCCGTAATTCGACTTCCTTTCCTTCTAAAAAAAAAAATTCAAGAAAATTTCTTGAAAATTAAAAGCTACCGTCGCTAAAGATGGTAACCATTGTATTCCTAGTACAACATCAACACCTCCCATAGGAATGGAAATCATTACACTATTCAATACATATTCCCCCGTGGTTAGCTTGAGATTATGGCATTTTCTAGATGTTAGTATGAATCCTTTGTCAAAGTGTACGAAAAAGAACCACTTTAGCTACGCATAACTAATAGCCCTAACAACAAAAGTGGCTGCCAATATCTTCAGATCTGCGGTTAGTTGAACAAGAAAAGAGCTGCAAAAAACCAGATCTATGCATGGAAAGACATTAAGCAGTAAAAACAAGGGTTTGCTCCATATACCAATAAACAAGACAAGAACAATTTTTGAAAGAATTTTTGTATTAATTGGGCACCTGGGAGGAAAACAAGAAGGCGTATCCAATTCTCCTCAGTGGGATGGGTTCTTGGAAGTCCTCAGCACTTCAGATCTAAGATTTCTCTCTCTTGTTGGTGTAGAAAACCCAATGCAAAGAATAAAGGGAGCTCACACAGCAAATAATGGAAAAATGTGACCAAGTGTATAGATCCAGAGTGATCTAATAGGCAACAAAAGGTGAAGAATGGTAGAAAAAACCCTCCTATTTATAACAAAATATTGGGTCATTCTAGATCTTGGTGCATGGGTTAACCAGATCTAGATCCACTTTTTATGGAATATTTTATTCTATTTGTTGGAGGGAAAAGGTATTTGACTTGGGTCAAATCCCTTAATTTGTCAAAAATAAATAAATAAATGATTTATTTATCTTTTTAAGGAAGCGGTTAGAAGATAATCAAATAAATAGTGATTTATTTAATTATTTAAGGAAGTGGTTGAAAGATAATTAAATAAATAATGATTTATTTAATTATTTGTGGGTGATTTGGTCATATTTAACAAGGAATATTATTTAAATAAGATTTAAATAATTATTCCTAGAAAATAATAAGATAGATAAAGGTTTATCTAATTAATTTCTTTGTTTTTGGGTTAAACATGATTGGGAATAATAATTAAAATTATGGTTTAATTAATTATTCCATGAGGAAAATTAAACAAAATAGGTTTGTTTAATATTTCCTTTTGGGGTTTCCTGTTTAGACCATAAACAACCTAATAAATGTGGTTTATTAAGTTATTTTACATAATGAAAGCAATTTTACTTAGGGTAAAATTGGTCTTACATGGTGTACTTGGGTCCATCTAATGATAATAGGTTAGATGACCAAAAAATGGTGTAACAGATTGCCCCCCAGCGTGCGAGTGTTAGGAGCAAATCGTATGACCGAAGTACGTTGTAAGAACTCAATCACTAGACAACAAAAGGGAAGTCAAAGAGAGAAATGCAAGGTAGATAGTGTGCTGAAGAACTAGACCTTGAGGAGATGAGACTCGCAGGTGCAACAATTCTCTTTTTATGAGAGGGTACCTGTGCTGAAGGTGGCGGGGGAGGCATACCTATGCCCGCCGAGACAAAGTACAAAAGAATAGTGTGTCCAGTAAACAAGGGACCGAACCATAAAGTACAACCGGCATAATCATGAGCCAGATGAAAATACAATGAAGAATCTCATATACATGCTGTGCCTAGGATAACAGCCAGGACTTGTACAATAATATCTGAGTACATGAGATACAAATACAACCCAAATGCCCCCTGTAAATGGGGAAAGGCTCAAAAAATCTGACTGATACATGCAAATCAAAGAGGCGCTGCAAGTGGCTAAGGCCAACATCATCAAATATCTGGAGCTACATCGAAGGCTGCAAGGAGGAGGTCATCCGGGAATGTGGGGGGCTACCTGCAGGGCCACCCCCTCATGAGGGTTGAGACATCTCACACACACCCGGGAATCATCAAGAGCTGCTGCGGTATCACTGAACCATCAAGTATACGGATCTCGGTCATGCTGAAAGGAGCTGGAGTGGAGAAACAATCAAGTCAAAGGGAAATGAGAGATCCCTTTGCCTGATCCGAGGCACCGAACAAGAGTGGAAGCTGGAACTAAGGTACACCGCCCTTTAGACCCACCTTCTGGAATGAATGAGCTGATGTCGACAGAAGGAGGTCCACCATAAGTGGGATAATGAGAGATCCTCACCTAAGGCACGAGAGACAATAGTAGAGCGACGGACAGACTGACACTAATGATGATAGTGAAATGGAAAGGACTGAGTAGCGAATGGACGAATTCCCTTGTTAGAGCATAAAGGGCATGAATGACATGGCAGCGACTGACACAACATCATAAGGGATGGGGGACAGTGAGACTGAAGATCATAATGTGCGACACAAGAGAGAGACCAAGCAATGAAGGATGGAGGGCTATAGCGGGGTACAAGGGGACTCGGGATAGACTCCATGAATGTGATGATGACTCAAATTGGATTCTCTAAACAAGGGCGACTCGATGGTGCTGCCAAAAATTAAAGGCCCAATAGGGGACCATGAAAACATGAGTACAAGATGGTAACTCATGACGAAAATTGACACGAACAAAGACAAGTAAGGAGGAAAAATGGTGCCCCAAGTACAAGTGTCGTAAGTGAGGAAATTCAATTTTAAGGAGAGGTGAAGTGACCCTTCTTGGACAAAATGTGTCCTGGTGAAGTGTTAAACACAAAAAACGAAAAAAGATGCTGGCTATCTAAAAGAAAATAAAACATGCATTTCAGAAGGGAAATGCTAAGGGTAATATTTCTTAAGATAGAGTGCATTGTGAGGATTAGGAAGGGGGTTGCCTTCGAAATCCTCTAAGAGGTATGCCCCCTTACCGAGATCCTTACTGATGATGTAAGGGCCTAGCCATAATGAGTCGAAATTGCCATGACCAAGGACATCATGGGCCTGGTCATAGACTAGAACAAGGTCGCCTTCATGAAAAGTGCGAGGCTGGAATTTTCGGTCATACTGAGCTTTGGTGCGTTTCTTGGCCGCTTCCATGGTTTGCAAGGCAACACGGCGGTCTTCGGAAGCGCGCTCGAGCATGATAAGTCGTTGTTATAGAGGTTGGGTGTCAGGGAGAAGTTCGACGGCGAGATGCAGGGAAGGGATTTCACACTCGATTGGTAAGACTACCTCCTCTCCAAAAACGAGGTGGAAAGGAGTGAATCCGGTGGCGGTTTTAACAGAAGTCCGATAGGCCCATAAAGCAGGGAAGAGCATGAGGTGCCAGTTGGTTTTGTGCTTATTCACCGTCCGTTGAAGCATATTCTTGAGAATTTTGTTGACTGCTTCAACTTGGCCATTACCTTGGGGGTAATAGGAGGAGGAATATTGGTGATCAAAACCCAACAGTGAGGATAGCTCGCGCCATATCTCATCTTCAAAATGTCTGCCATGGTCAAAGATAAGTTGTTTCAGAATTCCGAATTGAGCGATAAAGTGGTTAAAGAAAAAGAGGGCCGCGGTAGCTGCCGTGTTGTTAAATGTAGGCATGGCCTCGGCCCATTTTGTGAAATAGTCGACCACCACGATGATATATTTGTGGTTACCAGCGGATGGCGGGCGACACTCCATAAATTTGATGGCCCATTTACAGAAGGGACCAGTGGAGACGACTGGATAGAGGGGAGCTGGAGGAGCTCGCGCCTTAGGGGCGAAATGTTGGAAATTGGGACAGTGTTTGACTGCCTCAATGCAATCATTGAAGAGGGAAGGCCAAAAATACCCAGCGCGCATGAATTTCTGGGCAGTAGCAAGACCGGAGAGGTGGCCACCGCAAGCGCCACTATGGCAGGCATTAAGGACCTATTCAGCTTCAGCGTGTGTGAGACAACGACGAAGGACGGTATCAACCCCGCGACGATAGAGGTCGTCGCCGATAAGGAGGTATCGGGGAGCTTGGTGTCGGATGCGTCGGCGAGCCTCACGATCAAGGTGGAGGGAAAACTTTTGGGTTCGCAAGTAAGTAAGAATATCTCCATACCACGGGTCGTCGGAAGTAATGGCAAATAAGTGTTCATCAGGAAAGTCATCATTAACTGGAGGGTCGTGTGATCCGGTAGGTAATTCAGAAATGAGCTCAGCGAGGGCTAAGCCTTTCTTACTCTTTGGTGTGACAAATTCGAGGTCGAATTCCTAAAGAATAACGACCCAACGGGTGTACTTCCCAGTGAGGATACGATGACTCAATAGGAAAGCCAAGGGGTTGGAATTAGTCACAACCTTGGTGGAGCGCATGAGGATATAATGACGAAGTTTTTGGACTGAGAACACTATAGCCAGCGCTAATTTTTCTTCAGATGAGTAGGAAACAGGGGGCCCTACAAGGTTCTTACTGACGTAGTATATCACATGCTCGATACCATTGTCATCTTCCTGGATAAGGACTCCAGCGACCGAATAGGTGGAAGCAGAGATATATAGGATGAAGTCCCGATCAAAGTCGGGAGGGCGGATCAAGGGAGCGGATGTGAGAGGCTGCTTGAGGGCATCGAAAGACTCATGAGCATAGGAATCCCAAACGAATGGGATATTAGATCGGAGGAGTCTAAGGAACCCATGTGCGGTGGTGGCATAGTCAGGGACGAACTGACGAAGAAAATTAGCTTTGCCTTGGAGACTTTGGAGCTGGCGAAGGGTACGTGGAATGGGAAGTTTAAGAATGGCTTGAAATTTCAAAGGGTCAAGAGAGATACCATCCTTAGACACGATGAAGCCTAAGAGACGGCCGGTAGGAACGCAAAAGATGCATTTCAACGGGTTAAGGCGGATATTATACTTGCGACATCGGAGAAAAATGGTACGCAGATCGTGGAGGTGCTGCGCCCGATGCTTAGAACGGGCAGTGAGGTTGTCTAAATAAGCAAGGATAATATGAGCTAAGTCATGGAAACAATAAGAAATGGCCCGTTGAAAAGTGGTGCCGGCGTTTTTGAGGCCGAAAGGCATGACCCGATAAGCAAAAGTTCCCCACGGACTAATGAACGCAATTTTGAGTTGATCAGCAGGACGGATAGCAATTTGGTTGTATTTGGAGAAACCATCCATAAAGGATAAAACCTCATGCCTCGCACACTCGTCAATGGTTTGGTCAATGAACGGTGTGGGGAATTTGTCTTTGGGACAAGCTTTGCTCAAGTCGCGAAAGTCTGTGCAGACACGGATGGTGCCTTGTTTCTTGAGAATGGGAACTGGGTTGGATACCCAAGTGGTGTATTCAATAGGGTAAATGAAACCAGCCTACTTGAGCTTATCGATTTTAGCTTTGATAGCGTCACGTCTGGAAGGATGAATGGGTCTCAGCTTCTGACGGACCGGTTTGGCATCAGGACATGTGTCGATATGGTGTTCGACAATGGCGGGATCGAGTCCAGGAATCTCAGAATAGGACCAGGCGAAAATATTGCGGAATTATTTGAAAAGCTTGGTGTAAGCTTCGATTTCTTCCGGGGTGCATTGGACGCCCAAGGTGATATATTATTCAATACCTGGTGTGACTGAAATGTCAATTTTGATGGTAGGAGAGATATTGGCCATGTTTCCTTCTTCGAAAGCATCAAGTGCAGGGATGGGGTTTTTGAACCAATCGACTGCATTGGGGATGAAGTCTTTGGTTTCCACAGCAAATTGGTCATGGGACTGCTGTGGGAGGAAGTATGCGCGATGGTGCATATCGTCCCATGGAAAGTCCGAGTTGGTCATGGCTTCCATAATGTCTTCATCGAACTGGAAGATGGGAATACTGGAGGAAGAAAGGTCACCCGAGGAGGTAGTGATGTGTGACAGGTAATTAGGAGGAGAAGGGCTCAGATGTGCAATATCAACAGATCCAAGGTCGGCGGAGGAGCTGAGAGTATCTGCCGGTTGAAGCGTAGGTGAACTATCTCGCAAGGATGATGACAGGTACAAAATGGTGGTTGACGGCTCTGTGGGCTCGATAGCGGGAGGAGGAATGTGAATGGGAGTAGGAAGATCCTCTGGTCCTATCGAAGTGGCCTTGAATTGGCGGTACATGTCCAAAGAGGAACGATACTCGTCAAGGCGGGGACAGAGGTGGGTGTAATGGCCGTGGAAATCGTACAAAGCACAAGGGTGGTTTGTGCACAAGGTTTTGAGTTTCGGGATAGAGTCTGTGATAGTGACGTAGACTTCGGGGATGTCAGAATCGGGAAACGTCTCGCTGACCAGAATCTTGAGGTGCGGCAATTCAGGACACATATGGGTGGCGTAACCGACGATATCGCACAAAGCACATTGGATAGTAGGATTTGGCGGTCGCGGAGGGGTAAGGGTTGTCGGGGCGGCCTGGTCCTGATGGGTTGCCCCCTTACGAGATTTTCCTTTCCTTCCGGGGGCTGGAACCACAGGGGTAGGGTCCTGTGGAGGTGTTGGGGGCCCGGAGGAAGTGAGGGGGGACCGGTTGGTCTATGTCGAAAGCAAGGTAAGGATGATAAGGTTTGGGGTGACGGGGAGGGTAGCCGGACGGAGGGTCGATGTGCCCGGGAACGGGTATCTTGGGGGTCGAGGTTGGGGAGGGGGTGGCCATAGCGGGGGCAGAAAAATACTCGGGAGGAGAGAGGCTAGGAAGAGTATCACCTTGATGAGGTAATGACCAGGGAGGGATAACAGAGATGGTTAAGGCTGAGAACCGATCCGGGGAGGATAAAGGGGTTCGAGGTTGTTGTAGGGGGGGAGGGCCGGAAAAGGAGGGGGTCGAGGTGGGCTGAGATGAATGGCTAGGAGCGGGGTGCGGAGGGCGAGGGGGAGGTTGCTGACTAGCCGAGGCAGGCCGTTTAAGGGCAGCCTGAGACGATTGCATCATGCAAATATTCGATAAGCTGGGATCGTGATAGGAGGAGGGGGAAGGTTAGGGAAAGTTCCAAGCAGGGAGGAATCTTTGTAAATGCCGGGGGAGACACTGGTCAAGGAATCGATGGTTTGCTTGTTGGCTACAGAAGAGATGGTCGTCTCAGGTGAGGTCTGAGATTTTGGCTCATGATATGTCAACTGGTCAATGGTGACTATCTTTCCATTATGGGGGAAAGACATCTTGCGGAAAACCGCAGATGGGACAACAGACATAGCATAGGTGTAGCTTCACCCCAATAGAATGTTGTAATCTAGCGGGGCGTCGATGACTTTGACGTCAATGCAAACAGTCTTACCGGCGAGGGTGATAGGAAAATTACGAAACATGCCAATGGGTTGGGAGGCATGGTCGTCCCACGCTCAAAGGGTGATCGTGGACGGGGCAAGCTCAGGAGATCTGAGTTGCTTCCAAACCGAAGCGGACATCACACAGGTGGATGCCCCCTCATCAATTATACACCGGGAAACGTTGGCATTCCAGATTTTGACTGGGATTTGGAAGGCGACAGAAGCAGGAAGAGGAGGATGGTCCGATTGAGTGGCGTCAAAAACAATCATTTGGTCATCAGCAGGATCTATAGTGCCCACGACAGATAGTAGAGCCTTCTTTTGGGAAGGGCACGAATAGAGGAGTTCCAGTGTGGAAATGGCAGCAGGAGATTGTGCCAAATCATCTACTATGCTATACGAGTGAGCCGCTCGACCGGAAGCAGCGTTTCGATGTAATGGTCCCTAAGGAATCTTGGTATGAACCTCAACTTTTGGTTGAGGGATATGTAAGGGGCCACTGGGTGTCGAAAGATGCTCTGTAGAACCTGAATAAGGAGGCTCGGGGGCAGACTGAGCAGGAGGCTTGGGGTACTGGCGAGACCGAGTTTGAAGGTGAAGGTCGACGGTTGGGGAAGGATCAAAGTGCATATGGAATCACAGTTGTCGGAGGAACGAGGAAAGGGAAGAGGTCGCGGCAGGCTGTCGACGGAGTTCGGTAGCCATGAATCATGGCGAAAGGATACGATGGCTGCAATGGGTTGGGTAGTGGCCACATTAGGAGGAGCATGAGGGGAGGCGTGTTGTCCGCGCAATGTGGCTTGAGACTCCCACATCTGCCGCATCAGGGGTAAGAGGGGACAATCGTGGGTGTAATGACCATAAACACCGCAACACGAACAAGGCTTATTTGTGCGAAGCGGCCTGTCCGGCTTGGGCTGAGTGCCCTGTTGCTGGTTGGCAGTGTTAGGGTCCACACCAGGATTAGGTCCACGGGTACTAGGGGCAGATTGGTTTTGATTGCCTCTCTGCCTTCTTTGAGAAGAAGGGGGATTAGTCACACCCTGTTGTGCAAATACTTGCCCTGGAGGGGGCTGTAAGTGCTGTTGTGGGTTTTGAGGAGGCAAGGGAGATGGAAGCACGTATGTTGGAGGAGCTGGCGCACCAGGCTGCGGATAAGCGTAATAGTGGGGTTGGGAAACATTGAGGTAAGCAGGAGGTTGGGAAAAAGGAGGAGGCATGTCGTATCCTAGATACATGCTACCGGGAGGGGGAAGAGTGCTAGAGGTGCTGGCCCCTCCCTGACGGAGACCATAGCCCATATAAGGTTTAGCATATGGATGGGAAAGGGTTACAACGATACCGTCGGCAGAATGAGATGCCCCCAGGGTGTTAGCGCCGCCGGGCCTGGGGAGGTCAGGAAGAACGGTATAAACATAACCAGATTGAGCGTAGATCAGGTCATATTTCAAGGTTATTTGGAGGGCGGATTCTTTAGTTTGAGGAAAGTGAGAGGCGACATCTTTTCCGATAGGAGCTAAGAGGGTGCGAAGGAACCAGTCCATGTAAACTTGATCTTCGAAGGGGGGGGATCGACATAAGCTTTGTCTTCGTCGCCATTCCTAAACATGGGCGGAAAGGCGGGTCGAAGAGGTTTTCTTGAATGAAGTCAAGATCTCCGTGCCAGTATCGTATCAGAGAGGGAGCTGGAAATAAGATAAAAATGCTTGGGCAAGGGTCACAAAGGTGGTATGGGAATAGGTGGCTTGTTCAACATACCATTTAGAAGCTTCGCCGATAAGCGTGCATTGGAACAAACGAAGACAGATGGAATCATCGGTAATGGAATTGGAGGAACACCACATGTGGAAAGATTGAACATGATTGGTTGGATCTTCTCCAGCAAGGCCTTCGAACTTAGGGATGTCGGAGGGGAGCTTGGTTGGCATAGCAGGCCAACCAACATCGTGGCGGATAGGGTCATTGATCAGCGGGGTGAAGTAAGATTTGATGAGGCACACAGTGTATGGCGGCATGGGTGTGGTTTGAGGCAGTTCTGTGGCGGTTACGCTACAGTGGCGAGGACCGGAATTAGAACCTGGAGCCAAGCGAGCACCACCAGCATTAGGCCACGGACCAGACATGAGTGAAGATGACGGAGAGAACCGGAGGAGAAGAACCCAATGAATCGGAGAGGAGTCGGAGTGCGGACTCGGAGGAGGGTGGCTCGTGACGGTGGGGCCCGGCCGCGAGGTCGATCGACCCAGCGAGCGAGGCCAGAGGCCAAGAAGTCTCGGGAAAGGCGCCTTGGGGGCGCAATGATGACGGGGAAGAAAACCGACAAGGACAGAAAAGGTGCGATGATTTGGGTACAGAGTCTTTGCTAAGGCGGTGTTAACTTGTGGGTGCTTCTTCATAGGGGTAGGTATGTGGTGTGTGTTAATTTTAATTTTTAAACCCTTTCCATTTTGAGAGCAAGAAAAAAGTGTGCTGCGTAGCTGAAAATAAACCTATAGAGAACAGAAGATAATGCTGAAATAACAGAAAAATAACAGCTACTTGTGCATCTATCTAACCCAAGAAGGTGGGTCTCTCAAAACTATTCTGAAAAGAAAGGGAAAAATCTCTGTAAAACACACGGAAAAGAGGCCAATAGATCTAAGGTCAAAAGGGACAGGGATCTAAAGGATAAAGCTACTGAAAAGAGGTGCAGATCACAGCCAAGAGACAGAGGCAAGGTGGCTGGAAAAAGGAAGGAAATCAGCAAAAAATGGCAAGGACAGGGAGGAGGTCCTAAAGAGAGGTCCAAACAAAACAACAAGAGGTGATTTGAAAGGAAGAAATGCTGATTTAAAGGGATCTGAAAAGGAGGTATCATATCTGGACAAGGGGGAGCTGAAACTCAGAAAAACAGAGGCTGAAATAGCTAAAAACTCTTCCACAAAAAGTGGAGGGTATTGAAGCCCTAGGGGGCTAGGTTACCACTTAGATGAGCTAAAATAGATCAAAACGAGGTCAAAGCGGGCTGAAACAGAGGCTGGAAAACCCTGACAGAAGCTTCAGCAGAACCCAGAAAAATTGCAGAAAAATCACTGAAAAATTGGCAGGTTGCAGGTTCTGACCTGTTTTCAGTGCAGGTCGCAGAAAAGGGGCAGAAAAGTGCGACCTGGAGGTCCAGGTCGCAGGTTATGGGCCAAAAAGTGCGACCCCCCGTTCCGGTTGTCTCGGCAGCAGATTTTCAGAAAAGTTGCCGTCTCAGTTGCGGCTGGTGTCGCTTACCTGCGCAATAGGGCCAGAAACACACGGAAGTTAGAAATTTTAAGTTTTTAGGGTTTTATGTGAAAAAAAATGACATAAAAAGAGGAAAACTAAGCAGCTGAAAAGAAGCCCTAGGGCCTGAAGTAGCTGGATATGCAGGAATATGAAAAACGACAGCGGTCGTAATTTAAAACCCGTGTGGAGTCGCCATTTGTTAGTATGAATCCTTTTTCGAAGTGTACGAAAAAGGACCACTTTAGCTACGCATAACTAATAGCCCTAACAACAAAAGTGGCTGCCAATATCTTCAGATCTGCGGTTAGTTAGACATAAAAGAGCTGCAAAAAACCAGATCTATGCATGGAAAGACATTAAGCAGAAAAAATAAGGGTTTGCTCCATATACCAATGGACAAGACAAGAACAATTTTTGAAAGAATTTTTATATTAATGGGGCACCTGGGAGGAAAACAAGAAGGCGTATCCAATTCTCCTCAGTGGGATGGGTTCTTGGAAGTCCTCGGCACTTCAAATCTAAGATTTCTCTCTCTTGTTGGTGTAGAAAACCCACACAAAGAATAGAACTCAAAGGGAGCTCACACAGCAAATGGTAGAAAAGAGTGACCAAGTGTATAGATCCAGAGTGATCTAATAGGCAACAAAAGGTGAAGAATGGTAGGAAAAACCCTCCTATTTATAACAAAATATTGGGTCATTCTAGATCTTGGTGCATGGGTTAGCCAGATCTAGATCCACTTTTTGTGGAATATTTTATTATATTTGTTGGAGGAAAAAGGTATTTGACTTGGGTCAAATCCTTTAATTAGTTAAAAATAAATAAATAAATGATTTATTTATCTTTTTAAGGAAGCGGTCAGAAGATAATCAAATAAATAAGGATTTATTTAATTATTTAAGGAAGTGGTTGAAAGATAATTAAATAAATAATGATTTATTTACTTATTTGTGGGTGATTTGGTCATATTTAACAAGGAATATTATCTAAATAAGATTTAAATAATTATTCCTAGAAAATAATAAGATAGATAAAGGTTTATCTAATTAATTTCTTTGTTTTTGGGTTAAACATGACTAGGAATAATAATTAAATTATGGTTTAATTAATTATTCCATGAGGAAAATTAAACAAAATAGGTTTGTTTAATATTTCCTTTTGGGGTTTCCTTTTTAGACCATAAACAACCTAATAAATGTGGTTTATTAAGTTATTTTACATAGTGAAAGCAATTTTACTTAGGGTAAAATTGGTCTTACATGGTGTACTTGGGTCCATCTAATGATAATAGGTTAGATGACCAAAAAATGGTGTAACACTAGAGAAATTTATAGTTCCTCCATTTGCAACCATTACTTGACATTCTAGTGCTGGGTATATGAAATAATTCAATTCCTTGGTTAAATTACAATGATTAAATTTTGGGTACTACCCGAATCAATCAACACTATTACTTTTTTCTTCTTGATATGTCCTTCTATCTTGAGAGTTTGAGGAGTGGTAATTCCTGCCAATGCATTACACGATATGGTCGGATTCATGTCTTCCTCTTCTAGCATTGGTTCCTGGTGTATATCCTTTACTTTTGAGGATTCTTATTCATTTTCTTATTCCTCTTCACAATCTATGTAAAATAATTTCTTCTCAGCACACTCATGACCTTTAGTGTATTTTATATCACAAATGTAGCAAAGCCCTTTTACTCTTTTTTTTCCAATTTTTGTGCTGCCAACCTTGTAGTTTTTGGAAGTCTAGGAGTAGCAACACTTCCATATTTATATATGTGAGTGGTAGGCTTCCTTGTTTCCATAATTTTACATTCATTTTTTCTTGCTAACCTGAATTCCTTTTCCAATGACTCCAGTTCCCAAACATGAACTTCATGTTGGATGCTATCCTTTAAAGTCCCTATGAAGACATCAATCTTGTGTTCCTCTGGAATATCAGTTACCCTTATATTCAATTTTTGGAATTCCTCAATGTGCTCGACCACTAAACCCTTTTTTTTGAGATTTATCAATTGGCTAAAGAAGGTGTTGCTTTTTGTATCCTCATAATGTGCTATCAGTTCCTCCTTAAAAATTGACCAAGTGACAATTTTTTTATGGGAGCAAAGCCATCAATACCATAAAAATGTATTTTGTTCTAAATGTAAAGTTGCAATGTGTACCTTTTGTGTGTTTTGCACATTATTGAGATCAAAATATTTCTCCATCTGTAGTATCCATGTTATACGATCCTTGCCATCAAACTTCCTCATATCCATCTTTGGAATATGGTGGTTATTCCATCCAACAATAGATTTTATGAAATCATGATTAACATTTATTTTGTTCTCATCATGAGTTTCCTCTACTATCTTTTCGCCATTAGGAAAAATTTCTTGTATCAACTTTGCCAAACCTTTGATGTCTACTTTTAGATCATTCTTCATGTTTTCGATGTTTTCTTTCATTTTTTCATCGATATTAGCTTCCATGACATCCATCTTAACTTCCCTGCCATCCATCTTAGCTTACATGCCCACTTCCATGCCATCCATCTTAGCTTCCATGCCCACTTCCATGCCATCCATCTTAGCTTCCAAACCATTCATCTTAGCTTCCACACCTTTCTTCAAACCATCCATCTTAGTTTCCATGCCTTTCTTCAAAACTTCCATTTCATTTTTTTTTCTCTTTGCGATAGCGAAATTTGGTGCACTTGCTCTTGTAATTTTGATATATCATGTTGTGTTTCTTTGTCTTCACGAGTCAAAGTAGAGACTTCTGAAGGCTTGATGGGTGTTGAACTCTTTTTAGGGGAAATTTAGAACCCAATACTGATATGTATTCTTCATTATGCCCTTGGAATAAATTCAAACTATTTTTTTTTTTCAAATGAGACTTATGTAACTCAAAAACAATACACAACTTTTTCTTTCTTTTGAGGAGCTAGATATTGAAACTGAATTATATTTGTGATTTTAGATCTTCAATATCTAAAATTTGGCTGTGAATTGGCCCTTTGAATTGTCTTTCGAATGCCACAAGTTTGACCTGATTTGGATTCTTAAAGACAAGGTTATGCCCAATCTCTCAGGATGACCTAATTATGGACTGGTTCAATAGAGAAAACTTGTACGACTTTCCATGCATCACTGTTTCCTCCTTCAGCTCTGAAATTGATATATAAAAACTACAATCCTTGTACTTGCAGCCACTATTTACAGAATCCCAATCTGACGCTCAAAGAGAGAGTTATGATGTTTTTCTGACGGTCACTGCTTTGAGATGAAATTCAAGAGCCTGAAACAATCCTAAATTCCATAGATCATATCTCCAAAAATGTTGTGAACCAAGATATGAAATGTTATAGGAGGTTCCTCAGGATTTCGGCTTTGCACTGTAAAAATTTCAACCTTTGAAACTTTGTATACGAAAATTTATAGCGAAAATTCCATGATGAGCTATTTTAGTTGAAATTTGGGAGCCTGAACAAACCCTAACTTCCCCAGATCATATCTCCAAGAATATTGCAAACCAAGATCTGAAATTTTTACAGGAGGTTCTTCCGGATTTCGGCTACACGCTATACAAATTTCAGCTTCTGAACCTTCGTATAAGAAACGTTATTGTGAAAATACCATGATAACCTGTTTGGAGTAGTAAAATCCTAGAATCTAAAGCTCTGATACCAAATGTTATGAAACCAGCTCCAAAAATAGAAGAAAAGAGAGATCAACACCTTAGAAATCAACCACTTCGAGGGGGAAAGCTACAATACATTATATAAATTAAAAATTCTTGTACAGTTGTTTCAGTAGCACCTACTCAAATGATTTCAAAAGTTCCTCCAACTTCCTCTACCATTAGTACAACGATGGCATAGAGACCATGGACTAATCTAGGAGCTGTTACAATGCCTGTACCTTTGAGTCAATTACTATCTAATCCTAAAAAATGGTTACCAAATTTTAGTCCCAACCTTGGCATACTAGCTGAAGAACACATTAACAAGTTCATGTTGTCTATAAATTTAAATGGTGTAACACAAGAAGATGTTGTGGTCAGACTATTCCCATAAACTTTGCAAGGAGTGGCGAGATCTTGGTATTTTTCATTACCATCGAGATCCATTACTAGCTGGGATATTTTTCAAGAACAATTCCTAACCAAGTTCGGAGATGATAGGTCAATAGAAACTTTGATTAATGATCTCTCCAATTTGAGGGCATAATCTAAAGAAATCATCAAAGACTTCAACTCTTGATTTAACAAGTTATTGAATACAATTCCTATAGCATCAAAACCTAGTGAACAAGTTCGAAGTGAATGGTATATATCATCTTTGCCTTCAAATATAGCTATCTTTGTAGATAGAGCTACTAAACCTACACTAGCTAAAAACATGAAAGAAGCAATCGTAGTAGAAAGACGTATCATTGCTTTAGATAAAAAGAATGCTAATGAGGAGATAAATTCCAAAACATTTAGTTTCAAAGATGATTCGAAGAAGAAAGCACCTAAAGAGCCACATGATATGGAAGGATTACAAAAATTCCTGAAGACTATGTCCAATGAAATGGTTGAAATTAAGAAACAGGTAGCTGAAACTTCCACTAAAAGGCCCTTTAGGAATTTTAAAAGAAATCAGACAACTAAATCTAAACCACCTAATGCAATATCTAATGCAGAGTCAGATTTAAAGGAAGAAGAAGAAGAAGATACACTCCTATCATCAAAAGTAAACAAATAAGAAGAATTAGTTGAATTCCATGGGATGTGGGATTTTATTTTTCCTAACTCAGATAACGAAAATGAACAAGAAGCTCTCTAACTGAGTACAAGAAGTAGGAGTGCAGCAGAACCCGTTGAAACATCTCCCAAGAAGAAAAATTCAACTCCGATTACTAAAGATAAAAATACTGTAAAGAAAGCTTCTCCTTTGCCTACCCAAAATCAATCATCATCTTCTAATTCTCCATCAACATATAAAACACTATTAGTGTCTGATTCTATGGATTATAACATTATAGAAGATATGAAGAATATCAGAGCAAATATTTCTTTGCATGAACTCAGCAAGCTCGAGCATCAATAGAATTTGTTGTTAAAAGAACTAAATGCAGTGCCTGCTTCTCCTCTCCCAAATGGTGTAATAGCCAAAGCAGCCAAAGGATCAGGTAATCCACCACTCGATAAAGTAGATGCTACTGATATTGTTTTAATTGGAGATATATATAATTCATAGACACCTCCTTTCCTCTTAACTTACACGATCTGTAATAGGAATTTACATAATTGCTTGATATATTAAGGAGAATCATCAAAGATAATGCCAGCCTCAGTGTGCTCTAAATTAAACATTGAACCCCAAAAATCTGCAGTTCATATTGTCCAATTAGATCAAACTAAAGTGAAAGTTTTAGGAGAGATTAATTCAATCAATATTAGGCTAGCAGCTGATCCAATAATAGTTCAGAGAATTGATATATTGATTGCTAACATCCCTAAGTTTTATGGTTTGATCTTAAGCAAGGATTGTTCAGAAAAACTCCATGGATACATTTCTACCAATTGGTCTCACATGTGGCTTCCCTATAAAGGGAAACCTAATCAAATAAAGATTGAGCATGAGAAACACATGACTCATACAGTAACAGATTTTGAATAGTAAAATCAACCTGTAGCTTTCAATAATAACATTCTTGGAAATTACTTGGTCGAATCATTCTTGGGAAATTTTAATGCTCAACAATCACCTTTCTCTGTAAATAGTTTCACTTCACAAGTTGAAAATTTCTCACATACTGATACTTCAAGATGTATTAACATTCCTAATCAATCTGTAAATAAATATTTAGATAAATCTTTATTTTGGTCTTTGTATTTTGATGGATCAAAGTCCAATGATGGTGCAGGAGTAGGATGTATTTTAGTTAATCCAGAAGGGGAGAAAACTATGTTGTCATGCAGATTATAATTTGAGTGTACAAATAAGATTGCAGAATATGAAGTCTTGATTCAAGGATTTTATAAAGAAATAGGGTTGAATGTTAAATATCTGAAGGTATATGGTGATTCTGAAATTGTCATCAGGCAAGTAAGAAATATCAGGCAAGTAAGAAATACGATTCATTGTCTTTCAGGTCATCTTAAACATTACCAAACATGTGTTCAAGATCTTACAACTCATTTTCTAGCATTCAATATTTCCCCTATTCCTAGATCTCAAAATTCAACAGTTGATTTATTAGCTAATGTTGCTTCTAAACTCCTTCCAGCTGAGGATTATAGTCCAGATAGGTTTTCAGTTGAATTAATATTTCGACCATCTGTCCCTGACAATGTTACCAACTGGCGAGTGTTTAATCATGATTAAGATATCCTGAACTTCTTAACCTCAGAGAAATATTATGATGATCAAATAGTTGATGAAAGTGATCATGATCTTCAAATAAAATAAAAAGCAATGAAAATTCCATTATGAAATCTATGGTAAAACTTGAAGATCTCTATGATATCAAAGATAGATTCAAAAAGGTTACTAATGCCAAACTTCAGAGTTCAACTTTAAATTTTGAGTTGATAAATCTTGGTACTGAATCTAAACCACAAAATGTCAATCTAGGACTCGGGCTAACACAAGAATAAAGGTTTTCTTTCATCAAACTTCTAAACAAATACAAAAGTGTTTTTTCTTGGAATTACGAAGATTTGAGAACTTATGATACTTCTATCATTCAGCATAAAATTCCAGTTCAACAAAAAGCCAAGGAAGATTCATCCCAACTTGGAAAGTCAAATTAAAATAGAGTTGAATAAACTCTTGAAAGCCAAAATTATTTTCCCTGTTAGACATTCAAATTGGGTCTCGAATTTGGTACCTGTTAGAAAGAAGAATGGAGATATTAGGATTTGTATAGATTTTAGAAATCTCAACAAGGCATGTCAAAAGGATAATTTCCCATTACCTACAATGGAACAGATACTTCAAGCAGTAGCAGGTTCTGAATTAATGTCTTTTCTTGATGGTTTTTCAGGATATAATCAGGTACTGGTGCATCCCAATGATAGACTGAAAACCACATTCAGAACCAAATGGGGAACATATGCCTACCAAAAAATGCCTTTTAGTTTGATAAATGCTCGAGCTACCTTCCAAAGAGCCATGGATATAGCTTTCAAAGGTTTGATTAATAGGTCAATTGTTGTCTATCTGGATGACATAACTGTCGTTTCAAAGAAAATAACTAGCCATCTACATGATTTAAAATAGATCTTTGAACGATGTAAAAGGTATGGCATTTCTTTGAATCCAAAACAATCGTTCTTTACTCTTAATGAAGGGAAACTCTTAGGATTTATTGTATCTAAAGATGGCATATATATTGACCCTGACAGAATAAAGGAGATTTCTGATATCCCTTTGCCACATAACAAGAAATCCATGCAGTCATTTTTAGGACAGATAAATTTTGTAAAGAAATTTGTTCCTGATTTTTCTCATATAGTTTTACCTTTATAAATAATGATTAGGAAGAATTCAGTTTTCGAATGGGGACATAAAAAAAAGGAAGCCTTTAATTCAATCAAGCAGGAAATTATTAATTCTTCAGCATTGATTACTCCTAATTTTTCAAATCATTTTATTTAGTATACTTTAGCCACTGAAACATTTTACGTTGTCGTTTTGACACAACTCAATGATCAACAGATTGAAGCACCTATTTCCTTCTTTAGTTCAAATATGCAAGGATCTTAACTTAACTATTCAGAAGTAGAAAAACAATCTTTTGATGTGTTTAATTCTATCAAACATTTTAGGCCATTTCTCTTAAAAACGCATACAAAAGTCATTGCCCCATTTTATGCAGTGAGACAATTGGTAGTACAAAGATAAGTAGGAGAGAAAAGGCCCAATTGGGTAACAAAATTATAGGAATATGATATTGAAATTAAACCAGCTAAAATTGTTAGGGGACAAGGTTTTTGCAGGTTATTAGCAGGAGATTCAAATATTCCAGAACATCAAGACGAAGATAATATTGTTCAAGTAAATGAGATAAGTATCATAAATTCTTAACCTCAATATGTTGATCTGATCTTTTACTTAAAAAATGGGTATGATCCTCCTAATCTCAACTAGTGCTTTAAGATTAAAAGCTAAAAACTTTGAAATCATTGATGATGTGTTATTCAGAAGAAATTATGATTCCATTTTTCTAAGATGTCTAGAGAAAACTAAAGCACACAAGGTTTTGCAGGAATTACATGATGGACCAGCAGGTGGACATTTTGGAGGAGATACTACAATTCACAAGATAATTCAAGCTGGATATTATTGACCTACTTTTTTTAAATATGCCCATGATTATGTAAGGAAATGTGAAACTTGCCAAACTGCGAGTGGGAGACAGCGGAAACCAACTTTTCCTTTACAACCAGTCAACATTGAGCAACCATTTGAACAATGGGGACTTGATATTATTGGAGAAATTGTTCCACATTCTTCCAAGAAACACGGATACATCCTTACACCAACAAATTACTTTACAAAATGGGTAGAGGCAATTCCTTTAAAGGTAGTCAATTCTGATGCAATCATTGAATTCATTGAACAATTCATCACTACCAGGTTTGGTGTACCTAATGCCCTTCTTTTTTATAATGCATCTTATTTTTTTGGAAATAGTATAATGGAATTTTCTCTCAAAGAGGTTTCAAATTAAAATATTCTGCAAATTATTACCCCCAAGGTAATGGTTTGGCAGAATCAACTAATAAAAATCTCATTAAAATCATCAAAATAACGATAGATCAAAATCGAAATAATTGGCATAAGTCTTTGATTTTTGCACTTTGGGCTGATCGTGTAACTCAGAAATCTTCAATTGGTACTTCACCTTTCAATCTTGTGTATGGAAAAGAAGTTGTAATACCTTCAAACCTAGGACTCCCATCACTAGCTCTAGTACAATTTATTGAATAAAATCCTTCATCTTCTGTCCAACTAAGATTTGATCAAATCCTCAAATTAGATGAAGAAAGAGAAAAAGCTAAAATCACTCATGCTAAACATCAGCAACTTATAAAATCTTCTTTGGATTCAAATTCTACTGGATATAAAACATTACAAATCGGTGATCTTGTTTTGAAATGGGGCAAAGCACATGAAGATAAAGGAAAACATACTAAATTTCAAAAGATGTGGCTTGGACCATTCCAAATCATTGAAAAGATAGGCTCATCAACATTCATATTACAAGATCTAACAAGAAGGAGATATTCCCTTCCTGTGAATGGGCTTATTTTGAAAAAAATATTTTCCTAAGAACGCAACTCCTTCTTACCTGTACATATTCATTATGCAAATTTGTTTGTTTTACAAATAATGTTGTTAATAGTCTTCCATTGACCTTTTACTATTGAAAATATCTTTGAGAAAATACTGTGAATACTTGTTTATGTAGATAGAAATTTTTAAGGAAGTGATTACAGTTTTTGAAAGTTAAAATAAAATTTGAAACTCTGAAAATTTATTTTAATATTTGCAAGATCTTCCGAAACCTTGAAAATATTGTAAATCATTTGAAAGTTTATAAAGTAGAGAGAGGTTATTTATAAGAAGTAAAGACTTTTTCCAAATTTTGGCACTTAAAACTCTAAAAGGTCATCCATTAACTCTTAAGGAGAGAATCATTCACCCCATCCACTAAGGTTATTATTTTTTAGAGTGTAATTCTAAAAATTTTGGTCTAAGATAAAATATAAGAGGTCTCATGACGAGCCTTCTTACCATGATCATAGGGAAGTAATCAAACTGACATTACCACTACTACATACCAAAACTGGGTAATGGCTTATAATCATAATACAAGGGGTCTCATCACGAGCCAGCTTGTTCAGTTTAGTTAAAACCAGTGAATGGCATTGTTATCAACTGGCTCCCAAACCAGGACAATGGCTTTTAAGTTAAAAGAATAAAAGAAACAAAAGATAGAATATATTTATGAATTTATCTTTTAAAAATTTATACTCTTGGATGGATGGGATAATGGATGATTAATGGTTAAAAGGTAACCCTGTCGAGACTATAGATGTTTTTGGGCAGCAGAGGCACTACCTATGACAAAAGAGTAAATTATAAAGCTAAGTTGGAAAAGCCCCCTACTTTATCTTTATCAACCAATCAAAGCTTGATTAAACTAAAAATGTTCTTTTTTTTAAATGGATTAAAAAGAAATTGTAAACGATTCTTATTTACATTCAGAGTTAGATTTTATTTACATTTTTCTAAGATCGTTTTCTTTGTCTTTAAAACTTTTACCTACAAGAGAGGTAGTGTTCACTTTATTTTTTAGAGATAATTGTTTCTCCGAGTGAATCACCAATTTTTGTATTGTACAACAACCCTCCCCATTTCAAAATTTTTATATTAATTTTTAGAAGAAATGGGTCCCCTTTTCTTTTTCTTTTAGATTCAATAATTTTTCCTAGCTTCGCTTATTTCAAATATTAAAGAAAGAACTTTGTATATATGTAAATATTAAAAGGAAATCAAATAAATCATAAAAAAAAGAAAATCCTAAATATAAGTATTTATTGCATTTCATAAAATATAAAAGGAAAAGCTCAATATGTCATTTCTCAAACATTTCCGATGCGATAAAGTGAATTGCTAAATCGCATATCACATAGGAAAAAATTCAAAATCTTTCTCCATCATTCCGATGTGATAAATCGCATCGCAAAAGTTCATATTGCACTAAACGTAAGGCTAATGCTTCCCTTTGAAATGTTACAATGCGATGAAGTCTTATCGTAATCGCAAATCGGCAGTCATATCACAGGTGGTCCCATTTCAAAAGTTTCGATGCCATGAAGTCTTATCACAATCGCAAATCAGTAAAGTCGTATCACAAGTTGTCCCTTTTGCAAAGCTCTGATGCGATAAGTCCAATCGCAATCACGAATCAGCGGAAAATTTAATGCATCCTTATGCATTCATTTCTAAATTTCTGATGCAATAAAATAAAATAAAAATTCTCTTCTCTCTAAATCACATCATTCATCAGCAATCGCAATCGAAAGCTTCAAACGGTAATCTTTAAACCGAGACTTTGAAATTGTCGATCCCCGATGTACGATCATCATTGATCGAAAATCAGTTAAGTTATGACATTTAATTCAAATGAGAATGCACGATGTGACTTTCCATAAAGGCATTTAATTTTTAAGATGGAGATCATTAAGTTTGATTCATGAACAAAATCCTTTGTAGATTGTTTCTTTTCAATAATATGACATTTCTTTAAATGATTTCATTTTTACATAACGTTGTTTATTATTCTTCATTTTTCCTCTCGATTCTAAGAGAAATTTTCATCATTTCCCACTTATTTACAGATCTGTAGAACAACCATTCCGCCTATTTGCAGACCTACTAAAACACGTCTAGTCAAAGAAAATGTCGAAGAAGCTTAAGAAAGCAAAGGTTACCACCATCCAAAAGGAAAATCCAGCCAAAGTTAAGTTAATAACTGATACTACATGCCTTGGTCTCAGAAAGATGTCTTGGGAAGAATTTTATAATCTACTCGAAGCTGAAAATCCCACTGTGGTAGAAGAAAAAGCGATAGTGCTAGATGAGGACTCAGAATCAGAGGATAAACCCCTCAATGAACTGGAAAAATCTTATCTTCATAGAGTAGCGGCTCAAGAAAATTTATTTCGATACTATGATTTAGTATGATGGGTAATAGAGGGCACAAACATCACAGACAGAGCATTTTTCACAGCGGATGGGAAGATGTTTGGATCCTTTAAATCAGAGGATATTAGGGCAAGGTATCATCTATCAGAGCCTCAGAAGATCTACAACAAACAATTTCTTGAGGATTTGGCTTCAAAAAATAAAATAGGGTCAAACCCTATTAGAGAATAGAGGCAAGCTCTAGAGAAACACAAGCATGAATCCTCAGGTATGTACTTTCTAGAATCTCTAGCACCTCCCTATTGCTACGTTGCTGGCATGATATGCACACTGTTTGGGTTTGCCAATTCTGCAAGGTTTTCTATTGAAATGGTACCTCTAATTGATACTCCCATGAATTCTTATATTATGGACCGGTCAGTGATCCTATCCAATAATATAGCAAATAAAATTCTTGATTATAGAAGGAATAGGCATATGTCTACAGGAATGACACCCCCATTTCATCTGTGTGCTTACATCATAGATGCCATATGCTTCAATTCCAAATTTCCCATTTTTGGATGGAAATGGACTCCTCAGGACCCCACTCCTATCCATATCTATCTTAAATATTTGTGGAAAGCCCATCATAGGAACCATGTATATAAGATTTTCCATGGATTTATGATGCCCATTCATCAAGCCATTTTTAACAAACCCTGTCTGCGGCTATCAGATAAGGCCAACCTTGACTTAACCCTAATTGGAAACTAGTTTGGAGAGAAGAATTTCACTTACATCCGAATATTCGGAAGTGTAACCAACCCTCATGTTTTGCCTCTATACATTCCTGATAAATTACTAGCTCAGGAAATTTCCTATCAGATTACAGAGAATGGTTTGTCCAGGAATCTTAAGACCTCCAAGAAACAAATGTGGCCTACATTTTCTCTCAAAAGTGGATCTTACACTCTCAATGATTTCAAGCATGCAGAGAAAGAGGCCTTGAAAATTAAACAACTCAAACTATCATTCATTGCCCCAAGGCAATATGACCTGAAGAAAATCACCCTTAATGTTACATCTACAAAACAAACTACCAAGTTTGAACATGAATATGATAGTTTTGATGACTTATTTTTCTCAGCTGAAGGTTTTGCACATGTTCAACAACAAGAAAATTCAAAACTAGAAACAAGTGATATCGAGAAATTCAAGCTTTACAGGAACAAGAGGTTACTAACAATCCCTCTTGACCAGCTACAAACAACTCCTCTTGACCAGCTATAAGAAAAGGGAAAAAAGAGTGATACTCAAAATGAACAAGTAAACACAGGAAAGAAAGATGACAGCTCCTCCGATATTGATATACATGTTAATTCAAAAGAATGTGAAAAGTTCGATTAGAAGATCCAAGGACAGAATGATTTTAAGAAACTGAATACAACACAGACAACTATCATCATAGTTAAAGAGACAGTCGGTAATACCAACACTCCAGATGTTGAAATTATTCCTGAGAATCCATTCGAGGAGATTGTGTTAAATGTTGAACATATACCACCCTTGGACATTTTCTATAGTCCAAAGCATAGATTTGTGGTTAAGAGGCAAAGAAAGAAAATAAAACTAGACCACAATCTATTATCATCTTCCCAGGCTGAATTGATGGATGTTGTTTGGAAAAACTCCAAGATTGATCCTTCAGAGGACTTAAAAAAACTATCTCAGTATGCAGGAGCCTATACAACAGCAACCATAGATAAAGCTTCCGAGGTAAATTTGTTAATAAAGGAAAAAGACCAAATAATAGTGCAACTGGAGCAGCAATTAGTTGAAGAAAGACAGAAGAATGAAAAAATTAAAGAACAGTTAAATTTTGAAAGACAAAATCTTGACCAACAAGCTATACAAAAACAAAAACAACTGTCCCAAGATGTAAATAAATTACAGACATTGCTTCAAATAGAAAAAGTGGCCAAGGAGGAACATAACACAATATTGCAAGAAAAATTGCAAATATTTAAAAATTATCCAGAGGTAGATCAATTCAAGAAGGAAGCCCTTGAATCAAATAAAATTTTATCATTACAACTTGATATTTTATCTCAAAAGATAACAATGGTTCATCCTTTATGTGAAATAACCATGTCACTTCCATAGAAAACAACAAACTCAAGACTTGAATTTGAAGATGTCGGTGAGAAAATCTCAGGATTTCTCACATGGCAAGAAACATATCAAGGAATTGAAGCTAATTTACCTAAAATTCAAGAAGCACATAAAGAAATTATGTTTGTAGAATGGGAGGCACAATTAATTAAAACTGAGAGATCCATTTCTAGGGCAAGATTTTTAATGAAAAATGTGGTAGAGTTAATCAATGATAACCTACATACTGCTAACTTAATCTCCGATCACATTCTAGGACAACTTCCGAAGGTCAAAGAGTTAGAAAAACAATGGGAGCAAGAATTGAAAAACGGGTACCAAAAAATTATGCAATACAAGAACTAACTAGGATACATTCTGGTCATATCTAGTCAAACCACACAGCCATCAATTGACTATGAAATACCTCTCCCATGCTATTGCTAATATCCTTCCAGAATTTTCTGATGCCACCTACACTAGTCAACTACATTCTCGTTTGAGTCATCCGCCAGAAGTCAAAGATATGTTATCGATATGCAGCTGCACACATCAGATATGTATGAAGTATCTAAGATCTATTCTGATGGGAACCGCCAATCTATTTCTGTAAAATCTCATCCCCAACTTTCATGATTTGGTATTCACGACAACATCTAAGAGATGTTTAGGATAGTTTGTTAGGATTTTTAGTGCTATTTAAACCCCTTTCATGTATTTATAAAAGGGAGTCCTGAATTTGTAATAATTTTTAACTTGGAATATACACTACTGTACCTCTAAATATATTATTTTTATGATGGATCACATTCTGTGATTTTCTGAGGAATTGTTTTTAAGATTCTTCACTTTTGCATCTTGGAGATAGTTCTAAAAGAAAGAGCAGGATCGGAATATCAATTGCATTAGAGAATTTGAAATATATCTGGTATTTCTATCATTTTTGTTTCAGTTTTCTTATGTGATGAATAATTCCTGTTAAAATCTATTATTGTATATATATATATGTTTCTAAAACATTTCTCTGTTATATCATTTATGGAAATATAGAAATGTTATCTTTCATAATATGTATAGAAAATATAGAAATATAGATCTGTGAATACGATACATTATTATAACTCTGTTTAAATTCTTAAACATAGTTACCACATATGAAATTTCATCTTTCTTTTAAATAAATAAGTCATCTTTATGATTGTTTGTTTAATTGAAATTATTCTTAAATCGTGTTCAACTTTAAATACCCAGGTTAGTTTAGAGTTATTTGTATTTATTATGCAGTAGATTAAATATAAAAATTTCATCATTCATTATACAAACACCTCACCACAAACTCATTCCATTTACTATTGGGAAACAGGTCCCATATTATCCAGTTGGAACCACTATTATAAATAGAAAAGGAGTTGTACGAAGGTCCGGACCGGGTGATTTCCCCAATGTTTGAAGCTAGGATTTCAGGGGATTCAATAGCCTGTAATCCCCATATTTTTATTATTGTGCCCTTACATTATTATTGTTAGGTCCTCTAGGATTACATTATGGCCCCATGGACTCCTATATATAGAAAGGAGGTTTTGTCATTTGTATCATCCAAGAATTGTTCATTTATGTAATGTATTGGAGGTTTCCCCCTCGAAGTGGTTGATTTCTAAGGTGTTTATCTTTATTTTCTTCTATTTTTGGAGTTGGTTTCATAACATTTTGGTATTAGAGCTTTGGATTCTAGGGTTTTGTTGCTCCAAACGAGGTCATCGTGGTATGTTCGCTATAACATTTTTTATACGAAGTTTCAGAAGATAAAATTTCTAGGGCGCGAGGCTGAAATCCTAAGGAACATCATCGCAAAATTTCATAGCTTGGCTCGAAATATTCTTGGAGATAAGGTCTATGGAAGTTAGGGATTTTCAGGCTCTCGAATTTCATCATAAAGAGGTGATCATGGGAAAATCTTCATAACTCTCTCTCTGAGCATCAGATTGGAATGCTGTAAAAAGTGGCTCCAAATACCCAGAATTTAGTTTTTTTTTTTCAATTTCAGAGCCAAAGGAGGAAACAGTGACACGTGGAAAGTCGTACAAGCTCACTCTACTGAACTAGTCCATAATTAGGTCATCGTAGGAGATTGGGCATAACTTTGCCTTCAAGAATCCAAATCAGGTCAGACCTTGGCATTCGAAGGAGGATTCATTGGGCTACTGTAGGGCCAAATTGAAGATATTGAAGATCCAAAATCATTGAGATAATTCAGTTTCAATATCGACCTCCTCAAAAGAAAGAAAAAGGCGTGTATTTGGTTTTTAAAATTACATAACATTTGTTTGAAAAAGCAGTTTGAAGTGATTCCAAGGGCATATTTTAGATTTTGTATCAGTATTGGGTTCTATAATGCCTCCAAAATATAATTCCATACCCATTAAGACCTCAAAAAGCTATACTATGATGCATGAAGAGTAATAATTGTAGTATGAGATATCAAAATTATAGTACCAAGTGCAACAAATTTCGATCTTATGAAGAGCAACCAAAGATGACATAGATGGTTTAAAAGAAGAAATGGAGGCTAATTTGGATGGTTTGAAGGATCAAATAATAGCTAATATGGATGATAAATTTGTGGAATATCACATCGAGCATCAACAACAAGTTCTCCAACTCTCAAAGGATAACCCAACTTTGGTGCAAAATCTAATGAAACAAGAAGAAGATCAACATCAAATCAAAAGAAGTTCTGAAGCAGTCATAGAAACAAGAACTCTACAAGTACGATCAATTTCATAGTATCTCATTAAGTGGAAGAAATTTCCTATAGAAGACTCCACATGGGAGGATGATAATTTTATACAAAAGCATCAAGAAATAATCAAGCGTTGAGGACAAAACTTGTTTGAAGGAGAGGGGCATGTTAAGTCCCTATATTAATTGTGTAGTCCCTTATTATGTTAGTGTATCCCCCCTTATTTTTATTTTTTTACCCCTGTAACCCCCATATTGTTATTATTGTGCCCTTACATTATTATTGTTAGGTCATCTAGGATTACATTGTGGCTCCATGGACTCCCATATATAGAAAGGACGTTTTGTCATTTGTATCATCCAAGAATTATTCATTTATGTAATGTATTGGAGGTTTCCCCCTCAAAGTGGTTTATTTATAAGGCATTGATCTTTCTTTTCTTCTATTTTTGGAGCTTGTTTCATAACGTTTGGTATCAGAGCTTTGGATTCTAGGGTTTCGCTGCTCCAAACAGGTCATCGTGGTAGTTTCGCTATAACATTTTTTCAACCAAGATTCAGAAGCTGAAATTTCTAGGGTGTGAAGCTAAAATGCTGAGGAACATTGTCGCAAAATTTCAGAGTTTGGCTTGCAATATTTTTGGAGATATGGTCTGTGGAATTTAGGGATTTTCAGGCTCCCGAATTTCTTCGTAAAGAGGTGATCATGGGAAAATCTTCATAGCTCTTTATATGAGCATCAAATTGGAATGCTGTAAAAAGTGGCCACAAACACCCGGGCTTTAGTTTCTGTTTTATCAATTTTAGAGCCAAAGGAGGAAACAATGACATGTGGAAAGTCATACAAGCTTGCTCTACTGAACCAGTCCATAATTAGGTCATCGTAGGAGATTGGTATAACTTTGTCTTCAAGAATCCAAATCAGGTCAAACCTGTGGCATTCAAAGAAGGATTCATTGGGCTATCGCAGGGCCAAATTGAAGATATTGAAGATCCAAAATCACAGAGATAGTTCATTTTCAATATCGAGCTCCTCAAAAGAAAGAAAAAGGTGTGTATTTGGTTTTTAAAATTGCATAACGTTTTTTTGAAAAAGTAGTTTGAGGTGATTACAAGGGCATATTTTAGATTTTGTATCAGTATTGGGTTCTATAATGCCTCAAAAAAATAATTCCATACCCATTAAGACCTCAAAAATCTATACTATGATGCATGAAGAGGAATAATTGTAGTATGAGATATCAAAATTATGGTATCAAGTGCAACAAATTTTGATCTTACGAAGAGCAACTGAAGATGAAATAGATGGTTTAAAAGAAGAAATGGAGGCTAAGTTGTATGGTTTGAAGGATCAAGTAATAGATAATATGGATGATAAATTAGTGGAATATCACATCGAGCATCAACAACAAGTTCTCCAACTCTCAAAACACAACCTAACTTTGGTGCAAAATCTAATGAAACAATAGGAAGATCAACATCACATTGAAAGAAGTTCTGAAGTAGTCATAGAAACAAGAACTCGACAAGTACAATCAATTTCAGAGTATCTCATCAAGTGGAAGAACTTTCCTATAAAATACTCCACATGGGAGGATGATAATTTTATACATAAGCATCAAGAAATAATCAAGCGTTGAGGACAACACTTGTTTGAAGGAGAGGGGCATGTTAAGTCCCTATATTAATTGTGTACTCCATTATTATGTTAGTGTATCCCCACTTATTGTTATTGTTGTACCCTTGTAACCCCCATATTGTTATTATTGTGCCTTTACATTATTATTGTTAGGTCATCTAGAATTACATTGTGGCCCCATGGACTCCTATATATAGAAAGGAGGTATTGTCATTTGTATCATCCAAGAATTGTTCATTTATGTAATGTATTGGAGGTTTCCCCCTCGAAGTGTTTGATTTCTAAGGCGTTTATATTTCTTTTCTTCTATTTTTGGAGCTGGTTTCATAACATTTTAATTGGTAATCCTATAGTAAGTACTGAACGAATTGATTCATTATACACATCTTCAGGGTAATATCAAGCCGGTCCTTCTGGGTCTATTCCTTCAAGTACCATATCAACTGGACTCCTAGCATTTGGACAGCAATATTTTCCACCTTATTATCCTCCTCATGCTGGGGGGGAACCTTTGGTCACCCAATATGACAGTACTCCGTCACTTTTTGGTAAACCTAATGTCGAAATGCATATTTGTCAATGGCAACCCACTCTGCCTATGCAACGACAAATGGTTATAAAATCGTATCAACCAGTTCAACCTGTTACACCCACATCATTACCACTTGTAAATACATCTTTACCCCTGTTAGAAAATCAAAATGTTGTACAACCTTATCAAGCGGGTCCTTCAACTCAATATCCTCAAATGTTGGGTCCACAGACTCCAAATCCTTTGGTTAATTTACAACAACCTATATCCGGAATTATCTATTCACAAGCTGGTTTAACATTTTATGGGATGTCACAACCAAAACCTAGTTATACCTATCAACTGAGTCCAAGTTATTCTAATTTGGGTTATAAAATTGGTGGACAGACCCCTTGGCACCCACCAGCGCAAATGCCTCAAAATTCATTTCAACAAGTATCGTATCAAGGTTTTGGTCAACAAAATCCTCAAGCGTTTTATTTTCAAAACAACCCCTATCTGAGTTACCAGCAATAGATTCCTTATGCTGGTGCACAAAGCCCTGTTGCTCAAGCAATTCCATCTTACCGTGGCTATGCTCAACCTGAACTTAATAGATAGTTTCCCTTTGTTGCAACTTTAGAGTTACCAGATTTAAATCGACTAACTAATGATGCAATTAACTATGCTCCTTGGTGGCCAGTGATACCTCAAAAATTACCCTTGGATATTACTAAGTTCAATGGAAACCCTCGAGAAGATTTGTCGACTCATTTCATGACTTATCATTTATGGTGTTCATCAAACTCCCTGAATGATGATTCTGTTCGACTACGTCTTTGCCAGCGTACACTCACAAGTCTGGCTGTAAAATGGTACACTGAATTACCTAGAGCTTCTTTTGATAATTTCATAGCCCTAGCTACTGTATTTTTTACTCATTTCTAATTACCCATCAGATATGAAACTGGAATGAAACTCTTGACCAATTTCAAACAGACTAATGCTACTCACATTTCTGATCATATTCATGAGTGGTGTTATTGTTGTCGAATGGTTAAAACCTTTGTTATAGATCAGCTCCTTGCTGAATGGTTCATTAAGTCCCTGTTACCATCTATAACTGAGGATGTGGCTAAGGGTGGCGTCATCACAAAAGAGGAATTTATCACTCATGCCCAGTATTTATACTTGATTTATACTCATTCTAGCACGCTCTATGAAAAAATTCCTAATGCACCGAGATCTAATTTTACTGTTCCTCCTTAATTAAAGGACTCTCATGCCGGAGACGGCTTGACAGGAACTGCAAACACACATCACACTACTGCATCTGAGCTGCTCTTGCTTTCGGAATCAATGTCATGTCACTTGACAAAGGCAAAAGTGACAAGCAACCTGGAAGTAAGAAAAATGGGAAATCTAAGAAAAATCAAACTTCTAACCCACAGGAAAGATCATCTGATCAATCATTTGGATCTCAGAAACCTCATTATCCATGCACAATATTTAATGAGAAACACTTTGTTAGGGATTTTCCTCACCATGCCAAAGTCTCAAAAATCATCAAGACTTCCCATGTGTTAGCTGTGTTGATAGACCCATTTCCAAATCCAGACATAAACATGGTTGCTACGGATCCAGCTCCTAGTTCCCAAGTGTTAATGTTATTTGTGACAAAACCTTCAATCGATATTTTGGTGTCAACGCGTAATAAATATTATGTTAGCCAGTGCACTGATCAACCTACTACCTCGACAACAAATCCGACTATGAAATCCATACCGCCTACTGCTATTCCTGAATTGAAAATCAAGCCACCAAAGGGAGTAATTCACAAATCGACATATAATCCTTGAGAAATAGCTACACAAAATTATAATGTAGTTGAAGATTTAGCTCAATCCCCTTCAGCTATGTCTGCTCCTGAGGTATTACAAAATCATCCCTCCCAAAAATAGGCTTTATGGTTGACTATTGTTGGAATTGATCGGACTGATTCTAATCTTGTCATCTTTAATCATACGAGCTATGTGTTGCAATTACTAGAATAATTTTCATTCTCCATACAGGTAAATGTTCTCAATCACCTTCTTCATCAGACTATTATTGCTGAGGGAGCATCTACATGCATTATGTCTCTAAATTTTTGGAAGTCACTTGGCTCACCGCGCTTATCACAATCATCAATGACGTTGAAGGCATCTGATGGACGTACATATAAACCTTGTGGTACTATTAATAACCTACATGTTGAACTAGGGGGAAAAACAATGGATATTGATGTTGAGGTTGTTGACAGACCCCTTGACTATAATATTTTACTTCGAAGGCCATGGGTATATGCAATGAATGCAATTGTTTCTACATACTTTAGAATGATTTCCTTTCCACATAAACGAACTATCATAGTCATTAATCAACTATCATTCTTTGTCTTTGCTTCACAGGTAACTGGAAGCGTTTCGTTTCCTCACATACCCTAACCAAAAATTAAGAACATTGGTGTAGTAATATTAAAGGATTACACTCTTATGGGAACCTTTGCATTACCTCCACCCGCGAGGTCGACATAAATTGCAAGTATAGAGACCTGCTACATGGTCTTTTCCACTCTATCTGGCTTAAGGGAGAGTACGGGTGATTCTAATATTTCTACGTTGGATGAGTTTCTGCCGCCCAGCCCTATTGAGCTGGCATAGTAATCAATCTATCTGGCTTGGGCGGAAAATCCAAAATCATTGTTGTCGAGTGTTTGGGTTGATCGTTCCTTAGATTTTGGTACCCCCTTTGATCCTTTTTCCTCAATGTTCTTGAAATATGAGAATATTTTGGAAGCCATGATGTTAGAGGGAGAACCATGGGAAGATTATCATCATTGTTCCCATCTTCCTGATTATGAAGAAAATAATATTAGTGAACTATATCACCCATCCATCAAAAAATTATTTTCGAATTCTTTTCCCGTTAATGAAATCGATTCCAAGAGAAATATATCAAATATTGAAGAAATCATTTCTATTGATATTTCGACCAAACCTGGCATTGTAGAAAATATTCATGTTGGTGTATCTTGTTCTCCATCAGAACTCGAATCATATTTCTCTCTCTTTCATGAATTTCGTGATGTATTTTCTTGGTCTTACGAGGAAATGCCAAGCATAGATACTAGTGTAGTTGAAAACCTATTAATATGTATCCTAATGTCAAAACAGTGCATCAACGGCTTCGTCCAATTCATCCAAAGAAAGCCATTGCCATCAAAGCAGAAGTCGAAAAACTTTTGTGTGTTGGTTTCATATACTTTGTTCCACTAACTGAGTGGGTTTCCAATATCGTTCCTGTCATGAAAAAGAAAGGAACCATTAGAGTGTGCGTCGATTATCGGGATGTCAATCTTGCTTGTCCAAAAGACAACTATCCTACTCCCTTTATCGACAAGATTATTGATGATCATGCTGGATGTGAAATATTTTCGTTCATGGATGGATTTTTTGGCTACAATGAAATCAATATCTGCCCAGATGATCAACAGAAGATAGCATTCATCTGTCCCTGGGGCACATTTTCTTATAGGAAAGTACCATTTGGTTTAAGGAACATCGGGGCAACTTTTCAGAGAGTAATGGAATATGATTTCAACGACATTAAGCACATTTTTCAACAATATCTAGATGATTTACCAGCGCATTCACGAAATTGGACAGATCACCTAGTGCATTTGAGAGCCATTTTCTTACGCTGCTGACACTACAAAATACTCCTCAATCCACATAAATGTGTGTTTTGTGTTGGTTCTAGTCGATTTATTGAATTCGTCGTCTTAAAATAAGGAATTCAAATTGACCCATTGAAGGTTCAGGCCATTCCTGATTTGCCTATGCCATCAAACTTGCTTTACATATAGAAACTTCAAGGAAAGGATAACTTCCTAAGAAGGTTCATTCCAAAATACACTGAATGGATAAAGGATTTACTCGACTATTGAAAAAGGGGGTTCCCTTCCATTGGGACCAAGTTGTGCAAGCTTCTTTTGATGCTGTCAAGGACACCCTTGTCCGAGCATCATTAATGTATACCCCTAATTATCAAAATGATTATTTCCTATATATCGTCGTAGCTGAAACGACCATAGCTATGGTATTGGTCCAAGTAGAAAGTGGAATTGAACATCCAATCTATTATTTGAGTTGTAATCTCAATGATACATAAGTTAAGTATTCATATGTATAAAAGCTTTCCTTGGTAGTTGTTCAAGTTGTCCAAATATTTTGCCATTATATCCTGCTCCAAAAAACAACTATAGTTTCAAATTGCAACCCGATGACTTATATCTTATCACGTCAATTTTTGTGGGGCAAATATTCAAAATGGATTGTAATTTTGCAGGAATTTTATTTGGAATTCATCAAATCCAAGTCAAATAAGTCTTTAGTTTTGGTTGAGCTTCTCCGTTACCTTCCCTCTGATAGTACTGTAGCTATGCCAGAACCATCAATTCCTGATGAGTCTCTGTTTCTGATTGGATCATCTGATCCTTGGTATGGGGATTTCATCATTTATCTCCAAACCCAAACTTTTTGACCTGATACCTCTCGCTCTGAACAAAGACGTATTCAATACCAAGCCAAATATTATCTGATCGTTAGTGATACATTTTATTGTTGTGGTGTGGATACCATTTTAAGGAGGTGCCTCACTCATGAGGATGCCAAAAAAGTGTTAAATTATTGTCATGCTGGGGCATGTGGTGGACATTTATCTGGATATGCTACCGTGCAGAAGATACTCTGCACTGGTTACTTTTGGCCTACTATTTTTCGAGACTGCATCCTCACGGTCAGAAGTTGTCATGCATGCTAGATTTTTTTTGTAAAATCTGCAAATCGCCAGCACCAATGCATCATTTTGTCTCTGTGGGACCATTTTCGAAATGGGGTATTGACTTCATGACTTGTAACCCTTGTTCGTCTCGGGGGCATGGTTATATTATTGTCGCAGTCGAATATTTTACCAAATGGGCTGAAGAAATTCCTACATTCAACAACACGGGACAGAGAACTGCATTATTTTTCTTTAATCACATTATTGCATAGTTTGGGGTCCCACAGGCTATATTTACAGATCATGGGAATGATTTTCACAATCACATGATGGCTGAAGTAACTGCCAAGTTAAGATTGTCACATGATAATTCTACTCCTTATTATCCACAATCAAATGGAAAAGTTGAGGCTATCAACAAAATTCTTAAACGTATGCTTCAATGAATGATAGGATTTCATAAAAGAAACTAGAATTTGATCCTATACTTCGCCTTTTGGTCGTATCGAACCTCGGTGAGAAACACAACTAGCTTTACTCCTTTTCAATTGGTTTATGGTCTGGAAGCTATCTTCCAATCGAATGTGAAATACTGTCATTAAAACTTGTGATTGACTTGTTACCTGACACCTCAGAAGAAGAAGCGTGTCTCCTTAACCTCATCCATCTTGATGAAATGCGTCATGAAGCCCAATTGGCCAACTAGGTGCATAAGAGACTCATAAAGGCACAATACGACAAAAAATTCTAGCCTCACATTTTCTTAGAGGGCGACTTGGTCCTTCTTTACGATCAAGAAGTTGATATAATAGGTACAGGAAATTTTTAGCCATTATGGCATGGCCCCTATATTGTAAAAATATTTCTTGCTAAGGGTGCCTATGAGTTGGTTGATTAGGATGGAATTCTATTGGCGCAACCTAGAAATGAGTTGTATTTGAAATGTTATTATGCTTAATCATGAGCATAGTAATTTTTTGTATTATATTTTATATATATGTTGTTGATTTTCATTCACTATCTTAATTTGTTTTTAGAGTTTTCTTGATGTTAGTAATCCACTTTACATTTCATCGCAGATGTCTGAATCTTCAGAACCCTTTGTTGGATATCCTGATGGTGCTAGTCGTAGTACGCAAAATCTATCCTCTGGAGCATGGGCCATTTTTTCTCCGAACAATGAGTTAGTGAGTTTTCAATGGATTTGTATTGGTATATCAATGAAAAATATCGCTGAGTATAGCGCGTTGATCGAACTTTTCTCTGATGCCATTTCATTTGGTATTAACCGTATCATCATAAGGTTAGACTCACAACTAGTGGTATTACAACTTACTAGTTTTTATACTATTATAAATCCAACATTGCATAGGTTGTTCCTTAGATTTAGACTTTTTGGAAAGACACTTTGATTTTATTCAATATCAACACATTTCCAGAAATTTGAACACATTGACTGATTCATTAGCTAATCAAGTTTTAGACAGACATTTGCAACATATGTAAAGAAAATATTCACATCATTGAATAGGATTGCACAATAAACATAGGAAAACATTGAAATCATATAGAAAGATAGTTATATGTTTTTACAAAATTTGTGCCCAAGACACATTGGTCATATGACCTCAAAATGTATGCAAAATTTCATAAGTAAACTAATGGTGCTCATGGTAACATGCTATAGATCTAGATATCCTACAAAGTAACCGCATCTAGCAGTTAGGAACCCCAATAGTGTGTCACTGCAGTAGCATAATAAGCTCCTCGATCCGGAAATATGGAATCCCGAAGGTCAAACCCTCTATGTGTTGCTGAAGTTCAATCAGAGTCTCAACCATATCAAGGTCCTGAAGGACTACTCTCCCGATATCCCTCTCTGTTGGTACATCTACATTACATCAAACATTTATTTTAGCCTTGGGAAAACATCAAAATACAAAAAAATTGTATAAACCTTAGGAAAATCAAAAACATCGTCAAAAAATTCTTACCTATTGCACCCCACTAAGCACCTTCTGGTAATGCTAAATCTGGGTCCCTTCAAAAATCGATGCATGTGTATGCATAATCATCGATGGCGACAATTTGTCACTAGAACCAGGCAAAGAATGTAGTCAAGAACACAACAGTAGATTGTTCTGCATGCCGACTCATGAGTGCTACCCATCTCTGCATCTGAGGATCACTAGGACTAGCTATATCCAGTGTCACATGTTGTGGCTACATCAGTGGAATCCATTCCAAGGAAAAGAATATAAGGATGGAACCATAACTGAAATTCTTCTTCCTTCCTCCCTTTTCTTTATTTATTTGTTCCTTTATCTGAGATAGAATAGCTTCAGACTAGTTGAAGATTGTTGGCTCCATACACTCTAGCATGTAATGCATATACGATCTATTCGCTACATGCAGTGTAATGGTGCCGACAACTTTTGCGATCATAAAAAGGATAGTTCTCAAGCACAAATTTCTAACATCCTTGATGTTAATCTTTCCATCTTTTCTTGGCTCTGACACTGGATAGCAATATTGCAAAACATAATCTCTCATTGTCTCTCCTCCAACAACAGACCCTCAGAGCAAAATGGTCAAGCCTCTCTTCGACAAACCTGTGAGAAAGTAAACATCCTCAACTGTTATAGGACCAACTTGGTTCTTAATATGAAATGCCTATATAGTTTTATCCCATGCTCGAACTAAGAACTCCAATAGTTCTATTTGTTGCCTCATCCCAGATAATTTGAAGTACTTAAGCAGTCCACAATCTCTTAGGGCTCTTACTGTATGCGGATCATATAAGGCAATCATATCATGTTCTTCATTTTATCTTTCCCTCCATGTAATCTTCATTATAATCCGATGGAAACCTGAAATACAACCATGAGATCCATTAGATTCCATTCATTTCAAACATTTAGGTCAATTTTGGGCATAATGAGAAAATCAAAAACTTGAATTATGCCCAACATACTCCCTAACAAGAGACGGTGCTTTGCATATGCAAGTACGCTTCATTGTACCTGCTATGCAATGCAGGTTTCGACATTCAGGGGTGTGTTTCCCTCTTTTTGGGCATAATTTACTCTAGGGGCCTTAAAACCCTAAAAATTTGCAGAAATTGGAAATGAAATGAATACTAAAGGAAAGAGGAGGTTCATATCACTAACCTGGATCAAATGGCGACGAAAATAATCCACGGAAATGATCACAATCAACAGTGGAAGTTCGGGGGCAAAATCAGGTTCGGAGCTCCAAAATGCAAATGGTAACTATGGAATGGTAAAAATGAATAGTGAAACTACTTTTAATCGTCATTTAATTACTTGCAAGTTAAATTTATTGCTATGACTATAGTTTTATTATGTTTTTTATCATGAAACGGGTATTTTTAATCCATTTGATGTTGTTATGAACAAGATATACAACTAATGAATAGATTAGTTGTGCAAATTTATTTCAAAGAATGACTTGACCACAAAGCATACTTTTTGTCCTTATTTTTTGAGCTTTGTTAAAAACAAAAAAGGATTTGAAGCACACTTTTATCTTTTTTTTGAGCTACGATAACAGCGAAAAAGGAACCCCTGGAGTCTTCTTTCAACTCTTTTCAGACTCTGATAATGTGAAAATATTGTCAAGCACTTGTCTTTTCGAGCTCGTAAAAGTAAATGAATTGATATCTACTCATTATAAGTTTAACCCTTTTTTGGACTGAGATAGATTATTTACGAAAAAGGAATACCTTGGTTAAACATGACCAAAGAGGTTCTCTCAGATATTATTTTACACTTTTTCAAATCTGAGTGACAGATTTATGAAAAAGTACTTATGGATTTTTCTTTCATCCTCTTTTTCAAACTCTCTAAATATGAAAAAGGACTGGGTTATCACTGTTGTTAAGCTTGTTAAAACATAAAATAGTGCCAGGCTTGTAGATCATGGCAAGGATCGAGTTTCATTCATCGCTAGACTCATTAAATTATTAAATAGCGATACATTATTCGCTCGAAGGGTTGAATTATAGATCAAGCAAATGTTATCCTCCTCAAGCTTGTCAAAAAATAAAGAGGTACTCGTCGACAAATGACCGAGCAAAATTTGGGAAAAGTGAGAAAAAATTCTTTATGGTAGCAAGTTGCTCTTGTAAAAGGTTTTCTATATAATAAATATTGAAGCCAGAGATGACAGCAGCTGTGGTTTTCTCCCGATTTGGGTTTCCACCTTAAATCTTGGCATTCATGTGTGTGATGCTTTATACTATTGTTTACTGCTCATAACTTCTGATTATCAAGCCTTATTCATAACTGATAAATCTGTTTAAAAGACTGATTCTCTAAATCTGAAAGATAAATCAGTATACACTAGTTTCCTTCTATATTTCCACATGCATACGCTAGTTCAGTTCATAAAAACCGCCTATGGAAATCTGCTCAAAGAAAAAGTAAAAATTTTTCAGTCAGCTCTAAATACTGATTCACCCCCCCCCCCCCCCCCTCTTAGTATTTTTCCCAACACCTCTATGTCTACTTTTTCCATTTCATCAATGTCACTTTGAGTAAAAATAGTAGGCTTTTCAAAATTATGTACATCTAAATTATCTAAATCATCTATTTGACAAAAAAATAAATCTATATCACAAGGTGATTCTATGTTACAGTCATTATCGATTTGACAATTTTGAAATTCTTGCTCATTATTCAAAAAATGATAAATTTTCTCATCCTCTGAAAAATTTTCTTAATATGTCACATTATCAGGAAGAATAGGCCTATGTCTGATCTCAGTAGTGTATTTTTGCAATGGTGAAAAAGGAAATTTACAACTGCTGGCAAAAGTTGCTAAGAAATGGGCCTGTATATTCTGATTTCGAGGGATGATAGCAAAATTACCTTCTAACAATTCCTCAAGCAATTCCAATATTGTTTCTCTGTATCTTGCAAGTCTGGGGTTGTGAACTGAATATTCTGCGTTTATTTTCTTTATAACTAGTTTAGAATCACCCATGACCATTATTCTTTTTCATCCCTTTTTTCTAATAATTTGCAAACCTAAGACTAAAGCTTCGTATTCAGCCATGTTATTGGTGCATTTGAAGTTTAATCTAAAGGCATGTCCTTCAGAATGGCTTGTTTCAATATTTGTAATCCAAACACCCGCTCCAGCTCCAAATTTATTAACAGATCCATCAAAATCTAAATGCCACAAAGCTTCATGACCAATATAATCATCCATGATTTTAAGTTTTTTATCAGTAAGTTCAGTTGGATTTTCATTTTGATCAGAGTTACTAAGAATAAAAGAATCAAGATCAGTGGGAGTAGCATAAATTGGATAATTTGTAGGTCTGTCTGCACTACTGATCATGTACTTCATCAAGGTTTCTCTGTAAATATTTTTAGGCTGTCCACATACCGAGATAGTTGCATAACTCATATCAAGTTGTAGAGATCCTTGCAACTTTTCCCCCATGAGCGAGAAAGAAGCATGCCATACTTTGGTGGGATGTCAGCTACTACAACATCCATGATCATACTCTTACTAGGATATTGGACTAGGTTAGCACACAGATCTTTAATCAAACCTATACATTGAACTTTAGATGAATCAAATGAGAAGAGGTCCTTATAGTGTCTGGTTATGTATAGATTAAGAGTTTCAATTATAGCTCTAGGCATTAAATTGTGGGAAGCTCCTCTATCTAGCATAGTATTGTGTAATATTTGGTCATGTATAGTAAGACTTAAATAAAATGGGGGTACCGACCCATCTAAATTCTTTCCATCTACATTAGGACCAAAAATCAATTTAGGCCTATCTTCATTCATGTTAATTGTATCTTCATTCTCATTCACATTCAATGCATCAGAAATCATAGATCTATACAAATCATTTTTAGCTAGTTCTACTAAGGGAACAACTATTTTTAACTTGGATATTTCAGACTGCATATTAAATGTTGGCTGAGATCTAATGGCTTGAATAACTTATTCTTTGGGAACTGTGGTTTGTGATGAATTTTCTTGAGTTTCTACTATTTTACCTTTGTTCTGCGTTTTTCTCTTGTCTTATGTCTAAGTTTCCTGGTTTCTCTATCTTTAACTGTTTTTTCAGAAATATTTTGAGGATTAGCAAAATTCTTATCAGTTTTAGGATTCTCAACAGAAGGTTTAGGATCTGATATCTTAAAGTCAGTAGGATTCTTTATTGGCTCAATGATTTTTGTTGAATTGGTGGCTTTCGGATTATTAGCTTTTGGAACATCTTTAGAAGATTGAGCCACCTCGTCAGTAATATCTACAATATTTGGGCCTTGCTTATTTTTAGGACTGGTCAGGTTTGAACTCTTTTTGTTATCTGTAGGAAGAATTTGCAAGAACTTTGATTTAGAAGTATCAGTCTTCTTTTTCTTTTGTTCTTGTTTGTTCGGAGCATTATTCTTTATGACAGGTTCATTGGTTTTCATGCTCCTAAGGTTGTATTGACTGTGAATTTCGTTTATTGCAAAATCATAACCTTGTTTATAATCATAGGATTCTATGGATTCTACTTTGAACTATTGAAGTTCAAAGAGTTCCTGGTCCTCCTGGGTGAGGAAAATGGTATTGTTTTCATCAATCCCCATAACAATGTTGATGTCTTCGTCCTCGTCAACACTGTTTTGTGAGATTTTTGCAAAGTTTTCTTAGAATGGGGTTCTTATATTTTGATCAGGGGAAGGTTCTTTACCTTTCCAAGGGTTTCTATTTTTTCTGTAATTGGGATTCTGGATCTGGGATTGGTTCTCCTGTTGTGGTTTTCTTTCAATTTGATCCAGTCTATCAACTACCTTTTCTAGTGCTTTAGTAATGAAATCAAACTTACCATCTAAGTGAGATGCTTTTTCTTTAATAGTAACCCTTCTTTTGTTTCTCAATTTGGCCTTCTTTGCAAGTATGTTGATTTCTACACCTACAGTGTTTTGTTGCATTTGTTCTAAAGTATCTGCATCCCTTTCCCTAAGTTGGTAAGCCATGTCTACATCAAAGCAATCAGGGAATTTGAGTAGCATGGAATACGGGGTGGGTTTAAGGTCTGGGGGAATGGCATTGTAAACACTGTTATATTTTGTGTAGAAGTCTTGGACAGACTCATTTGGGGCTCTCTTGACAGCATCAGACTCAGATATCATTTTCATAGGGTTCTTATTTTTCTCCCATTTATTTAGGAAGGCTCTATGGAATGCAGCTAGGTATGCTATGCTACCAACTCCTAAACATTTAAACCAGGTTTTTAATTCTCCAATTAGGATTTGAGCAAATAACATCATTTGGACATCAGTTTCATCTATCTCATAGACTTCCCAGAAATCATTCATTCTAGTAGTATGTTGCTGTGCAGTAATCTATGAAAGATTATCAAACAGTGGAATATATTTTTGATAGTTCTGGGGCATGTCATGAATTTTCTGAGGTAAGAACAAGGGTGCATATCGGGCTGCCATGGCTTGGATTTTAGCTGAAGTGGGAGGTACAGTAGTAGTAGGGATAGTGCTGGTTACTGCAATGGATGTACTTAAAGAGCTCGGAAAAGGGGATGAAAAAGAAGTAGTATGGCTAATGGTAGTTGTAATGGGCTGAGTAACTGATGAATATACAACTTTGGGTTGCAAGGGCAACTCAAGGATAAATGGATCGGTTGATGAACTAGCAGTGGATTGTGGATATGATGAGTATATGATTCTATGGGGCAGATGAAACTCAGGGCTTATGGGCTCTTGAGGTGATTGACAATAGAATCAGTAAATGAGGTGGCAACATACAGAGTAGAATCTGATGCTGGAAAGACTATTGTATATAGCTCAGAAACTGGGGGTTTAAATTTAGACAAAAAAAATTGCTAACTTAATAGCTTCTTCAATGTCTTTAACTTTCGAGACACTTACCCTTTTTACTGGACTTTTACTTTCAGTTTGATCTGATTTAGTAGGAACAAAAATAATTTTATTTTTTTCACTCACATAAGAAGTAAAAACTGGATCTAAATAAATTTCTTTTAAATCTGATTCAGATTTTGTTCTAAATAAATATTTTTCAAACTTTAAGTCAAAATCAATGTATGATAAGCTTACCAATTCTTTGGGTAAAGAAACAGCTCTTCTCAGAGGTATCTTAGTTTCAGAACTATCAATTTGTTTTTTCTTCTTTTTTCCTATCTGGTCCGGATTGTCTACTATTTCTGGAGGATTAGGATCAGGGTTGGATCTACTGTAGTAGACTTTCTTGGGAACCAGAATGTTTATTGGGTAAAATACCCACAACCTTTACACTCAATCTTAAAGTAGAAAAGATATAATTAAAGATCTTCCTTCAAGATTAATCTTAAAACTGGAGAGTGGTTATTTCCCCAGTATGGTCGCCATTATGTTATCACCCTAGTAATTCTCAGGTTGTGGGATGAGGATTTTTGTAGTTAAGAAAAACAGGGGTAACCAAGAACCACTTTGGGAATTTAGGATCTAGCCTTCCTGAACTCCGAAGAGGGATCTCTCCTAAAGATTTAGATTTGTTTTGGTAAAGGGTTTTGGGCTAGCTATGAGTGATAGTGGGACTTGTTTTGTAAGAGTGGTGGGAATAAAAAGTGTTTCAAGGTAAACCAAGAGGATCTACAAGAACATTGGGCTATGGAGTCAAATTTCTAGGCAAGCAGAGATAGGAAATAGGACTTAAATATGCAAATGTACTAAGGGCAGGATAGATGACCTTCTAAGGCTTTTGAATAGGCTTTGTTGATGGAATGGGTGAAATCTAAACAAAAGGGAACTTAAGAATCCTTAAGTTATAGAAACTAGGATTGAAGGAGGGGATCAAACTGGGACCTAGAGAAATTAAGATTTCTATATTCCGGTTATCAAGCAGAAACATAAAAATGCCAACTAGTTTAAAATAGGGAGCTTATTATCACTAATCCTGTTTAATTTCTCCTTAGTTGATCATTAAAGAATAGAAACACATTAAATTAATGTATGTAAATTTTTAAAGAAAAACGTTGAAAACATGAAAAAGACGAGACTTATCTTGTCACCACAAGAATCCTTAGTTATGATGTCTCTAATCTCGTTTCCAGTCTGCTGCTTCACTAATTGACTATAGTAGTCTTGAGAAATTTTATTCCACCTGAATACTTCAAATAATGAAGTATTTATACACATAAATGGTTTACAAAATATCTCAAAGTTTGAGATAATGTTTTAAGGAAAAATAGGAAATGTAACATAAGAAGAGGGACAACAGCAAAACAGTTTGCAAGTTGTCCTCTTTTACAACGAAAAATAAAACTAATTATTCTAATTTACAAGACTTTTGATGTGCTGTGAGCATTGCTGGCATTAGGTGCATCTTCTCATGGAAGGTGGTTGTAGAACATTCCTTTCTTTGACTTTCAACTCTGATACTCTTTATCTCTATTTTTCACTGTTTCACTGCTGTAATTGAAAAATAACCAGTGGTAAAAATTTGATTTTACTGATACACTTTGACCCTAATACACTTTGACATTGATTTTTTCACCATAAAGTAACAGTAGAGTATGATTTTCATGTGATTTTCCTGCCCTTTACCTGTCAAATTCACATCAGATATGTGAATTCTTACCACTGTTCAGCAGTGGGGATATTCATATTCTTCAATTTTCTATAGCTTTCATCAACTTCTGTATATTTAGCAAAGTTTGGCTTTACTATGAACATATGCTTGATTTCATTTTCCGAAAAGAACAAATTTTAAAAATATTGAAGAAGTACTTTGCCACTTGGAGATCCTTGTGGCAAAGGCTTTTTAGCTTGCTCCTTAGCATCAGCTCTGATTTTCTGGTCATAATCCTTCTGTGGCATTAATTTGTCATTCAATGCATGAATGTCTGGTAAAACTGCTTTTGATAATACTTTGTATTTGGCCCAAAATCTTGTGATGGCCAAGTTCATATCTTTATGCCTATCTTCCAAATTATTCATCATGTTTCTCTTATTCAGGATTTTCTTAATTTGAAGGATGGCCTCTGTTCTGTCAGCAATTTTCAACTCTTCTAATTCTTCCCTGTTTTTGCTATTCAAAAATGATATGAGTTGAACTGCTTGTGGTGGCTTATTTTCAATTTCTTTATTGGTTTTATCAATTTATGCATTTGCAGCTTGTACTAATTCTTTCTGCTCATATATTATCTGAATAGAAGGCCATTGTGAATGAATTCCTTCAATGATTTTTGTCCATAAATGATTTTTTATGTAGGCAACCTGATCTGTAATATTCACCTGCTGTTGAAGAATTCTCACTTGTTCTTGTAATCTATTAGCCCTCTGTTCATGTCCTTTGGAAGTAATTAACGCATCATGTCATTTTCCAGATTTTTAATGGTGTTTTTCAAACTGAGTATTTCTTTATCTTTGAAAGACATATTTTCCATAGCTCTGATTATTGCAACTTTGTCTTCTATTGTGTTTATCTGTGAGGTTGATGAAGAAGAGGTGGAGATGTCATGAGAAGTGATTGGCACTGTAGTTTCCAATGCTCCTTATGGTGTCAAGTGTTCTGCCAATGTAGATGGAACAACTGTACTTACAGTTGGGATCACCGTAGGAATGAAAACCTGTTGAGCTTTCTTCAGATTTTCATTTTCTTGCATGAAAGCTTCTATTTTTCTTTCCATTTCTTTTATATGGGCTATCATTTTAAAAACAAGTTGTTTCAGTTCATCATTTTCTGTCTTCTATTGAATAATTTCTTTTGCCTGGGGATTTTCACTTTGAGGCAATTTTAGCTATTTTCTGAGGGCAGCTATGTCTTCATTTTTCTGTTTGATTATAAATTTTGCCCCTTCAATTTTTGCTGGGTCAACTCCTGCGTCAATTAATATATCCTCCAATGCTTTGATTCTTAAGTTATTTGCATATAATGAGGCTTTATCCAATTTCATTTGAGTTTGAAGGTTTATCAATGTTTTCTCAATCTTGATAGAATTCATAGTCTTATTGACTATTTTAGAATATATAATCTCTATATTTCTCCTATGGAATGCTATTTGGTCCAATTCATGGACAACATCTGCATCAACTTCAAGGTCTGTCTTTGAATAATCTACAACTGTTTTTGGATCAGCCGCTGTAGGCTTGAGAAATGACATCACCAATTTGCTTGAAGAATAATCAAAAGTTGAAAGGAGTCTATCTTTATTCCTAGGCTTTTCTTTAAGGAACTTGGAATATGCTTCAGTTTTTATTTCTTCATTATTTTCTTTGATTTTTCTGAACCTGATTTGAATATCTGACTCTGTGTTGTCAGGTCCTTTAGAAGAAGGGGGCATATCCACCTTTGTTTGTTTATCCACCATGACTGTGTCTTTTGTTGTACTCCAAGTTGGACATTTTGAAGCTCTTTGAATGTTTCAGTTACTATCCTTGTTACTTCATCATCAGTTTCATGACCGTTGTTATCTTCAACGTTAATATCTTTATCCCTTTCTTCATCAGTCAATCTACTTTTCTTACTATAGGGAATTCTCAATCTCTTATCCTGAATAGTTTCAGCTGTGAAACTATCTTCCTTTCTACTTCTTTTATGAACAATTTTTGCTTCTTTGTTCATTGTAACCACCTGTGTTTGATCAACCTATTTATCCTTTCCATTATTTCTCTGCATGCCCTGTGAGTCATCATCAAATAAAGTATTTGGTTCCCATTCAAGTTTATTGGCATATTTTTCAATTTGGGGCTTGGGATCATGCAAGAAGGCAGACAACTTGCATTTCAATCTTATCATGCTTAAAATACCCTGAGTATCATAATTCCACATAAAAATATATGGGAATTTATACTCTTTCAACTTGACATTAATTTCATTTGCTGTTTCTCTGTTGTTCACAATGAATGGCCAAACTTGATTTTTCAATTTGAACTGAGTCTTTTTCCTAGAGGCTATGAAATTGACTTCATCTGCATTCAATAGCTGCCTCGAATATTCTAAAGAAAATATCCTTTTTGTCACAAATCTAGGCAATTTATATGGGGGCAAGAGTGCACCATATACTCTGATCTCTGTGAAACTCTTGTATAAGTACCAATCCCCTATTTTATAGCTCTCAGATAGTTGTAAGATCCTCTTTGTTTCTTCAATAATTCTAGGGGTCTGTTCTTTATTCAGTAAACTCATAGTAGGTACTAAAATCAAGTCATTGAAATCTGGATAGTTGTATTCCCTATTCCATTTTCTCAGAATTGATGACCAAAACACAAATGAAAGTACATTCCCTTCTAGATCTATCTTCTGAAACTCAATAGGAAACTTGTCTACTTGATAATACAAAAAGAGATGAAGTAGATATGAAGTATATCTAAAGACTCCTTCTTCTGATAATCTGGACAATTGGTAGTGCATGTTTTCTGCAATGAACTTGGCAAAATTGTACACAATGGATGGAGACTGACCAGGACTCAAAGTAGACAGAAAACCTAGGATAGCAACATCAGTGAATTCATCACTGTTATATCCAAGTATGAATGATAGCATGGAGACAATCTATTTGGTTTCACTTGGAAAATCAAAAGTATCAAATGGAGGATTGAGCTTAGGGATATCAACTTGTTTGGGACAAAAATTCTGGAAGACTTTGAACTTAGAAGTAAAATCAAGTTCTAAGTAAAGCTGAGTTAAATCCTCTATTGACAATGAAGCAGCATTGGGGTCAGGGTTTAGTTGCAGCATAAAGTTTATGGATTATGCATTGATATAAAATATGACCTCTCTGTCTTTATTGACAATGAACCTTTGGTCTAGAAGATAATAGGATTGAAACAATCTGACAAAATCAAGAGCTAAATGAGTAAGAGGGACAATGTACTTTATCATATTGGAATCCCAGACTGGTATATCTTTATCACCTTTCTCTATAGATTTCCCAAAACACCAGTTATAGACATCAAGTAAATTGAATTCTACTGAAGGGTCTAGTATTCTGTAATCAAGGTCAACCAGAGGACTATTTTCTTGTGAAGTAACTGGAGGTTGGACAGGCCTGACAACTTCTATGGAATAAGCTATGAGTGCAGGGGTGGGTTTATCAAGTTTAGAAGACTCGGGCTGAGGGATTTTAGCAAAGGCCTTCTTCCGAGGTTTTGGGCCTCCTAATTTGGGGGTTACTTGTTTCTTTGTCATTTTTCAACTAAATAGAGCAAGCTTAGACTGTTTGCTGAGTTCCTCTATTGGAAACAAGGGAATTTTGGAGAATTTCTCTGGTAAAATATGGTTCTGAGCAGAGTGTTAGGTGGAAAGAGGGTTTTAATTCTCAGAAGAAAGGCTATGATCAATTCCAATGGTGAAAATGACTAGGGAATGGATAAAACTTGCAAAAACGGAAATGAGGGATTTTGGGGAAAATTTGACAGAGTTTCCCCTATACTTTGGATGTTTTTTGCAATTTTTGTATGGGCAATTAGGATAATTTACAGGAAATAATTTATAAACTAGTGCTTTTCCTTTTGAAAATTGATGCTTTTCTGGTTAAGTTTAACGAAAAATACCTTTAAAAGGTATAATTGTGGTCGAAGATGTTTCACGATTGCGTGCAGTCTTCAATTCTGATGAACTAGGCTATCAGAGGACACTTTGGCTCTCCATGGTTGAATTGCAGGGAAAATGTCTTATTCATTGGTCACTGGTCTACTGTCAGGTTTGTAAATGGCACTGGGAGGCTTGGTAATGGGCTCGCAAAGGTTTTCAGGGTTTTAAAAGGTGAAACAGGATGAAAATGAGACTCTGCGGGGTTTCAAAGTTTTACAAGCGCGAAATAGGTGAAAATTAGATAAAAACCATAAGTTTTATGAATAAACCATAGTTTAAACCATATTTAAATCATATTTAATCATAGGTTGGGTGGGAGTGGTTTCAGAATACCACTGGGCGGTATTTACGCAGCTTCAGAGTGTTAAGCAGTAAATTAATTTTCGAACGTGATCCAATTGTTTTGTGACATGTCACCATAGGGTGGTTTGGGAAAACCACCCATATCACGCGACTTTTCCAAAACATTGGTCGTTTACATTATGGGCGCGATATGAGGTATCGACCGTCGGATCTAGCTTTGGAAAGCGAACGATCACGATCAAAAGGAAAGGAGCGGGGAAATGAAATTCATCGAGTTCCTTTTGGACCATAGGATCTTTAAATGAAAGAAGATCGGATGCTTATAATTCTACACGATGGGGGAAGGAATGGAAATGTATGAAAATATCGCATTGATTTCTAACCGTTGGATTAAATGAGTGGAGGTGATTGGAGGGCTGACATTAATCCCGATAATAAAAAGGAATTGGTCAATTTTTATACAGAATCAATGGAAAAATGATCGGGAGAGGTTTGAAACTAGGATTTAGCTGAGGTTAAGACTTGCAGTTAGGGGATATGGGGTATATGTCGGGATTTTTTCTCAGGTTATGGTTTTAACCTCGGTTAAAGGGAATTGGGAGAGAAACAAAGGGATAGTTTAACCTTAGGTTAGGGAGTCGGGGAAGTTGAATATGCAAGGAGATGGGGTTATTTCTTTTGAATTTTAGTTGAAATGAAAATTCGGGAAAATTTTACTTTAAAACACATATAAAACATGTTTTAAAGGTTTTTTCATATATTTTTATTATATGGTTAATTAAACCAGGGTGATTTAACTACTATAGGGGCGGGATATATATATATATATAAGGATATTTTTAGCCAAAGGGGGTATAATGCGGGTGTTTTATTAAAACATGTGGGAATTAAATACTTCGGCTAAAATTATAATAAGTGGGTTTTTGGGTTATTTATATAAAAAGGAGTTATATATTATAGGAAAAGGTCATTTCTATAGGGAGTTAATATATAAATTAAAGTTAATATGATAATAGGACAATGTACTCAAAACACATAAACATAACAAAGTAAAGTGAATTTCATAAGATAACTTGCATTGATCTTATCACTTAACTTATGATATAATGTTATTTTGAGGACTTAATGTTTTCAAATGATGTAGGAAGTTAATTAAATGGGAATTATAATGCCTTTAAGTAAAAAAAGAAGTTTTACTTAGGATCATTCAGGGGAATGAATGCATGAATTGTAAATGATGTGAGGTTAGCGATTAATATAGACAGTCCACACTTTCAACTGATTAGTCATAGAGCCTTGGGTCTAGTCCCAACAAAATTCAAGGAAATGACTTGAGCTTTTCTGACTGATAGTTTAGAATGTTTCATGACTATGGGAAGGTAAAGTTTGTTATTTGGCAGCCCATGATGAATGATATTTACATTGAGATTTTTCACCTTCTTCTACCTACCCTACTTACCATGCTAACATTTCTTTCTTCCTTTGTAGTGAGGTGCATTTAAACTAGCAACCTTCACAACATTTATTTTTTCTGAAAGAAAATAAAACTATCTAATTCTACACTTATTTCATCCATGAATCCAGATTAAACTGTTGGATTCACTTTATTTCTCTACCTAACTACTGAATTGTCATGATTAAACTGTATGACAAATCATTATTCTCTATCTACAACAAGTGAAATTGAAAAATGACAAGCTAAGATTAAACTGTTTAACTCATCATGGACTATGGCATTTATTGACACTCTACCATAGTAAAAAAAAAAAAGTAGTGGCATTTATGCTTGCACACTTTCATGTTTTGTTCATTTTTCTTTTGGGGTCTTTTATTTTTTCTAAGTCCTTTGAATATTCTTTTAGGACTTTTTACCTTCTTTTTGATTTTTTGATTTTTTTGATTTTTTTGATTTTTTTACACAAATATATGAATACAACTTGCAAAAGGCAAAGTGTGTATAGATTTACAAGATTATAAACAGTCAAGTCAAAATTATGACCACTATATTATAGGTTGCTAACAATTCTCAAGCTATGAATACAAAATTAGATATTGGAACCTTACTCATGAATTTTCATTCATTTTGATTGGGTTTTGCTTACATATGCAACATTTCGATTTACCATCTCTCATACTTTTAGATCAGTTGCCTAAAATGTGTGAGATTTAATTGATTTTATAGATTAAATATTATTTTCTTTCTTAGTATTAGTTTTAGAATGATTGTGTAATTTTTTCTTTTGTAAAAACATTTCAATAGGAAAGATTTATCTATTTTCCAATTGGATTAACTTTGAGGCAATAGAGCTCACAATTATTTAGTTTCCTTTCATGTTTTTTCATTTACTTTCTTATAATAGAATTATCAATTAATTGTGTCAATGGATGTTCTCAAAGGTCATTTCAAGAAGATGATTATGAACTAAATGATTGAATGTATAATTCATACAGTTATTGTGTTTTTTCCTCTGCACATTTTACTTGCTTTCTAGGAACTTAGAAACTAAGGTATAATTGATTTCTTACACAACATCTCAAGAGGGTAATAATTCACAGTGAATGTTGGAGTAAATCAAACATACATTGGTTGTTCACAGTTAGCATTACATTCTTTTACATCTGCCTTTAGATTCTCATTTAGTTGCATCACTGATATTCCTAAAGGTTATTCCAAGAAGTTGATTCTATCATATTTCAAGACTGAACGATTGAATGTTTAATTAATGCAATTACTGAGTTATTTTTTGCATACTTTACTTTATTTTCTAGATCATTTGGTATAGTCGGTTACTTAACATCATATCAAGAAGGTGACACTTCATATTGAATGATGGAGTAACTAAATATACATTAGTTGTTTTCCTTTACATGTTTGAAATGCTTTCTTAGATTAAAATTTCAACTCCTACAAGTGTGATTGCGCACGCTATATTTTCTTTTGAATTCCGTTTCTTTATTTTTGTTATTTGACTTCATAGGTTAGTTGAATTTAATTTTCATTATTTGATTTCATAGATTAGATGAATTGGATTTTTTTATTTTGTAGTTAGATTGATCTAAATCGAAAGAAAGTTTCTAGCACATACAATGCACGCATGCTTCACAAGCTTACAAAACCCCCAGGTTGACAAATTAAATGACAGGAAATCACTTTTCCTCAACACTTATCATGATTGAGGGCTCTTTCGAAGACCACCGTATTGCATTGCAAACCATCGAAGTGGCTAAGAGCTGTACCAAAGCTCAATATGACCAAAACATCCACCATCGTACTTTTCACGAAGGCGATCTTGTTCTAGTGTATGATTAGGCTCATGATGTCCTCGGTCATGGGAAGTTTGACTCATTATGGCTAGGCCCTTACATCATTAGTAAGGATTTGGGAAAAGGGGCATAAATTCTAGAGGATTCTGAAGGCCACCCTCTTCTTAATCCTCGTAACACGCTCTTTCTTAAGAAATTTTACCCTTAGCATTTCCACTTTGAAATGCACATTTTATGTCTTTCAGGTAGATAGATTTTACTTTTGGTGATTTGATACTTCGCCCGGAAGCATTTTTTTCCAAGAAGGGTCACTTCACCACTTCTCAAAATTGAATTTATTCACATGCGACACTAGTACTTAGGGCACCATTTTTCCTTAATACTTGTCGACGCTTGTTTTGATTTTTGTCATGAGTTACCATATTGTACTCATATTTTTATCATCCCCACCGAGCCTCTTCTGTGCCGAAGCATCATCAATTCACCCTTGTTTAGAGCATCTGAGTTGAGTCATCATTACATCCATGGAGTCTGTCCCGAGTCCCTTTTGTTTCCCATCACAGTATTTCATCCTTCATTTCTTTCTACCTCTCTCGTGTTTCACATTTTGGCCCCCAACCATACTGTCCCCTATCCCCTCCAGAGTCGAGTCAATAGCTGTCAGGTCATATGTGCCCTTTATGTTATAACAAGGGAAGTCATCAAACTGCTACTCAGTACCCCCCATTCTACCATCATCCATAGTGTCAGTCTATCATTATCTCTACTATTATCCCTCGTTCCTTTGTTCAGAATCCCTTATTTCCTCACCTATGGCAGACCGCCTTCTGTCAACATCAGCTTATTCATTCCAGAAGACAGGTCTAGAGGGCAGTGTACCTTGGTTCCATCTTCCACTCTTGTTTGGTGCCTTGGTTCAGGCAAAGGGACCCTTTATTTCCCTTTGACTTCATTGTTTCTTAGTTCCATCTCCTTAGGGCATGATCGAGATCTATATACTTGATGGTTCAATGATGCAGCAAATTCTACTAGTGATTCTCGGGTGTGTGTGAGATGTTTTAGACCTCATGAGGGGGTGGCTCTTCAGGTAATCCCCCACATGCCCAAATGAACTCTTTCTGAAAACCTTAGATGAAACTCTACATATTTGATGTTTTCGTCCTCAGCCGCTTGCATCACCTTTTTAGTTTGCATGTATCATTCATATTTTCAGAGTCCTTTCATGTTTTACAAGGCCTCTTTGGTTGTAATTATATCTCATGTGCTCAGATATTATTGAATAGGTCCTAGCTATTTTCCCAGTCATAGCATGTATGTGGGATCCATTATGTTTTTTATCTGGCCCATGTTTATGCCATCATGTACTATATAGCTCACTCCCATGTTTTCTGAGCACACCATTATTCTTTGTACTTTTTTATCTCGGCGGGCATAGGTATGTCTCCCCTGCCTCATTTATATTAGGTACCCACTCATAAAAGAGACTTGTCACACTTGTAAGTCTCACCTCCTAAGGTTCTTGTCCTCTCTCGCTTCAGTCCACCTTATATTTCTCTCTCTCTAACTCCCCTCCAGTGTCTATTGATTGTGTTCTAACAACGTACTTCAGTCATATGATTAGCTCCTAATGCTCGCACGTTAGGGGGAAATCTATTACACCATTTTTTGGTCATCTAACCTGCTACTATTAGATGGACTAAAGTAAATCATGTAAGACCAATTTTACCACAATAAAATTTGATTCAGTAGGAAAAATAACTTAATAACCCATAATTTATTAAGCTATTGCTGGTCTAAATAGGAAACCCCATGAGGGATAATTAAATAAATCATTATGTGTTTGATTTTCCTCTAGGGATAATTAATTAAAACACTGTTTAATTAATATTCTTGGTCATATTTAGCCCAAAATAGGGAAATTAATTAGATAAATCATTATTTATCTTATTATTTTCTAGGAATAATTATTTAAATCATTATTAATAATATTCCTTGTTAAAGTTGACTAAATCATTTATAAATAATTGAATAAATCATTATTTATTTAATTATTACTTAATGAAATTCTTAAAATAGTAAATAAATAATTTATTTATTTATTATTTCTAAATAAAGTTATTTGACCAAATTCAAATTCCTTTTCCCTCCAACAAAAATAATAAAATATTCCATAAAATTTGGATATAGATTTCATTAATAATATTTTAATTATGAACCAATATCTAGACTAGTTCAATATTTTGTTATAAATAGAAGGGTTTCCATTCATTCACTACCTTTTGTTACCTTGAGATCACATTTTAATCCATACTTCTGGTCTGACTTTGATCCTCCATGATTGGCTATTTTTTTTCTTTTTCTTGTGAGCTCCCTTTGAGTTCCATTTTGTTTATGTTTTCTGCACCATCAAGAGAGAGAGATCTTGGATCTCAAGTGCTAAGGACATACAAGAACCCATCCCATTGAGGGGGACTCATAACATCTTTCTATGTTCCCTTCCCAGGTGTCATAACACAAAAATTCTTTAAAAATTCTTGTCTTGTCCATTGGATGCATGGAGCAACTCTTTCTTATTTGTGTTGTTTAATGTCTTTAACTGCGTAGATCTAGATTTTTGTAGCATTTAATCTGATCACTAACTGCAGATCTAAGGAAATTGATAGCCACATTTGATATTAGGGATGTTTGTTATTCACAACTAAAATGATCTTTTTCCATACGCTTGTGAGTAGAATTCACACTAACATGGTGCTCGTAGAGGAAGTTATGACGATTTTACCAAGGTCACCTATTGGAGACAAAATTCTAGAGCATGCAAAAACACTAAATTATTTTGACCATATTTCTGAAAATATAGCGAATCAATATTTCAAATTTTTATATGAAGTACATCTAGATTTTGAATCCTCATGGTTAATTTTTGTAGCTTTTGAACATTTGTAGAAAAAAAATTATAGAGAAAATTTCAAGATGACCTATTTGCAGCAGTAAAACCCTAGAATCCAAAGTTTCGATACTGAATGTTCTGCAACCATATCATAAATATAAGAAAATATAGATCAATGACTTAATTATCCTCTTTGAGGGCAAAGCCTCCTTTAAATTACATAAAATGAACAATTCTTGGATGATAGAAATGAAAATAACTCCTTTGTATGTATAGGAGTCTAAGGGGTCACAATATAATCGTATCCTACATAAAAATAATAATGTAAGGGCACAACAATAAAAATAGTGGACTTCTATGGGACACAACAATAACAATATGGGGCCTACATGGGCACAACAATAACAATAAGGGGGATACACTAGCAATATCAATAAGGGGGCTACATTAGTATTATAGGGACCTAAAAAATTTCCAACAAATACATTGTGCAATTCCCAAGGAATTATTACTAATTGCATGCATACTTGTACATTCAAAACTAGTTTACAACTGATGTTTCCTTACATTTTCATCTCCACTTCCACTAAGGAATTCAAATTCCTTGCATGCACTAGTTATTTTATGTTGAATGATTAGTTAAATGACATATTTACAAGTTAGATTGTTGTCCCAATGCATAACTGACCTTCCATTGACTCTTATGAATTGTTAGAGGCGAGTTAATTGAAAACAAATGAAAATAACTGAACTATATTACTAAAATTTAGCAATTACACATGAATTACTAAACTCCAATTCCTCTAACTCGAATTTACTGAAAGTGACAATATCCATGTCACACTAGTTAACTACCTCCAAGTTGTCCCGCTGATGTGGAGATTTGATTTACTCAATTTGATTAAGGCTAAAGTCAAATTGAGCCTTTCTTGCTACATTTTTTCAGCATTCCCTATTAAGAAGAAAGGGATTTTCCACCACCCCTATCATGTACCCATGGAATTAGAATTTACATCTTGACAATGCCTTTTTCAATATTTTAACATCTTTCTCCTTAGTTGGAATGTATTGTAGCAACATAATTCTTTTCTACACACAGTCACACAAATTATAATACCAAATATCAATGTGTTTGGACCTATTATGAAATATAATTTTCTCAAAGAGCTTAATGCAACTCTAATTGATCAGGTGCTCAAAATTACACTAAAAAATGAAAGTTGTTGGAATGGTGTGGAACTTGAATGAATGCGTATATATCATTGTTCTGAATCTGGTGCAACTCGTTTTGCAGAAAACTGACATTGTATGCTCTCGTAAATGCGTTATATTCATTTTTCCAAATAGGGAAAAATTTGGAAAATTTGTGCACGTTTCCCAGTTAACAGCCCGTATAGCTGAATGGGCGTTGTTGACTGGTGAGAGGTTTACTAGGTTCATTGGTTGAATCAAGCCTTTCCACTTTTCCATTTCTCATTAGTGCTGGTTGGCGTGATTTTATTGGTTGGAATGATGACTAACCACCTGCTACCACGTGGCCCAACTGGAGGCCACCACATGGAAGCATGCGAGGCCACAAAAATTATTGTTAAGGGATGAGAAGACTGGGTGGGGGTCAGACACTAGACCTTCGTCCAAGAAACAACCCCAAACTCCACTACAGCACGAAATTTCTTATTAATACATATGGTGAAAAATTTATTTAAATGTTTTATGGTGGAAGGTTTGGTTAGGGGCCAGGGCTTAGACCCAAATCCCCCATATGTTATGAATATATTCCATGGCACAGAAACAAAGGTAGAGGCAGAGGCCGTAACCGTAACTGCTCTCATATGACCTCACCTACCTCTAACCACTGGCGGTTATCATAAGCATCCAATTTTTATTTTAAAAGATTAGTTTAATTAACCGTTGACTATGGTTAATAATTTTTGTTTAAGGTGTTATTGGGAAAAATAAGTGTCTAACAATTTCACTCGAAACTATGTAAAAATGTTGCTAGGTTAGCCTAAATCAGGGCGAAATTGTAGGGCTGGTCCAGATTTGGGGAAATTGTGGTGCAGTAGCAGCAAAACTTGGGAGGCTCACAACTTCTTCAGTTTTTGACCAATTTCGGATTAGAAAGAGGCTAGATAGGAATTTTTGGGTATTCTAGAGCTGATGAAATATGTTTTGAAGCCGTTTGAGCACTGTAAATGTATGTAATCACCATTTGTAGCATAATTAAATAGGTCCAATCCATTGGAAGATGGAACAAGGAGACGTAGGTTAGGAGGGGTGAGCTCGTCCATCATTTGTTGTGTTGTGGTTATTTTTATGGTGTATTTGTATGTTCCTTATGCATATTCCAGAGTTTATTTTCATGGACACATGTTGGCGAAAAATAAGGTCTCGCGGGCAAGACCCAGGTTCACAGGGTTGTGGCCAACAAGGGTCCGGTGTAGTCTAGTAACACGCCGGCATTTTCACCCTGCTCAGGAAGAACAGAGCGTCTCACCCGAGGCGTGCCGCGACCACATGGGGAAGGGGAAGAAATCACAGACGAGGAATAAACCCGCAACCACAGAAAGAAAGAGAATCCATTACATATACCAGAATATTCATGCAAGATCACCAATCAAGTATACAGACAGTCGCAACTAAAAACTTTAAAGCAGTGTAAACACATCATAACCCATAACCCAAAACATAGAGACAGCAATCCTTCTTTATATTATTCTTCAGCCAAGTACATGATTACATAGCTTCCTTCTCTGATAACTCATAAATCAGATACAGATGGATCTAAGAACAGAGAAGACAAACATAGAGAGTAGAGACCAATGGAGAGAACAAGTCTGATTTCTCCGCGGCTGCTTCCGCATTCAATCATCCCTCAACAGCAACTGATCAACCAATCTCTTCTTTCCTCAGTCGGGTGATTGCTTTTTATTCACCCGCTCGTCGCGACTGGCAGCTTCTCTGCGTCTTTGCTCTGGCTTTTCCCGACTTCTCTTCTGATGTCTGCATGTTCTACTTCCTGTTTTCTGCTGTATCTCTTTCATCTGTACTTATCTCTGTTCCATCTCCAGTTATCAAGTGCTTCCGCACCGCCTTGGTAGCTCCGCAACTCCTGGTCGCGCGGTGCGGTCGCGTTAGCTATGTGTATTCCCTCCGCAACTCAAAAAGAGTCCAAGTTCAAAATTCAAAACTTAAACAAAAACAAGGGCCCCAACAGGCCCCGACCACAATCCTTTGACTCGTCCGCGAGTCAATCACAAATGACAGTCTCTACCTCCATACCTTCGCCGGGCTCTGTGCCCTGCTCTGCTGCTCTTTCTTCTGCTGCCCTTTTCTGTTGTACTCCGCCACCTGCTGATTCAAACAAGGGCCCCAACTCCGGGACCCGGCGGAGTGCTGCATCTCGAAGCTCCGTGAAAGTTACTACTGCTTGCTGCCATTCCTGCATAAGCAGGTCAGCATCTTGAACAATTCGGTTGGCTGTAGCTTCGTCGATGGGCGTCAGTGCATCCCCGAACAGCGTGGCGAGTTGGGACTCGGCAGTGGCATCCAGCTGATGCATTGCCTCGGCATGGCTGCGAAGGGGCGGCCGCATCTCCCGGATGGTGTGCTTAGTTGCTGCTGATGCGGCCTCGGTCGTCTGCATTTGAAGTTCCAGCTCGTCCGTCTGAGCGTAGAGCTGGTCCAATCTGGCCTGGTCCGTGGTCGCCCGAATTTGGGTGGCGAGTTGTTGCAGTTGAGCAGCAATGGGCTGCGTTTTGACTGTCAGTGCGAGGGAGCACTCCTGCAAGGTGCGTAAAAGGGCCGAAGCCGCTGCTGTCGTGGAATGGAGAGTCTCTTGTAGATTGACTGCCTGTGCCTGCTTGGCAGTGACCGGTCCTGAATAATCAACGGGTGGATCTGGGAGGGTAGGCCGTGCGGCCAACGCCGCTTGTAATTCCTGGTTCTCTCTGCAAATGGTGGTGAAGATGTCCCCGAGCTGGCGAGCCTGTAAGGCTATGCTGTCCTCTTCGATGCGAGCAGGGAGTGGGGCATGGTGAGCCTGTGCCTCCGGCCATACGCTGGAAAGTGCCTGATTAACAATGTTGGCCTGTTCCTGGAGGTAGGCCTTCTCCTAACGATGGCGGTGCGTTTGTTCGGTAAGCGCCGTGTCCCAGTTTCCACAGCTCGGTGCATCGCGGCTGGCTACGCATGAATACGCCCGGCTTTGGCCGTGCGCCGCTTGAATGACGAAAATAAACGTCTTGGACTGGTTGTCTTTGCGATCGTTGTCTTGTGAGGGCACCACTGCTAAGGTGTGTTGTTCTGTACTCGACGGTCCTACGGCATTTGCTCGCTTTGCGATCTACGGAAGGTGAATGGCGTACATTGTTATGCAAGTGGCCATGTCAGACTCTGGCCGGTCTGGCGCGTGGTTGGCGGCGGCTGGAAGAGGGCTTTGATCCACGGCGGAATTTCCTTCAGCAAGCGGAATTTCCTTCAACAGTTTTCCCCTCAGCCCTGAGTGAAACACAGCCTCAGCCTTCGAGAAAGATTGGTAGCACTCAGCGGCAAACTCCACAACGTATCCTTCCAACGTGGTCTTTACCCAAAACTCCACTGCGCGGGTTAGTTCAGTATCTACCCGGTGTAGCGCTACCCAGTCTTCGTGCGCCCACCTGCGGTTTATCTTCCGCAAGCCTTCTTGGGCCGCCTTCGTTTGTAACCTCCGCAACCAGTTGTAAAGATCCGTGGGAAACTTTCCCCAGAAAATTTCGTACGTATCGCTAGCTGAGTCAGAGAAAAGAACAAGCTCCCTGACCGCCGCCTCCTTTTTCTTAATCAGCTCCGCCTGCTGAGTAATAAAATGGTCAAGATGATCATCCCACCATCGCCGTATTGCTCCTTCCAAGATCCTCGAGACCATGATCTAGATCCCCTCAGAACATGCGGGTCCCGGCAACGGAACCATTTGTTGGCGAAAAATAAGGTCTCGCGGGCAAGACCCAGGTTCACAGGGTTGAGGCCAACAAGGGTCCGGTGTAGTCTAGTAACACGCCGGCATTTTCACCCTGCTCAGGAAGAACAGAGCGTCTCACCCGAGGCGTGCCGCGACCACATGGGAAAGGGGAAGAAATCACAGACGAGGAATAAACCCACAACCACAGAAAGAAAGAGAATCCATTACATATACCAGAATATTCATGCAAGATCACCAATCAAGTATACAGACAGTCGCAACTTAAAAATTTTAAAGCAGTGTAAACACATCATAACCCATAACCCAAAACATAGAGACAACAATCCTTCTTTATATTATTCTTCAGCCGAGTACATGATTACATAACTTCCTTCTCTGATAACTCATAAATCAGATACAGATGGATCTAAGAACAGAGAATACAAAACATAGAGAGTAGAGACCAATGGAGAGAACAAGTCTGATTCCTCCGCGGCTGCTTCCGCGTTCAATCATCCCGCAACAGCAACCGATCAACCAATCTCTCCCTTCTTCAGCCGGGTGATTGCCTTTTATTCACCGGCTCGTCGCGACTGGCGGCTTCTCTGCGTCTTTGCTCTGGCTTTTCCCGACTTCTCTTCTGATGTCTGCATGTTCTACTTCCTGTTTGCTGTTGTATCTCTTTCATCTGTACTTCTCTCTGTTCCATCTCCAGTTATCAAGTGCTTCCGCACCGCCTTGGTAGCTCCGCAACTCCTGGTCGCGCGGTGCGGTCGCATTAGCTATGTGTATTCCCTCCGCAACTCAAAAAGAGTCCAAGTTCAAAATTCAAAACTTAAACAAAAACAAGGGCCCCAGCAAATTTATGTGTTTAAAAAATTAACATAAAAGGTCTCAAAAACTTTGTTTTTAACACTTGTAATTTACAAACCCTCAAGCACATTTTCATTACGATCACATACAAATCAAGTTTCGAATCAAAGCTTTGGTTTTCTTTGCTGCTATGAGGATTTAATTGTTTGAAAGTGTATCTAATTCTTACAAGTTTGAATCTCATGAGAGGAGAAGGAAAGCTTGTGGTTGCAAATCCTCAAGTTAGGTCAAGGAAAAGGAGAGCAAGTTTGACATAATCTCCACCACAAATTCTTCCTCAAATTGCAATTGAAGCTTCCGCAAGCATGTATCATGAAGGAGGATTTGATAATATGTTAGATGAAGAAAATAATTTTAGAAAAGCTTGCTTTTACATGAATGAAATGGTGAAGGTCCTCTATGAAGTGAACTTCGAGATTTAAGGGTGAAAGTTCCAAGCCTTCAAAAAGAGAGGGTTCTTCTGGAGGAAAAGGAGGAGATGATGACAAGCCTTCAAAAGGAACTGGTGAAAAACCATCCTCTTCTCTGCCATCATATTTACCTCCATCCCAACCTTCACCTTCTTCCTCTTCCACAATCACTATTACTCATACACATCTACATACCCCAAGGGTGCATGGTAAAACTCCCTTATTAAAACCATGGAAAATTTTAGGGGATAATATTCATGGGTGGGCTAATTTTCCATGCTTTTTCCACAAAAAAGATTCACCAATTCCCATTTTAAAAAAAATAATTCACCCAAATTTTATAGTATAATAATATTTTACCCGAAAAATTGCCAAAATTTATATATACTAATATAAAATGATTACAAAACTAAATGTTTTTACAAAAATAACATCAAAATATTTACAATTCACATACTAGGGACTACTAAGATTCACCAAGTTTTTAAACTTTAAGATAGGCATCCATCCTTAAATTTTTCCTGATTAAAACTTGGTATCAAATTCGAATTTCCTATGTATAATGGTGAAGTGAATGCTAAAAGAATTGATATTTGGGTTTGTCAACTTGAAGTTTTTTGTAGGATACCGAACATCAAGGATGATGAAACAAAAATTAAATTGGATTTATTGAGTTTGGAAAGTGTTTCTTTGATTTGGTGGGAAGACAAAACACAAGAGGACATCAAAAATCATGGCAAGGTCTCAACCTATTGGATATATTTTATTTCTGAACTTAAGAGAAAATTTTATCCATTAGATTATATGTAAAGGGCTATTATGGATTGGAATAATTTTAGACAACTAAAGGGTCAAAGTGTGCAAAGCTACACTCGAGAATTTAGAAGAAGGTGCTTGATATTAGGTGTAGACTTGAATTCACAAGATACTTTGTTGAAATATATTGGGGGTTTACATAGTTATTTAAGGCATACTATTCTTATGTTTAATCCTACAAGTTTAGATGAGGTTTGTGTTCAGGTGACACATCTTGAAGTAAGAGAGAAAAAATTTCACAAGTGGGTAGCCATTCACAAGTGAAGATAAGGGTAGCAGTAAATTCAAAGGGAAAGGAAAAAGGAATACATCTATCAAGTAGGAAGTAGAGAAGTTAAGATGCAAAAAGTGTTCCGAAGAGGGTCATGATGAAGCTCATTGTTGGAAGCTTCATCCAGATATGAAACCCAGAAGTTTAACAAGAAAGGGAAGCAAAAGACAACTGCAACTACACAACATGACTTAGACTCCAACTCGGGAGATGAAACAAAGTTCACGACAATGGGAATGAAAGGTAAGTACATAGAAATCACTAGATATTCAATTTTTCCTAATGATACTAAATATGAGAAAACCAGAATTGAATTTTTCCATATTCGGGTTATTTCAAAGCACACCAAAATTTATACACTTTTTGATAGTGGTTCACAAGAAATTTTGATTTCCAAATACTTAGTCAAGAAGTTAAATTTAGAGACCAGTCCTCATCCAAGACATTATCCTTTAGGTTGGATATGAAAGAATGAAAACTTACAAGGTACGAGGAAATGTATAGTTCAATTTTCAATTACAACAAACTTTCTTGATGAAGTTGAACTTGATGTATTTCCACTTGATATTTCCGGAATTGTTTTCGGAAGCCCATATTTGTATGATAGAAAACATATTTTTCCATCGTCATGAAAACAAGTATCACTTGTCCAAATATGGCATAAAGTAAATTGCTAGATCACATCGACATAAACTAAATCTATCACTTTTAAATGCTGGGTAAATGAAGAAGCTCATTAACTATAGCAAGAATTTTGTGCTTTTAATAGTTAAGAAAAATAATGATGTTGAAAATGAAGTTTTTCAAGATTGTGATTCAAGATTGAAATCTTATTTGGTTGAGTTTTTTAAATGATATGATGAGATTTTTCAGGAGCCAAAATGATTTCCTCCCAAAAGGGGAATCCAACATGAGATACAATTCTAGCGAGATTGTCCTCTTCGTAGCATTCGCATGTATAGGATGTCAGTGATGGAAAGTGCAGAAATTAGAAATAAAATTCAAGAGTTGTTGAAAAAAGGGATCATCAAACCAAGTAATTTTCCATGCGGGTCACCTATTGTTTTTGTGCCAAAAAAATATGGAACATGGTGCATGTATGCGGACTTCAGTGCATTGAACAAAATTACGATCATTAGGGAAATTTTGAGGTCTAAAATGGACATGCTAAAAAAATGTACAACAAAAATAAACTTTATAAGAACCAATAGAATTCAAGGTGATGATGTAAACCATGGGGAATGATTCACCATTTTTTAAGTAAAAGGGTAAAAATATTAAAAAAAATAAAATATTAAAACTATTTTTTCAACTCGTATTTTCAACTTATCTCCCAAAGTTTTTACTCAAAGTTCGAGCAGGAGTACTTTTTGGATGCAAAATTTAATTCCTCATCCAATGAGTACCCATGTTGCATACTTTCGATGGACCCTCCTACATGAAAAATGAGAAATACATAAAAAAACATGATTGCAATCACGTTTTTCAAGTATTTCTCATTTTTCGTGTAGTAGGACCCATTGAAAGTATGTAACATGGGTACTCCTTGGATGAGGAATTAAAATTTGCATCCAATGAGTACTCTCACTAGAAATTTGAGTAAAAACTTTGGGAGATAAGTTGAAAAAGTATTTTTTTCTTTTTTTCCTCCAAAATTTGATGATGTGATCAAATCTTATTTTATTATTTCCACTATTATTTTATAATTTCCTTAGGAGGCCAATTTTAGACCTCAAAATTCCCCTAAAGAACTATTACCCACTTCCTAGAATAGATGATTTAATTGATCAATTGAAAGATGAAAATTATTTTACTAAGTTGGACTTAAGGAGTAGCTATCATCAAATTAGAATTGTCAAAGGTGACATGTGGAAGACAACATTAAAAAGAAAACAAGGTTTGTTTGAATGGCTAGTTATGCCTTTTGGTCTTTGCAATGCTGACGCTACCTTTATGCATCTGATGAATGATGTATTGAGGACATTTCTAGATGAGTTTGTGATATTCTACTCAGATTAAATCTTGATTTTTAGTAAATATTGTGAAGAACATGTCATGCATGTCAAAAAGGTACTTTATATCTTCAAGAAGGAACAATTTTTTTTAAAGATGTCAAAGTGTGAGTTTGGGAAAACGTCTTTAGTGTATTTGGGGCATATTGTTTGAGGAGGTGAATTGAAAATAGATCCCTCCAAGGTTGATTTCATTTTGAATTGGCCAAAGCCCAAAACAGTTTCGGAGGTAAAAACCTTTTTGGAAGCATCCCAATATTGGAGGAAGTTTATTTCTAACTTCTTTTGTATCGGAGCACCATTGCATGCATTGAAAAGTGTGAAGCAGGTCTTTTAGTGGGGAGGTAAACAACAATAGGAATTTGATACATTGAAAGAAAAGATCATTTCAGCTCCAGTACTTTCACTTCTATACTTGAGACAATCATTTGAGATTCAGACTAATGCTAGTGATTATGCCATGGGTGCGGTCCTTATGCAACATGGTAAGCCCCTCTGTTTTCATTTAGAAACTTTTAATGGTGTAGTGATTAATTATCCTACATATGATAAGGAATTGTATGCATTGGTGGAAAGTGTGAAAATATGGAAACACTACTTGATGAGTAAGGAAACAATCATTCAGATTGATAATCAACCATTGCAATACCTCCAGTCGAAAGCAAACTTGCCACAATCAAGGCTCTTTCAATGGACGAGTTTTCTTCAACAATTCCACTTGGTGATAAGGTATAAGAAAGGTATCTACAATATTTTTTTTGACATGCTTTCCAAGCCTATTTTTAGTGATGCTACTATTCTTAAGTATAATTCTATTTTTCATGAGATTTATGTTGAAAAATATGCTTAAGATAGTGATTTTGAAGATGTGTATGCAAATTTAAGTCAAGGGAACCAAGTAGAGGAATTGGATTATCACATGCATGATAAATTGTTGTACCATCTTGGTAAGCTTTGTATTCAATAGGGAGAAAGAGCAACATTATAAGAGAGGCACATACTTCTCTTATTGTTGGTCATTTCTGTGTAAGTAAGACGGTGGCACATCTACAAAGGAATTGTTATTGGCCTCGTATGAATGAAAGTGTGGCACATTTTATTAGAGGTTGTTCATTATGTGCCATTAGTAAGCCTAGCAATAGAAAGTTAGGATTGTACACACCACTTTCAGTACCTTCTTGTCCATTGGAGAGTGTCTCTATGGATTTTGTTGGAGGTCTTCCTATGTCAAAAAGGAATCATGATTATATTTTTGTATTTGTGGATAAGTTCAGCAAAATGTGTATTTTGATGCCATGTAAAAAGAAAATTACAGTTGAAAAAATTGTTCAGTTATTATTTCAGAATGTATGGGTGAATTTTGGATTAGCCACATCCATTTTTAGTGATAGAAATTCCCGATTTGTTGGAAATGTTTGGTCAAGATTGTAGGGATTCATGGACAGGACATAAAAATAGAGTACATCATTTCATCTGCAAATAGATGGTCAAATAGAGGTGGTGAAAAAGATGGTGATACATCTTCTTCGCGGTTATTGCAACAAGTATCCTAAGCTGTGGGATGAAAACTTGCACTATATTCAACATGCTTACAACTAGTACAAGAACTCTTCAACTCAAACATCGCCATTTGAGGCATGCTTTGAATATTTGCCTAAATATCATTTGGATTTTATTTTTGAAAAGGATGTTGCTATTGATGGTCGTAGTGACATAGAAAAAGCTAAAAGGTTCAATGAAAAAATCCGATTGGTGCATGAAGTAGTTCAAGAACAACTGGAAATGAGCCAAGTCAAGGACAAAACAAGTCATGATAAGCATCATGTAGATCAAAAATTCCAAGTCAGTGATGAAGTTTGGCCTCACTTTAGTAAAGAAAGTCTTCAAGGAAAAGGTAAAAAACTGAAACCAATTCGATATGGTCCATTTAGAATTTTAGAAAAGGTTGGTGATAATGCCTTCAGGTTGGATTTGCCTTCATATATGAAAATTTATGTTGTTGTTAATGTTGATAGCTTAAGGTTGTATGAGCCACCTTTGATTGAACGTCAAGGAGAAAATGTTTAGATTCCTTCCGGTGAGGATTTTTCTTGTGAATGCCTTCATCATCTACAACAAGACACCATTCTTGATAGAAGAAAAAGGTCTACAAAATGAGGGAATATGGAGTACCTTCATGTGGGGCTCAAAGGAAAAAATCCAAGAAAATCCAAATGGAATGAGATTGGAAAGGTGAGGGAACTATACCTCATTTTTTGAAGAACTGAAAGTGATATTTTGGGGTCCAAAAGCTTCCAGTGGGGATGAGTGATTAGGTGCTCAAAATTATGCTAAAAACTGAAAGTTATCAGAATGTTGTGGAACATGAACTACTGTGTAGATCTTGTTGTTCTAACTTCCATGCAACTCATTTAGAGGAAAACTGACACAGTATGCTCTTGGAAATGTATTCTATCATTTTTCCAAAATAGGAAAAAAATTGGAAAAGTTGTGTAAGTTTCTGAGTCAGCGGTCCATATAGCTGACTGGACATGGTTGACTGGTCAAATCTTGACTGGGTTCATAGGGTCAATCAAGCCTCACCACTTGTCCATTTTTTGTTGGTGTTGGTTAGCATGATTTTATTGGTTGGAATGATGGCCAACCACATGCTGCCACATGGCCCAACTAGAGGCTGCTACGTGGTAGCACGAGAGGGAAAAAAATTATTGTTAAGGGTCGAGAAAACAAGTTAGGTCAGAACTTGAATTGTGAATTATAGATAAAACACGCTTCCCTAGACAGGTGCTAATCTATAACAATAGGTTAAAGACTGTATGAATACTTTTCTTAACTAAGAACAGACACACAGAATGGATTAGATGCTTACTTGGAATCCAAGCACTTCCAAATGATTCCTTCTACAGCTTCCATTGTAGCTTCAAATTCCAGCCGGCTGTGAAAAATATTTCCTGCAAGAATGAACACTAAACAATAGAATATAGCAATAATACAGATGTCTATTCAAGTTAGTTTGCTAAATCAGTAAAGAATAAAACATACACGTCAACTAAGATCTTGCAATATGGAAAATCAAAGCCAATACAAATACATATAGGGAAAATCAGGTTGTATTATTTATTAATTATAGAAGGGGAGGTTACAACCAAATGAATAATTTTGTGTCACCATCTCCAACAGCATCCCAACCTCATTACAATGTAGATATATCCAAAAAAATATTACTCAAATCAATCTCCTCAATGTAAAATCCTCCAGCATTTCTCTACCCAAATTCTTCCTTCTCAAACACTAAGATATGTGCTCAATTTATAGAGTAGTTGAGGTAGCTTTACAATCAATTAATTTCCAATAATAGGCAAGACATGTTCCCAATCTTGTAGATGTTGAATGGACACATGGATTTGAAGTTTGACACATGTGAACAATTCTAGAATGCACTGGCCAAGTGGAGATTTCGGAACAATGAGAATTTCGCTCCCAATGTGACCAATGCACCCATAGATGTAGGGAAGTGATTTGCAGAGCAGCCTTTCATGGGGCTACCTACATATGAAATGCACTTAGTCCCTTTATAGGTAGCGTTGATGAGCTCTCATATGATATATTATAAACTTCAAACCTTAGAAGCCTTTGGAGATGACAGTCCTGGATTGATCTTGTCTTGCTCTTTGTCTTAGGGCATATAGCAATTGAAATGTTAGGGGATGATAGACCCTATACATTTTTTCTTGATATGATACCTAGTTAACTAGGTCAATTTTGAATTAGCAATTACAGATAAAACATGCTTCCTTAGACACGCTTAAAACATGCTAATTCAAAATTCAGAACTTGACAATAATTTTCTATCAAGGGAAATATTTTGCACAGCTGGCTGGAATTTGAAGCTACAATGGAAGTGATAGAAGGAATCATTTAGAAGCACTTGGATTCCAAGTAAGCATCCAATCCATTATGTGGGTCTATTCTTCGTTAGGAAAAGTAGTCGTATAGTCTTTAACTTTTTGTTCTAGATTAGCACCTCTCTAGGGAAGCGTGTTTTATCTGTAATTCACAATTCAAGTTCTAACCTAACTTGTCTACTTGGCCCTTAACAATATTTTTTTCCCTCTCGTGCTGCCACATAGAAGCCTTCGATTGGGCCATGTGGCAACATGTGGTTGGCCATCATTCCAACCAATAAAATCATGCCAACCAACACCAACGAAAAATGGACAAGTGGTGAGGCTGGAATTTGAAGCTACAATAGAAGCGACAGAAGGAATCATTGGGAAGCACTTAGATTCCAGGTAAGCATCTAATCAATTCCATGTGTTTGTTCTTAGTTAGGAAAACTATTCGTATAGTCTTTAACATGTTTTTCTAGATTAACACTTGTCTAGGGAAGCATGTTTTACTCGTAATTCACAATTCTGTCCAAAAAATTGGCAACTCCACTGGGGAAATTACTCTTTATCCTAGGTGTTTTAATTTCAGTTTTTCACTGTTTATTCACCCAGTAGTTGTTACTCACAAATATTAGGATTTTTAAGATCCAAATTTGCAAAATAAGTGTGTTAAAAAACTGTTTTTTTCCTTTGACATTGTGCCCAATGCACTCTTGGACAGGAGACAATGCTTTGCATAGCACTACCTCTCTTTAGAGACTACATTTCCTCCTGAAGCCATCCAAATTCCCTTGAATTTTTCTTTGCAGTTTGTTTTAGTTTGTTTTCTGATGTGTTTTGAGAAGCCTGAGCCTCATATTGACCAGTGAATTCATCTACCTCTTCCTCCTTTGAAAGAAAATTTGTTTAATGTTTGTTTAAAGTATTTTTCTTTATCATTGGAAAGCTAATTTAAAATTATTTTTATTGTCGCATTAGATCCATTTTCTTTTGAAAAAGGAAATTTTCGTAAAATATTCGTTTCCTGATAGGATAAATTGTTGTTTCATTCCTCATTTTTCCTTCAAAAGAGAAATTGTTGTTTATATTCCTCATTTCTCAAAAGTAAAAGGCATTTTATTTTGTTGATTTAGTGCACTTAGTTTCTTTTCTGCATTCATAACATTAAAGGAACTAAAAAGAAAAATCTTCATTTGCATGTAGTGGTTTGTGTGTTTTGAAAAAAGGAACAATTAGGAAAACTGCAATTATTTTTTGTTCTTTGATTTGTTTGCTCACAAATTGATTGCTCTTTCCCTATAGTAGCTAGGATTTTAATTGAAAAACTAAAAGTGAAAGATTGCTTATCATTATTAGCTGCATTTTAGGAATTTTCCAATACATCATTGCAATGAACCTTTGAAAGGAAAATTGTTAAGCAAGATCAACATAAAATTAATCTCAATTTACATAACAAAGCACTGGAACCTTAACGATAAAATTTAGAACGTCTAGGCTATAGAAGTGTTTCGGCGTCATAAAAAATAGCAGCTATCGTTAACTTGTCTGCGATACATTCCGAGTGTGATACCTCACTCCACATACGTAAGTATATTGTAGCTTGTCCACATACTTTCGGGTATATTGGGCAGTGTTACGGTACGATAAGTATAAAGAGGTGCTCTCACTATGCAGTTTCACATCAGACAACTCTAATACTGACTTAGACCTCCACGTACCTTCGGGTATATTTGGGAGGACACCTTTTTGGTGCTATCCATCCATAGTGAACCGAGTCGACCGCCTTGTAAATTGTGATACACCGAACACATCTTTCGGGGAGATTTCCTGCCCATACTTCTTGGTTCGCCAAGAGGTATTCTATAGTTCAAAGTTTCTTGGTAAACCTTTTTTCCTAGCATTTCCCTTTTATTTTGTTTATTTTTTTTTGGTTAAAATAAATCAGTAATTGTGGAAGAACAAAATATTTTCCCCCGTCGTTCGCGTAGACTAGCGTCAAACCACCTTTACCACCAGAATTTACTTCTGGTAGGCGAAGGCAATCACGATCTTCCGAATCAAGTAAAATTCGTACCTCTGGTGAAACATCATTTTCCCATAAACTAGAGTTTGCTGAAGTTGATTCTACATATCCTGGTTCATCTACTATTGTCGAAACGAAGTCTTCACAGCTACTCGTGGTCATGATCCATCTAATAAGTCAGACCATACCTCCTAGACCCAACGTTGTTCAACCAAAAATTGATCCAGATCTTGTCTCTTCTTTTCCAAAACATCTAAATCTTGAAGTCATACAACTGGAAGTTGTTCCTACCTTGGTCATCCCACAAAGTTCTATAGCTATTGAATCTCCCAATCCCATAGTCAACCACTTGAAATATACTTTGTGCCTGATGGTGAAATTCTTCCCCCTAGTTGAATTACAATTGAAGAAATCCCTCAAGATGATACACCTTTAACTCCAACCCATTTTGGGAAGGACCTTTACCTGTACGAGTATTTTTCTCAATCGATACCCTCTCCTTTTGTTGATCCTTCTCCTTTTCAAATTCCCGTCGAGCCAAAAGGGTATACATTTGGTCAAGTAACCATGACTGAACCAACATCTTCGGTTGGGCCATTTGTTCCAACTACGTCAGCTCCTGCCCTAGCTACCCCGCCAATGTTTACAACTTCACCAGAGTCATATTTTCATGGTGGCACTTTGCTCCCATCAGGTTACAAATCATTATCTGGAATTTTCTCTGGTGCATCTTCAAATCCATGGACTTTACCAATGTCATCATTCGGTATTTTATGTTAAGTCCCTATATTAATTGTGTAGTCCATTATTATGTTAGTGTATCCCACCTTATTGTTATTGTTGTACCCCTGTAACCCCCATATTTTTATTATTGTGCCCTTACATTATTATTGTTATTCCGGCTAGGATTACATTATGGCCCCACTAGGATTACATTGTGGCCCCATGGAATCCTATATATAGAAATGAGGTTTTGTCATTTGTATCATCCAAGAATTGTTCATTTATGTAATGTATTAGAGGTTTACCCCTTGAAGTGGCTGATTTCTAAGGCATTGATATTTCTTTTCTTGTATTTTTGGAGCTGGTTTCATAACATTTGGTATCAGAGCTCTGGATTCTAGGGTTTCGTTGCTCCAAACGGGTCATCATGGTATTTTCGCTATAAATTTTTTTCTACGAAGTTTCATAAGCTGAAACTTCTAGGGCGCAAAGATAAAATCCTGAGGAACATCATCACAAAATTTTAGAGCTTTCCTCACAACAGTTTTGGAGATATGGTCTGTGGAAGTTAGGGATTTTTCAGGCCCCCAAATTTCATCATAAAGAGGTGATCATGGGAAAATCTTCATAACTCTCTCTTTGAACCTCGGATTGGAATGCTGTAAACAGTGGCTGCAAATACCCGGACTTTAGATTTTGTTTTATCAATTTGAGAGCCAAAGGAGGAAATAGTGACACGTAGAAAGTCGTACAAGCTCGCTCTACTAAACCAGTCCATAATTAGGTCATCATAGGAGATTGGGCATAACTTTGTCTTCAAGAATCCAAATCAGGTCAAACCTGTGGCATTCAAAGGAGGATTCATCAGGCTACTACAAGGAAAAATTGAAGATATTTAAGATCCAAAATCGTAGAGATAATTTAGTTTCAATATCGAGCTCCTCAAAGGAAAGAAAAAGGTGTGTATTTGGTTTTTAAAATTGCATAACGTTTGTTTGAAAAATCAGTTTGAAGTGATTCCAAGGGAATATTTTAGATTTTGTATCAGTATTGGGTTCTATAATTCCTCCAAAAAATAATTCCATTCCCATTAAGACCTAAAAAATCTATATTATGACGCATGAAGAGGAAGAATTGTAGTATGAGATATCAAAATTACGGTACCAAGTGTAACAAATTTTGATGTTACGAAGAGCAACCAAAGATGGTATAGATGGTTTAAAATAAGAGATGGAGGCTAAGTTGGATGGTTTGAAGGATCAAATAATAGCTAATATGGATGTTAAATTAGTGGAATATCACATCGAGCATCAACAACAAGTTTTCCAAATCTCAAAGGATAACCTAACTTTGGTGCAAAATCTAATGAAACAACAAGAAGATCAAAATCACATCGAAAGAAGTTCTGAAGCAGTCACAGAAATAAGAAGTCGAAAAGTACGATCAATTTCAGAGTATCTCATCAAGTGGAAGAACTTTCCTATAGAAAACTCCACATGGAAGTATGATAATTTTATACATAAGCATCAAGAAATAATCAAGAATTGAGGACAACACTTGTTTGAAGGAGAGGGGCATGTTAAGTCCCTATATTAATTATGTAGTCCCTTATTATGTTAGTGTATCCCCCCTTATTTTTATTGTTGTACCCTTGTGTTGTACTGTACAACAACCCTCTCCATTTCAAAAATTTTATAATAATTTTTAGAAGAAATGGGTCCCCTTTTCTTTTTCTTTTAGATTCAATAATTTTTCGTAGCTTCGCTTATTGAAAAGATTAAAGAAATACCTTTGTATATATGTAAATATTAAAAGGAAATAAAATAAATCATAAAACAAAGCAAAGCCTAAATATAATTCTTTATCGCATTTCACAAAATATGAAAGGAAAAGCTCAATATTTCATTGCTCAAAAAGTTCCGATGTGATAAAGTGAATCAATAAATCGCATAACACATAGGAAAAAATTCAAAAGCCTTCTCCATCATTCCGATGCAATAAATCACATCGCAAAAGCACATATTGCATTAAACATAAGGCTAATGCTTCCCTTCGAAAAGTTCCAATGCGATGAAGTCTTATCGCAATCACAAATCAACAGTCATATCACAAGTGGTCCCATTTCAAAATTTATGATGCGATGAAGTCTTATCGCAATCGCAAATCAACAAAGTTATATCACAAGCGGTCCCTTTTGCAAAGCTCTGATGCGATAAGTCCAATCACAATCATGAATTGGCAGAAAACTTAATTCATCCTTATGCACTCATTTCTAAAGTTTTGATGTGATAAAATAAAAACAAAGGCTCATCACTCATCGCTCATCGCTCTAAATCACATCATTCATCGGCAATCCCAATTGGAAGCTTCAAACGGTAATCTTTAAACCGAGACTTTGAAATTGCCGATCCCCGATGTACAATCATCATTGATCAGAAATCATTTAAGTTATGACATTTAATTCAAATGAGAATGCGTGATGTCACTTTCCATAAATGCATTTAATTTTTAAGACAGAGATCATTAAGTCTAATTCATGAATGAAATCCTTTACAGATTTTTTCTTTTCAATAATATGACATTGATTTAAATGATTTCCTTTTTACATAATGTTGTTTATTATTCTTCATTTTTCCTCCCGATTCTAAGAGAATTTTTCATCATTTCCCACTTATTTATAGATCTATAGAACAACCATTCCGCTTATTTGCATACCTGATAAAATGCTTCCAGTCAGATAAAATGTCGAAGAAGCTTAAGGAAGAAAAGGTTACCACCATCCCAAAGGAAAAGTCGGCCAAAGTTAAGATAATAACTGATACTACATGCCTTGGTATCGGAAATGTGTCTTGGGAAGACGTTTATAATCTGCTCGAAACTGAAAATCCCACTGTGACAGAAGAAAAAGTGGATCCTTTAAATCAGAGGATATCAGGGCAATGCATCATCTACCAGAGCCTAAAAAGATCTACAAGAAATAATTTCTTGAGGATTTTGATTCAAAAAATGAAATAGAGTCAGACCCTATTAGAGAATGGAGGCAAGCTCCAGAGAAACACAAGCATGACTCCTCAGGTATGTACTCTATAGAATCTCTAGCACCTTCCTATTGCTACACTGCTGCCATGATATGCAGACTGTTTGGGTTTGCCAATTCTGCAAGGTTTTCTATTGAAATAGTACCTCTGATTGATACTGCCATGAATTCTTATATTATGGATTGGTTAGTCATCCTATCTGATAAGATAGCAAATAAAATTCTTGATTATATAAGGAATAGGCATATGTCTATAGGAATGGCACCCCCATTTCATATGTGTGCTTACATTATAGATTCCATATGCTTAAATTATTAATTTCCCATTTTTGGATGGAAATGGACTCCTCAGGACTCCACTCCTATCCATATCTGTCATAAATATTTGTGGAAAGCCCATCATAGGAACCATGTATATAAGATTTTCCATGGATTTATGATGCCCATTCATCAATCCATGTTTAACAAACCTTCTCCACGGCTATTAGATAAGGCCAACCTTGACTTAACCCTAATTGGAAACTGGTTTGGAGAGGAGAATTTCACTTACATCCGAATATTCGGAAGTGTAACCAACCCTCATGTTTTGCCTCTATACATTCCTGATAAATTACTAGCTTAAGAAATTTCCTATCAGATTACAGAGAATGGTTTGTCCAGGAATCTTAAGACCTCAAAGAAACAAATGTGGCTTACATTTCCTCTCAAAAGTGGATCTTACACTTTCAATGATTTCAAGCATGCATAGAAAGAGGCCTTGAAAATTAAACAACTCAAACTAGCATTCATAGCCCCAAGGCAATATGACCCGAAGAAAATCACCCTTAATGTTACATCTACAGTACAAATTGCCAAGTTTGAACATGAATATGGTAGTTTTGATGACCTATTTGTCTCAACTGAAGGTTTTGCACAAGTTCAGCAACAAGCAAGTTCAAAACTGGAAACAAGAAATATGGATAAATTCATGCTTTACAGGAACAAGAGGTTACTAATAATCCCTCTTGACCAAATACAAACAACTCCTCTGTTATCCCAAGAAGAATAAAAATAAGAAAAGGGAAAAAAGAGTGATACTCAAACTGAACAAGTAAACACGGGAAAGAAAGCTGACAGCTCCTCCGATATTGATATACATGTTAATTCAAAAGAATGTGAACTGTTCGATCAGAAAATCCAAGGACAGAATTATTTTTAGAAACTGAATACAACACAAACATCTATCATCACAGTTAAAGAGACAGTCGGTAATACCAACACTCTAGATGTTGAAATTAAATAAAGTCCTAATTGGACTACCATTTTGAAATTTTGGATCTGAAACTCTATGGGAAACAAGACTTGTTTTCCATAAACAAGTTCATAAGGGGTGTGTCCTGTTGTGTTTCTCCATGTAGTTATGTAGGTCCATAAGGCTTCAGGAAGCCTTTCTGCCCAATCTCTTCTATCTAAATGAATAGTCTTTGTAAGGATCCCTTCAATCACCTTATTGGTAGATTTCACTTGGCCATTTTCTTGTGGATGGTAGGGAGTAGATTTACTGTGTCTGATTTTGTACTTCTCTACCATCTTCTCCACCATTTTTTATATGAATTGAGCTCCTTGATATGTAAAAATTTCTCTTGGGACACCAAAATGAGTAAAACTATCCTCAAAAATAAAATTAACTACAGATGCTTCATTAGCAGAATGTAATGTCTTGGCTTCTACCCATTTGGTAACATAATCAGTGCAAACTAAGATATACTTATTTTGTTTTGACAAAGGATTAATAGGTCCTACAAAATCCAAAGCCCATTTCTCAAAAGGTTCAATATGTACCTGAGGTTGTAATGGCATTTCACCTGAAGGGGAAGGTTTCCCTACCCTTTGGAAATTGTCACACCTTTTTACATACTCTTTATCATCTCTAAAGAGGGATGGCCAATAATATCCTAGATGAAGGATCTTATAGGCTGTCCTCTTATCAGCAAAGTTTCCACCACAAGGTTCATCATGACATGCCTTGAGAATCTCAGGCATCTCATCTTTTCGAACACATCTTCTGATACTAAATTCTAGACCTATCTTGTATAATTCATTAGAAATCCATGAATAATTTGCAATGTCATAAATGATTTTTCTTTTATCTCTTGCATTCATAATTGAAGGAAATTTTCATGAAACTAGATAATTAGCAATGTCAGCAAATTGGGGAGTTTGAGTAGTGATTACAAAGAGATATTCATCAGGGAATTTGTCTTCAACTGGAGTATTGTCTTTCATGTTTTGGAGTCTATATAGGAAATCAGCCACTGTATTTTTTTTTTCAAACCTATCTAGAATGGTGATGTTAAATTATTGTAAAATAAATAACCATATTATGACTCTGCCATTAGTAACTGATTTATTCATTAAATACCTAATTTTAGAGTGATCTGTGTGAATAAAAGTTTCATAGCCTATTATATAATATCTGAATTTATTTATAGCATGAACAACAACTAAGAAATTTTTTTCAGTTACATATAATTCAACTCTGAAGGAGTCAAATTTTTACTTGTATAGTATATCGCATAAAGGATCAAGTCTTTTTGTCCCAGCACAGCTCCTAAAGCTATATCTAAGGCATCTGTCGAGATGTGAAAAGGTAATTTCCAGTTAGGTCCCCTTAAAATAGGTGCTTCAGAGATTTTTGTTTTCATGGTTTCAAATGCTAACTGGCAGTCAAGATTCCAATTGAATTCACAGTCCTTGGTGAGTAGTTTGAAAAGTGGAGATGCTATCTTGGTGAAGTTTTATATAAATCTTCTATAGTATCTAGTAAATCCTAGAAAACTCCTAACATCTTTCGAACAACTTGGAACTAATAGTCTAGAGATGACTTCAACTTTTGACTCATCAACTCTAATCCCATCTCCTGAAATATGATGTCCTAAGACAATGCCTTTAGTAAACATCATGGAACTTTTTTCATGACTAAATGAAAGATTTGCTTATTTACACATTTTTATAACCTTTTCCAAGTTTTCTAAGGCTTCTTCAAATGTGTTTCCATAGACTGTGAAGTCATCCATGTATACTTCTACATAGTCATGTATTAGATCTGAAAATATTCCCAATACTGCCCTTTGGAATGTTGTAGGTGCATTGCGCAATCCAAAAGGCAATACTTGGTAAGAATAGGTACCCCAAGGACAGGCAAATGTTGTTTTATCTTGATCCTCAATTGCAACTTGAATTTGATTATAACCACTGAAACCATCCAAAAATGAAAAGTACTTTTTTCCTGCTAATGTATCTAACACCTGATCTATGAAAGGTAAAGGAAAATGATCTTTAAGAGTAGCTTTGTTGAATTCTCGGTAGTCAATGCATACCCTCCATTGACGATTTTTCTTGGGTACAATCACCAAAGGATAAACCCACTAACTATCTAAAATGGGATAAATAAAGTTGACATTTAACAATTTCTGCAACTCTTCTTTAACAATTTCCCTAAGATTTGGATTCATCCTTTTCTGAGGCTGTCTGATTGGCTTACAATTTTCCTCTATGTAGATATGATGAGTGAAAGTCTTAGGGTTAATCCCTTTCATATCAGTGTACTCCCATGCATATGCGAAAGAATGTCTCTATAATATTTTGACTAGCTTTTCCTGTTGAAAATTTTCTAGGTTTTTGTTTATGTTTAAAGTTTTTCCTGGAAATATCTCAATTGTAGAGCTGCCAAATTCTTCCATGGAGTAAAGAGACATTTTTCTTGATGAAAAAAACTCAATATTGGATTCTTCTTGAAATATTCATGTTTATATTCTGAAGAAGATTCATGATTTTCTAAGGTATTCTAAATCTGACTATCTTCACTAATTTCTGAAATAGTGAAGAGAGGTTGTATATCTTCTTCATCATCAATCCATTGAGTATCATCTATTTCTGTAATTGTTCTTGCTAGAGGATACAAAGTAAGTTTCTTCATTGAACTACCATAAGAGATGTACATATCACCAGATCTACAACTAATGCAGGCATCAACTGTAGCTAACCAAGGTCTTCCTAGTATAATAGGATGTCCTCCTAGATCATTTTTAGGAGTTAGGATCATGAAATCCATAGGATACTCCCAAGAATCTAAGGACACTGAAATATCTTCTAATACCCCATCCAGTTTGATTACAGTTCTATCTGCTAACTATAGTAGTGTGGGTGTATAAAGAATATTAGGAAGCTTTAGTTTTTCCATGGTCTGCCTACTCATGATATTTATTGCTGCTCCAAGATCAATTAATGTGTTTGGTATTTCAATTCCATTGATATGTGTTTTGATAACTGGATTTCCGGGATCTAAATATATGGGAATAGCAATCTTTCCCATCATTATGTCTACTATTTTTCCTACCAATTGTATTCTTTTTATCTCTTTTATTTTTCTTCCTGGTTTTTTCATACTCAACTCCTTTATTGTTTTTGCTAATATTGGGATCTCCTTGATAGCTTGTAATAATGGAATATTAATACAAACATTTCTCAATTCATCTAGGAAAATAAGGTGTAGTAGTAGATGTTGATGGCTGCTCTAACATAGGAGTTGAAATTATTGGTTCTTTTTGTTTTTCTTTTTCAATATTTTGGTCTTGAATAGATGTGCTTTCTTCAAGAATTTTATTTACCCGTAGAGAATCTTCCTCATAATTGTTTTGTTCTTGTATAACTATAGAAGGATTCTTCCTTTCAAGTATTCTTCCAAACCTAAGTTGAACATCATTAAGGTCTAAAGGAGTAATCAAATAGGTTCGAAATTGTTTTCCTTCTATCATATATGTATTCTAAGGATTTTTATTGTTAGGGTTTGGTATTGGCTGGGTAGGTAACTGGTTTGGTTTCTGAGGAAATGGTAATGGAAGTGGTGGATTTTGATTTTGATTTTGATGTTGTGGATTCTGCTGAGGATTTTATTGAGGAGGATAATTTGGATATGATGGATATGATGGATAAGATGGTGGATATTGATATTAGTGGGATAACCTTCCATAAGGATTTTGTGTTCCTTGAGCCCAAGGTTAAGATTGATTTTGAAATTGGGGCCAAGGTTGTTGCCAAGAATTCCAATTTGGTGGTGGTTGATTATACATTTGATTATTAAACCCTTGTGTTTGAGGTCCCTACCAAAGTCTTCTAGAGACAAAATTAAGAGATTCTATGGAATTTGTGGTTGTTTCTTCTTGAAAGACAACTTTAAGGCCAGGGATTGGGGGACAATCCTTGGTCTCATGCTTTTCTAAAAAAATTTCACAAGTCTCTATTACTTTTTCATCCAAAGGGCACTCTCTTAAGGCATGCTTCTTCCTACATTTGGGACAAAAGATTGCTAAGGCATCAATTTCGGCTTTCTCCTTGTTTTTTAATTCAAGGGTGTCTATTTGCTCACTAAGACTCCCTAGAATATCAGTTTTGAATTCATCACGCATATTCCCTATTTTTCCCTACTTCTTGTTCCAGTTGCAAATTTTCTTGCCCTTGCAAGAACAGGGTCTCTTGGTCCTTTCAAGATTTTAGATTTTCCTCTTGAGAGATTAATACATAGTTCTACTATATCAGATAATGAAATTTTAGATATATCTCCTTTCCCCATCATGTTAAGGATATCTATCCATTCATCCCTAATTGTTTTCAACAAAAGAGCTTTCAAAGTGTCTTGATCTAAGTTTTGCATTTTTGCTCTTTTAATGTTATAGTTAAATCTTTCAAGTAAATCTTCCAGATTTTCATCCTCTTTTTACATCATCTTGAACACTTCTTCATTATGGTTAACTAGTATACAGTAATCCAGATATTTGTGTAGAAATGCTTTCCTCATAGCATTCCATGTCCCTATAGACCCAGTGATTAGACTCATAAACCATTTTAATGTTGCTCCTTTCAATGTTGAAGGGAACAGTTTAATTTTTTGAGCATCCCGAAGATAATAATAAGTTCTACATAGAACTTCAAATTCAAATAAGAATGTCTCGGGGTCTTCACTTTTTAGTCCATGAAAATTTGGAAGAACAGAGGGTGAGATATTTTTCTTGGTAGCATTTTTTTCTTCATCTATTATAGGGAATCCAAAGGAGCTTTCAATTCCCCCTCTACCTCTATTTCCTTCTGCATTTCCTGTACCTCTACCGCCTTCTACATTTTCTCTTCCCCTTCCTCTATCTCCTCCTCTACCTCTACCTCCTACAAATAGTAAGTTTTCTCCATTAAAGATTTCTCCATCCCCTTCTTCCTCCTTCTGCCATGATAGATTCCTCCAAACTAATATAAGGTTCGATATGGAGAACCAATTGTTCTTCTGGTTCTCCTATCAAGGGTATATTGAAGAATAATTCCTCCTCTTTCTCTTCACTAGGGATTTGTAATTCTTTTACTGGAATATATTCTCCTATGGAAGTGAAAAATGTTATCCCTTTTGTAGGAGTCCTTTGATATTCTTCCTCTAGAATTTCTTCAGTGGATGAAGTGGGAGATCTTCCTGATTGGATATCTGATCTTGAAACTTCTGGAAGCCTATGACTAGTATAGTATGGAATATGGGTTTGATTTGGAGGTGTGCTACTTCTTGGTCTTGGTGGAGTGAGTGGTGTTGTGGGAATTAAGCTTTTGCCTCTTATAAATCTACCCCTAGAATCTCTTTCTCTATGCATGTCATTGTTTTTGGGATGCAATAAATAATCCTACCCAGTTACACTTCCCTGGAAATGGCACCAAAATGTTTAGTCAATTTCGTTTCCTAAATTGTTAACATAAATTATCGACTAGGGCTAGTAAACAGATGAAGTGTAATGCGCTGTATCTGCCTAAGTATCCTTTTCTTACTTCATTATTTTATTGTTTTATTGATGTTTTTGGGGTTTTTATGTTTTGGTTCTTAGTATTCTGTTCTATACTAGAAAGATGAAGTTAAATCTATGTAAAGAGGAAAAACAGGAAAATGTTAACGAATAAATGAAAACAAATTTGATTTGCAAGTTCTGTTCTTAACTAGAAAATGATGAAAACAAGGAGTCCTAATCCATGGATATTACAACTTCTAAATGAACATTCATGAAATGAAAAGTAACTCAAAACACTACAAATTAATCTGATTCATTCAATTAGAGGTTTATTGGAAGAGCTTGAGAAAAAGATTAATTCTAGTGCAATGAGGATCTCCTAAAACATAAAAGGGAAATGCTGAAACAATCAGTAACTTAGAACATTACAGAGAAATATCATTCATTTGATAAAGGTTTATTGGAAGAGCTTGAGAAAAATATTAACTATAATGTAGTAAGGATCTCCTATGAAATGTTGAAACAACTTATAACATTACAACTAAATCTCATTCATTTGGTAAAGGTTTATTGGAAGAGCTTGAGAAAGAGATTGACTATAATGTGATAAGGATCTTCTATGAAAAAAAACAATCAATAAGTCATAATATTACAACTAAATCTCATTCGTGAATTAAAGATTTATTGGAAGAGATTTTGAAAGAGACTAATTGCAGTATGATGAGGATCTTCTATTTAACTAAATAACAAAAAGTGAAATGCTAATAACTTAGAATATTACAACTGAATCCCATTAATTTAATAGAGATTTATTGGAAAAGCTTGTGGAAGATACTAATTGTAGTATACTAAGGATCCTTTAACTAAGAATATGACATGAAAAAAAATGCTAAAACACTATGATTTAAGAAATCAATCTATGTAAGGAAAGATAGTAAAACGGAATTGAAAATAACTTAGCTAGAAAACATGTAAAAACCTCCTCTAATAACAAGGGCCCTTTGCTACCAATTTGGTATTAATCCTTTAGCTCCTTAAGATTGTATTCAAAATAGCATCAAGGCTAAATTCCTTTTATTAACACAGTGCTTGAAAACAGAGTATCACTGTAATGATAAAATATGTATCAATCGTCCCTTTTCGGTATTACAAAGCTTAATTTATATGAAAATTCATAACTAAAATCGAACAAAAATAGGTACAGGTGTAATCTTTAAGTTAAAATTGAATTTAAACTCTTTTGGCACTCATGAGCTGTAAAGAAAATCAGGAGTCCTAATTCCTATAGAAAACAGTTTCCTTGACCTTTGTTTTGACCATGGGCTTAGACACATCTAGCTATCGATTCAATCCTCGTGGATAAGAAGGAACCATGTAGGGAAGATCTGGAATCCACCCATGTGTTCCTTTTCTCTAGTTGACACATGTAACATACTTAAACACAAAAACAGCTGCGGAACACTTGGTTGGCTACAAAATGCCTGTATTTTGTAGCTAAACTGTTCAAATATTATTAAGACAACAAAAATTATGAAAGTAAAATAATTTAATCATTTGTATGCAACCTTTAAGAAATATTAATCATTCTCATTGATATTTAGGTTTATGAAATGATAAATAAATGATTAAATGAGGTGAAAGTTGGCAAAAGAAAAGACAATTTCAGGGCTCAACAATGAGGAAATAACATATTATGGTGAACCGCAGATGGGACAGTAGACAACACATAAGTGTAGCTACAAGCCAATAGAATTTTGTAGTCTAAGGGAGCATCAATGACTTCAACGTCAACACAAACAGTTATTCCCACAAGAGTAATAGGAAAATTGTGGAACATGCCAAGGGGCTCAGAAGAGTGGCGATCCCACGTACGGAGAATGATAGTGGAAGGAGCTAACTCAGGGGATCCGAGTTTCTTCCAAACAAAAGTAGACATCACGTAGGTGGATGCCCCCTCGTCAATGATACAATGGGAGATGTTGGCATTCCAAATCTTGACAGGTATTTAGAAGGCAAACGATGCAGGAAGAGGGCGATGCTATGACTTGTCAACATTGAAAATAATAAAATGATCATCAGAAGGATCCACAATGCCCATAGAAGTTACTGGAGCTTTTCGTTATGAAGGGCACAACTGGAGTACTTCTAGCATTCACATGGCAGTAGGAGATTGTGCCAAGTCATCTACTATATTGTAGGTGTGGGCGGCTTTATCGGAAGAAGAGTTTCGGCATAATAGTCCCTTGGAGATCTTGGTATGTACCTCTGCCTTAGGCTGAGGGATCTGTAAAGGACCATTGGGTGTTGAAATTGGCTCTGTGGGACCTGAAGATGGGGGCTCGGTTGCAGACATAGCAGGAGGCTTCGTGTGCTGGTGGGACCGAGTCTAAAGGCTGAGGTCAGCAATATTGGTCTGTTCAGAGTTCATCATGAAGATCTGGTAATCAGAGGTACTAGATGGGGGAGGTTGAGTGGCTACCTGAATTTCAGGGGGTTGGGAAACCACATATCCTTGCTAGGGGAAAGGATTGGTAAACACAGCTGATTTGATGGGTGCAGCATTATGAGGAAACAAAGAAGAGGCTTATTGACCTCGAGACGTTGCTTGAGCTTCCCACATTTTACGCATTTGAGGTAAAAGGGGAAAATCATGGATATAATGACCACATAAACCGAAACAAGAAAAAGGTTTACTCGTGCAAAGAGACATATCCTGCTTGGGCTAAGCACAATATTGTTGGGTTGCAGTGTTAGATGTATTCCCTTGGAGATTGTTTCCTAGATTACCGGGAGAGGTTTGGTTCTGGTTTCCTTTCCTATTCTTTTATGAAGTAGTAGGATTAGTTTCACTCTACTATGCATACACCTACCCCTAGGGGGGGTGGCTACTGTTGCGGAGCTTGAGAAGGCAAGGGAGGCTGAAATTATTGTGTTGGAGGAGTTGGAGCATCGAGCTGTGGATACGAATAATAAGGATGTTGGGAAAAATTGGGGTAAACAGGTTGGGAAAAAGCAGGCCCTGGCATCAGAGGGTGTTTTTGGGCAAAAGTGTGAGGCATGTTGTGTCTTGGATAGAAAGGTGCCATAGGAGCTGGCCCCTCCTTGAGGGAAAGCATAACCGATAGGAGGATGAGTGTATGGAGATGAAAGGGATCCAACGATACCGTCAGAGGCATGAGATTCCCCTGGTGCATTTGCACCACCAAGTCTAGGGAGGCCAGGTAAGACAATATAAACATAACCACATTGTGCATAGATGAAGTCATATTTTAACACAATATAGAGAGAAGCTTCCTCGGTCTGAGGAAAGTGAGATGCGGCGTATTTACCAATATCGGGAAAAATGGATCTGAGAAACGAGTCCATGTAGACATGGTCTTCGAAAATAGGGGCTCGACATAGGCTCTTCTTTCTACACCATTCTTAAATATGGTCAAATAGGTGGGTGGCAGAAGTTTTACAGAAAGATGTCAAGTGTTCAATACTCGTGTGATAGAAAATGGGAAGCTGGAAGTAAGACAAAAATGCCTTGGCAAGGGTCACAAAAGTAGTATGAGAGGAGGATGCTTGGTCGACATACCACTTGGAAGCTTCTCCAGTAAGCGTACGCTGGAATAATCGAAGATAGACAGAGTCATTAGTGATGGAGTTAGATGAACACCACATGTGGAAAGAACGAATATGTTTGGTAGGATCCTCTCCAACATTTCCTTCAAACTTAGGGATGTCTGAAGGAAGCTTGGTTGGCATAGCAGGCCAGCCAGGATCATGGTGTATGGGGTCATTAATCAACTAGATGAAATCCAGAAGGCTTAGGCCTGCCATATAAGGAACAAAAGGAGCATCCAGAATAGGTCCTGTTGCAGCACCACTAGTAGTGTTTCCGGTATTAGCGCCAGGGCCACCACCAGCATTAGGTATTGAACTATACATGATGACGGTGAAAGCTAGAGAATAGTTAGGGATAGAAATATAAGGGAAACTCGATGAACTAGAGTTAGATTTGGAATGATGACTCGGCGGAGGACGAACTATGACCCTATGCGATGGAGTAAGTCTTCCTAAAGGAAACTGAGGGTGAAGGTCTTCAACTCTCCGAACTAAGCACCTTGGGGGTGCAATGATGGGAAAGAGACACATAACCCAATAAGGAAGAGAGGTAAACAAGGGTAGGGAGGTGTAGATTAATTGATTACAATGTCTAAGTCTTGGCTTGGCAATGTTAACCATGTGCTCTTCGCTTTAGGTCTGTGTGTATGTGCTAAGTGTGTTAATTTTAATTAAGCCCATATGTGTGTAGGGAAAAAATAAAATAAAAATTGTATAACTATAGATAAAACTGGAAGCGATAGTAAAGGAAACTGAAAGAGACTATAAAATAAATAGCTAAATATGCATAAATTTAAACCCAAGGAGGAGGGCTTCCCAAAAACTAGTCTATGGGTGGGCGAAATCTACTCAAAATACACAGAATGGCCAATGGATCTAAGGTCAAGAGGGAAGGGATCTAAAGGTTAGATCTTCTAGAAAGAGGTGTAGAAAATGACAAGAAACCAGATAGAAAAATGCTGACAATAGGTGGTGAAAGGCTACAACCTAAAGGGAAATGGAGGGAACTCTAAAGGAGGACCAAAAAAAAATGAAAAGAGGTGTTTTGGATGGATAAATAACCGATCTAAAATGGATCTGAAAGTGAGATTTCAGATCTAAAAAATAGTTGAAAAACACTGAAATATTAGAACACTTGCTGTTAGGGTCCTATAAATATAGGATTCATTATTTTGAATTTGGCTTTGTTAAAACCTTGAAATATTGTACATACCTTTGCTTTCTGTAAATGTATTTCCAAATTAAAAAATGAAAAGAGGGTATTTCCTAAAAGAACAATAAAAGGACAAAAAGAAACAAAGATCAAAAAATAATATTAAATATGAACCCCATCAAAAATAGATCATGAAAATGTTGCAAGTTTAAATGCCACTACTTTAGTTTACTTTTGCAAATAATATTGTGTGCAGCTTGTCCTAAATGCCACAATCCATGAGTTTCAAACAACTTAAAATTGGCTTCTCATGCTTTAAATTTCATGTTGTTAAATAGAGAATAAAATCTAGCCAAACAGCTTAATCTTGGCAGATTAGTAGTTAAAATAGAGAATAAATGAGGAGCTCAAGAGTTTAATCTGAGCCCTTGAATGAAATAAGGTTAGAATTAGATTGTTTCCTGCTTTAAAAAGAAAAATGAATTTAGGGTTGACAGCTTAAATACACCCATGCAAATGATGAAAAAGTATTAGCATAATGATGGGTAGGTAGAAAGTAGTTGTGCAAGGCATGTAATAAAACATCATTTGGATAATTACTAATTTCCCCTCCCCCATAATGTTCTAGTATTCAAAACCTTCAGTTAAAGAGGCTTAGAGCATTTCTCTGACTTTTGTTGGGACGGGACCCAAGGCTTAATGACTGATTGGTAAAAAGTACTAGATTCCCTTCACAAAATCATTTTTATCAACAAAATTCCTTTTCCTAAGTTTAAAAAACTTTTTATCTAGGAAAAGTGAAACCCCCTTGACTAATTCCCTTTTTCATACAAAATTCTCAAAAAACCCACAAAATGCTATTTATCCTAAGTACCAATTGTGAAATGTTAAAATGGGGCCACCATTATGAAATTCCGCCTTAAAAAAACATGATATTACACTGTACTTAGTGTATTTACTATTCTCGCATCCATTTCAGATTAACATTTAACTTATGTATTAAATCCCCTATACCCTTTCTCCCATATTATAATTAACTCCATTATTTTACAGTCCTCCAAAATCCATAGTTTTAATATAACCCAAATTTTTATCTACCCATATGTCAAATCTTTTGGGCCCCGCATATTGAAACCCCACCTATATACATAGGCACCATATAAAACTTTGGTTATAACATTAAAACATTAAAATATGCGATTTAGACTTATGAAAAGTCAAAATCTCGCCCCACACACCTGACCTCACGTCACATTAACACCCCCAAAATTTAATTGTGTGACTACCATCAGACCAATCTTCCCCCAAATCGGACGACATTCACATTATTCACTCCCCGAAACTTAACCAACCCAATCAATGCGGAATGTGTGATTTTTCCCATCCACTCCTTCACTACGTGTCGCCACCAGGTCTTATCACATTCGTTCACAAAAAACCATCATATGCCTAAAAGAAGTGTGAAGAATCCCATTACCCCTTCCACGAAATCTGGCAAACTAGGTATTGTTCATCCATGAAAAATATTAAAGTAAAGTTTAATCAATGTTTAAATAACATTAATACTACCCCTCAAAGTCAAATGTTTCACTATTTGTTAAGAAAACACTGAGAAAACCTTTTGCCGACCTATTACAGAGAAATTAACTCCAATAAAGATATTTTGAGCCAAAATTAAGCCTGAATCCAAGCATTTAGATACACAAACCATTGCATAAGCAGTCACAAGAATCCTAAATACTTTCCCAAAGAAACCCTCCTTGCAGACCTCTGTTTCATTAATAAATTGTTTGATTTTGCAGGTTATTCTTAGAATATGAAAGTAGGCCAACAGTTTCAATACTAGTTGAAAAAATTGTTTACTCCAAATCCTCATATTTTAATTCGAAAGCTTCATTCAAAAAATAGTTTGCATACAAAGAAAGGATTAAATCAAAGTCAGAGAGAGATGAGAGAGATTAAATTGCACAGTGAAGGGTAAAAGTGAAAAGGTGACAGAGCAGTCAAGGTAAAACAGTAAAAGTAAAATATGGAGGCAGTAAAAGGTAAATAGAGATGAAAACACTTTCACCAACAACAATGACGTTTATCTGAAGTAAAAGTAGAAACAGTTAAAAGAACAAAAATGTTAAAGATGAAAAATGGTGTAGGAAGGGACATTTTCCAGAAATTTCTTGTTTAAGTCATAGTTTTACAAAAACTATTGTGACCAATACAAGATGAATTTTTCCAAATGGAAGGAGGTTGATGTTTCTAAGATTGCCACCTACAAAAACATCGTTCACTTTTCTAACATCCATTATGGGTTTGGAAATATTAAACAATATTTGAAAGCACTTTTTACAGAAAATTCTTGTTTACTTATAATTTTGTAGAGACGCATGTGGTCAATCAGAAATGAATCTTATAAACCCGGAGGAGGTCTTTGTTCCTAGGATACCCATATAAAAAAACCTATCTCACGTCTTACATAGGTATTATAGAATGAAAGTTACATGCACATCTTTACAGCCTAATTTTTAGATTGTGAAAAACTTTGTTTTACACATCGTTTTGAAGAGTATATTGTCAACAGGTGGAGCAGCAATTTAGGTAATAGAGAAAGGTTTATCTTATTAAAATATGTATCTAAAAAAATCTCTTTCAGTTTTTACATATCTATTTCGGATTGAGATATACAAGGGTATTACTGGACCCCAAGTTTTCAGAATTTTTGGAGCAAAATGCACAAAGGAAGGAGACAGTTAGTGACTTGGATGCCTCATCATCAACTTAGAGTTGATATCAAATTCGAATTCTCTTCTTTGTCACCATCAATCCATAAGGATAGTGCCAAATAGATTCATTATTTTTGAGTGTCCTTTTATTAAGTTCTATTTATGTAATATAGTTTGAGATATTTGTAAACCAATCTTGATATTTTTTCAAGAAATTCTAGTTTAGAATTTGCATAAATACTTCATCATTTGAAGTATTGAGGGTGGAATAAATTGCTAAATATTTCTATAGTCACTTTTGTTGTACCTGAAGACTTTTTGTAGCAAGTTCAAGTAGCAGAATGGATCAAATCATCTAGCATTATATTTTAGGATTCATGTGATGAGCCATTGAAGTGAAGTAATTTCTACTGTCTTTGTTTATATTCTTATGATTTACATGCATCCATTTATGTGTTCCAAATTTGAATGATGAACTAGGAGTATTATTACAGGATTTGTTAAAAGCGCCCTATCTTTAACTAGCTATCATTTCTATGTTTTCTGTTGATTTCCAGAGTTGGGAACCCTTAATTGCTCCCTCTTTCGAATGACTCATGTCTACTCCTTCCTTATCCAAATCAAAGAATCCTTGATTGGTCTTTAACCCAATCAAACCACTTCACCAATCAGCCTTCCTATATCTTCAATGAATTATCTATCTTGCCCTGAAAATATTTGACATTTTGACCTTGATCCTAGTCCCGTCTGCTTGACATTTGACTCCTTAGCCCAATGGACAAACAGATCTATCATTATCCATCTCATTAAGTGATTTTTGTTGGAAATATGATGCAGAGTGTTGTCCTTGATGGCAACCTACTTGATGAAGTTGATGGAAACCTACTTGATAAAGTTGTCCTTGATGAAAAATGACTTGATGAGTTTGTTAATAATGTCAATCTGATGTATCTACAGAGCATTTCAGATGTAATGGAGAAAGGAATTCCTGTAAGGGCCAGAGAAATGATAAATATGATATGTCACAAAGCATACACGGGTTTGTAAAGGCGAATAAGTGTATGTACGTGGAAAAGTACATGCCAACTCGCGTATGCCCTATTTGCGCTCTAAATTAATAAAACCAAGGGAATTTACCATGGTATTGGCCCATTGTATTGAGCGCTGGAACATTGATTTGATCCTGTCTAGGAATACCATTAGTAGTTGAGAGGTTTTGACTCATGGTATTGGTAAAAGGCTAAATCTATATAAGGAGAAGAAGATCATAGTGCAAGTGTGTGCATATGTCTGGGTTTTAATGAATACTTCACTCTAAAGTATATATGCATGGTAGAACTCTATTCTTAATTGATAAATCTAAATCTTGATGCACCTATGGATATGATGAAGGCGTAAGATCTCTAGATCTACAAATGATGAATCTCTAGGATGATCTGCAAAAGAAATGATGAAGACCCGGCGCAAGTCTGATGAAGAAACTGAAGAAATCTGGGTAAGCTTATAGATCTGATTTGTTATGCAAAAATTATCTTTTACAGATCTATACGCTAGTTGGTATCGGTAAAAGCGCGTATATACGCGGGTTAGCTTGATGAAAAGTACGTATGGAAGTTAGGGTTTCTGAAGCTTATTTTACTGCTGTGATTTCTGCTATCTCTGCCATCTGTCAATAAATTTGTTCTTCTTGAAGTTCTGGGCTGTTTTGAAAATGATATATGCTGCTGATATGATGATGAACAAATCTAATCACTGATTGAGAAGACATGATGGAGAAGGAATAACTGTTTAATAGTTCGGTATTACTGTGAAATTTTCTGAACTGAATGATCCAGATCTGAATCTGAGCCTGAATAGTTTCTGAAAGAAGATATGTTCAGAAGTATACGCGTATTGTTGTGATAAAAAGCGCGTATATATGCGAGGTATCTTCATTAAAAGCGCGTATGTCAATTAGGGTTTGAAAAATAATATACACAAAAGAATATGCGGGTTGGTTTGCATGAAAGCGCGTATGCACGCGGCTTCGGTGAAGAAAAGTAGCATATGGGATTTGAATTAATGGTGGTTCAAGTGGTGCTGAGGGTCGAAGCCTTCAGTCAGGGGGTTGTAGCTCCCTTCCAGTGGTAGCTGGTAAACGAGAGCAGGGGGTAGTCACTCCCTTCCAGGAGAGGCTGGTAAACGAGAGCAGGGGGTTGTAGCTCCCTTCCAGGAAAGGCGGGTAAATGAGAGAAGGTTGTAGCCTTCTTCAAGTGGGTGCCTGCGTGTTGGTATGAGTCTGCGCCAGTACATGGTTGTAAGATGTTTTCTTTATAATAAATATTGAAGACTGAGACGACGACAGCGGTGGTTTTCTCCCGAATTGGGTTTCCACCTTAAATCCTGGTGTGCATGTGTGTTGCTTATGTGTGATGATTTATTCTGTTCTTACTGCACCTGTTTACTGCTTACTAAACATCTAATGAATGAATGATGCAAAGATCTAAGTAAATAATTATCTGCATTATGATATCTCTGGTAATACACATGTTTTATCAAGTATATCCACGTGTATATGCGAGTTGGCTTCAGTAAAGTCACGTATGGGTTTTAGAGAAAGAAAAAGTAAAAAAAAAATTAGTTAGCCTTAAATACTGATTCACCCCCCTTCTCAGTATTTTTCCCAACAATTGGTATCAGAGCAGGTCCTTCTGAAAAAGCTTAGCTGCTAGAAGGAAGATCAAGCAAGTTGAGCAATCAAGAAGGAATAGCATCTATCAGGCCTCCGCTCTTTAACAGAAACAATTTAATATCCTGGAAAACAAGGATGAGATCCTATCTTCAGTCCCTGGGAGCAGATGTATGGGCCATTGTTGAAGGAGGATATCAATATCCAGCCACAGTACCAACAGATCCGACGGAAAAGAAGAGTTATGAATCAAATGCAAAGGCGGTCAATGCTATAACGGGAAGTCTGACTGAATCTGAATTTGTCAAATTCATGCAACTAAATACAACAAAATAAATGTGGGACAAAATCATTCTAAGTTATGAAGGTGATGCAAAGGTAAAAAGTGCAAAACTTCAAACTCTCAGAATTGAATATGAAACTTTGAAGATGCATAGTGATGAGAGTATTGCCAGTTTCTTTTTACATCTTGATGATGTTGTAAATCGTATGAGAAATCTGGGAGAAACAATAACCGAATCTACTTTGGTTGAGAAAATTTTAAGATCTCTAACGACAAAATTTGAGTCAAAAGTCTCTGCTCTTGAAGAAAAACAGGATCTTCAAAATCTTATTGTGGTGCAACTTCATGGCATACTAACTGCATATGAATTGTGGTATACATATAATGCCATATGGCCGTGTTGTCTTTAGAGCGAAAAAGGAAAAGAAGGCTGAAGAAGGTAATGATCATGATATATCCTAATAACATGAGGTAAATTTGTGAAGAAACTTCAACTTGGCACAGGATGGTTCAAAGGTAAGCTTCCTTTCAAATATTTTTATTGTGAAAGAGTTGGCTTACAGGCGCATGCTAAGTGGTCCTTATAAAGAAACATCTGCAAAAGGGAAGGAAGTAGCAAGAAGGAATAGAACTGGTTTAGGGACGAAAAAGTATTATACTCATGAAGATAATGACTTCAAGTATCCGATAGTGAGGAAGAATGTGAACAAGATCTTAGGCTTCTCATGGCATTTGAAAAAGAATCTAGAGAAGAAAAGGATACTTTTGTGGATGCTCTAGAGGACAATGATTTTCTTGAAGAAAACAATCAACTCAAAATATGCTAGTAAAGTAAATATCATAGAGAATCTCAAAATCGCATTGAAGAAGATGGGTAGTTAATGAGAAATTAGAATGGAAGTGGTAAGTCTAAGAAAGAACTTATAAAAGTAAAACTCTGAATCTTAGCTTTGCTAAAGGACTGAAAACAATTGGATGAGATTATCATACAACGCCTTCTCCTTTATAAAAGATGTGCTGGATATGACTGAGAATTTTCCTGAAGCTTCAAACACCAAATTATCTAAAAAGGCTTACAATCAAGTTTACAACATTCACATTAACATGGGAAAAGAAACTTTACAGTAAAGCATGATAATTCAATTTGTACAGACATTTTCAAGAAATACCAACGTGTCTTGTAGAAGATTTCATGATCGTAGGAATTTCTTCTTCAATGGACAATGTTTCTCATGTCACAATTTTGGTCATAAAGTTGTTCAATGTGTTGCATATAAAACCATCATGACAAGAGAAGCAAGAAAGAAAAGGATTGATATTGAAAAAAAGAAGAATACTTATAACAACTTTTCTCCTCTTCAAAATGAAGTTGAATGTGCTTATTGCAATAACTTTGGCCATGAAGAATCTGAATGCAGGAGCAAAGTTCAGCCAAAAGAGCATTTTCCTTCAAGCTTCAAAGTATGGAAAAAGAAGGAATTACAGGTCGAAAATTGTGGCATAGCGTTATTTGCAGAAGGTGAAGAAAATCAATGGTACATTTATAGTGGATTCTCAAGACACATGACAGGTGACAAAAACAAACATCTTACATATAGTGCTCTAGAAAAGGAAAAGAAGGTTACATTTGGAAATGATACTCCTAGGGTAATTAAGGGAAAAGGGTCTATGTTTCTAAAAGAAAAGGTGAAAGCTAATGATGTCATGTATGTGGATGGATTAAGGCATAACCTGTTAAGTGTAAGTCAAATGTGTGATCAAGGAACTGAAGTTGTCTTTAGTTCAAAAGAATGTGTGGTTCGTGATCTTGATACAGGTAAAATAATTATAAAAGGAAAATCCAAGCAACCTGTATGTATTGAAGAACTGCAAAGAAAAATGTTACTTGAGCAAATCTTCAGAAAACTGGCTATGGCATAGAAGGTTGGGGCATCTGAGCTTCTCTCAGATCAACAAATCAAGAAGACTTAAAGCTGTCCGTGATCTTCCCAAAATTACTCCACCCGAAAATATCATATGCAAATCTTGCCAATTTGGTAAGCAAACCAGAGTACAGTTTAATGCCAAGGAAGGATCATCAAGTAAGCCTCTTGAACTTATTCATACTGACATATGTGGACCTGTGAGGAAAAAGTCACCACGTGGTGAACAATACTATATCTTATTTATTGATGATTTATCTAGAATGTGTTGAATTGGATTGCTTAAACACAAAGATGAAGCATTTGAGAAATTTCATGATTTCAAAGCTATGGTTGAAAATGAATTACATCTAAAAATCAAGTGTCTTAGATCTGATCGAGGAGGAGAATATACTTTAGATGAATTCTTTGAATTTTGTGAACAACATGGCATAAAAAGACAGTTTACTGTAGCCGGCACTCCACAACAAAATGGCGTAGCAGAAAGAATGAATAGAACAGTTCAACAAATGGCTAGAGCTATGCTTGATGATTCCGGAACACCTGACACATTTTGGGGAGAAGCAGCACATACATCGGTAAATATTCTTAACAAGGCACATGTTCATGTAAATAGTGATAAAACTCCATATGAACTCTGGTATGGTAATCCTCCCACTGTGAAGCATTTTAGAGTTTTTGGAAGCAAATGTTTTATCAAAAATAATGATGAAAAACTTGGCAAGTTTGAACCCAGAGAAGATGAAGGAATACTTCTTGGTTACTCCTCTAGGAGTAGAGCATATAAATGTTACAATAAAAGACTTTGGAAGATTGTTGAATGTATTGATGTTGTTATTGATGAGTCTCCTGCAGCCCCAAAAGAAGAAAAACAAACAACAAATGAAGACGATGGTGACTTATGTCCTTCTACATCAAATAGCAATGATATAGACAGTGAACCCAATGAAGAACCTGAAGATGATTTATCTGAAAAGGCTCCATCCAGATATGTTCAAAAGAATCATCCAGAATCTCAAATTTTGGGAGACAAGGGATCAGGTGTACAAACAAGAAGGACTCTTGTGGGATCTTCTAGCTATCTAGCATTTCTATCCACTATTGAACCACACAATGTCAATCAAGCTAGCAAAGATGAATGTTGGATTCAAGCCATGAATGAAGAGCTTGATCAAATTGAAAAGAATCAAACTTGGGAATTAGTACCAAGACCTCATGACAAAAATGTCATTGGAACTAAATGGATATTCAAAAACAAGTTAAATGAGAATGGGGAGGTTATAAGAAATAAAGCTAGACTTGTCTACAAGGGGTATGCTCAACAAGAAGGTATATACTTTGAAGAAAATTTTTCTCCTGTAGCTAGACTTGAAGCCATAAAAATGTTTCTTGCTTTTTCAAGTTTCCAACAAATCAAAGTTTATCAAATGGATGTTAAATCTGCGTTTCTCAATGGTGATCTAGAAGAAGAAGTTTATATAGAACAAACAGAAGGATTCATTTTGGGAAATGATGAAAAACTTGTTTGTAGACTCAAAAAGGCTCTATATGGTCTCAAACAAGCTCCAAGGGCTTGGTATTATCGTCTTGACAAATATCTTCATCAACAAGGATTTTCGAAGGGGTCTGTTGATAGCAATTTATACACAAAATTTGAAAATGATAAACTACTGATTGTGGTTGTATATGTTGATGATATCATTTTTGGAAGTAATGAAGAATCTATAAGTCAAAAATTTGCTTCAGCTATGCAGCAAGAATTTGAAATGTCTTTACATGGGGAACTAGCATTCTTTATTGGCTTGCAAGTGCATCAAACTACACATGGCATATTCTTATCACAAGAAAAATACCTCAAGCAAATTCTGAAGAAGTATGGCATGGAAGAGTGCAAACCTGTAAGTACACCAATGATAACCGGATGTAATCTCAGTTCTCATGATGATTCTCGCACGGTGAATCAACCCGAATATAGATCTATGATAGGAAGTCTAATTTATCTCACTGGGACTAGACCAGATGTTATGCATGCAGTTGGGATTGTTGGACGATTCCAAGCTAATCCAAAAGAGTCTCATCTTCAGGCTATCAAAAGAATATTCAAATATCTACAAGGAACTCAAGACTTTGGACTATGGTATCCAAAGAATGTTGATCTCACTCTTCATGCTTACACAGATGCAGATTGGGCTAGAAATGTTGATGATCGGAAAAGCACTAGTGGTGGTGCATTCTATATGGGGCCCCGGTTGGTATCTTGGTTCAGCAAGAAGAAAAACTCTATTGCCTTATCTACAGTAGAAGCAGAATATGTGGCTACCGCATCATGTTGCACTCAACTTCTTTGGATGATGCAAACCTTACAAGACTTTCAAATCAAATGTTGACCTCCTATCTCCATTATGTGTGATAATACAAGTGCCATCAGTATCTCAAAGAATCTTGTTATGCATTTCAATACCAAGCACATTCCCATCAAGTATCACTTCTTACGTGAATGCGTTCGAACCAAAGGTGCTGGAGTATGTCTTCCAAAGAAGTGCTAATATATTTACCAAACTTCCGCCTGTGGAAGCGCCGAATATCTCTTACGTGTCACAGTTCCCCCACGCAGGGATCGTATCCCTATTAAATTCAAGATTAAATTGACACGTGGGTTTCCTGTAAAAGATGGGGCCGCACACATACGTTTAGTAGCTTCACACATAAAATCGCAGGAAGGTGGTTGGTACAAATTCTTCCTGGCCGCATTCTTCGAAATATTAAACGATGGTGTTGTTCGGTATCTTCGGTGATGTTTCAGCCCATACCGTTCATCTTCCACATTTGATGCACACGTTCGATTACCACCTGAAAGTGTTCAAGATGCACAAGCTAAGGGGGATATGAAGGAGTGAAATGGCTCAAGAACAGGTGTACAGGTTCAGGGGGAGCATTAGCCTTGTTGAGAATAATGCATTGTTGGCATTATGATGGTTCTGAAATATGATCTCTCTCTTGAGGTATTTTTGGTATTTGTTACAAAAGGTCATTGTTGTAATTTGATGAAAAGGTCATGATGAGACCTATGATGTAAAATTGTATTTTTCAATCATGAAAGGACTTGATGAAATTTGCAAACCCACTGGTCGGGTAATCGAGAAAATGTAAACGTAATTGGTTGACCTTGACAAGTATGAGCCCTTAATGACAGAAAGGTCATAGAGTCATGTACTTCATCGAAAAATATGTCGGAAGATTCAAGATGAACTCGTGGGGAGAAGGGTAACTCAACTCTTGGGCACATCGCATCTCCACAACTTGTTTTGTTTTTGATCTCGCCTTGCCTGACAAGGAGAGTTTTACTGTCAAATAATGGTTATATTCAATGTATCTATCTGTTGTGGTGATCAAACACCATCATGGTTGCCATCAAGTCCAAAGGGGGAGATTGTTGGCAATATGATGCAGAGTGTTGTCCTTGATGGCAACCTACTTGATGAAGTTGATGGCAACCTACTTTATAAAGTTGTCCTTGATGAAAACTGACTTGATGAGTTTGTTAATGATGTAAATCTGATGTATCTACAGAGTAGTTCAGATGTAATGGAGAAAGGAATTTCTGTAAGGGCCAGAGAAATGATAAATATAATATGTCACAAAGCATATGCGGGTTTGTAAAGGCGAAGTAGCGTATGTACGCGGAAAAGTACGTGCCAAGTCGCGTATGCCCTATTTGCGCTCTAAATTCATAAAACCAAGGGAATTTACCATGGTATTGGCCCATTGTATTGAGCGCTGGAATATCTATTTGATCCCGTCCAGGAATACCATTAGTAGTTGTGTGGTTTTGGCTCATGGTATTGACAAAGGATAAATCTATATAAGGAGAAGAAGATCATAGTGCAAGGGGGTGCATAAGTCTGGTTTTTAATGAATACTTCACTTTGAAGTATATACATGGTAGAATTGCTCTTAATGCCGTAATCTGAATCTATGATGCACCTATGGATATGATGAAGGTTCAAAATCTCTAGATCTAGAAATGATGAATCTCTAGGATGATCTACAAAAGAAATGATGAAGACCGCGCAAGTCCGATGAAGAAATCAAGAAATCGGGTAATTTTACATTCCATTTTGTTATGCAAAAAATTATCTTTACAGACCCATACGCTAGTTGGCATTTATAAAAGCGGCCAGAGTACACGCGTGTTGGGCCTTGGATGAAAGCGTTATGGAAGTTAGGGTTTCTGAAGCTTATTTTACTGCTGTGATTTCTGCTATCTCTGCCATCTATCAATAAATCTGGTCTTCTTGAAGTTATGGGATGTTTTGAATATGATATATGCTGCTGATATGATTATGAAAAAATCTAATCAATGATTGAGAAGACATGATGGAGAAGGAATATCTGTTCAACAGTTCGGTATTGCTGTGAAATTTTCTGAACTGAATGATCCACATCTGAATCTGAGTCTGAATAGATTCTGAAAGAAGATATGTTCAGAAGTATACACGTATTGTTGTGATAAAAAGCACGTATATACGCGAGGTATCTTCATTAAAAGCACGTATGTCAATCAGGGTTTGAAAAATAATATACACAGAAGAATACGCGGGTTAGTTTGCATGAAAGTGCGTATGCACGCGGCTTCGGTGAAGAAAAGTAGCATATGGGATTTGAATTAATGGTGGTTCAAGTGGTGCTGAGGGTCGAAGCCTTCAGTCAGGGGGTTGTAGCTCCCTTCCAGTGGTAGCTTGTGTAGTCCAGAGTGTGGGGTGTCACTCCTCTGTGGAGAGGTCGTGTAAATTAGAGCAACAGTTTCCTTCAGGAGAGGTCGAAACGAGAAGGTTGCAGTCACAGGGTGCCTCGCGTGTCGGTGGCGAGTCTGCACCAGTACATGGTTGTAAGATGTTTTCTTTATAATAAATATTGAAGATTGAGACGACGATAGCGGTGGTTTTCTCCTGAATTGGGTTTCCACCTTAAATCCTGGTGTTCATGTGTGTTTCTTATGTGTGATGATTTATTCTGTTCTTACTGCACCTATTTACTGCTTACTAAACATCTAATGAATGAATGATGCAAATATCTAAGTAAAGAATTAACTGCATTATGAGATCTCTGGTAATACCCAGGTTTTATCAAGTATATCCACGTGTATACACAAGTTGGCTTCAGTAAAGTCGCGTATGGGTTTTAGAGAAAGAAAAAGTAAAAAAAAAATCAGTTTTCCCTAAATACTGATTCACCCCCCCTCTTAGTATTTTTCCCAACAATTTATTCCACAAACCAAATCAAATCTTAAAACCAAATTTTCCTTATAACTATCCTAAAATCAAACATTAAAACAAAGTTAAATCTTATAGAGAGAGCCCTCTCTCAACCCTAGGAAGGCTAGATCCTATAGTTTAAAAGTAGGTTTGTGGTTACCTTGGACTATTTCTTTCTTTAACCTTGAGAAATTACTGAGTGATAACATATTGGTGACTCCATTGGGGACACTAAGGTTTTCTTCAGAAATATTCTTACAGGTTCAAATCTGATCTATGATGGTGGATAGTGATTAGACACACAAAGGTTAAAATCATCCACCTAGTGACTCCAAGTAAATTTCACAATCAAGACTCCACTGGAGAAATGAGCCTCAAAGAAAAATATGGAAAGATTAGGATTTTAACTTGGATTACAATCCAATACATCATGTTCATTCTCATTAAGAAAGTGTTTCAATTTATATTGTATTTTAGAGAAGATATTAGATTAGTTTTTAATTGTTTTCCTTTTAAGGTTGTAAACAGTAATTCTCCTAATCCCTTTGAGTTGTTTTCTTCTAAATCTCATGATGATCATTTTCCAATTAAGAAGCCTCAAATAATCAAGACTGATCTTACAATCCCTGTGCATATTCCTGTACCTTGTAAAGTTCCTGATAGATATACGCCCCTCAGTTTACCTCCTATACTCCATGATTTCCCTGATAACTATTACAAATTTCTTCCTAGGTTTGATGGAGAAAATAATAACATCACTACCCAAAAACATATTCAAGGTTTTGTGAATTATATGGATTTATTTGAGATTGATGAAGATGATGTTAGAATCATACTTTTTTCTCTTTCTTTGCGAAATAGAATAAAGAGTTGACTCACAAATCTGCCTAATGCAAGCATCTCAAATTTCCAGCAGTTTTTCAAAGAATTTCTTGATAGATGGATAATTAAAGTCAATCCTTTTGTGATCACAGAAGAATATAATCATTTAAAAATACATCCAAATGAAACAATACAACAATTTTCTAACAGATTTAATCAAGTTTATTATTCACTACCAGAAAATATAAGACCTCCTCATGATTCAGCTCTCTTGCATTACCCAAGTGCCTTTGATCCAAAAATAGGATTTCAGTTAAGAGAAAGAGATCCATAAACACTTGTACAGATGCAGAACATTGCAGTTGACGTAGAAGTTAATCTGTAAATTAGAAATGAAAAGTTGAAAGCTGAAGAAGAGAAGAAAAACATTGCAGAGGTAAAACTCAGCCTTTTGGTAAGTAAAATAGAGGAAATCATACAAAATATCACTACGAAATATGAATTTTTGTTCAAAATCACCATGGAGGAATAGAAGAGGTTGATGGCCATGAACAAATTCCTGCTAATTCCAATTATCATAGATCATAAAATGGATTTACAGATCAATATGTGGAAGAGGAATCTACTGATTTAATGTGTATGTTTGATGACATTCCTTCATTTAAAAATTTCCATCAATATGAACACTAAGATTATATTTATGTTCTCCAAACTCAATCTAAATTTACAGAGAAATCAGAAGATAGTTTGGAGGATGAAGAAATGCAGTTTCAGCAAATTGAAGACAGTAATCAGCGAATGCAAATTAGCTATGACAGTGAAGAAGAAAGTGTAGAAAATTGGGAAATAAGTGAAGGTTCCTTACCTCTTTGTTTTTCTTCATTTCAGTTTATTAGAGCCAAATTTCATGCAATCAACCATCAACATTATTTAGGTATTTTGATTGACAACAAAGAAGATAATGAAACTCTTGATCAAGATTTTTCAGTTTCACAAGTAAAGTTATCAAATTTTATTGAAACATATGATCAAATGAGACAAGAAATTTCCATACCACTATGTTTTGAATCATTTTAGCTTTTAAAGTAAATTTGGTATAACATCTTTAAAGGAGAGAATAAGCAACCTGTTGAATTTTATGAAGTCCCATGGAATTATATATGCCATAGGTTGTAGCAATTTTCCCAAGTTTTTCATGATCTAATAGCAGATATGTTGGATATTGAATGCATTCAAATCCTACCTACATTAACTAACTATGAGTTTAAAAATCAAGATGATAAAGGTTTCAGTAGTCAAATATTACAATCAGTAGGAATATCATCACAAATCTTATCTGAAAGTTTGCAGGGAGATCAGGATGAAAATAACATTTCAGTTTCAGGGTATGGAGCCCATCTATAAGAGATGTACAGTTGCTTAGATCAGTTAAACATTATTGTATTTATCTTGGAAGATCCTTTTGAAAATTTTCTAGAGTCAACAAAGGAAATCAAGTATATCCTTATCCTCTCATTTGTTGACAGGCTTATAATAGGTTGTAGAATTACAGTTTTGATGATCAACAAGAAAATGCAACAAAACCTATCAAAGTACATAATGCTTGAATGGTTGCATTGGCTATTTCATTTTACCTAACTAGCAGTTGGACAAATGATAAGAGTAAGTAGGTAGGATTTCAGCTTATTTCAATTTTCAGTTTTCATCTAGTTATGAAATAATTCATTAAGATTTGAAGCCAAGGCAAAGGCCCTAAGATATTGATGATTTAGTAGTTTGGTTTGAAGGTTGCAACACCTTTTAGCCTCAGATCAGATTTCAGTTTATAGAAAAGGGTGTAAATTTCATTTCAAGAGTTTCAGTCATAGAGATTTTATAACAAAGAAAATGAATGTTTGGGATTGGCTCAAAGGATCAGGCTACTAGTTGACGGCGTTCTTGACATCTCACAAGGAGATGCCATCCACATGTGAAGCCCTTGTTAGGGTCCTATAAATATAGGATTCATAATTTTGAATTTGGCTCTGTTAAAAAATTGAAATATTGTACATACCTTTGCTTTCTACAAATGTATTCCCAAATTAAAAAATGAAAAGAGGGTATGTCCTAAAAGAAAAATCAAAGGACAAAAAGAAACAAAGATAAAAAAAAAGAATATTAAATATGAACCCCATCAAAAATAGATCATGAAAGTGTTGCAAGTATAAATGCCACTACTTTAGTTTACTTTTGCAAATAAGATTGTGTGCAACTTGTCCTATATGCCACAATCCATGAGGTTCAAATAACTTAAAATTGACCTCTCATGCTTTAAATTTCATGTTGTTAGATAGAGAATAAAATATATCCAAACAGCTTAATCTTGGCAGATTAGTAGTTAAAATAGAGAATAAATGAGGAGCTCAAGAGTTTAATCTAAGCCCTCGGATGAAATAAGGTTAGAATTACATAGTTTCCTACTTTAAAAAGAAAAATGGATTTAGGGTTGTAAGCTTAAATGCACCCATGCAAATGATGAAAAAATGTTAGAATAATGATGGGTAGGTAGAAAGCAGTTGTGCAAGGCAAAACATGATATGGCAAATTACTAATTTCCCCTCCCGCACAATGTTCCAGTATTCAAAAAATTTAGTTAAAGAGGCTCAAAGCATTTATCTGACTTTTGTTGGGACCAGACCCAAGGTTTAATGAATGATTGGTAAAAAGTACTAGATTCCCTTCACAAAATCCTTTTCCTCAAAAAAATTCCTTTTCCTAAGTTTAAAACACTTTTTATCTAGGAAAAGTAAAACCCCATTGACTAATTCCCTTTTTCATACAAAAATCCCCAAAAAACCCACAAAATGCTATTTATCCTAAGTATTAAGTGTGAAATGTTAAAATGGGACCACCATTATGAAAGTCCACCTGAAAAAAACATGATATTACACTTTACTTAGTGTATTTACTATTCTCGCATCCATTTCATATTAACACTTAAATTATGTATTAAATCCCCTATACGCTTTTTCCCGTATTATAATTAAATCCATTATTTTATAGTCCTCCAAAACCCATAGTTTTAATATAACCCAATGTTTTATCTATCCACATATCAAATATTTTGGGCCCCGCATATTGAAACCCCACCTATATACATAGGTGCCATATAAAACTTTAGTTATAACCCAACCCCGAATAAAACATTAAAATACCAGATTTAGACTTATACAAAGCCAAAATCGAGCCCCACACACCCAACCTCACATCACATTAACACCCCTGCAATTTGATTACACAACTGCTGTCAGATCAACCTTCCCCAAAATCGAATGGAATTCACATTCTTCACTCCTCAAAACTTAACCAACCCAATCAACGTGAAATGGGTGGTTTTGCCCATCCACTCCTTCACTACGTGTCACCGCTAGGTGTTATCACGTTCGTTCGTGAAAAACCACCATATGCCTAAAAGCAATGCAAAGAATCCCATTACCCCTTCTGTGTAATCTTTCAAACCAGGTACTGTTCATCAATGCCAAATGTTAAAGTAAAGGTTAATCAATGTTCAAATAACATTAATACTACCCCTACAAGTCAAATATTTCATTGTTTGTTAAGAAAACTTCGAGAAAACATTTTTCCGACCTATTATAGAGTAATTAACTCCAATAAAGTTATTTTGAGCCCAAATTAAACCTGAATCCTAGCATTCAGATACACAAGCATCCTAAAGACTGTCCCAGAGAAACCCTCCTTTCAAACCTCTATTTCATTAACAAATTGTTTGATTTTTGCAGGTTATTCTCAGAATATGAAATTGGGCCAATAGTTTCAATACTAGTTGACAAAAATGTTTACTCCAATCCTCTTATTTTAATTCAAACGCTTCATTCAACAAATAGTTTTCATACAAAGAAAGGATTAAATCAAAGTCAGAGAGAGATCAAAGAGGTAAAATTGCACAGTGAAGGATAAAACTGAAAAGGTGACAGAGTAGTAAAATTAAAATATGGAGGCAGTAAAAGGTAAATAGAGATGAAAACGATTTCACCAACAATAATGAAGTTTATATGAAGTAAAATTCAAAACAGTTAGAAGAACAAAAAGGTTAAAGATGAAAACAGAGCAAGAAGGGACATTTTCTGGAAATTTATTGTTTAAGTCATAGTTTTTCAGAAACGATTGTGACCAATCCAAGATTAATTTTGAAAAACTGAAGGTTTTTTATGTTCCTAATATGTCCACCTACAAAAACCTCTCTCATGTTTCTAACAGCCATTATGGGTTTGGAAATATTAAATAATATTTTAAAGAATGTTTTACAGAAAATTCATGTTTAGTCATATTTTGTAGAGAAGAGTGTGGCCAATTAGATATGAATCTTAAAAAAATGGAGGAGGTTTTTATTCCTAGTAGAAACTTATACAAAAACCTGTCTCACTGTTTACACAGGTATTATAGAATGAAAGATACATGCACATCTTCACAGCCTAATTTTCAGATTGTGCAAAAATCTATTTTAAAGATCATTTTTTCGAGTATAATGTGAACATCTGGAGTGGAATTTTAGGAAACTGAGAGAGGTTTATCTTAGTAACATATTTATATACAAAAACCTCTTTCAATATGTACATATCTATTTCGGATTGATATATAAAAGTGTATCACTGGACCCCAAGTTTGCATAATTTCTGGAGCAAAATGCACAAAGGAAGGAGACAGTTAGTGACTTGGATGCCTCATCACCAACTTAGAGTTGATATCAAATACGAATTCTATTTTTGTCACCATAAATCCATAAGGACAGTGCTAAATAGATTCATTAGTTTTGAGTGTCATTTTATTAAGTTCTATTTATGTAATAGAGTTTGAATTTTTTGTAAACCAATCTTGATATTTTTTCAAGATATTCTAGTTTAGAATTTGTATAAATAATTCATCATTTGAATTATTGAGGGTGTAATAAATTTATGAAGATTTCTATAGTCATTTTTGTTGTACCTGAAGACTTTTTGTAGCAAGTTCAAGTAGCAGACTGGATCAAATCATCTAGCATCATATTTCAAGGTTCATGTGATGAGCCATTGAAGTGAAGTACTTTCTACTGTATTTGTTTATATTCTTATGTTTTACATGCATCCATATATGTGTTCCAAATTTCAATGATGAAGTAGGAGTATTATTACAGGATTTGTTAAAAGCACCATATCTTTTACTAGTTATCATTTGTATGTTTTCTGTTGATTTCCAGAGTAGGGAACCCTTAATTTCTCCCTCTTTCGAATGACCCTTGTCTACTCCTTCCTTATCCAAATCAAAGAATTATTGATTTCTCTTTATCCCTATTAAACCACTTCACCAATTAGCCTTCCTAGATCTTCAATGAATTATCTATCTTGCCCTAAAAATATTTGACTTTTTGACCTTGATCCTAGTCATGTCTGCTTGAAATTTGACTCCTTAGCCCAATGGATAAACAGATCTATCACTATCCATCTCATTAAGTGATTTTTCCCACCAACCAAACCAAATCTTAAAACCAAATTATCCTTATAACTAGCCTAAAATCAAACATTAAAACAAAGTTAAATCTTATAGAGAGAACCCTCTCTGATCCCTAGGAAGGCTAGATCCTAGAGTTTAAAAGTAGGTTTGTGGTTACCTCAGACTATTTCTTTTTTAACCTTGAGAAATTACTGAGTGATAACACTTGCTTCAACTAAACTCCTCCTAAAAAGGTGGAATCGTACAGAATCCCTAAGGGGGCTTGGTTTCTACTTCAGGGAGTAAAACTAAGATAGTATAGGTCCAAGATAAGTGAAGAGGGAGGTCAGTCAACCCTGAATAGTGCCCTAGACAAACCTAGAAAAATCCCAGAAAAAATCCCGCAAAAATTACAAGTCATCGGTTCTGACATATTTTACGTTGAGGTCACAGTTTCTGGGTAGTTATCCGCTACCTAAGAGCTGAGGTCACAAGTTTTGGGCCAAAAAGTGTGACCTGCACTTCTGGTTGTCTCGGGAGCAGGTTTCAGGAAAAAAGTGTCGTCTCTGCTACGGTTGATACCTGTTACTTGCGTAAAGGGTCCATAAACACACGAAAGTTAGAATTTTTACTGTTTTAGGGTTAAAAAGGTTAAAAAAAACATCAAGAAATGAAAAAGAATAATTTGAAGAAAAACCCTAGGGGTTGAAGCAGCCAGTCATGCAGGGATCTGAAAAACAACAACGGTCATAATTAAAAATTCTTGTGGAGTCACTAGTTGTTAGTGTGAATTCTAATCGCAAGCGTACGAAAAAGGCTCACTTTAGTTGTGCATAAAAAACATCCCTAACATAAAATTTGGTTGTCAATTTCCTTAGATCTGTAGTTAGTTATCACAATAAATGCTTCCAAAATCCAGACCTATGCAGTTAAAGACATTAAACAACAAAAATAAGCGAGATTTTCTCCATGCATCCAATGAATAAGATAAGAATGTTTAAAGTTATTATTATGAAACCTGGGAAGGGAACATAAAAATATGTTACCACTCCACCTCAATGGGATGGGTTCTTATATGTCCTCAGCGCTTGAGATCTAAGATGTCTCTCTCCTGATGGTGTAGAAAACCCAGACAAAATGGAACTCAAAGGGAGCTCACAAGAAAAAGAAAAAAAATATGACAATGATGGAGGATCAAAGTCAGACCAAAAGTATGGATCAAAAGGTGATCTCAACGTAACAAAAGGTAGTGAATGAATGGAAAACCCTTCTATTTATAACAAAATATTGAGTTACTGTAGATATTGGTGCATAATTAAAATATTATTAACCAAATCTAGATCCATCTTTTATGGAATATTTTATTATTTTTGTTGGAGGCAAAAAGAATTTGAATTTGGTCAAATCCATTTATTAGAAATAATAAATAAATAAATGATTTATTTATTATTTTAAGAATGTGGTTAAGTAGTAATTAAATAAATAATGATTTATCTAATTAATTTTCCCATTTTGGGTTAAATATGACCAGGAATATTAATTAAACATTGGTTTAATTAATTATCTCTAGAGGAAAATCACACAAATAAATATTTATTTAATTATTCCTCATAGGTTTTCTTGTTTAGACCAGAAACAACATAATAAATTATGGGTTATTAAGTCATTTTTCATAGTGAAAGCAATTTTACTGTGGTAAAATTGGTCTCACATGTTGTACTTTAGTCCATCTAATAGTAACAGGTTAGATGACCAAAAATTGGTGTAACACACCAGATTTGAATTTCGTAAAAAATTGACAAAAGCACATGAACTTTAGTATCGTGTGTATATTTTTCTGAGCTAAAGGTCGAAGAAGTGACACATAAAACTCCTTATAAGTTTTCTCCACAGAACAAGTCCATAATCATATCATCGTAGGAGATAGAGCATAAATATTTCTTGAAGAATCCAAATTTGGTCTGAATTATGACATCAAAAAGAAGACTCATAGGGCTAGTACAAGGCCGAATATCATATCTTAGAGATCTGAAATCATAGAGATACAATAGTTTCAATATTGATCTCCTAAAAGAAATAAAAAGGTGTGTATTTTTTAATTTTGCATAAATTGTGTTTGAAAATAACTTCCAAGTCATTTAAAGGGCATATTGAAGCATATATATATATATATATATATATATATATATATATATATATATATATATATATGTATATGTATATGTATATATATGTATATGTATATGTATATGTATATGTATATGTATATATATATGTATATGTATATGTATATGTATATGTATATGTATATGTATATGTATATGTATATGTATATGTATATGTATATATATATGTGTGTGTGTGTGTGTGTGTGTGTGTGTGTGTGTGTGTGTGTGTGTAAGTATTTGGTTTTAAAATTCCTCCCAAACAAAAAAATTTATATACCCATTAAGCCCTCAGAAATATCTATTATGATGCATGAAGAGGAAGAAATGCAACATAATATATCAAAATTACGAAACCATGTGCAACAAATTTCACTCTCGGAAAGATTAAACAAAAATAAAATGGAAGCTAAGATAGATGTTTTAGAAGAAAAAATGAAAGACAACATGTAATATTTGAAGAATGGTCTAGAAGCAGACATGGAAGGTTTGAAAAGTTGCTGCAAGAAATTCTTCCTAACGGTGAAAAGGTATTAACTCATGATGAGAACAAAAGGAATATTAATCATAATTCCCTAAACACGAAATTTGGATTGAAGACCCACCATAACCTAAATATTGATGTGAGGAAATTTGATGGCAAGGATCTGGTAACATGGATACTATAGATGGAGCAATATTTTTATCTCCATAATGTGCAACAGCAACAAAAGGTACATGCTGCAACTTTATATTTAGAACCCAATCAGTTTGTGTGGTATTGGTGGCTTTGTTCTCCTAAAGCACTTGTCACTTGGTCAATTTGTATGGAGTAAATGATAGCACATTATGAGGATACAAAGAGGAACGACTTCTTTATCCAATGGTGGAGCACATTGAGGACTTCCAAAAATTGAATATCGGGGTAAATGATATTCTAGAGGAGCATAGTAATTATGTCCTCATACAAATCTTAAAGGATAACATCCACCATGAGGTTCTCCTTTGGGAACCTAATTCATTAGAGAAGGAATTTAGGGTGGCAATAAAAGTTTAAAGAAAATATATGGAAACAAGGAAGTCTATCACTCAAAACTATAAATATGAAAGTGTTATTGCTCCTAGCCTTCCACAACCAACAAGGTTGACACCACAACAATTAGAGGAAAAAAGAACAAAAGTACTTTGTTACATTTGTGATAGTAAATACACTAAAGGTCATAATTGTGCCAAGAAGAAATTATTTTACATAGATTGTGAAGAGGAATAAGAAAGGGAACAAAAACATCAAAAGAAGAGGAGATATGCTAGGAACCAACCCCAGTGAAAGAAGAAATGAATCCAACCATATATTTTAATGCATTGGTAGGAATTACCACTCCTCAAACTATCAATGTATAAGGAAATATCAAGAATAAAAAGTAATAATGCTGATTGATTCAGGTAGTACCCATAGTTTTATTCATTGTAAGATATCCAAGGAATTGAAAAACATCCTATTTCCAGCACTAGGTTGTCAAGTGATGGTTGAAAATGGAGGAACTATAAATTTCTCTAGAAAGTGAACATCAAGCTATCAATGGGGGAATATGTATTGAATAGTTCAATTCTTTCCATTCCAATGGGTGGTGTTGATGTTGTATTGGGAGTCCAATGGTTACAATCATTGGGGACAATAGCATTTAATTTTGAATAAATTTTCTTGAAAGTTTTTTGGGAAGGAAAGGAAGTTGAAATAAGAGGTATCATAGGAAAACCAAGAAATATAATTAGCTCTAATGGCATGAAAAAGTTTCTAAAGAAATAACAATGCGGAGTAATTGCACAATTATTCTGACTAGAGATTCAAACATTGAAATCATTTATTTCTCTAGATCTCCAAAAACTCTTGGAAAATTGATCCAGCTGGGTATGGAGAGGCTCAATTTTTGAAGTTACTAAATCTCAACAAAATTGACATGAAGATGTGAATATCGTTGATACGTTTCTGGTGGCATAGACGACACTCAAATGTGAGTCCATATTATCAACTTATTTTCATTTAAACTTTGACAAGACAGACAATCAGAAGGGCCCACAGTGTGACACATGGCATTTGAGTCATCAGACGAGACCCACGGATTACATGGGGGTTGACTTGTGGCCTATCAACCATTGACACAACTAGGTGCTCATTCATTGGTTCCTTATCCTGCAAAACGAGAAAAAATAATAATATTAAATCTCAAATAAAATAAAATTAATAAAAATAATAATACAATAACCAAAAACCAAATAAAATAATAAAAAGTGGTTATTATATTAATAATATGCTTATAAGGAAATAACCATGAGCTTCTGATTCAGGCTATTAAAATAACAAAATTTGGTCATAAACATAACCATAGAGCTTATGGTGGTGGGTTGTTATAAATCATATGAAACCAAGTTTGGAGGAATATTTTATGAACCATGAGGAATCTAAAATATTCTCTCGTGGTAAAATTTTCATAGTTTCATAAATATGTCAAGTTTATGGTCATTTTACTTAGTTTTCCAAAAGGAGTGTAGTGATGAAGTAAGTTTTTTCATCTAGGAAGCAAAATTCCAGTCAACCAGCAAGAAGGAATCTTTAGGGGATTCTTCGACATTCCCGAGGGTCTAGAATTTGATGGTGTGAGAAAGGGGAAAATTTTATAGTATTTGACATGATTTTTCACCATGAATTCAATATTTGAGTCCACATAGCAAGCTAAGATTTTCATTTTTTGGCTATCCCTGAAAGTGTAGCTATATGATGTAGTTATGCCATGTCTTTCTTCTGATTTGCTGAGATGATGTTTTTATTATTTAGGTACCTAATTACCTTTATGTTGGGGGATACTTGTATGCCACATCATGTGATATTTTATTAGTTTATCATGTTGAAGGAGGCCTGTTTGAGTGAGAAGTTCCTATAGGGAGAAAATATCATGGAGAGACATGCTACTCTACTTGAGGGAGTTTATCCTTGTAATGAAAAATATAGTACTATGTACTCATCATCATCTTGCAACATTTAATGAAGCGACATCTCCACTCTTAACACCTGGCCAGGAGATGTAACCCACACTCAGTGAACTCCATTATCAATGTGTGTGTTCTTTTGATTGGATGGTAGTCATAATGTTTTCTCTTCTTTATAGTATGCACATGTGGCTTTTCATACTTTTTCATATGCAATTCTGCTCACATCACAGAAGTAAAATATCTTGGTTAATTCTAGTAGTTGAAGAGATCCAGATCAAGTTTGGTATCAGAGTAGTCTTCTCGCTGATGTGAATTGCGAATGTGAATGATTGAATGTGCAACAAAAAGGGGAATGGATAAAAAAAAATATCTCTACGTGGACCTCCTCAAGATGGCACACATAGTGGACATAATTTATGAAGATTATGAGGAGAATATTACAGGAGAGGAATTAGAGAAATAAAGAGAGGATGATGATACTCCATCTCCATCTTCTTCCTCATGATATTCTAATTATTCAGATGAAGAGATCAATCAAAACCTTCAAGTAGAGAATGTTGAATTGTGAAGACTTACACGAGAAGAGAAAAAGGAGAAGCATAGATTGCAGCATCATCTATGAGTCACGGAAGAGGCCTTGGAAGAGTTGAAGTGAAACGAAGGCTTAGTGAATCCATCACCACCTGCTCCAGAATCAACATCTGAGGTAAACATTGTTGATAATTCTTCACTCTCACTTTCACATGATGTTATTTCTATTGGAAACATGGAGGTACCAATTTAAAGAACTGGCATGAGACTCCTTATGAATATGGGGAATAAAGGAGGAGGAATTGGTGTTAATGTCCAGGGAATGACTTACCCATTAGAGGTTGCACAAAGAACGCGATTTGCAGGTTTGAGATATATTGAAGGAGAACGCTTGAAGGTAGCAGAATCTTCCAAGAAATTGACAAAGCCATCAAATAAATAGGATTATTATAGTGTATCAAAATCCTCCCATGATAGTGCACATTGCAGAGGAAGAGTTGAGACAACCTCTCATTACCAGGGTTGCACTAGAGACAGTCAAGAGAGGTATAAACTATCTCAGTATTATAAAGTTAATTTTGATTACAAGCATGCTAATGATGAACATAAATCATGGCATAGAAAAATATTTAGTTTTTGTGGTTTGCATAACCATGTGGTTGTTGAGTGCTAGAGGAGAGTGAAAGAAAGAAAGAGGACCAGACGTGAAGGGCCTTCTCCACGTTAGGGAAGGAAGCAGGTTAAGCAGGTCTAGAGGAAGAATAATTTTTCTAGACATTGCAATAGAGGTAGGCATCAAAGAGCCACATGTTGGAGGCTCCATCTAGAACAAGGTCTTAAGGACAAAGCGCCCGTGTAGAAACCAATTGGCAAAGATTTTAAATAAGTAAATACACCACATTCCTGTTGGTTCACTTTTTTGAGTAAGATATGGTTTTACTATATATGGTAGCCTTTCATGGGCACAATTTGTAAATCATGTGTTGTAATATAATTTTAAGAGTGATGATTTGTTTTCCATCGCTTATTAAAACAGTGGTGATTTTTTGGCATTTTATTGATAGTTTGGGTTTTGGTTTCTATTATGATGTAAACTTGACCATTGAGTGTTTGTTTTAGACTCTTGGAAAGTATGGGGATGTTTGGGTCATGCTTAATCATGTAATTGAGCATGTAGTTTGAAAATATTATACTGCAGGATTGTAGAGGATGCAGGTGTCGGTTCATCACTTATAGCTCCAAAGAACAAGGGTGAAGGAGAAGGAAGTGTGATCTCTTAGGAAACGTGTTGTGCAGAAAATGTAAAACAACAGTCGCAGATTATGTTCATTTCTTTGGAGGACCAAAAGCTCCTCGATGGGGAGGAATGATCCAGGTGGATTTGGAGAGGATTAATTTTGATGTTCCTGAATCTCAGCAAAATTGGCATCAAGTTGTACAACTTGTCAACACGTTTCTGGTGGCACAGACAACACTTAATTATGATTTTGTATGATCAAATTATTGTCATTTAAAGTTTGACAAGACAAGGAAAAAGGCATTAGGGAAATTTTTAGGTCTAAAATTTCCCTCCTAAGGAAATTATAAAATAATAGTGGAAATAATAAAATAATATTAGATTACATCATCAAATTTTAGAGGAAAAAAAAGAAATAACTATTTTTTCAACTTATCTCCCTATGGGTTTACTCAAATTTTGAGCAGGAACACTCGTTGGATGCATAATTTGATTCCTCATCCAAGGAGTACCAATGTTACATACTTTTGATCGAATTTTCTAAAAAAAATTTAGAAATACATGAAAAATGTTATTGCAGTCATGTTTTTTCATGTATTTGTCATTTTTCATGTAGCAGCTTCCATCAAAAGTATGCAACATGGGTACTCCTTGGATGAGGAATTAAATTTTACATCCAACGAGCACTCCCACTCAAAATTTGATTAAAATATTAGGGAGATAAGTTGAAATGCGATGTAATGTCCTGTGTGCTGGTAGGGCTCGCAGCCATGTGTCTGGGGTCTGTGTAATGAGGGGTGTTGCGCAAGGGCCCCCGCCCTCAGATGCTCCAGTGGGCCTTAAGACCCCACCCTTCCACCCTCACTAACAGTCCAAGATTTTGGTGTAGTGGTTGGGCCTTAGTGGTATCAGAGCCGAGGTCACGAGGTCAAGACTTGCGGTGCATGGTGGGTTGTAATGTCCCGTGTGCAGGTAGGGCCCACAACCACGTGTCTTGGGTCTACATAATGAGGGGTATTGTGCAAGGGTCCCCGCCCTTAGATGCTATAGTGGGGTGTAACACCCACCCTTAACACCCTAGGTTGTTTCCCTCACTACTAGACCAGTCTTTAGGTGCAGTGGTTGGGCCTTAGAATATAATATTCCCAAATGCGAAAGACAAGAATATAGAACATATGCACAATTCCAATAATAAAATGAGAATTAAACATGTAGAACCTGGATAAATGCCAGAATACATCAAAACATCATAAATATGGGCAGAAAATAGCTGAGATTTATCATTATATATCAACATCAAATGAAAGTACATAGTGATCCAAAAGGAATGAACTCAAGCCACAAGATGGCTGAAATACACCAAAGAAACCAAGCACTAGAAATTTGTGCTGCTACTGCTGTTGTTGTTGGAAACTACTGTTATTATTAATAAGATCCATGTGTGGAAGGCTATTAGAGTGCTCCGAATTATTTGTGCTTCTAACCATGGATTCTACTCAAAAAGCCCAGAAAAACCCAGTAATGGTTTCGCCAGATTTTAAGTTTGGATTTTCAGCCTTTTTTAAGTTGCCCACTGCATTTCTGTTGCCTAAATTATGCACTTCTTGCAAATTACTGCTGATATGGGGCTGAAGGAATGATCTATCAGCTGCAAAAGCACCCAATCAACTCAATAGGTGAAGGGTTGGTCCCCTCACTAGAAAATAAGCTCAAAATTTGGAGATTTCTTTCCTCCACTGCTACACCCCTCCAACACAACCCAACTCTAAATAGAACTGCGTTGTACATGAGACTGAAGCTTGACCGAATTCCTGATTGTGGAGGTATAGTGCAATATACTCCGATATCTCCTCAATGGAGGAGGTTGGATTCCCGATCAAGAACACCTTGTGCTGAACAACACATGCAATCTTAGCTAAACAAGTGAAGAAAGCTATATGTCTAAATTGACCATATATCAAAATATAAAATATACCAAGATCTCCTTACTAGTAGATCTTAACGCAGAAGGTCCAACCACTACACCAAAAGCCTGGACTATTAGGGAGGGTGGCATCCCAGGGTGTTAAGGGTGGGGTCTTAAGGCCCACCGGAGCATCTGAGGACGAGGGCCCTTGCGCAACACCCCTCATTACGCAGACCCCAGAGACGTGGCTGTGGGCCCCACCTGAACATGGAACATTACAGCCCACCATGCTCCATGAGTCTCGACCTCGAGACCTCGGCTCTGATACCACTAAGGCCCAACCACTAAACCAAAAGACTAGTCTAGTAGTGAGGGCAACAACGCAAGGTGTTAAGGGTGGCTCCTAAACCCCATTGGAGCATCTGAGGGTGGGGACCTTTGTGCAATACCCCTCATTACACAAACCCAGGACACATGGTTTCGAGTCCTACCTACACACGGGACATTATATCTAAGGCCCAACCACTACACCAAAAGACCGATCTATTAGTAAGGGCAGCAACCTAGTGTGTTAAGGGTGGGATTAACCCCACTGGAGCATCTTAGGGCAGTAGCTAAATAGCCCGCATTATGCAAACTTTGGACATGTGGCAAGGCCCACCCTGAATAGGGCTACCCTAAATAGGGATATTACAGCCCACCACGCTCCACGACTCTCGACCTCGAGACGTCTGCTCTGATACCACTAAGGCCCAACCACTATACCAAAAGAACGATCTGTTAGTAAGGGAAACAACCCAGCATGTTAAGGCTGGGCTTAACCGCACCGGAGCATTTGAGGGTGGTAGCTAAACAACCCCTCATTACGCAAACCCCAGACATGTGGCATGGCCCACCCTGAACAGGGCTGCCCTAAACAAGGATATTACATACGATTTGAAAAAGTAGTTTTATTATTTTATTATTTTCTAATCTTTTTACATTTTTACTCCAAAAATGGTGAATCATCGCCCATGGTTGAAATCATCATATTGAATCTTACTCGTTATTATAAAGTTTATTTTGGTTGTACATTTTTCTTAGGAGGCCCATTTTAGACCTCAAAACGCCCCTAATGGGGACCCACAATGTGCCACATGGCATCTAAGTCAGCAAGTGGTACCCACAAATTATATGGCAGTTGACTAGTGGCTTATAAACCATGGACACTTGGTGCTCATTCATTGGTTCCTTATCCTTGCAAAAATACAAAAAAATATTAATATTAAATCTCAAATAAAACAAAGATTATTAAAAATAATAATACAATAAATAAAAATAAAATAAAATAATAACAAGTGGTTATTATATTTATAATATGGTTATAAAGAAATAACCATCACCTTATGATTCGTGCTAGTAAAAAAACAAAATTTGGTCATAAACATAACCATATAGCTTAAGGTGGAGGGTTATTATAAATCATATGAAACTAAGTTTGCAGGAATGTTTTAGGAATCATGAGGAATCTAAAATATTCCTTGCAGGAAAAATTTTCACAATTTTAGAACTAGGCCAACATTATACTCATTTTACTCAATTTTCACAAAGAGCACAGTGGTGAAGTCATATTTTTCATCCGAGCAACAAAAAATTTGTCAACTAGCGAGAAGGAATCTTTTGGGGAATATTTGAGATTCCCAAGGGTCCAAAATTTGATGGTGTGAGAAAGGGGTAGATTTTATAATCGTTTGACACTATTCTACGCCACGAACTCAACAGTGCAATCCATTTAGTCAGCTGAGCTTTGAATTTTCTAGTCATACACGAAAGTGTAGTTATATAATGCAGTTATGCCATGTCTTTCTTCTCATGTTCTGAGATGATATTTTTATTGTTGAGATACATGATTACCATTATGTTGGGGGATACTTGTATGCCACATCATGTGATATTTTGTTAGCTTATCATGTTGAAGGAGGGCCATTTGAGTGAGAAGTTCCTATAGGGGGAACGTCTCGTGGAGAGACATGCAACTCTGGTTGAGGGAATTTATCCTTTTAATGACAAAGGATATAATGTGTACTCATCATCATCTTATAGAATTTAATGATGCAACCTTCCTACTATTGAAACTGCGCCTCGAGACATAACCCACACTAGGTGAAATACGTTATCGATGTGTGTGTGTGTGTGTACTTTTTATTTAATGGTGATCATAATGTTTTCACTTATTTACAGTATGCACATGTGGTTTTTCATACTTTTTCATATGAAATTCTACTAACATCACAAAAGTAAAATATCTTGGTTAATTATGGTAGCTGAAGAGATCATAATCAACAATCATTCCAAGGTGTTTGAGACTCCAAATGGACTCCCACATATTTTTAATCATGATCATGCTATTTATTTTATTCAAACAAGTGTTCCTCCAAACATCAAGCCTTAGAGATATCCCTATCCCGGAAAGAGTTAAATTGAACCTATGGTTAGAGAAATTCTAGAGGTTGGTATAATTCAACCTAGTCAAATTTATTTCTATGCTCTAGTAGTATTGGTGCACAAGAAGGATCGATCATGGTGCATGTATCTAGACTATAGGGAGCTCAACAAGCTCACTATTAAAGATAAATTTCCCATTCTTCTCATTGATGAATAGTTGGATGAATTACATGGAGAGATTTACTTCAATAAGCTTGATCTTCATTTAGGATATCTTCAAATTAGAATGATGAATGAATACATTCTGAAAACAACATTCATAACTCATGAGGGTCATTCTGATTTTTTTTTTCATTCCTTTAGGCCTTACTAATTCACCTTCCAGATTTCAAGGTTTGATGAATTCCATTTTCAAAGCCTTCCTTAGAAAATTTGTGTTAGTATTGTTTTTATGATATACTAATCTACAACAAGTTTTGGAAGGATCATGTTCAACATATTGACAGGGTGCTTAAACTATTGGAGGAGAAACAATTATATGCAAAAACCTCCAAATGTTTCTTTGGAGTAAGGGGAGTGGAATATTTGGGCCATATTGTATCTTATGAGGCTGGTAAGGTAGACCATAAAGATATTAAAGTCATTAAGGAATGGAAAATCCCCACAACCATGAATCATCTTCGAGGATTTCTCAGGTTGACATGGTATTTTCACAAATTTATTAATAATTATGGAAGAATAGAGACACCTCTAATATCATTACTGAAGAAAGATGCATTTTCCTGGACTCAAGAAGCAACTAAGGCCTTTGAATATCTTAAGGAGGAAATTTTCCAGGAACTAATCTTAGCTACGTCAAACTTCACAAAAACCTTTATTGTGGAATGTGATGCCTTAGGAAATGGAATTGGTGTTTTTTTAATGCAAGAAGGTGTTAGCCACCTATAAAATTTTTTATATCAAATGGTGGCTAAATATTTTTTAGCCTTCACGAAACAATTCATTTTCAAATTGTGATTTCTTGAAGTCTTATGATGTCATTTATCCTTGGTATTAATCTTCACTGTTGTTTCACTATTAGCCCTCAGGGACCTTGCTGTTTACCAAAATAAAAACTGTTCATGAGGCTCCATTTTCCATCATTTCACTTCTCCATTTTCACCCATTTTTCCCTTTCACAAATCCTTTTAAAACCTTTCATTTAATCCCTAAAGCATCAAAACCCTCTTGAAACCTTATATTTCCCCTTATTTGGTCTTAAAAAACCCTTTCTTTCATCTATCAGAACCCTCATTTTTCCTTTAAAATCCCTGTTTTAAGCTTAAAAATGGCCTTTGCACTATAAGGAAATTAAGCCCCCGAGGGCTTATATCTTTGAACCCTTACCCTCATATGGTCTAAGCCCCGTAATCGGGCGCTTAAACACATTAGCCTTCGTGCCAAAAACCTTTTTCCCTTCTATTTTTCCATTTCCTGACGTTATGGTTCAAAATGAATATGGACTGTTGATCTCTGCGGATCAATGGCCATCAGGCCACCTTTCCTTCTCCTCGTTCATTTGTCTTCCTTTTACCTTTCAAAACTCCACCCCTTTATTAAATCTAGACTATTTGATTCAAAAATCCTTCGATCGGGACTTAACCCGATAAATATAAATGTTTTATTTTAAACTTTTTACCCCACCACTAACTTTCCATTACACAACAGGGGCACTGACGCATCTGTCGGTCCCATGATACATCCTCCACACATATTTGGATCGATCATTCTCTACTCGCACTGTCTGATCAATCACCAATCATCCAATGACTCAAACTTGATATCGCACAATTTTTGGCCCCTTTTTGCAGTGCACTACTTTCACGCGATAAAAGTGGTTTTTAGAATCCATGTGTCGATCACTAAAACGTATCGCGTTCCAAATGAAAAACACCACCTAACCCCCCAATGCCACGTGAAAACCGGTGCTGGTTTTCTGAAACCACCCTTCTCCAATTTTCACGTCAAATTCAAATATTTACCTGGTTAACTATTTTTGCCAAGGTTTCTTCCTCCACCGCTGCATTTCCCCATCCTCAAGCATTCCTACCACCTCTATTAAACCTTTGAAATGCAGTTTACCATATCTGCAGAGTTTCTTAATGTATTTTTGCGTTTTTTGTAGGGTTTAATGGTGGCTATTCTGAGAATTTCCACAGTCACAGTCAGGTCACATATTCAGCCCAGAGTGACGATTATGTGGCTTTTATCAAAGAAGAAAGGGAACTGCGGGTTTGAAATCCAAGTTTAAATCAATTGGATCACGATCCAGGGTTTGACAGAAACCCTCCGATAGCAGAAAGCCACCTGTATAAACAAATAACAACAAAGTGTATCATAATGAAGACCCAAAGATGAAGATCAAGGCTTAATTAAGCCTAAATACAGATCAAAGGATAAATCACCGTGTTTATAAAAACAGAGAGATATATTAGTCAGAAGAAGCCTCCACTGCCACACCAGAGACTAAAATGTCCTTTCAGCTACCAAAAGTGCCACCTAAAGCTTTCATAAATTAAAAGAAGGCATAGTTATTGCCTATTCAGTGATTTTTTTTTAAAGACAGCCAGAATTATTGCCAGCCTATATGAAAGAGTTTAAAGTCAACAAAATCTGCCAGTTAGCTAAAAAATTAAATGAAAATCAATTAATACATGGAAAACATCAAATCTCTCCTCTATTTAGCCCCTGAAAAACAAAGAAGCATTAACTTGTATTAATTGAACTAGAGACCTTTTCTTTCATCCCAACTCCTCTTCCTTCTATGAATACTTCTGAAGAAGTTGGTTGGTTGTTGGAATTTGATGTAATAATTGCTCTATCGAATCATTGTTGAATGTAAATAAGTTCTGAATCTCTGAAGCTCTGTTAAGTTATCGAAGAAGATAGGCTGAGAAGAGAGGTCTGAAGCTGTGATGAAACATTGGACATGTAGTTTGTAACTGGATTGACAATCAATATACAAGCTGATTCTTGGGATCCTAGTCTATATCATTCATGAACTACTTCTCATTGTTATTGTTTTACTTTCATGTATGTCATTTTGTTCATTTTTCTCTGATAAAGAACAGCAAGCATAGAGCTAGGATTTACTGTTAAAAGTACCCTACTCTCACTAATAAGCTTTATCTATATGTTTTCTGCTAATTTTGATACTTGGGAATGACTTGAATTAAGTGTAAACATTGTCAAGAAATGTTGGTTAGTCCATGTCTTGATGTGAAAAACTTGAAAGGAATTTCTTTAATGATATTTTCATTACATGCTAAATAGATTTAAACTAGAAAAGTTTATGGTTTTCCCTATCTTCTAGTTCTTTCTCCAAAATTTGTTTGAAAGTTTCCCTAAAGAGTATGCTAAAAGCAAGCCTTGATTTTAATACATCTAACCTGATCTTAAGCTGCACTTTGTTTTCTTATCTATTTTCATACCTTCTGAAAGTAGTCTAGTGAGATTACTAGATTTTTGTCTGATAAGTTAGCTTTAATACAAGCTTTTCCAAAGAAGTCTATGGTTAGCCCTGTCCTTTGGCCGGTTTCAAACAGTTACTTAAAAAGGATTTTCTTGTATGGTAAGTTGATAAATCCTTGTTGAAATTATTGGCTTTTTCCATTTTCTCAACACTTTTAATGTTCCACTCCATCATTTAATCTAAATGATCTTTTGATAAAGATGACTTGCCCCTTGGACCACTCCTGAAATTATTGCACAATTAAAACCTTTTATGACTCCATCGCCCAATGGTTTAAAGCTATTTCATACTAATCCTATTTGATGAACACTTCTCAATACACTTGCATCTTCACTCTTCAGAACACTTTCATTTTGTGATATTCCATCCAATTAAAGATCATACTCAACCAAACAAACAAAAAACCCTTGTTCTTAATAACTAGCCTAACATCATACTAAAACCTTAAAGAGATAAATCAATCTTTTCACTTATAGAGAGACCCCTCTCTGGATTTAGGAGGGCTAGATTTTAGAATCCCAAAGTGGTTCTGATGTAGACTCTGTAGCGTTTAGTCTTTCCACTCTACTAAATTATAGAGACCCTAACATTAGTGGCGACCATACTGGGGACTTTCTGAAGTAATAGATAACTTCACAACTCAGATAATCCCATTTTTAACTAATGAACAAAGTGTCTATCTAGAGTGGTTTTTGATTGTTGATGGTGAACAACATTCAAGCCCTGAAATCAAGTAAAAATTCTTCACCTAGTGACTCCACTGAATATCTGTAGGCCTATGGATTTTCCTTGGCTTTCCAAAGATTCCACTGGGAAATCCTTTATCATTATATCAATTAAAAACTCAGTAAAGAATACTTTGAGGATTAAATTTTTCTTGATAAAGATCAGTTAGCCTACTAAAGATTGTCATATTTGGTTAAAAGTTTTCTTGTTATTTGGGTTTGAAAACATAGCATAGTGGCTTCTAGAAGAGTTCATACTAGAGCCTATCTTGACCCAAACCCTCCTGAGATAGTTGATAATCCTGAAAGTATACTTACGAAATCTCCTAAGGCTCAAGCTTCAACTATTGTTAGGCCACTCCATAGAGCTAATTCTGTTCCTGAAAACCTTACATCTCTACAAGATTCACAAGTTGACTTAAGAAACCCATTCAAAACTAGGTCACTTGATGATATAGATCAGATAGATTTTGTGTCTCCACCTTCATCCCAAGATAGAGGTGAACATCCTGGTAGCAGAGAAACTACCCCACCTGATTTACATTTCCTGCATAATTTTTGTTTCTCTCATCCTAGATCTACCCAACAGCCTCTTACTGGTCCATCCAATTCTCTTATTCATACACCCACTGTTCAAACCACCCCATTCCACCTACCCCCTCCACTTTTAAAGCCCCCGTTTTTCCCACAACCTCCTATCATGGCAACATCGTATGCCCCTCTGGTCCTTCCTTTACCCTTAGTCAATCTGCCACAGGACTATCAGTCCAACATACCATTATATGATGCCAGTGGTGCTACTACTACTTCACAACATGTGGAAAAAATGAATGACTATTTTGATAGAAATGAGATTGAAGATGAAACCGTCAAACTCAGATTTTTTGCTCAAAGTCTAGGGGGAGAAGCAGGAAAATGGTTCAAAAGCTTAACCCCTAATAGTATTAATGACCTCCAAGCCCTCCATCAGTCATTCTTAAACAAGTGGGAAGTTAGAAAAAATTGTCTCCAAATACTTTCAAATTACAACAACCTCAAAATAAATACTGGGGAAAGTGTTCAAAATTATTGCACTAGGTTCAATAGTGTTTATAATGCCCTGCCCCTGCATTTGAAACCTCCACAAGGCTCAACTTTGGCCAAATTTCCTGAAATATTTGATCCCGAAATGGCATATCAACTAAAAGAAATAGATCCCTTAACCCTGGAAGACATGCAAAAGGGAGCTCTTGCTGTGGAAGTAAATTTGATCGAGAAAAGAGCAAGGACGAGGAATGAAAAGTGTTAGTATGAATCTTTCGTCATAAAATATCACTTTAGCTATGCATAAAAAATAGCCCTAACATCGATTATGGCTACCAAACATCTTTAAATTTGCAATTAGGTGATCCAAATAATGCTGCACAAATCCAGATCTAAGCATAAAAGACATTAAGCAGATAAAGTAAAATGTGGCTCTATGCATCCAATAGACAAGACAAGAACGATGTATTTGAAAGAATTTTTTATATTATATTGAAAGGGGGCACCTGAGAGGAAAACAAGAAAGGTGTTTTCCAGTTCTCCTCAATGGGATGGGTTCTTGACAGTCCTCAGCACTTCAGATCTAGAATCTCTCTCTCTCTTGTTGGTGTAGAAAACCTAGACAAACATAGAACTCAATGGGAGCTCACAAGACAAAAATGGAGAAAATGCGACCAAGTGTATAGATCCAGAGTGATCTTTAGGCAACAAAAGGTGACTAATGAATGGGGAAAACCCTTCTATTTATAACAAAATATTATGGTGATCTAGAACTTGGTGCATGAATAAAATATTATTAATCAAATTCTAGAACCACCCTTTAGGAATATTTTATTATATTTGTTGGAGGGAAAAGGATTTTTGACTTGGGTCAATTTCTTTATTTGTAAATAATAAATAAATAAATGACTTATTTACTATTTTAAGGGAATGGTGGGAATGTAATTAAATAAATAATTATTTATAAATGATTTAGTCAAATTTAACTAGGAATATTATTTAAATGGGATTTAAATAACTTATTCCTAGGAAACAATCAACTAAATAAGGATTTATTTAATTGATTTCCTTGTTTTAGGTTAAATATGACCAGGAAATATAAACAAATATAGATTTTTTTATTATTTCCTTTTGGGGTTTCCTATTTAGACCATAAACAACTTAATAAAGGTGTTTTACTAAGTTGTTTCACATAGTGAAAGTAATTTTACTTAGGGTAAAATTGGTCTTACATGGTGTACTTGGGTTCATCTAATGATAGTAGGTTAGATGACCAAAAAATGGTGTAACATATTTCCCCCCAACGTACGAGTTTTAGGAGCAAATCGTATGACCGAAGTACGTTGTAAGAACTCAATCACTAGACATCAAGAGGGAAGTCAGAGAGAGAAATGTAAGGTAGTCTAATGTGCTAAAGGACTAGACCCTGAGGAGACGAGACTTATAGGTGCAAAAAGTCTCTATTTTATGAAGTGGTACCTGTGCTAAAGGCGGCGGGGGAGGCATACCTATGCCCACCGAGACAAAGTACAAAAGAATAATATGTTCAGTAAACAAGGAACTGAACTATAAAGTACATGCTGGCATAAATACAAGCTAGAAAAAATAGAATGATGAACCCCACATACATGTTGTGCCTAGAATAATAGCCAGGACTTGTACAATAATAGTTTAGTACATGAGATACAAATACACCCCAAATTCCCCCTATACACGGGGAAGGGCTCGCAAAATATGACTGATATATGCAAATCGAAGAGGCGCTACAAGCGGCTGAGGCCGACATCATCAAATGTAAGGAGTTGCATCAAAGGTGGAAATGAAGAATTCATCCAGGCATGTGGGGGGCTACCTGCAGGGCCACCCCCTCATGAGGGCTGAGACATCTCACACACACCCAGGAATCACCAATAGCTGTTGTCGCATCACTGGACCATCAAGTATACGGATCGTGATCATGTGGAAAGGAGCTCGAACCAAGGTACAACGCCCTCTAAACCTGGCTTTTGGAGTAAATGAGATGATTTCAACAGAAGGAGGTCCGCCATAGGTGAGGTAAAAAGGGATCCCCAACTAAGGCGCAAGAGAAAATATTGGAGCGACGAACAAATGGACACTACTGATGATGATGAAATGGTGAATACTGAGTAGTGGATGGACGAATTCCCTTGTTAGAGAATAAAGGGAATGAATGGCTTGGCGGCGATTGACACAATATCATGAGGGATAGGGGACATTGGTACTGAAGGCCATAATGTGCAACACGAGAGAGGGACCAAGCAATGAAGGATGGAAGGCTATAGCGAGATACAAAGGTACTCAAGATAGACTCTATGACCGATGATGACTCAACTCGGATGATATAAACAAGGGTGACTCGATTGTGTTGCCACACAGTCAAGGTATAATGGGGGACCATAAAAACATGAGTAGAATAGGGTATCTTATGAGGAAAATCAACAGGAACAAATACAAGTAAGGAGGCAAAGTGGTGCCCCAAGTACAAGTGTTGTAAGTGAAGAAATTCAAGTTGGAGGAGAGGTGAATAGACCCTTCGTGGACAAAATGTGTCCTGGTGAAGTGTCAAAACATGAAAAACTAACAGATACCCATTTGAGTGCTCGATGATAGCTTTCCAATGGTGCAGACGGTGTGTCAAACGTGGCTATGGTTTGGTCGCAGCAGGCGAAAGAAAAAATAGGGGTTTTTCTTCTAATGAGGCATTTTCCCTCCAAAATAATTCATTCGCTTGTGTAGCTGTGGTGAATGTGGAGAGGCGAGAATGCCATAAATCTTGCGGCGATTGTAGCAGACAAACCGACCATTGGAATCGCGATCTGTTAGTTGCAGGTAAGAGGCCTAATCCTACTCTTTGTTTTTGATGGATTCAAAGTTTGGATTAGGGTTTTAAATCTCAGTAATTGCTCCTACTTCATCATTACGGCTGGGTCGCACTTTTTGGGGAAAAAATTGTGACCTGGGACGCAGGTTTGGGCCTGAAAGGTGTGACCTAGCCCAAGATTTTTCCAAAAAGTGCGACCTGTGAGATGGAGGTTTTTTCAGTGCTGGTATGGGCTGAGATTCAATTTTGGTGTGATTGAATGCAGTTTTGCTTATCTGTAGACTGACAAAGATGATGTTTTTGTGCAGATATGGTAGATATATGGATCAAGTGGAGAGAGAAAGACCTAGGTACATTACGGATGGAAATCCAAGAGGATCAGGGTGTTCGTCGTGCATTGGCTAGGTTTGGGGTTCTGAAATTTGTGGAGAACCCTTTTGATGAGGGCTGGGGAGCCCTTGTTGGCCCAGATTATCAGTTATTGAGATCCAAATCATGAGGTGTTTATAGTTCAAGGGCATAGGATTGAGCTGATAGTCTAGGATCTGTATTTCCTGACTGGTCTCCCACGATTAGGGATGGTGGGAAATACACAGCGAGTGTTACCGCAGGGGCATAACATTATGGAGTTCGTAGAGCGACATTTTAGCCCAGGTGTCTAAGTCAAAGGGACTCGGATATCAATTGGGGATTTAGAGAGGTTGGAGTCCCGGGCAGTGGCGGCAGCAGTGTTGTAGATTTTGGGCAGACAAGCACTCCATCACATCACTGGAGGGCAGATGATGATTATAGAAAGTGTGTTGAGTGGGACCTACTATGGGTGGGCCCAGATGATGTTGGTGTCATTGAAACGACAGTTGTCGGTGTGTAAGCGGCAAGTGAATCATGATTGTGCTTATGGGATGGTATTGTGAAGATCCCGACCCTACGACCTCATGTACAACTACTTGATGGGGGTCCGAGAGAACCCAGGATGCATCGATGGGGATGACTACTATGTAGAGGAGGGGGAGGGGCAATCGGATGGGTGTTTCGACCAGAATTCTTTGCCCATTGGGATCAGATTCCATTGTACATTATTATTGGGGAGATTCGGAATTTCCACTTCCGCCTGGTCGAGTATGGGGGCCTGATGGTAAGTGACAAGTAACTAATTTGTTATGTGCATTGTAAATTTTGTGAATAGTATTCATGGTACTGATCCTTATACTTTTTGGAATGCAGATATAGCTCTGGTAAAACAAGCCAGATATATGGGATGACCTGTAGCAGCTGGAGCTACAGGTGCAAGTGGATCAAGAATGACACAGAACAAGGATATGGCCACTCTGTTGGAGGACATTCGTTGTAGGTGTGAGGGGCTGCTGACCAGTGTGTCAGAGCGTGGTTGGCAGGATTTAGATGACCAGTACATAGAGTTATGTATTGGGCTACCCTCGGAATGGTGAGGTATCATGTGACACATGGCAATGGCTGGTCAGACTGTGCATGATCTACGAGCTGCAGGAGTAGAGCCATTGGCTCGAGATCCTCCAAAGAGTGATTAGATGTAGGGTAGGTGGTGCCCCCCAGTGTGTATGTAGGGGCAAGTGGTGCCCCCCAGTTTTGTAGTTTTGTTTTTGTAACATGCTATGGTCATGTCATATGTTTCAGAGTAGATGGACTCTAAAAAACATGTTATATAATATATATTATTTATATTCATTGTGTTGATGGTGTGAAATTTTATTGTCTTGTGTGTGATAAATGCTAGTCTAGAACATGATTTGCAATTCTATCTACATAGTGATTTTGACTTCTGGGTACATGGTTGAAAGTAACGAATCTAAAGTCACATATCAAAATTTTCACTCGTAAATATTGTCTAAACAGAGTAGGGTTATGCACACAATAGACACCATTGAGCTATAAAGCAAAAAGCAGGGAATCTAAATGAACATGTAGATGGAGGATGTGATGAGATAGGGCATCAGCTAAGAGACCACGTACTGCATCATATTCGGCCTGATTATTTGTGGCATTACCAATGCAGACCCCATTTGCAAGAATGAGGGTATGCAAGGGGGTAGATATGGCCGATGCAGCCGAGGCGAGATTCCGGGAATAGTGACTGGCCCCATTGGCATAGCCAATATAATGTGTGGACGAGAGGGCCGATGGAATAGTGTCACAAGACAAGAAATGGGAGGAAGGAGAATAATGATGGCAGTGTGAGTATAGGGTAGGCATCCAATGAAAACTATGGGAGGGAGTAGTCAGGGTAGGAAGTCCAAGACTCATAGATCGACTAGAGGGAGATGAATGAGAACTATGGGAGGAAGAGCGGGAACTCAGGCTACGAAGGATATCATAGATACGGATGGTATCATCTTGAGTATGGGAGGAAAGGGAAAGGTCAAAGAGACCACATGACGCTGCAAAGCTACCTAAATCATTAGTATGGGAAGAGAGGCGAACATACGGGTCATCACAGGAAATGACATAAGAACAAGTGAGAAGATGGTCAAAGCATGAAGAGCCCAAGAATGTTGCTGAAGGGAAATCAAGCAAAATAGAGGGAGTGGATTCAGCGGGAATGTACTCTGAGGGTTGTGCAGATGAGGATAGGTAGAGGAGGGGGGTAGCGGGTTCCAACATATCAACATCAGGGGGAGGAATTTCAATGGTAGAAAGGGGATCCCCAAGTAAACTTGACGCATACTGAGCAAGGATGGGAGAGGCAGATTGATTTTTTTCAACTTCATACTCGTAAATGACCTCTAAAGAGGCTTGGTAATGCGTGAGGTGAGGAAAATGGTGAGAATAATGGCCATGGACACCACACAGAGCACAGGGTTTGTTGGTGTGAAGAGTCTTTGGGTTCTTGGCTGCAGATGAGGAAGAAACAGAGGTTGCAGGGACTATAGATTCAAGGAATGCGACTTTAACCATGGGTTGGATATGGGGAAACTCCGGACAAGTACGGGTGGAATGATCGATACCATCACACAAGGCACAAGGCTTGGCAGGTGGAGGAGGAGTAGGGTCAGGTGTGGTGGCCTTGTCTTTGGATGCCCCCTTGCAAGTTTTTTTTTTTCTTTCTCGTAGTTGTCACAGCATGAGGATGGTCGTGCAGAGGGGCTAGGGGCACTGTAGTAGTGGAAGGAGAGAAGGGAATCAGTTGAACTGGTGTCACATCAATGTATGGTTTGGGGTGGCCGAGTGGGGTCTCAGCTGGAGGAGTAAGATACCATATCGGTATTCCCAAGGTTAAATTAGGGAGGGAAAGGGTGGCCATGACGGGAACCGAATACACTCCGGGAGGGGGAGCAAGGAAAGGTATCTGATCGGTGGGGTAATGGTTAGGATGGATGGCTCCCATATGGTGGGGCCCTGGGGGAACCGACTTGGGAGGGTAGGGAGGTTCTTGAGTCTGACGTGGATGGGAAGGTCTAGGTGGAAAAGGTTCGGTCGACTAAAGCGAAGGGCTAGGAGCAGGTTGTGGTGGGCGAGATTGAGGTTGCTGACTAGCCGAAGCAGGCTGTGGAAGGTTAGCCTAAGACGATTGCATCATGCAAACATTCACTAAGCTGGGGTCAGAGACAAGAGGAGGGGGAGGACCTGGAAAAGTTCCAAGCAAGGAGGAGTCTTTGTAGACGCCAGGGGAAACACTGGTCAAAGAATCAACAATTTACTTATTGGTGATAGTAGAGATGGTGGACTCAGGGGAGGTCTGAGATTTTGGTTCATGGTAAGTCAACTGGTCAATGGTTACAATCTTGCCATTATGAGGGAAAAACATCTTGTGGTGGACTGCGGATGGGATGGCAGACATGGCATAGGTGTAACTACGCCCAAAAAGAATGTTGTAGTTAAGAGGGGCGTCGATAACTTCAACGTCGACACAAACAGTCTTACCCGCAAGGGTGATAGGATAGTTATGGAATAGGCCAATGGGCTGGGAGGCATGGACATCCCACACACGAAGGGTGGTTGTGGAAGGGGCCAGCTCAGGAGATCTGAGTTGTTTCGAAACCGAAGCGGACATCACACAGGTAGATTCCCCCTCATCAATGATACATCGAGCATCGTTGGAATTTTGGATTTTGACTGGGATTTGGAAAGCGACAAAAGCAAGTAGGGGAGGATGGTCTGACTGACGGGCATCGAAAATAATCAATTGGTCATCGGCAGGATCTACAGTGCCCACGACAGATAGTAGAGCCTTCTTTTGGGAAGGACACGACTAGAGGAGTTCTAGTGTTGAAATGGCGGCAAGAGATTGTGCCAGATCATCTACTATGCTATATGAATGGGAAGCCCAACCAGAGGCAACATTTCGACATAATGGGCCCTTAGGAATCTTGGTATGAACCTCAACTTTGGGCAGAGGGATTTGCAAGGGACCATTGGGTGTCGACAGAGGCTCTGTAGGACCTGAAGATGGGGACTCGGAGACAGACGGAACGGGAGGCGTGGAGTACTGACGAGACCAAGTTTGGAGGTTGAGGTCAACGGTGAGAGGTTGGTCAGCGGCCATCATGAGAATCTGGTAATCGGAGGAACCAGAAGGCAAAGGTTAAGTGGTTATCGGGGCATGAGGTGGTTGAGTGGCCACGAATCCTTGTTGAGGGAAAGGATTGGTAAACACAACGGGCTGAGAGGTAGCCGAATTGGGAGGGATAGTAGGGGAGGAATGTTATCCCCGTACGGTGCCTTGAGACTCCCACATCTGCCGAATCTATGGTAATAGGGGACAATTGTGATTGTAATGTCTGTAAACACCGCAACATGAACAGGGCTTATTGGTGTGAAGTGGCCTATCTAGCTTGGGCTGAGAACCCTGTGGTTGGTTGGCAGTGTTAGGATCAATACTCGAAGGATTGGATCCATGATTACCAGGGGCATATTGATTTCCTTTCCTCTTTCTTTGAGAAGGAAAAGAATTGGGTGCGCCCTGCTGCGCAAATACTTTCCCTGGAGGGGGTAGTAAGTGTTGCGGTGGGGGTTGAGAAGGCAAGGGGGTGAGAGGTCCAAATGCTGGAGGAGCTGGGACACTAGGCTGTGGGCAAGGATAAGGGTTAGGATGGGCAACATTGAGGTAAGCAGGAGTGGGGGCAAAAGGAGGAGGCATGCCATATCCTGGATACATGCTACCTGGAGAGGGGAAGGTGTTGGAGGTGCTGGCCCCTCCTGGAGGGAAACCATAGCCCATAAGAGGTTTAGCAGAGGTATGTGAAAGAGTTCCAACGATACCATCGGCAAAGTGAGATGCCCTCGGGGCGTTAGTGCTGCCGGGCTTGGGGAGGTCATGAAGGACGGTATAAACATAACCAGATTGGGCATAAATAACGTCATATTTCAAGGCTAGTTGGAGGGTGGCCTCTTCAGTTTGAGGGAAATGGGAGGCGACATCTTTTCCAATAGGAGGTAAGAGAGAGCGAAGGAACCAGTCCATATAAACCCAATCTTCAAAGGGAGGAGCACGGCATAAGCTTCTTCTTTGCCGCCATTCCTAGACATGGCGAAAAGGCGGGTCGAAGAAGATTGACGGAAAGAAGTTAAAATCTCGGTACCAGTGTCGTATTGGAGAGGTAGCTAGAAATAAGATAGAAAGGCTTGGGCAATGGTCGCAAAAGTGGTATGGGAGGAGGTGGCCTGCTCAACATACCATTTAGAGGCTTCGCCGATAAGCGTGCATTGGAACAATCTAAGACAGATGGAGTCGTCAGTAATGGAATTGGATGAACACCACATATGGAAAGATCGGATATAGTTGGAGGGATATTCACTAGCAAGGCCTTCGAACTTGGGAATGTCAGAGGGGAGCTTGGTTGGCATACCAGACCAACTAACATCGTGGCGGATAGGATCATTGATTAGCTGATTGAAGTCGGGGAGACTAAGGCCGGCCATATAAGGTAACAATGGGGTAGTCGAGGTAGGACCCGTAGTGGTTCTACTGGAAACGGACCCAGCAGTAGAACTGGGGTTGCCGCTGGCACTAGGCCCTAAACTAGAGATGGTGAAGGTAACAGGGGGAGAACCAGGAGTAGGGGGAGAACCTGAACAATCAGAAGAAGAGTCGAATTGCAGACTTGGGGGAGGACTTACTCGATGACGACGGGAAGCAGGAAGTTGACCAACCGGAAACTGAGGGTGAATGCCAATAAGTCTTCGGGAGAAGTGCCTTGGGGGCGCAATGATGACGGGAAGAAGGAAAATCGACAACGGCAGGGAGGGACAAAATCAAGTGAGGTCAAGGGAAGAGAGGTGCAGTGACAATTGATTTTAAAGTCTTTTCCAGGCGGTGTTAACCAGGATCTTCTTCACTTAGGGCCAATGTGTGGCGTGTGTTGGCGTGTGTTGATTTTAATTTTTTAAACCCAGACGTTTTGAGTGTAAAATAAAAAGTGTGCTGCGTAACTGAAAATAAATCTTTAAATAACAGTATATAATGCTGAAATAACAGAAAATGTAACAGCTAAAAATGCATCGATCTAACCCATGAAGGCGGGTCTCTCAAAACTAATCTAAAAAGAGGGAAAATCTAGTCAAAACACATGAAAAAGAGGTCGATAGATCTAAGGTCGGGAGGGACAGGGATCTAAAGGATAAATCTGCTGGAAAGCGGTGCAGAGAACAGCAAAGAGGCAGAGGCAAGGTTGCTGTAACAAAAGGGGAAATTAGCTAAAAGGAGGATGGACGAAGTGGTGGACCAAGAGGTAAACCCAAAAAAAACTATATGAGGTGATTTGAAAGGGATAAGAGTTGATCTAAAAGGAACTGAAAAGGAAGTATCAGATCTGACAATAAGAAAGCGGAAGCTCTGAAAATTCAGACGTCTGAAATAGCTAAAACTATCCCACCAAAAGTGGAGGGGACTAAAGCCTTAAGGGGAAATATTCCCACTTAGTTGACTGAAACTAATCAGAAACAAGTCTAAACGGGCAGAGACAGAGGATAGAAAACCCTGACAGAAGCTTCAGACAAACCCAGAAAAATTGCTGGAAAATTGCAGAAAAAAGTGCAGGTTGTAGGTTCTGACCTGTTTTTAGTCCAGGTCGCAAGTTTGGGGCAGAAAAGTGCGTCTTGAGGTCCAGGTCACAGTTTTTGGGCCAATAAGTGTGACCTGCAGATTTGGGTCTCTTGGCGGCAGATTTTAGAAAAAAGTGTCGTCTCAGCTGCGGCTGATGTCGGTCACCTGCGAAATAGGGCCAGAAACACACGGAAGTTAAAAATTTTAATTTTTGAGGGTTTTAGAGGTGAAAAGAACCATAAAAATAGGAAAAAAAAAAAAACTGAAGAGAAACCCTAGGGTCTGAAATAGCTGGATATGGAGGAATAGATAAAACGACAATGGTCACAAAAGAAAACCCGTGTGGAGTCGCCAATTGTTAGTATGAATCTTTCATCATAAAAGATCACTTTAGCTATGCATAAAAAATAGCCCTAGATTTGATTATGGCTGCCAAACATCTTTAAACTTGTAATTAGGCTATCCAAATAATGTTTCACAAATCCAGATCTAAGCATAAAAGACATTAAGCAGATAAAGTAAAATGTGGCTCCATGCATCCAATAGACAAGACAAGAATGATGTATTTGAAAGAATTTTTTATATTATATTGAAAGGGGGCACCTGATAGGAAAACAAGAAAGGTGTTTTCCGGTTCTCCTCAATGGGATGGGTTCTTGACAGTCCTCAGCACTTCAGATCTAGAATCTCTCTCTCTTGTTGGTGTAGAAAACCTAGACAAACATAGAACTCAATGGGAGCTCACAAGACAAAAATGGAGAAAATGTGACCAAGTGTATAGACCCAGAGTGATCTTTAGGCAACAAAAGGTGACTAATGAATGGGGAAAACCCTTCTATTTATAACAAAATATTAGGGCGATCTAGAACTTGGTGCATGAATAAAATATTATTAATCAAATTCTAGAACCACCCTTTAGGAATATTTTATTATATTTGTTGGAGGGAAAAGGATTTTTGACTTCGGTCAATTCCTTTATTTGTAAATAATAAAAAAATAAATTATTTATTTACTATTTTAAGGGAATGGTGGGAATGTAATTAAATAAATGATGATTTATTTAATTATTTATAAATGATTTAGTCAAATTTAACTAGGAATATTATTTAAATGGGATTTAAATAACTTATTCCTAGGAAACAATCAAATAAATAAGGATTTATTTAATTGATTTCCTTGTTTTGGGTTAAATATGACCAGGAAATATAAGAAAATATATATATTTTTATTATTTCCTTTTGGGGTTTCCTGTTTAGACCATAAACAACTTAATAAAGGTGTTTTACTAAGTTGTTTAACATAGTGAAAGTACTTTTACTTAGGGTAAAATTGGTCTTACATGGTTTACTTGGGTTCATCTAATGATAGTAGGTTAGATGACCAAAAAATGGTGTAACAAAAAAAAAGTATCATTTAGGGAGGAATCTGCACCCTCCACATCTAGCTCAAAAATGGAAAGGATGATGGAAGAAATGATGAAGAAGATGAGCATACTTGAGAGATCACAATCTAGAGAAAACCAATTAGCTCTCCAAAACAGAAATCAATCTCAAAATCAAAATCAGAACTTAGAAGAAATCAACCTCAAAACAGACAAAGAGAGGATGATCAACAGATCATACCTCCTTTCCAAGAAAACTATGTAAGTGAGGTTGAAGAAACAATTGAACAAACAGAGGAAGATAACATAAACATGCTGGGAGTAGGTAGTGACCGCTTTGATGTTCTTATTAATAGAAAAAGGGGTCTATACACACCCTATGATGATGAGAGAACAGAGGATGAACATTATTATCAAGAGCTACAAAATGTCATCATAGAGACCCCAAAAGAATATGACCTTCGGAGTAAAAAGAATCAGGAAGCTCCCAAGAACAAAACCTCTGACAATTCTACAAAAAACAGCCCTGTGAGCAAACCCAAAAACATTAAACAAAAGTACAAAACAGTGGCTGTAAAATCTGATCAAAACAAAGAGAAAGACACTTAAATTAATGAAAAACAGAGTGCAGATCTTAGCAACGTTAGTACTTTAGCTAGTGCTCCTATTAAAACAATTTTGACCAATGTAAATAGAGGAAATCAGCAACCTGATCTTGCTGATAAAGTAGTGATTAACAAGGCTGAAACAAACATTGTAAAAAATCAGCTGCCTTTTAGTTTGGAACAAGAAATTGCCAAGATTAAAATATCTATTCCCCTCATTGAATTAGTCACCCAAGATGTATATAGATCACAAATTTTGAAATCTTTCAACATAACAGAAAATAATGACACTGTTAACCTCAATGATGACCAACCAGAGCTCTTATTTGGTCCTAATATTGAGGGAAGATACCAAGAAGGGCCAGTTCCTCCATTTTATGTTAGTTTGAAAATTCATGGCAAAATTTTACACAATGCTATGCATGATTCGGGGGCCTCTCATAACTTAATGCCAAAAGCAGTAATGGAGAGTCTAGGCCTTGAAATCACCAGACCATACAAAGATCTATATTCCTTTGACTCTAGTAGAGTGAAATGTTTAGGTTTGGTCAAATACCTTTGTGTGAACTTAGCTCAAATTCCAGCCAAGTGTTTAGTGATGGATATTGTAGTGGTTGATGTACCCTCCAAATATGGTATGCTGTTATCAAGATCATGGGGAGCTAAATTACAAGGAACAATGAAAATGGATATGACATATGCTACCATCCCCGTTTTCAATCAGACTAGAAGACTTTATATGGAATATCACATGCAATACATGGTCAGTAGCCAAGAGAGACCGGAAAACTCCCCTCTTTATTTTGTGCATACATGCCTTGACTCATTTATTCTCTTAAATCATGAAACATTTAATGAGCAAGAAACCTTAACTGACTTAGTATCCGACCCTCAATGTAACATAGTGGCAGATACAGAAAAGGAGGAAGACAAGACAAAAGTATCAAGACAGTTTACCAAATCAGAAAATTACAGCAAACAAATCACAGGTCTAGAGCTACAAAACAGTCATCCATGGGTTGTTAAACTCGAGAGTCAAAAGAAGAATCCTCAAAATATTGAAGAACATGAGGAACTAAACCAATTTCAACATAGCACTGACTTACAAGAGCAATCTAAAAGAATAATAGATAAAGAGGATAGTAGTCAAACCAGTCAATCTGAAACTAGTCCTCTTTGGAGTATGAGTTTTGATGGTTCTCACAGTAAGAATAGTGCAGGTGCAGGAGTGTGGCTTCACAATACAATGAACAATCATACTGAAGGACACTCATACAAATTGAACTTTCTATGCACAAATAACATAGCTAAATATGAGGCACTCCTTCTAGGCTTGCATTTATTGAAAAAGTTATGAGCCAGAAGAACAATTGTTCATGGAGATTCTAAACTAATAATTAGGCAAATTAATGGGGAAAACACTGCAAAACATCCCAGATTGAGAGCCTATAGGAATGATACCCTGGATTTACTCAAAAATTTTGATGAGTATGAACTTACATTTGTCCCCAAAAACCAAAATAAGTTGGCCAATGCACTGGCCATTTCTGCTAGTACTTGCAAAAGGCCTTGTGAAAGCAAACAACACACAATTCAAGAGAAATACAGACCCTCCATCCCAAGCAATGAAAAATACTGGCAAGTGTTTGAGGGGGATAAACAAATAGAAGACTTCCTACAGTTCAGAAATAGATTTGAGCTGCCAAGTTCATATTTAGGGTATGACCAAGATTTTCTTACTAAAGAAAACCCACTTGATGAAGAAGTAAAGTCTCTAGAGATTGCTGATATAAATCTATGGTCTAGTAAAATTGAACATATAACAGAAATTAGTGCAGATTTAAAAAAAGAAGACTTAGAAATGCTGCAAACTAACACTCAAAACTTGCCAAAAGGACTGGTCCCATTAGAAGAATTGTTTTATTTCAATGATGTTGCCAAAAAACCAAAACTGGAACCTGTTGAAACAGAAGTAGAAGAATGTAACATAGGCAGTGAACAGAAGCCAAAAATGATCAAAATGTCTAAAACATTGCCAGCTCACATCAAATTGAAATATATTAAGTTGTTGAGAGAATTTTCTGATGTATTTGCATGGAGTTATGAGGATCTCAAATCAGATGACACAGAGATAATTCAGCATAAGATACCCCTCAAGGAAAACCAGAAGCCCTATAGACAAAAATTGCACAGAATAAACCCTGTTCAATTACCCCTGGTTGAGAAAGAAATTAAGAAAATGTATGATGCTGGAATTATTGTCCCTGTTGGATACTCAGAGTGGGTGTCTAATCTTGTATCAGTTAGGAAGAAAACAGGAGAAATAAGGCTTTGTATTGATTTTAGGAACTTAAACAGAGCCTCATTAAAGGACAACTACTCTTTACCCAATATGGATCACATTTTACAGAAGGTAGTCGGTTCTAGAAGAATTTCTTTGCTAGATGGCTTCTTAGGTTACAATCAAATTCTGGTACATCTTGATGATCAACTCAAAACAGCCTTTACTACACCTTGGGGTACTTTCATGTATGTGAAAATGCCCTTTGGTTTAATGAATGTTGGTGCTACATTTCATAGAGCCATGGATATTGCATTCTCAGAAGAATTAGGCTTCTTCATCATTATTTACCTTGATGACATCACTATTTTTTCCAAAACAGACGAAAAACACCTAGAACACTTGAGAAAAGTCTTTGAGAAATGCAGAAAATATGAGTTATCTTTAAATCCAAAGAAAACAATGTTTGGTCTCCAAGAAGGAAAACTACTTGGACACATCATATCAGAAGAGGGGATAAAGATAGACCTAAAGAGGATTGATGCTATATTTCAAATCAACCATCCTAGAAACATCAAGGAAGTTCAATCTTTCATTGGGAAGATTAATTTCTTGAGAAGGTTTATACCCAATCTAGCTGAACTCCTTAGAAACATGAACAATATGCTTAAAAAAGGAGAAGGAGTTAAATGGACCTTAGAAGCAAAGAAATCATTTGAACTGGTAAAACAAGCATTAACCAAAACACCAATTCTCATTAGTCCAGATTTTAGAAAGGATTTCTTCATTTTTTCTTTTGCATCAGAACACACAGTGGCTGCTATCCTATTACAGAAAAACTTGAAAGGACAAGAGAAGCCAATTGCATTCTTTAGTAAGGCATTAAGAGATGCACCTCTGAAGTACAATATCATGGAAAAGAAGCCTTTGCCTTATTCAAAGCCTTAAAATACTTCAGAGTTTACATTTTACATTCCAACATAATTGCATTTGTGCCAAATTCCGTTGTAAGGACATTTTAACCCAGGATCGAGATGGCAAAAGAGGAAAGTGGATTGCTGTTCTACTTGAATATGATTTAGAAATCAAGCCAACTAAGCTCATAAAAGGCAAAGGAATAGCAAGATGAATGGCTGAGTCTAATTTTGAAGCTCTTGATATAAATATGTTAGATGCGTTAGATGAACAGGAGGAGTTGTCAACTCCCATTATTGAAGATCATTTTCTATTTTCATCTTTGGTATGCTGATATTTTATATGTTTTGCTCAATTTAAGTACACCTCTTGGTTTGTCTAAAACGAAGGTAAGATTTTTAAATTTGAAAGTTGTTTGCCTGAGAATGATGTAGAGAAGATCAAGCATGAATTACATGAAGGAGAATGTGGAGGCCACCTCTACTGGAAGACAACTGCCAATAAAATCCTTAGAGTTGGTTACTATTGGCCCACCCTCTTTCAAGATGTCCACAAAATGATTATTGCCTGTCACAAATGCCAACTTTTTGAAGGCAAATGAGAACTGCTTCCCTTAGCATCAAATCACTTTTGAAGCTCCTTTTCAGCAGTAGGTATAGAATTCATTAGGGAAATCCATCCAGCCTCATCTGCCCAACATAGATGGATCCTCACTGCAACAGATTATTTTACCAAATGGATAAAAGCATCCCTTCTAGGCAAGCCACTGACTCTGTCATCATAAAATGCCTTGAAAGTCATGTCCTAACTAGATTTGGCTATCCTAGGAAGATTATCACTGACAATGATGTTGCATTTGGATCCAAAAATATGGTTGAATTTTGTCATAAATATCAGATTACATTGGGCCATTCTACTGCTTATTACCCTCAAGGTAATGGGTTGGCAAAATCCTCAAACAAAATTTTGGTGAATATAATCAAAAAGTTGCTGGAAGACAATAAGAAATCATGGCACACAAAGCTAGTACATGCAATATTGGCTGATAGATTAACACTTAAGAAATCAATTGGAATGTCTCCCTACCAGCTAGTTCATGGAGCAAATGCAATTTTTCCAACCATTCTAGGAGTGCCAGTCATGAAGCTAATCCAAGAAGTACAATCTGAGGATGATGATATGACAAGAATAATCAATCAAACTATACATCTTCAACAAACTAGGGAGGAAGTCTACAACAGAGCACTACACAAGCAACACAACATCAAGAATCTCTTTGATAAAAGCACAAAGGCTAGTGATTTCAGCATCAGAGACAAATTTTTAAAGTGGGATTCCAGGAGAGAAGATAAGGGCAAACATGGGAGATTTGATAACTTATGGCTAGGCCCTTATCTCATTCATTCTACTGCTGGTAACAATGCTTATTTCTTGCAGAAAATGAATGGAACTAAAATTTTTGGGGGTCTTGTCAATGGTAGGATGCTGAAACATTATTTTTCCTAACCATACCAGTTTGAAGCTTTTTCATTCTTCTTCATTGTAAATATCGTATCTATCATTTTTTTCAAAAGTTAGAAAAAGAAAAATACAGAAAAAATAAAAATAGAAAAGAGGGTAGAAGGAAAACAAGAAAGGTACATCCCCATACCAAAAAATAAATAAAATCTGAAAGTGTGCAAGCTTAAATGCCACTACCACAAGAAACACTTTCTATTCAATCATACAGTCAAATCATGATTAGATAAGTTTAAATTTACTGCTGATAGGCTAGTGAATCAAATTTTCCAAACAACTCAATCTTGGCTTATCAGTAAGGTAGATTAGGATAGAAAAATAAAGGTTCAAACAAGCTCAAATCTTGAACCTATGAGATTGATGAAGAACTAGTTCTAAAAAGCTCAAAACTTGAACCAGAAAGGAAAGAGGAAGCAGCTCAAACAAGACTAAAACTAGAGCTGAAGAAATAATGAAGGATGTTTTTAAATTTTCAAATCTTAAGCCTTCACCATTTTACTTTAATTTTTTTGCAAATTTTAGTCTATGAGCAGCTTGTTTTTATGCCATAGGCCACAGCAAGTTAGACTGCTTAATCCTGGCTTGGCTGCTTTAAAAATTTCTATTTTAGAAAATAGAGAATGAAGTCTATCAGACATTCTAATACTGACAGATTGTAGTTAGGTAGAGAAACTTATGAGTTCAAATACTTAATATAAACTCATGGAGAAATAAGAGTAGACCTAGACTAGTTTTATGTTTTCAATAAAAGAATAAAATGATTGGTGAAAAGGTCGGCAATTCCAAGTGCACCTTCTGAAGGAAAAAAAAAATGTTAGGAAGTAGGTTGTGTAGGTAGATGTTTGGGAAATACTTTTCCATTGATATATCAAGTTCTAAGTCATTTTTGTTAGTAGTTGATAAAAATATTATCAAAGTGCAAGGCACTGATCATCTTCCAGAGAAAATTGTCTGAAGTTCTTGACACCTTCAAGAAGATGCCATCCCCATGTGGAGCCACTGTTAGCCACATATAAAATTTGTTATATCAAATGGTGGCTAAATCTCTTTTAGCCTTCAAGAAACAATTAATTTTCAAATTTTGAGTTCTTGAAGTCTTATGATGTCCTTTATCCTTAGTATTAATCTTCACTGTTGTTTCACTATTTTCCCTCAAGGACCTTGCTGTTAACCAGTTCATGAGGCTCCATTTTCCATCATTTCACTTCTCCATTTTCACCCATTTTTCCCTTTCACAAATCCTTCTAAAACCTTTCATTTAATCCCTAAAGCATCAAAACCCTCTTAAAACCTTATATTTCCCCTTATTTGGTTTTAAAGAACCCTTTCTTTCATCTATCGAAACCCTCATTTTGCCTTTAAAATCCCTGTTTTAAGCCTAAAAATGGCGTTTGCACTATAAGGAAATTAAGCCCCCATGGGATTATATCTTTGAACCCTTACCCTCATATGGCTGGAGCCCCATAATCGGGTGCTTAAACACATTAGCCTTTGTGCCAAAAACCTTTTCCCCTTCTATTTTTCCATTTCCCGATGTTATGGTTCAAAATGAATATGGACCGTTGATCTCTGTGGATCAACGGACATCGGGCCACCTTTCATTCTCCTCGTTCATCTTTCCTCCTTTTCCCTTTCAAAACTCCACCCCTTTATTAAATCAGGACCATTCGACTCGGAAATCCTATGATCAGGACTTAACCCAATAAATCTAAATGTTTTATTTTAAAAATTTTACCCCGCCACTAACTTTCCATTACACAACAGGGGCGCTGACGCATTAGTCAGTCCCACCATACATCCTCCATACATCTTTGGATTGATCATGTTCTACTCACACCGTCCGATCAATCACCAATCATCCAACGGCTCAAAATTGATATCGCGCAATTTTTGGCCCCTTTCCGCAGTGCGCTACTTCCACGCGATAAAAATGGTTTTTAGAATCCACGTGTCGATCACTAAGACGTATCGTGTTCCAAATGAAAAATATCGCCTACCCCCCAAATGCCATGTGAAAACCGCTGTTGGTTTTCCGAAACCACCCTTCTCCAATTTTCGCGCCAAATTCAAATATTTATTTGGATAACTATTTTTGCCAGGGTTTATTCCGCCATCACTGCATTTCCCCATCCTCAAGAATTCCTACCGCCTCCATTAAACCTTTGAAATGCAGTCTACCATATCCGCAAGGTTTCTTAATGATTTTTTGTGTTTTTTGCAAGGTTTAATGGTGGCTATTCTGAGAATTTCCACAGTCATAGTCAGGTGACATCTTCGGCCCAGAGTGACGATTCTGTGGCTTTTATCAAAGAAGAAAGGGAACTGCAGGTTTGAAATCCAAGTTTAAATCAATTGGATCACGATCTAGGGTTTGACAGAAACCCTCCGATAGCAGAAAGCCACCTATATAAACAAAGAAAAATAAAGTGTATCAGAATGAAGACCTGAAGATGAATATCAATGCTTAATTAAGCCTAAACACAGATCAAAGGATAAATCACTGTCTCTATAAAAAAAAAGAGATATATCAGTTGAAAGAAGCCTCCACTGCCACATCAGAGGCTAAAATATCCTTTCAGCTACCAAAAGTTCCACCTACAGCTTTCATAAATTAAAAGAAGGCATAGTTATTGCCTAGTCAGTGATATTTTGTTTAAAGACAGCCAAAGTTATTTCCAACCTATCTGAAAGAGTTTAAAGTCAAAAAAATCTTCCAAGTAGGTAAAAAATTAAATGAAAATCAATTAATACATTGAAAACATTAGAGCTCTCCTCTATTGAGCCCCTCAAAAACAGAGAAGCATTAACTTGTATTAATTGAACTATAGACCTTTTCTGTCATCCCACCTCCTCTTCCTTCTATAAATACTTCTGAAGAAGTTGGTTCATTGTTGGACTTTGGTGTAATAGTTGTTGTATCAAATAATTATTGAATGTAAATAAGTTCTGAAGCTCTTAAGCTCTGTTAATTTATTGAAGAAGATAGGCTGAGAAGAGAAGTTTGACGCTGTGATGAAACATTGGACATGTAGTTTTTAACTCGATTGACAATCAATATACAAGTTGATTCTTGGGATCCTGGTCTATATCATTGGTGAAGTACTTCTTATTGTTATTGTTTTCCTTTCATGTATGTCATTTTGTTCACTTTTCTCTGATAAAGAACAGCAAGCATAGAGCTAGGATTTACTGTTAAAAGTACCCTACTCTCACTGATAAGATTTATCTATATGTTTTCTCCTAATTGTGATATTTGGGAATGACTTGAATTAAGTGTAAAAATTGTCAAGGAATTGTTGTTAGTCCATGTATTGATGTGAAAAAATTTAAAAGAAGTTCTTTAATGATATTTTCATTACATGTTAAGTATAGTTAAACCAGAAAAGTTTATGGTTTGCCCTGTCTTCTGGTTCTTTCTCCAAAAGTTGTTTGAAAGTTTCCCTAAAGAGTATGCTAAAAGCAGGCCTTGATTTTAATACATCTGACCTGATCTTAAGCCGCACTTTGTTTTCTTATCTGTTTTCATACTTTATGAAAGTAGTCTAGTGAGATTACTGGATTGTTGTCTGATAAGTTAGCTTTAATACAAGCTTGTCCAAAGAAGCCTATGGTTAGCCCTGTCCTTTGGCCGGTTTCAAACAGTTACTTAAAAAGGATTTTCTTGTATGGTAAGTTGATAAATCCTTGTTGAAATTATTGGCTTTTTCCATTTTCTCAACACTTTTAATGTTCCACTCCATCATTTAATCTAAATGATCTTTTGATATAGATGACTTGCCCCTTGAACCACTCTTGAAATTGTTTCACAATTAAAACCTTTTATGAGTCCATTTCCAAATGGTTTAAAGTTGTTTCATACTAATCCTATCTGCTGAACACTTCTCAATACACTTGCATCTTCACTCTTCAGAACTCTTTCATTTTGTGATATTCCATCCAATTAAATATCATACTCAACCAAACAAACAAAAAACCCTTGTTCTTAATAACTAGCCTAGCATCATACTAAAACCTTAAAGAGAGAAATCAATCTTTGCACTTATAGAGAGATCCCTCTCTGGATTCAGGAGGGCTAGATCCTAGAATCCCAAAGTGGTTCTGATGTAGGCTCTACAGCGTTTAGTCTTGCCACTCTACTAAATTACAGAGACCCTAACAGAAGGAAGACCCATTACTTTTGAAAGTTGTCCAATCAAAGGAAAGTATTTACACAAACCTATTTATGAGAAGGAAATGTTGGAAATACTACATGTAGTAAATCAATGGCGACCTTACCTAACGAGAAGACAATTCAAGGTAAAAATAGATCATGATAGTCTTAAATAAATTTTCGAACAAATATTATCTTCAGATGAGTAGCAAAAATGGGATGCAAAGATGTTAGGTTACTACTTTTAAATCATCTAAAAAAAACAGAAGAAAAATAATGTTGCAGATGCACTCTCAAGAAAGGATGAGGATGTGGAAGAATTTCTTTGTTCCATTTCTATTATCTAGCACGAGATGAATGTAAGAATGATGAATAAATGTGGACATCCATTCAAATTTTGCAGTAAGATCCCAGTACATATGATACATTTAGTTGGAAAAATTATTCATCATGGTATAAAGATCACTTATATCTTTGTAAGAATTCCCAACTCAAATAAAATATTCTTTTGGAATTGCACATGTCCCCCTTAGGAGGGCACTCATAATTTTTAAAAACTTAACGCAAGGTCAAGAATTAATTTTTTTGGGATGGCATTAAATATGATATTCATAAGTTTGTGGCTGAATGTTTGGTTTTCCAACAAAATAAAGTTGAGGCAATTAAGACCTTGGGTTTATTACAAAATTTTTCCATTCCAACTCAACGTTGGGAGGAGTTCTCAATGGATTTTATCACAGGTTTACCCAAGTCTGAAGGAAGGAGTGTCATCATGGTGGTAGTTGATATACTTACCAAGTATGCACACTTTTGTGCACTATCTCATCCTTTTAAAGCCTGTACAATTGGTGTTGCATTTATGAAAATAGTTCAAAAGCTTCATGGAACCCCAGGTATTATTTTAAGTGATAGAGATCCCATTTTCCTTGGAAATATTTGGATGAAATTAATTTCTTGTCATGGTACAAAATTATCTCATAGCTCTTCTTATCATCCTCAATCTAGTGCGAAAACCGAGATAGTGAACAAATGTTTGGAAGGATATCTTCTTTTCTTTGTATCTAATAAACAAACACAATGGGTCAATTAGTTACCTCTAGCTGAATGGTGGGATAACATTTCCTTCCATACTGCAGCAAAAATGACCCCATTTTTGGCACTTTATGGATAACATCCACCATCCATCATGTTAAACTAGTTTTCACTAGTTAAAGGTGTTTAGAGTGTATTGTTGTAAAAAAAACTAATATCAAAGAAAAAGAAAACAAATAAAGCTAGAAGGTGCTTGGGTTTTGTTTTAATTATGAAATCCATTTAAGAAATGTTAATCTTTCTTAGTGCACTAATCAAAATTATCGTAGCAATAATTCTCACGGTGGGGCCCAGAATGAAAAATTGAAAAAGATTAAAGGTTGCACATGTTCTAAGGCGGAGACAAGTTATTTGTCGAGGCCCATGAGATGGCGCAAACTTGATAAAACTAACCGCTCGATGGATAATAGCATAGGTGCCTCTGCAATGACTTTTTCAATCTAGGTTGTCTGTGGAGGCACTCCCCTGACAATCAACTATACCAATGAATACCCCCATTGTGATGTGAGAAAGCGAGCGTGATGTCATCAGCAGGCGACCTGGCCTCACCACTCACCCCACCATGTCATCTATCCCTCTGCCACCTGTCAGTCATGCACGTCATTTCCATCCTTAAATGCACTTTGAAAAATCATTTAATTTCCTATGGAAATATTAAATTTGACTTTTACCCCAACCTTTTTCACATTCAACCTATAAAATCTCATTTTTAACTAATTTTATTTTACTTTTCCTACCTGCTCATGCTATCATTGCCTTCAAATTCACCAGCAAAAAATCCCAGTAAACATTTCTTATCCCCTCCAGGTATTTATCAGAGTCATTCATTACTCTAATTACACTAAAATTTTAAAGAAAGTTGTCTTGGTGGGTTCGTCATCTCACATTCCATTAATGGACATCGAAAGGGATGTTTTTGATATTATTTTCACTTTGATTTATTCGAAAACTTATCAACATATCCTTGTGAATTGGTAAAATTTCCCATTTTATATTGTTGCAGTCAGGATTTTAGTTTTGGACCTCAGAGACAACTACAATTTTTCACTTTCACTTTCATATGCTTATGAATAAAGTTTTCATAGAGATTCAATTTTTTTTGGGTATGATAAGTTTTTATTGTTACACCTTGTGTTAATATTCTTCTCTTAGAATTTAGTAATGAATCAGTTGGTATCTAATTTTATAGTTTTGTAAGTTCAAGTTAAAATCCTTAATGATGTGCTCCTCTTTTCTATTTTCCATTTCATGTGAGTCATATTTCCTCTAAATTTGAAGATAAAATATTTTATGCAAAACAACCTTTTAACATAAACTTTCCACCCTCACTTCTTTATGTTCTTTCTGTCATTTATACTTATCTTTAGAAGGCCTTTCTGAAAGTTTTTTTCATATGTGGAACGTTCAAGGGTTTTAAACTAATCTTTGGGTTTTTAAAAATGGAGGTGTTAGGGTTCCCCATAGTTTGCAAGATTGGCAAGAAAAAATGCTGCAGGGCCTACATGAGAACCACTTTGGAATCCTAGGATCTAGCCCTCCTGGATTCAGAGAGGGATCTCTCTATATAAGTGTTTTCAAAAGATATTTCTTTATACTCAGTTTATAATATTACGCTAGTTATAAAGCACAACGGATTTGTTTTGGTTTTGGTTGGGTAGGATATCATTAAAATAAAGGAAGTCTTTTGAAGGGTAAAGGTGTGAGTGAGTTGAAAGAATGGTCCAGCTGATAGCATAAGTAAGAGACAGTATCAATCCATTGGGCTATGGAGTCACAAAAGGATTTAATTGCACAAAAAGTTTGAAGAGTGTTCCATGGGGCAAGTCATCTATATCAAAGGATCTCTTTAAGTAGATTTGTGATATGGAACATTAAAAGTGTTGTGAAAGAAGGAAAGCTAATAACCATTGAAGAATCTATTAACTCCACTAAACAAGAAAAGCCTTTCAAAGTAACTTTTTGAAGCAGGCCAAAGGACAGGGCAAAGCATAGACCTCTTTGGGCAAGCTTTTACTAAAGCACACTTTTCAGACAACAATCCAGCAATCTAACATATTACCTTTAGAAATTAGAAAACATTCAAGATAAACAAAAGAATAGCCTAAGATCAAGTAAGAACTTTGAATCTATCCTGCTTTTGGCATACTCTCAGGGAAACTTTCAAAACAACTGTTGAAGACTAAACAAGGGATAGGGCTAGCCATAAACTTCCTTGATTAGGACTCTGCTTAGCATGCAGTGAAAAGATCATTCAAGAACAACATCTCAGGTTTTACTCAACAAGACATGGGCTCACCAACATGCCTTGACTGGTTATACTCTATTGAAATCATTCCCAAAGCCACAATTAGAAGAAAACATAGAGATAAAGCTTATTAGTGAGACATAGGGTACTTTACAGTAAATCCTAATCTATATTTATTTTTCTTTATCAGAGAAAGTGGACAGTATGAAAACATAAGAAAAACAACAATTACAGTAAGAAAAACATCACCATTGACATAGACCAGGATCCCATAAATCAACTTGTATATTTGATGTTCAAACAGGTTACAATCTTCAAGTCTAGTAGGTCTTTAGAGCTTCAAACTTCTCTTCTCAGCATATCTTTCTTCAATTACTAACAGAGGTTTAGCAACCTCAACAACTATTTACATTCAACAAGTATTCAACAACAAAAACAATGTCTCCTTGTGAAGTATTTATAGAAGAATGAGGAGGTGGAGTGAAAGAAAGGGTTATTTGTTCAATTAATACAGAGTAAATGCTTCTAGACCTTTGGGAGGCCAAATGGAGAGGATATCTAATGTCTTAACTCTATTAATTGATTTTTACATTATATTTCATCTACTTCAGTCACTTTTGTTGACTTTTAAAGCTTTTGGTAGGCTAGCAATTAATTTCTGAGTTGTGCATTAACTTTTTATGCTTTTGAGGCAAAACAAACTAGTAGGTGGCATTTTGATCTTTAAAGAAGTAAAGGCTTCAGTGATTTGGCATTTTGAAGTAGTCTTTTGCTGATTTGTCTATCTTGGATACTTTAAACACTGATTAGGCCTTTGATATAGATTTAGGCCTCCTTTAATCATCTTTAAGGATTTTTGTCCCTTTTCTGCATTTTATTAGGCTCTGAGGATCGTCACCCTCGGTCTTTTGCCACTGTTTCCTTGGCTGTGGGAGACATTTTAACACCTTAGCCACCATAAAAACCTACAAAACAAACAAAATATTAAATAAAAACCTGCGTTTTGGTAGACTGCATTTGGAGGGCTCGGTGGGGGGTGGAGGAGCTTTGCAGAGGAGTGGAATGTAGGCGAAGGATTTTTCCATGGTGAAAACCACGAAGACTAGGGTTGAAAATCGAGTTTGGCGTGAAGAACAGGATTGGCAGTTTCAGGAATACCGGAGATGGTATTCGCGCAGGCCTAAAGAGATAAGCGGTATTGGGCTAGAGGAACGTGACACAAGTGGGTGGGTGACGCGTGTCCCTGGAAAAACCACCTATTTTGCATTGAAAATGGGTTTGGGACAGCTATGGAGAAACAGGCGCGAAGATAACAGTGGGCCATTGGATCTTGGGGGGGGGGGCAGATCAACGGTGGAGATTTGAAGAAAACATGGTGGAAAGGCCCAACGTGGTCGGGTGGGACCGGAGTGATTATAAGGGATATTGGAAGAAAATATGTATAATGGGGGCACTTGAGGGTACAGATGAGTTTGTGGGCCGGGTGCCTCCGCAGTAAATCTGTACCATTGGATGAAAATCTCCCATAGTCAAAGGAGTCAACTGCGAGGGAACTCATATAGTTGACCTGTGTGTGGAAAGTGCCCACGGGTGGAAAAGAAGGGAAATCAATGTGAGCCATCAGATCTGAGAGATGGATAGCAGAGATTAACTCGGAGGATCGACAATTAGTGGGGAAGAGTTCTGGGAGGCGAGAGTTAGAAAGTTGCGATGTGCCGATGGCCGATAAAGGAGAGCGCAGACCGTCCGATCCAGGGAAGAATGAACAGTAGAGGTTAAATCGAGACTTCGCATATTGGAAGTGAAAGGGTCAGGGGACAAGGGGACTGTGATTGCTAAGGAGCGATGTGCCAATGCAATGGCGAAGTGCGAGGACCATTATATCGGAGGCGAGATCGACGATGGGGATTCAAAACGGGAAAGCGCATCGACGCTTCGCATATCGGCCAAAAAATGAAACGGAGAATTTGGAATCATTGATGGCCGATAGTCGATGGGCTTAGTGCTTTGGTCACAGGGCATTGTCACAAGACAGAAAGGGGCAAAGGCTTAAGCCGAAGGCGCTTAAAACCCAAAGTAGGAAAATAGGCCGAAAATCGGCTTTTTGAAGGTTTTTAGAGGTTCCGATAGGGGAAAAGGGCTAAAAAACTTAATAATAGGATTTTACAAGGTTTAAAGGGGAATTTTGAGGAAAATAAAGGGTAAAAATGGGTGAAATGAAGGGGATTTCAAAGGGTTTTTCAAAGGAAAAAATGATGGAAAATGGGTCTGGAAATAGTTTTTTTTAATAACAGCAGGGCTTTTCTTTGAAGTTTTTGAAGTGAAGATATCAACGGAATGGATCTTTTGGACAAGGTCCACGACAACGCTTCAAGAACTGACAGATTTTCCATGAAATTTGTTTCTTGAAGACTAATAGAATTATTTTAGCCATCATCAGTTATGACAAAATTTTATTGATGGCTAATAGTGGCTCCACTTGGGGATGGCATCTCCTTGGAGGTGTCAAGAACCTCAGAGATAAATATATGGAAATTATACCTGTGCTTTATCCTTGACAAAATTTTCTTACTTGATCATGCTGCTTAAAAAGATGATCATTACTTTGTATCAGCAAACAAAATTCTTTTCCCCAAACAACTACCTACACAACCTACTTTTCCTAACATTTTCTCTTCATAAGGTGCACTTGGACTTGAAAACCTTTTGACATCGACATTTTATTATTTTATTGAAAAGAAAGAAACTAATCTAAATCTACCCTTATTACTTCCATGAGTTCAGTTTAAACAGTTGAACTCATTAACTTCTCTACCTAACTAATATCTATCAGGATTAAGCGGTCTGACAGATCTTATTCTCTATATTCTAAAACAAAAATTTAAATACAGGAAAACCAGGATTAAGCTATCTGATTTGTTGTAATATTGTGGCATAAAAAAAAGCTGCTCATAGACTAAAACTTGCAGAAAATTGAAACAAAATTGTGAAGGCTTAAGATCTGAAAATTATAAGAATCCTTCATTCTTCTCATGACTCAGATTTTGATCTGTTTTGAGTCATCCTTTTGCTTTTTTCTTGGTTTATATTTTGAGCATGTTTGAACCATTTTCCTCTATATTTGGCTCAATGTTTGGTCTTGTTGGAGCCATTCTTCATCAAACTTATAGGTTCAGGATTTAATCTTGTTTGAACCTCTGTTTTTCTATCCTAATCTAGTCTACTAATAAGCCAAGTTTAGACAGTTTGGCAAATCTTCTTCACTAACCTATCAACAGTAAATTGAAATGTATCTAGTCATGATTAGGCTATATGACTAAATAGTAGTGCTCTCTCAAGTAGTGGCATTTAAGCTTGCACACTTTCAGATTTTTCCTTTTTTTTTGGTATGGGGTTGTACCTTTTTCTTTTATATCTGTCCTCTTTTTCTCTTTTTCTATTGTTTTTTTATTTTTTTTCTTTTTTCAAATTCAAAATTCGTGTTATAAAAAATGAAAAAAGATTTGAAACTAAAATATCAGTTAACATAAATAATGTTTGAGAATCTTTCCATTGACAGGACTTCCAAAATACTCAGCTCCATCTAATTCTTGCAGAGGGAATGCATTGTTTCCAATAGCAGATTGAATAAGATAAGGGCCTTGCCATAAATTATCAAATTTTCCATGTTTGCCCTTATCTTCTCTCCTTGAATCCCATTTCAATACTTTTTCACCAATTTTAAAGTCACTTGCCTTGGTTATTTTTTCAAATAGCTTCTCGATGTTTTCTTGTAGTTGTTGTGCTCTGATGTATACCTCCTCTCTGGTTTGCTGTAGATGTATAGTCTGGTTTATTCTTCTTGTCATATCATCATCTTCATATTGTACTTCTTGGATCAGCTTCATGACTGGCACTCCTAGACTGGTTCGAAATATTGCATCTGTTCCATAAACTAGCTAGTAGGGAGACATTACAATTGATTTTTTAATAGTTAGTATGTCTACCCATAATGTATGTACTAGCTTGTTGTGCCGTGATTTTATGTTTTCTTCCAGCAACTTTTTGATTATGTTCACCAAAAATTTATTTGAGGATTCTGCCAAGCCATTACCTTGAGGGTAATAAGCTGTAGAATGTTCCAATATAATCTGATATTTATGACAAAATTCCACCATATTTTTAGGCCCAAATGCAGTAGCATTGTCAGTTATGATCCTTCTAGGATAGCCAAATCTAGACAGTATATGGTTTTCAAGGAATGAAATGATAACTGAGTTTGTGGCATTCCTAGAAGGGATGGCTTCTATCCATTTGGTAAAATAGTCTATTGCTTTGAGGATCCATTTATGTTGGGCAAATGAGGCAGGATGGATTTCCCCAATGAAGTCTAGACCCCACTACTGAAAAGGAGCTTCAACAGTGATTGGTTGCAGAGGTAAGGGAAGCAGCTTTCTTTTGCCTTTAAATATTTGGCATTTGCGATAGGAAATAATCATTTTGTGGATATCTTGAAAGACGGTGGGCTAGTAATAACCATCTCTAAGGATTTTGTTAGCAGTAGACTTCCAGTAGAGGTGGCCTCCAAATTCTCCTTCATGAAACTTGTGCTTCATCTTATTTGCATCATTCTAAGGCAAACATTTAAGCAATAATCCACTAGCATTTTTCCAATATAAAAATTTATTCAAAATGCAGTAATTTACATCTTTCAACTTTAAGAATCTTTCCTTTGTTTTAGACAAACCAGGAGGGGTATTAACATTGAGAAAAACATACAAAATATCAGCATACCAAGATGAATTCAGAAAATGATCTTCAATGAGTGGAGTTTTCAACTTCTCCTATTCATCTAATGCATTAAACATGTTTATATTCAGCCATAAGTTTTGCTAGTCCTTCACATTTTAGGAGCTTAGTGGGCTTGATTTCTAAGTCATATTCTAAAATTACAGCAATCCACTTTCCTCTTTTGCCATCTAGATCTTGGGTCAATGTCTTTTACAACTGAATGAGGCACAAATGCTATAATGTGGGAGTGTAAAATGTAAAATCTGAAGTATTTTAAGGCTTTGACCAAGGCAAAGGCTTATTTTTCCATTATATTGTACTTCAGAGGTGCATCTCTTAATGCCTTACTAAAAAATGCAGTTGGTTGCTCTTGTCCCTTCAAGTTTTTCTGTAATAGGATAGGAGCTACTGTGTGTTCTGATGCAAATGAAAATATGAAGAAATATTTTGCAAATTTAGGACTGATAAGAACTGGTGTTTGGTATGTGCTTGTTTTACCAGCTGAAATGATTTACTTTCTTCTAAGGTCCATTTAACACATTCTTCTCTTTTAAGCATGTTTTTCATGTTTCTAAGGAGTTCAGCTAGATTAGGTATGAACCTTGTCAAGAAAATAATCTTCCCAATGAAAGATTGAAGTTCCTTGATGTTTCTAGGATGGTTGATTTGCAATATGCCACCAATCCTCTTTGGGCCTATCCTTATTCCCTCTTCTGATATGATATGTCCAAGAATTTTACCTTCTTGGAGACCGAACAATGTTTTCTTTGGATTTAAGGACAACCCATATTTTCTGCATTTCTCAAAGACTTTTCTCAAGTGTATTAGGTGTTCTTCATCTTTTTTAGAATAGACATTGATATCATCAAGGTAAATCACAATGAAGTAACCTATTTCTTTTGAGAATTCTATATCCATGGCTCTCTGAAATGTGGCACCAACATTCATTAAACCAAAGGGCATTTTCAAATACATGAAATTACCCCAAGGAGGAGTAAAGGCTGTTTTAATTTGATCATCAAGATGTACCAATATCTGATTGTAACCTGAGAAGCCATCTAGCAAAGAAATTCTTCTAGAACCAACTACCCTTTGTAAGATATGATCCATTTTGGACAAGGGATAGTTGTCCTTTAGTGAGGCTTTGTTTAAGTTTTTGAAGTCAATACAAAGCCATACTTCTCTTTTTTTCTTCCTAACTAATACAAGATTAGATGCCCAGCCTGAATATCTTACTTGGACTATGATTCCAGCATCATACATTTTCCTAATTTCTTTCTCTACTAGAGGTAATTGAACAGGGTTAATTCTGCGCAATTTTTGTCTAAAAGGTTTATGGTTTTCTTTGAGGGGTATATTATGTTGGATTATCTCTATATCATATGATTTTAGATCTTCATATCTCGATGCAAAAACATCAGAAAACTCTCTAAAAAGCTCAATGTATTTCAGTTTAATATGAGTTGGTAGTGTTTTAGATAGTTTGATCATTTTGGGCTTTTTCTCACTGCCTATGCTGCATTCTTCCACTTCAGCTTCAATAGGTTCTAGTTTTGGCTTTTTGAAAACATCAATCCAGTCAAACAATTCTTCTAATGGGACGAGTCCTTTTGGCAAGCTTTGATTTTTAGATTGCAGCACTTCTAAGTCTTCATTTTCTAAATCTGTGTTACTTTATGTTGTATTTTTGGGTCTATTAGTTAATAGATTCATTTTAGCAATCCCAGGAGACTTTTCTTCTCCAAAAAGTGGGTTTTCTTCAATAGGACAGTCTTGTTCATACTCTAAATCTGAGTTTGGTGTTTCAAATTCATTTTTGGACTGTAGAAAGTATTCTATTTGTTTATCTCCTTCAAAAACTTGCCAATATTTTTCATTATCCGAGACAGCTGGTCTATATTTGACTTGGATGGTGTATTTTTTTCTTTCATAAGGTCTTAGACAACTACTAGAAGCAAAGGCTAGTCCATTTGCAAGAATGTTTTGGTTCCTTGGAACAAAGGTAAGTTGGAATTCAACAAATGTCTTTAACAAGTCCATCGAATCATCTCTATAGGCTCTAAGTCTGGGATTATTAGCAGTGTATTCCCCTTTTACTTGCCTAATTATCAACTCTGAATCCCCATGAACTGTTATCCTCTCGACCCCTAATTTTTTCAATAAATGCAGGCCTAAAAGGAGAGCTTCATACTCTGCTATGTTATTTGTGCATTGGAAGCTTAATCTATAAGAATGACCCTCAACATGATTTTTTTCAGTGTTGTGCACCCATATACCTGCTCCTGCACCAGTTTTAGAGTAAGACCCATCAAAAATCATACTTCAGAGAGGACTATTTTCAGATTTTTCATTCATTTCATTGTTGTCCTCTCTTTTTTGTTTGCCTAATCTGTGACTGTGTTGTTCCTATAGGACTGCACTATGTTTGTCTTTATTTTGCTCCTTAAGATTTTCATTGTTTTGAGGCTTATTCTTTGATTTTCTTGATTGGTACTATGTTCATGATTGTTTTGATGCTCAAGACCTGTGATCTATTTGCTGTGATTTTCTCGATTAGAAAACTGTCTTTTAGTTTTCTCCTTGTTTTCCTCTTCATCTATGGCTGCCATTATGTTTTGGGATGGAGTGGCCACTATACTGGTTGATGTTTCATTGATTAATCCTTGCTCATTAGAAATCTCGTCATTATAAATAATGAATGAGTCAAGGTTGGTATGGATAGAATAGAGAGGGGAGTTTTCTGGTCTTTCTTAACTACTCACCATATATTTCATGTGTCTTTCCCTATAGAGTCTTCTAGATTGACTGAAGTCAGGAATGGTGGCATAAGTCATATCCATCTACATAGTACCTTGCAACTTAGCACCCCATGATCTTGAAAGAAGCATGACATATTTTGGGGGTATATCAGCCACTACAATGTCCATCACTAGGCTTTTGGCTAGGATTTGAGCTAAGTTGACATAGAGATCTTTTATTAGGCCTAGGCATTTCACTCTACTTGAATCAAAGGAATATAAATCTTTGTATGGTTTGGTCATCTCTAAGCCTAATCTTTCCATTATTACCTTGGGCATGAGGTCATGTGATGCTCCTAAATCAAGCATGGCATTGTGCAACATCTTATCATGGATATTCAAACTGATTTAGAATGGAGGGGCAGTTCCTTCTTGAAATTTTCCTTCAATCTTAGGACCGAACAGAAGCTCTTGTGTATCATCATTCAAGTTAACAATATCATGAATATCTTCTATGTTCAAAGATTTCAAAACTTGACATCTATATACATTTTGAGTCAATAACTTAGTGAGCGAGAAAAAGATTTTGATTTTGGCAATTTCATTTTCTAGGCTAAAGGGAATCTAATTTTTCAAAATGTTTGATTCAGCATGCTTAGTCACTAATTCATCAGCAAAATTAGCTTGCTGATTTCTACTATTTACAACAGTCAAAATTGCTTTTTCATGGGCATGAACTGAAATGATAGTGCTGCTAGGGTCACCACTCTATTTTTCATTGATTTGGGTGTTTTTTCCCTTGTTTGGATCAGAACTTTTAGCCATTGTTTTATGATTTTCTACTGTCTTTTTGGAAGTATTTACAGGGTTGTTTTTGGTAGAATTATCAGGGGTTTTGTTCCTGGGAGTTTCTTAATTCTTTTTACTTCTTAGGTAATATTTTTTAGGTGATCCTATGATGTCATTTTCAAATTCTTGTTCATAGTATTTAGTTTCTAGTCTTCTATCATCATAGGGTGTATATAGATCTTGTTTTCTTTCATGTAGGAAATCAAAATCCTCATTTCTTACTCCCAACATGTTTATTTTATCATCCTCTGTTTGTTCATTTGTTTCTCCATCCTCATTAACATAATTTTCTTGGAAAGGAGGTCCAATCTGTTGATCAGCATCTCTTTGTCTGTTTTGAGGTTGATTTCTCCTAAAGTTTTGATTTTGATTCTGGGATTAGTTTCTATTTTGAGGAGTGGTTTGGTTTTATCTAGTTTGAGTTTTTTCATATATGCTCATCCCCTCCATTATCTTCTCCATCATCCTTTCCATTTTTGAGTCAGATGTGCAAGTTTTAGCTTCATCCCTAAATGATACCCTCTTCTCAGTCTTCATTCTGGATCTCTTCTCAATCAAATTTTCTTCCACACTAAGAGCTCCCTTCTGCATGTCTTCTAAAGTTAAGGGATCCCTTTCTCTTAGTGGATAGGCCATTTTGGGATCAAATCCTTAAGGGAATTTGGCCAAAGCTGAGCCTTGTGGAGGTTTCAAATCTGGGGGTAGTGCGTTATAAACACTATTAAATCTAGTGCCATAATTTTGAACACTTTCCCCAGTGTTTCTCTTGAGGTTGTTGTAATATGAAAGTATTTGGAGAGGGTTCTTCCTAATTTACCATTTGTTTATGAATGTTTTATGTAAAGAAGGAAGATCATTTATACTATTAGGAGTTAAACCCTTAAACCATTTCTTTGCCTCTCCTCCTAAACTTTGGGCAAAGATTCTCATCTTAATGGTCTCATATTCTATTTCCATATAATCAAAGGCATCGTTTGACTTGTCTACATGTTGTTGAGTAGCAGTGGGTTCATTTCCGGTGAAATGGGGAATTTTGGACTAATAGCCCTGTGGAAAATTGACTAAAGGTAAAGGAAGGAATAGAGGAGAATACCATGTTGCCATGATAAGAAGTTGTGGGATAAATGGGGGGTTTACAAGTGGAGGGTTTATGAAAGGAGGGGGAGGATGGAATGGAGTAGTTTGAATAGTGGGTGTATGCATAACAGAAGTACTTGGACCAGTAATAGACTGTTAAGCAGATCTAGGATGAGAGAAACCAAAGTTATGAATGAAATGCCAATCAGGTGGAGTGGTTTCTCTACTATCAGTATGTTCACCACTATTTTGGGGTGAGTGTCGAGACTCGGAGTCTATATGATCTATATCACTAAGTGACTTAGTTCTGGATGGGTTTCTTATGAATGGTAAGTCAACTTGTGTATCTTGTAGAGCTGAGAGATTTTCAGGGACAAAAATAGCTCTATGAATTGGTCTGACAACAGTTGAAGTCTTGGATTTAGGATATTTCCTAAGGATACTTTCTAGATTATCAACTATCTCAAGAGGATTTGGGTCAGGATAGGCTCTCTTATAAATTCTTCTAGAAGCCACTATGTGGTTTTTTGAGACCAAATGATGAGAAAAGTTCAGCCAAGTATGATAGTCTTTCAAAGGCTAACTAATATTTTTCAAAGAAAACTCAATCCTCAAAGTCTTCTTAATTGGATTTTAATGATGTTTGAAGGATAAAATAATTTCCCAGTGGAGTCTTAGGAAAAACTAGTGGGGTCAGCAGGCCTACTGAATACCAATGGAGTCGCCAAGTGAAGGATTTTTACTTTTTTTCAAGGTTTGGTTGTTGTTCACCATCAACAATCATTAATAACCAGTCTTGGTGACACTTGATTCATTTAGGAATAGGGGTTCTTTGAGTTGTGAAGTTATCTATTACTCAATATCTCCCCAGTAGAGTTTCCACTATGTTAGGGTTCCTCGTAGTTTGCAAAATTGGCAAGAACAAATGCTGCAGGGCCTACATCAGAACCACTTTGGAATCCTTGGATCTAGCCCTCCTGGATTCAGAGAGGGATCTCTCTATATAAGTGTTTTCAAAAGATATTTCTTTATACTCAGTTTATAATATTAGGCTAGTTCTAAAGCATAAGGGATTTGTTTTGGTTTTGGTTGGGTAGGATATCATTAAAATAAAGGAAGTCTTTTGAAGGGTAAAGGTGTGAGTGAGTTGAAATAATGGTTCAGTTGATAGTATAGGTAAGAGATAGTGTCAATCCATTCGACTATGGAGTCACAAAAGGATTTAATTGCACAACAAGTTTCAAGAGTGGTCCATGGGGCAAGTCATCTATATCAAAGGATCTATTTAGGTATATTTGTGATATGGAACATTAAAAGTGTTGTGAAAGAAGAAAAGATAATAACCATTTAAGAATCTATTAACTCCACTAAACAAGAAAAGCCATTCAATGTAACTTTTTGAAGCAGGCCAAAGGATGGGGCAAACCATAGACCTATTTGGGAAAACTTTTAATAAAGCACACTTTTTAGACAACAATCCAGCAATCTAACAGATTACCTTAAGAAATTAGAAATCATTCAAGATAAAAAAAAAGAATAGCCTAAGATCAAGTAAGAAATTTTAATCTATCCTTCTTTTGGCATACTCTCAGGGAAACTTTCAAAAACAGTTGTTGAAGACTAAATAAGGGATAGGGCTAACCATAAACTTCATTGATTAGGACTCTACTTAGCATGCAGTGAAAAGATCATTGAAGAACAACATCTCAGGTTTTACTCAGCAAGACATGGGCTCACCAACATTCCTTGACTGGTTATACTCTATTGAAATCATTCCCAAAGCCACAATTAGAAGAAAACATAGAGATAAATATTATTAATGATAAATAGGGTAATTTGCAGTAAATCCTAATCTATATTTCCTGTTCTTTATTAGAGAAAGTGGAAACTATGAGAACATAAGAAAAACAACAATTATAGTAAGAAAAAAATCACCATTGACATAGACTGGGATCCCATAAATCAGCTTGTATATTTGACATTCAAACCAGTTACAATCTTCAAGTCTAGTAGGTCTTTATAGCTTCAAACTTCTCTTCTCAACCTATCTTTCTTCAATTACTAACAGAGCTTCAGCAACCTCAACAACTATTTACATTCAACAAGTATTCAACCAACAAAAACAATGTCTCCTTGTGAAGTATTTATAGAAGAATGAGGAGGTGGAGTGAAAGAAAGGGTTATTTGTTCAATTAATACAGAGTAAATGCTTCTCGACCTTTGGGAGGCCAAATGGAGAAGATATCTAATGTCTTAACTCTGTTAATTGATTTTTACATTAACTTTCATCTACTTCAGTCACTTTTGTTGACTTTTGAAGCTTTTGGTAGGCTAGCAATTACTTTTTGAGCTGTGCATTAACTTTGTACGCTTTTGATGCAAAACGAACTGGTAGGTGGCATTTTGATCTTTAAATAAGTAAAGGCTTCAGTGATTTGGCATTTTGAAGCGGTCTTTTGCTAATTTGTCTATCTTCAATACTTTAAACACTAATTAGGCCTTTGATATAGCTTTAGGCCTCCTTTAATCATCTTTAAGGATTTTTGTCTCTTTTCTGCATTTGATGAGGCTCTGATGATCATCACCCTTGGCCTTTTGCCACTGTTTCCTTCACTGTGGGAGACCTTTTAACACCTTAGCCACCATAAAAAACCTGTAAAACAAACAAAATATTAAATAAAAACCTGCGTTTTGGTAGACTGCATTCGGAGGGCTCGGCGGGGGGTGGAGGAGCTTTGCAGAGGGGTGGAATGCAGGTGGAGGAGGTTTCCATGGTGGAAACCACGAAGACCAGTGTTGAAAACTGAGTTTGGCACAAAGAACAGGATTGGCGGTTTCAGGAATACGGGAGACGGTATTCACACGGGCCTAAAGAGGTAAGCGGTATTGGGCTAGAGGAATGTGACACAAGTGGGTGGGTGACGCATGTCTTAGGAAAAACCACCTATTTCACATTGAAAATGGGTTTTGGATAGCTATGGAGAAACGGGCGTGAATATAATGGTGGGTCGTTGGATCTAGGGGGGCAGATCAACGGTGGCGATTTGAAGGAAACATGGTGGAAAGGCCTAGCGCAGTCAGGTGGGACCGAAGGGATTATAAGGGATATTGGAAGAAAATATGTATAGCGGGGGCACTTGAGGGTATGGACGAGTTTGTGGGCCGGGTGCCTCCGCAGTAACTCTGGACTGTTGGATGAATATCTCCCATAGTCAAAGGAGTCAACTGCAAGGGCACTCATATAATTGACTTGCATGTGGAAAGTGCCCGCGGGTGGAAAAGAAGGGAAATAAACACAAGCCATCGGATCTGAGATATGGATAGCTGTTTCGGGGAATTAACACCCTAGAGGTTGGTTGGGATTCAACCTCCACAGAGCAGGGGCGTACTACTTAACAGAGACTCACACAATCATGCACATTCATAAAAACGAAATAGAGCAGAATGAGAGGTTTACCCGTTGGTCCTACGTTTGAAGTAGATCACGTGGAGTTCAAACTCCTGCAGATCCTTTCTCCTTAACGGAAATACAAGAAGAAACCGGCACAAAGGACAAGTTATTACGGGATATCTACTCTATGTGGGTCGGTGAGATTCATATAAAACATTAAATAAATCATATTAGATGCTTGTATAACAAATATTCTTCATACATTAAAGCATACACTAAACGTTTATTTCGGGAACGACATGATACTCATTATAAATAGTACGTACAAAATTAATCAGAGGAGAGATCCACTGATCTTCCAAGGCCTTCGACGAGACGCGTCGTCGGATCCGTCCACGACCCTTGCCTCGTAAGACTCTCCTTCGAAACTGGTGCATACGAGATAACATATAAAGGGATGTGTATCTCAAGGAAACAAGGGTTTCCTACAATGAACTGGGAAAGTGCAGGAGGCACGGGGAATCAGACTTGGATAGGGAATACCAACAGAGTATAATAATAATACTTCTCTCTCTCCCTTAGGCCATACACATGAGGGCTTTTTATAGTCCCTCCAAGTAGTTTCAGCAGTTGGAAACAGTTGGCCACGGGCTGGGGTGGTTGAACTACCTGAGTAACCATCAACCCAGCGCGAAATTAGGGATTTTTATATATTTTTTAATCATTAAAATGGCATACGCGGAAAAGTCTAGCTGTACTCGCGTATACACGCGGAAAAGCACGGGCATAGTCGCGTATGGAGGATTTTACACTGTTTTTAAGTGAATTTGTCCAAGTCTGTAGGAATGGATGCCCATAAAGCCATGAAGCAATCATGAATCATGTCAAGGTGAGAAATGATGCTATAACAATAGCAGATATTAACTCGGAGGATCGGCAATTAGCGGGGAAGAGTTCTGGGAGGCGAGAGTTAGAAAGTTGTGATGTGTCGATGGCCGGCGGAGGAGAGCGCAGACCATCCGATTCGGGGAATAATTAACGATAGAGATTAAATAGGGACTTCACATATCGGAGTTGAAAGGGTCAGGGGACAAGGGGACTGGGATCGCCAAGGAGCGATGCGCTGATGCAATGGCGAAGTACGAGGACCATTAGATCGGAGGTGAGATCGACGTTGGGGATTCAAAACGGGAAAGTGCATCGACGCTTTGCATATCGGCCGAAAAAGGAATGGGAATGGAGAATTTGAAATCACTGATGGTCGATAGCCAATGGGCTTAGTGCTTTCTTCACAGGGCGTGGTCACAAGATGGAAAGGGGCAAAGGTGTAAGCTGAAGGTGCTTAAAACCCAAAGTCAGAAAATAGGCCGAAAAGGGATTTTTGAAGGTTTTTTAGGGGTTCTGATAGGGGAAAAGGGATAAAAACCTTAATAAAAAGATTTTAAAATGTTTAAAGGTGAATTTGAGGAAAATAAAGGGTAAAAATGGGTGAAATGAAGGGGTTTTCAGAGGGTTTTTCAAAGGAAAAAATGATGGAAAATGTGTCTGAAAACAGTTTTTTATTTTTATAACAGTAGGGCTTTTCTTTGAAGGTTTTGAAGTGAAGATATCGATGGAATGGATATTTTGGACAAGGTCCACAACAAGGCTTCAAGAACTCACATATTTTGCATGAAATTTGTTTCTTGACGACTAATAGACTTGTTTTAGCCATCATTAGTTAGGACAAAATTTTATTGATGGCTAACAGAAGGGACAATCAATTAATTCCTTTTTAGTTTTACATGAATCTCTTGGACACTGATTTCTCCTCAGAGAGAAATTGTCTCTTAAGGTACAACACATGACATCATCTTTAAGAGAAAATTCTAAGTTTCAAGTAGTGGAATATTACATCGAGCATCAACAACAAGTTCTCCGAATATTAAAGGGTAACCTCACTCTCACATAGAATCGAATGAAACAACATGCATATCAACATCACACTGAAAGAAGTTTTGAGGTAGGTGACTGGGTATTTTTATAGCTACAACCATACAAACAAATGTCCCTTGAGTAAGATAAGAAGCATAATAACTTATCACCCAAGTAATACAGTCCTTACAAGGTGTTGCAAAATATTGGTACTATGGCATACAAATTGGATCTTCTTACATCTTCTCGAGTACACCTAGTTTTCCATGTTTCATACTTAAAGAAGGTCATTGGTGACAAGATTCTCATTAAAAAAATGTTCCCAAAACTTGACGAGGAAGGAAAAAAAATATTTGAGCTTGAAGTAGTCATGGAAACAAGAACCCGACAACTACGAAATCAATCAATTTCAGAGTATCTCATTAAGTGGAAGAACTTACCCACTGAAGATTCCACGTGGGAGGATGAAAATTTTATACAGAAGCATCTAGAACTTGTTAGGTCCCTATATTACTAGTATAGTCCCTTATTTTTGTTAGTGTAACTCTCTTATTGTTATTATTGTACCCTTGTAACCCCCATATTGTTATTATTGTGCCCTTAAATTATTATTGTTAGGTCGGCTAGGATTATATTGTGGCCCCACTAGGATTACATTGTGGCCCCATGGACTCCTATATACAAAAAGGAGGTTTTGTAACTTGAATCATCCAAGAATTGTTCATTCATGTAATGTATTGGAGGTTTCCCCATCGAAGTGGCTTATTTCTAAGATGTTGATATCTCTTTTCTTCTCTTTTTGGAGCTAGTTTCACAACATTTGGTATCGGAGCTTTGAGATTCTATGGTTTCGCTGCTCCAAACAGGTCATCGTGGCATTTTTTCTATAACGTTTTTTCTACAAAGGTTCAGAATCTGAAATTTTCAAAGTGCGAAGCCAAAATCCTGAGGAACATCATCGCAAAATCTCAGAGCTTGGTTCACAACAATTTTGGAGATATGATCTGTGCAAGTTAGGTCATTTTGCAGGCTCTTGGATTTAACCTAAACAGGTCATCATGGTATTTTCATAATAATTTTTTTTCTATGAAGTTTCAGAAGCTGAACTTTGTAGAGTGCGAAGCCGAAATCCTGAGGAACATCGTCACAAAATTTCAGATATTGGTTCGCAATATTTTCGGAGATATGATCTGTGGAAGTTAGGGCTTTTTGAGGCTTCTGAATTTCATCTCAAAGAGGTGATCGTGGGAAACTATTCATAGCTTTCTCTCTGAGCATCGGATTGGAATGATGTAAAAAGTGGTCACAGGTACACGGACTGTAGTTTTTTTTATATCAATTTTAAAGCCAAAGGAGGAAACAGTGACACATGGCAAGTCGTACAAGTTTGCTCTACTGAACCAGTCCAAAATTGGGTCATTCTGGGAGATTGGACATAACTTTGCCTTGAAGAATCCAAATCAAATCAGACCTGTGGCATTTGAAAGAAGCTTCAAAGGGCTATTGCAGGGCTGAATTTTAGATATTGAGTATCTACAATTATAGAGATAATTCAATTTCAATATCGAGCTCCTCAAAAGCAAGTAAAAGGTGTGTATTTTTTTTCCGAATTGCATAAGTCTTGTTTGAAGAATCAAGTTGAACTGATTCCAAGGGCATATTGTAGAATATATATCAGTATTTGATTCTAAAATGGCCCCTAAAAAAATTCAGCACCAATTAAGCCTTTAGAAAGCTCTACTATGACTCATGAAGACGAATAATGGCAACATGACATATCAAAATTACAAGAGAAAGTGCAACAAATTTCGCTCTCGCAAAGAGCAACAAAAAATGACATGGATGGTTTGAAGAATGGCATGGAAACTAAGATAGATGGCATGGAAACTGGCATGTAATCTAAGATGGATGACATGGAAGCTAAGATCGATGAGAAAATGGAAAACATGAAGAATGATCTAAAACAGACATGGAAGGTTTCACAAAGTTGATACAAGGAATGTTTCCTAATGGTGAAAATATAGTAGAGGAAACTCATGATGAGAACCAAATAAATGGTAATCATGATTTCATAAAATCTAATGTTGGTGGGAAGAACCACCATATTCCAAAAATGGATATGAGGAAGTTTGATGGAAAGGATCCTGTAACATGGATACTACAGATGGAGCAATATTTTGATCTCCATAATGTGCAAAACACACAAAAGGTATGCATTGCAACTTTACATTTAGAACAAAATACATTTGTATGGTATTGATGGCTTTGCTCCCATAAAAAAATTGTCCCTTGGTCAATTTTTACGAAGGAAATGATAGCACATTATGAGGATACAAAGAGAAACACCTTCTTTAGCCAATTGATAAATCTCAAACAAAAGGGTTTAATGGGGGAGCACATTGAGGATTTCCAAAAATTGAATATAAAGGTAACTGATATTCTAGAGGAACACATGATTGATATCTTCATAGGTACTTTAAAGGATAACATCCAACATTAAGTTCGCATTTTGGAACCTGATTCATTGGATAAGGAATTTAGGTTGGCAAGAAAAATTGAATGTAAAATTATGGCGACAAGGAAGCCTACCACTCACTTCTATAAAGAGGGAAGTGTTGCTACTCCTAGATTTCCACAACTTACAAGGTTAACACCACAACAACTGGAAGAAAAAAGAGAAAAAGGGCTTTGCTACAGTTGTGATAGCAAATACACTAAATGTCATAAGTGTGATGAGAATAAATTAATTTACATAGATTGTGAAGAGGAAGAAGAAAATGAACAAGAAGAGGATATACACTAGGAACCAACCCAAGAAGCAGAAGAAATGAGTCCGACCATATCGTGTAATGCATTGGAAGGAATTACTACTCCTCAAACTCTTAATATAGAAGGACATATCAAGAAGAAAAAGGTAATAGTGTTGATTGATTCAGGTAGTACCCATAATTTTATTCATTGTAAGGTAGCCAAGGAATTGAATTGTTCCCTATACACAGCACCAGAATGTCAAGTGATGGTTGCAAATGGAGGAACTATAAATTTCTCTAGAAAATGCCATAATATCAAGCTAACCATGGGGGAATATGTATTGAATAGTCCAATGCTTTACATTCCTATGGGAGGTGCTGATGCTGTACTAGGAGTACAATGGTTACAATCTTTGGGGATGGTAGCTTTTAATTTTCAAGAAATTTTCTTGAAATTTTTTTGAGAAGGAAAGGAATTTGAATTACAAGGTATTGCATGGAAGTTGGGAAAGATAATAAGCTCTAATGTCATGACAAAGCTTCTAAACAAATAACAACGAGGCATAATTGCACAATTATGCTCACTGGAAGTTCCAACATCAAAATAATCTATTTCTTCAAATCTCCAAAAAGTCTTGGACAATCATGTTAGGGTCCTGTGATTTGGTAGATTGGCAAGCCAAGTGACAAGGTAACATCAAACCAAATTTGGAGCCCAAGGACCTAGCCTTCCTGGACTCAGAGAGGGCTCTCTCTATTTGTGCAAGGGATGTATAGTTTTTTTTTTCTTGTGTTTTTTATTTTAGGCTAGTTGTTAAGTAGGTGTCTTATTTGTTTTTAGGTTTTTGAGGGAGGAACTGATCAAAGTTTTAAATAGATAAAAATATTGTTAGATCAACTGGGCTATAGGGTTGAAAAGGTCGAGAAAGCCTTAGATGGTAGACAAGGTATATTGAAGGGCCGATTTGGTCAAGGTAAAATGGATCTTTAGGTGGAGTGAAATGGGATGGACACTAGGTTTTGTGAAGGAAAAATACTTTTAAACATAAATAGTTTTACAGTAGACATCCATGTGGTAGGGCTAACCATTAATCACGATAAATGTAACTTCAAACTAATAGATGCATAAAATAAACATTCAAGCGATACATAGAGGTATAGGCCTCTCTAACTTTAGGAAAATCGCCATCAGACTTTGGGGAAAAAAAATTAAGACAAACAAATAACTCAAGCTATGAAGAGGGAACTCCTAGACATCATATTTTGAGCTAGCGGGCACTTTGAACTAAGATTGCAGAGTATAGGCAAAGGGCAAGATAGATACAAGACCTCTTTGGTTCAACTAGGACAATCAAGCATTCAGAGAAAGGTTTCAGTAATGGGGTTTTGGTTAACTAAGGAGTAAACAAGGCATACCATGAATCATACTAATTAGCATACATAATAACCATTAATGCAACTGAGAACAAGTTCTTAGGGTATCAAAGAGCATTTAAGAATTCATTTGACACAACTAAGAACGAAGACAAACATAGAAGCTGTAATGAATCAGGAAATCTAAGGTGCCTCCATGGGCATGTCTCAAATCTATTCTTTACTGTCCTACAGCAAGCAAGAGAAATGAAAATGTGTATGATAACTAAGGAAACATAACAAAGAAGGAATATTATACCATTTTACCAAGTCAAGGAATCCTACAGCAGTCCTCTTTCACCATCCAAAACATTCAAGAAACTATCCAATGCATGAGACAAAGAATTTCTTCCAAGCTTTTATAAATACATATTTCTCTATATCATCAATTTTAGCCTCATTTACAATGAAATATCTTGGAATATAAAGGCCAAAGAGAAGGAAAACCTCCTAGAGCAACTAGCAAGCTCATTGGCCTAATACAAATATCTGATTTTGTCCTTGAGGCTTTGCAAATCCCAAGGCACAAAATATCTATAAAAATATCTTAAAAATGATAAAAAATGAAATAAAATTGACTTTTCCCAACTAACAACGGCCAGAAAAGGCTAAATGCATATTTGGAAAGCCCACTTCAGAAAACTGCATTTTTCACAAAAATGCTTCAGAAATATAGCGGTAGAAAATTCCCTGTCTTGTGGGAAACTTTTGAAGGACCTCCCGATGTCGAAACGAGGCCCGGGATGGCTTGTTGGAAATCCCTAGATGTTTGGTTTCTGAAAATACTTATTTTTTCCCAAACGGATCACTGAAAGTCTGTGAAAAGCTGACCTAAGTGGAAAAACCCAAAAATTAGCCCTTGCTGATATGTGAGGCAGAGTGTCGAAAAAGTGACTGTTTTTCCCCTCTTTGGGGGACCAAAACATCTTCAATTGATCTAAAAAATTTTGAGTGGATGCCCCTGAATTTAATGCATCTAATGATACCACTTTCAACCTCTGAGGATGCTTCAAAAAAAATGGCGATGCCCATGATTTTCTGCAAATAAGCCCAAAAATGTCAAAAAACGAAAACTTGTCGAAATATGCCCAATTTTGGTGAGAAGACCCCTCATGGGTTTTTAGAAACATGTAGAGAAGCGGAGGCCAAAATTTCAAGCTTTGATGTGCCTTTCCCCACTTTTTCTACCGGACACCTCTTTCGAGTCACCTTGAGCTTTTCTTGTGTAACCTTCAATTTCCTTCGGGAAAACTGATTTAGCTTTTTGTAGTGCCTAGTCATTTTCTTTTGAAGGCTTAAGTCTCTATTAGATATTTATAACTTATCCTCCAAGTATTTATTTTCCCTTTCAAGCCATGCTTCTCTATTATTTTCTATTTCTTGGGCGAGTAAAGAAGTAAGAGGAAAAGATCGGACAAGGGCTGCCTCTTCTTCTTTCTGTTTCTCCAAAGCTCTTTTAAGACCCATAGTCCTAGGCCTCTTCCTCTTTGGTTGTTCTTCTTCTTCAGTGTCATTGAATTCGCCCATAAGCTCTTCTAGCTTGACTTGTGCTTTGGAGGCTTCCCTTTGGTACTTGAAAGCCCGGGCCTCATAAACTGCCATTTGAACATTCGTTTTCTTGTTTTGTGTCTGTAGAACATGTATGAGGTCCTTTGACCTCTCTAGATAAGCTCTTAGGTCATGAATTTGTGCCTTTATATTCAGTAAAAGAGCTTCAATAATTTTAGCTTAATTATCCCCATCATCACTATCTATCTGGCTGATGTCAAACTCCCTTTCCTTTTCATGACTACTCTCCTCTTTTTCCTTCCCTTTGCATTTGATAGGTTTCTTGACCCTTGTCCTTCTTGAAATTTAAATGATAGGTTTCTTGGGCAACTTGCCTTTGCTTTGGAGTTCCCTAGTAACATTGGGAGTTACTGCTGGAGTGGTTTTTTTCTTTGTTGATCTGGTGCTTCTAGGATTTTTCACTTTCGGAGGAAGAGTCATGGCCCCTTGCCTAGGAGAGGCAGCTAGCACATGCTCTACTTGGTCTTTAACCTTGCTGCTTCCATCATCATCTTTGTCATTTTTTTCCTCCTTTTGAAGATTACCTTGTTTATCTTTATCACTGATATGTTCATGGTCACTGATTTGGCCCTTTTGCTCTATGCTGCCCTCTTTGGAATGTTCATCAGCTTGGTGCCCCGATTGTCACCATTATTGCTTCTGCTTAAGGGTCGCCAACAGCTTCTCTTTATGACTATTGTGTTTCCTCGAGACTTTCACGGCTTTGTGCCTCATTACCATCATGCTCAATGCTGTGTGGGCTGTCAACATGTTCCTTCTCATGACTGCTGTGCTCTACATTAATTTGTTCAAGCTCTTCATCATTTCCTTTTTGATGTTCACTGTCATGTTTAGATTTTTCATTTTGCTCTTCCTCATCACTAGCTTGTCCTTCACTTTGTCCTTCTTGATCACAGTTTTTCCTCTTCTCACTTTGCTCTTCTTCACTTTCAATTATAGGAGATTTTTTTTCTTAGAAGTGGATTTACTAGAAGAAGGATAAAAATGATGAGTGGATGGTGAGGGAGGCGCATGAGATGAAGAAGCAGTGGTGAAATCAGGATGTGAAATGAAAGAGTCCCAAGAAACTCCCTTTTTCTCAAGTTGATGGAGGATGATGATCTTGATAAGGGAATGATGAAATAGACAAGATTTTTGTTGAGAGGACAGCTTATTTTGGATAGTAGAGGCCATCTTGTCAATGATTCTATAGAGGAAAAAGGGTAGGTTTGGAAATTGAGTTCTTGTGAAGTGCATAAGAAGCCTGATATGGTAAGCATAAACCCGGGAAAACCTCCCTTCGCATGTGAAATACTTCATGATGATTTTCATAAGAGGAGAATAGCTGGTCAAAAAGTAGGAAAAAGGAAAAATAGTTGTGCAAGCATCCCGATGTTCTAGTTTTAAGAAGGGTTTGTAGTGATTCAAATCTAGGTATGTTTGCTTGAACCATTTTTCTCCAATATATGGAATTTTGGTAGCTTTGGAGATAGCCCCAGGAGAGAGCTTGAAATCTAAACCTACTAGATGAACATGTTTCCCTTGCAGCCTTAAAGCAAACAAATGTGACAAGGGAAGATAACTTTTCACCTCTTGAACCTTTTAAGGAAATCCAAGCATCCTACTTCATGAAAGTTAAAGAGCACTGAAGGAGATGCATTCACTTCCTGAGTTGAAAAAGGCTCATACCTTTTGTGATAACCACTCCTGTTATCTTTCTTAGGAGGCATTTTTCTTCTGATATCCTTTACTGACTCACCAAGGCAAACTTGTTTAGGTGTTTTTTGAAACAGGCTCTTAATCAAAACACTTTTTACTCTTTGAAAAACTAACTCTGTCCATAGTTAGCCAACAAGTTTGTTTAAATAAAACCAACTCTCTTTGACCTTGACAATATGAACTCCTCTCCCTCAATTCACTGTTTTCTGTGGTTATTTGAAGCAAGAAAGAAGTCCTTTGAAATCACTGTCTCTTTGATATCACTATTTTAAGGGACTGATTTGGAGCAAAGAATGCACTCTTAGAAAAACATTGTGTTCTCCCTTTGAATAAACTGCCCTTCTTTGATGATTATTGTTTCCCTAAAACATAAGGCAGCCTCCTTGTCACTGAATTATAAGCCCTTTCAAACAAACTCTGTCTCCATTAATGATCATTGTTTTTCTTTGAAATCAATGATTTTTTGTGTCTATTTGAAGCAAAAGGTGCTCATGAAAAACACTGTTTTAACATACTCCTTCAAGCTGGTTATGAGACCCTCTACACAAACTCTGTTTTGTGTTGCAGAGACTGTGTGAATATTTAGCTATTCCTAGCATGAAAATTCCTTCAATATTGAAATTGTTTCATCTATTGTAATCACAGTAAGAAGACCTTCTTTAAACTGACAAAAACCCTTCCATATTATCATTGTTTATCCTTTGAAATTTCTGTTAAATCCTCCCTCAAACTCAAAATTAGCTAAGAGATAAGAAATACCTTTGAAAACGTGTTTGAGATGTCCTTGGAGCATTGGTTCAACAGGCAGGAAAAACAATGTTAACACTTGGTTGCTGGGCGAGCGTTGAATGGAGAACGTGCCGCGTAGATGGCCTGTTGGGTCAGCCTTGGGCGCTCAGCACAGGCATGCCGCGCTCCTTACAAAAATACATTATCTCTTCCTACAGGCATGCCACGCATTGTAACAGGCATGTCGTGCTACCTTAAACTTGAAAAGTTCTCCAAATTTTGCTCAAGAACTGTTTCGTTCTTCGGGCATGATGTTAATGAACATTGTTTTGAGTTTTTTTTAAAACTTGGTGAGGGTTCTTTTAAATGCCTTTTCCTCCTTGTTTGAAATGAAAAATCTCTTTTTGATTTTTTGCTAGAAACTTTGAAAAGTTACTTTGTGCCTTTGTTTATTTACAAAGGAGGCAATGCTAACAAACAGTAATGAGGCCTCTTTAAAACTGTTATGCCAACCTTCTTTAAAACCATATAACAACAACAATTATGATTTGATCTGTTCCACATGTCATCTTTTGAATACCCTTAAACAATGGTGGGCCCTCTACCTATTTGTGAAGGAGGCCTATGTTTGACAAACTACTTGGGTATCCGAAACTCTGTCTTTCATTATTTAAAGGATGAGCCTTTTGACTATGAGTGAAAATAGGGCTTCATCACATTACAACCCCATTTATTTAGAAACAGTTACCTTGTATCTTTTTGAAAAGGTTTATAAAAATACCAATCACTGCAGCCTTCAAAACCCTATGTACCCATTGTTGTTGAAATGAGGAAGTCTTTTAAACCAAAACTGGACCCACTGCTGTTCATCAAGGATGTGACCTTTAAAAATTAAGAAATAGATGGCCCTTTTAATACCATAATGTCGCTGCTTTGTTGATGATGAAACTCACGCCTTCAAACTATAAAATTTCATTTGCTCCACTGATTTTCACCCTTGTCTTTCAAACAGAGAACTCACTCAAACACCATTGGAAACACTGCCGATGCATATTTTGTTTCATCCCTGGGAAGGAGGTGGCCTATAATTTTTGAAGTCACTTAAAACACCTTAACCCTCTGCTTTTAAATGAAGGAGGTTCTATTATTCTGTTTGTAACCATATGCTCTTGATTTGGAGGAGGTTCTCACTGTGTTTTTAACCATCTACTTTTGATGAAGGAGGTTAGCACTAAGCTTCTGACCATATTATCTTTTGAAGGAGGTTCCCACTGTAGATATGTCATTTCATTTATGTCAAACTGTATCACCTTTCTGCAAATCATATGTCTCTGCTTGGTATCATGTCAAAAAGGCAACAATTTGCTTTATGAGATATGTTCTGAGATAGGTATTATTTGTAAAAGATCCCTGTGAACCTTTAGAACATAAACCATATGACTTGTATATGTAGAGTAGTTTCTTGCTAGACATAGTTGACTGACCTCCCTTGACTGTGTTTGCAGAGGTATGTTGAAATTTCTTTTTGGAGGAGATGCTGAAACACTATTGATCAGCATAATATCAGCCCTTTGCATTCATATGACTTGGAGGCTACTCTCTATTCTTTAGGAAACGTTGGCTTTCAAACCATACCTATTGGTAGCCCTTCACTTACTGTGTTTCATTTGTTTTACTGATGGCAAACTAATTCAGCATGAAGGATCTTTTTGACTTTGTCCTTTTTCTCTCTTGCACATTGATCATCATTAAAATTACACCCCTGCAGAGATGTAAAAACATATGACCTTGAACCTTGGAGAGCTCTTTGGTGTCTTATGGAGATTTTTCCTGATCTAGGCATATTATTTTTAGACAGTGAACATGCTTATCTTCTTCTGTTTTGGATCTTTGTTTAACTTCTTTTGGATTGAGACAGAATTACCTCTTAGTGGTGTGCGACCTACAGATGGAACAAGACTTGTTTTGCAGAATAGGAACTAATTCAGGGCTGACCGGAACTGAACAAAGGCTTTTGGCTCAGGATGTTTTTGCCAAGGAAAAGTCTCCCTAAACACCACTATCTAACTTAGTGGAAATCTTGACATATTCTGAGTGTTTTCTTTGGTATGGTTAGAATTTCAAATGACATATGACTAGGGATAGGGTTGCAGACACTTTATCAACAGTTGGGATAATGAATGGCTTGAGGAATAAGGGTAGATGACAGCAGATAACTTTCAGCTATGACATCTATAAATAGGTTTTTTTTGCTAAAACCAGATAGGACTTGACAAATGGGGTTTTTTCTCATTATAGGCTGACAGGAAGGGGTAGGAGGAAAAAAATTGTTTTGGGGTGTTTTTTAGATTACATATTTGACATTTTGGAGATCAACTTCTAGAAACTCAGCTAAGGAAACTAGTCATCAATAACAGGTAAAAATATTGATGAATAACAGTGGCTCCATTTGGGGAGGGCAACTCCTTTTCAAGAGGTGTCCAGAATTTCAGATCTCTGGCTTTTGAAGACCAGTGCCTTATCCATTGGCGCAAATTCCTTTCTTTCTTGATGCTATTTCTGAAAATTGACAGCATGATTTGCATCAACGTCATCTCTACCTACCTAGCTATATTCCCTAACATTTTTTCTTCTTTTAGGTGCATTTGAACTAGAAACCCTTTGACATGATATTTTTGAAAAATGACACTATCTAATTCTACTCTTATATCTTCCGGGAGTTCAGATTAAACTGATGAACTCCTTTGTTTCTCTACCTATGCTAGATCGACTGTCAAGATTAAGCTGTTTGACAGGACTTGATTCACTAAACTAAAACATGAAATTGAAAAATGACCAAATCAGGATTAGACAGTCTAATTTGTCATGTATTTGTGGCATAAAACAGAAGTTTCACACAAACATTATTTTGCACGAAAATAAGATTTAGAAAAATTAGGGCTAGGATACATAATTTGTTTTTCATCCTTGTTTTCCTCTTTTGTTTGGTTTTGAGCATGTGTAACCAGTATCTTTTCCTAATCTACTTTCTTTGACAAGTCAAGCTTACACAATTTGACTATCCCTTATTTCACTAACTTATCAACAATAAATTTAGAACATGTTCAATTATGTTTAGGCTAGATAACTGAACAAGACATCTTTTGAGCACTAGTAGTGGCATTTAGACTTGCGCACTTTCAGCGTGACTATTTTTTGAACATGGGGCTTTTCTGCTATTTTTGAAACTGCCCTCTTTTTCTACTTTTCTTTTTGTTTTTGTGTTTTATGTTTTTCTCAAAATAAATTGAAAGAAATATGCTCATATGGCTGAGCTTATTTTGCATGCCTATCTATTTTACTCTAACTTATATATGAAAGACATTTATTTGGTGAACTCTTCTTTCCAATATAACCAGTCAGGTACATGATTGCATGGTTGATCTTGGTTCGGCTCTTTGATGATGTTGAAGAAATGAAAAGGCCACTTTCACCTCACATGTTTTCGGACAGTAGTGCTTAAGTTTTTTCTCATACTTTGCAGCAAACTGTTCATGGTAGAACACACTACTCCTTTAGATTTCTCAAGGAAAACAACAAATGGATCTTGGAATAATACTTGATCTAGAGGACTTGATATATAAGCTTCATTTAGGACTACTCTTTGTTCTACTTGGCTGTGTTTGGGACTCTCTTGGGAAAGAAACTTTTCCCCTTGCTCATGAGCACTTGAACTGTCAGACTCATCATATATTGCAGTGTATTCTTCTTCCCAAACTGATGTGTTTGGATTAGGCGGACTGAAAATTCTGTGAAGGTCATCATGTTGATGAACAGGGATACACTTTGGCAATAAATCTTCTTGAAATGATAGGGTGAAAACTCCCATGTGTTTATCAAACTCTATTTCTTCATCTGCAATTTGTAACTCAATGGAACTTGGTGGCTGCCAATCTAGAGTTAAGGAGGATTCCATGTCCAAAAAAATTTCCTCAACCATTTTAATAGAAGGCTTCTCATTGACAACTTTCTCAAAAATTTCATCATCCTCCTCAACCTCATCATCAAAGATGAAAAAATGTTGATCTCCAATTATGTGAAAGTTATTGCTGATGGGTTGATATGAAGTGGAACAAAGGGTCAGAGATCCTTCACTTACTTCTGAACTTTCAAGGCTTCCCTCATTAGTGTCATAGGTGACCTGTTTTGGCTACTTGATGCTTTCAATCTGATGATAGTGAACTTCATCCCATAAATTAACTGTTGATGGCTCTGCAAGGTTAGCTTATGCTTGGATATCATAATCATCAATATATTGATCAAACCTTGGAGAATCATTAATATAAGTAATGTCACCAGCCATATATATTGGACTGTCAGATTGATTTACAAATCTATTTTTTGACTTATGGTATGCAATATTAGAGGCTGACTATATGTTTATGAGTTGATCTAGCTCTTCTTCAGTCAAAAAGGGAGGCATTTTCATCTCTCTTTGGATATAAATACAATGACCTTCTTTCTCTTGGGAAAGCTAATTTAGAGGATGAGTGTCATTTTGGGCTTCACTTATGAGAGATGATGAATTGTCACTTGTGCCTTTAGAGAGATCATGTGGGTTCTGTTTTATTTCTTGATTTTTTTCATCTTAAACCAATTCTTTGTGATGTTGAGGATAGTTAGCATGTAATTCATGAGTTGCTTCTGATAGATTTTCAGGAGGCCAATTTGTTCGTATGAACTCAAATGACTCAAAGCATAAAGGTATAGATCCTACAGGTTTTGATTTTTCTTCTATTTTAGATTCTGTTTCATTTTCAACCATCTTTTCTTGATTTATGTGAGAGTTAACTTGAGCAGGGGTTTCCTGAATAACTGCTAAGAGATATTTAGGATGCAAATTTTCTTTCAAAGTCTGGAATGATTTAAAGCATAAGGGTAGAGAACCTAAAGGTTTTGATTCTTCTTCCATCTCAGATTTGATTTCATCCTCAATCAACTCTTCTTGATGTTTGGGATAGTTAGCATGGAATTCATGAGGTTCCTCTGATAGATTCTTAGGAGGCCAATTTTCTTGTATGAACTCAAATGACTCAAAGCATAAGAGGAGAGATCCTACAGGTTTTGATTTGTCTTCCATTTCAGATTTTGTGATTTCAAGATGGCTAATGGATTCTTTAGAGTATTCCTCTATGTTCTTATTTGCAACTTTCTCATTAGGCATATTTTGTTTGTTACTCTTGTCCTGTAACGGTTGAGTATGTTTTTCCTGAGGGAAGAGTGTAGGTTGGTTTGTATAAGCAATGTTAATCTTAACTTTTTGTCTTACTCTTTTCCTGTCAAGTAGATGCATTAGTTTGCTGAAATAATATACCAATTTTTTCAACTTCTCCACTATGTTATCACTTGGATCCATCTTTTCTTGATTTATGTGAGATTTAACTTGATCAAGGGTTTCCTGAATAACTACTAAGTATATCTGTATATGAAAATTTATGAGGTGTAACAAGGGGTCATCAACTGTTTCATCTTGAAATATGGGTAGGTTTTCTATCCAATTTGTGTCTTTAGGCACTTTGTGTGGGAATCCAGGGATATGTTCTCTACTCATCGGAGTATATCTCCTTGGATCCATCTTTGTTAATCAGAAAGGATCACTATGTCTTTTCAACCAGTCTAAATTTCCTTTCCGGTGGAGTCTTTTGGTCTAATGAGGGTTGTGGGGTCGCCAGGTGGAAGATTTGAACTTTGCTGTCCACCATCAGCATGATTAGGATTTCTTAATGCATTCCCAGGAGAGTTTATAAGGACTAGTGGAGTAATAGGCCTACTGGAGGCTAGTGGAGTCACCAGGTGGATGTTTTTAGTTGCTTTTAGAGATATGTGTATGGTCCACCACCAATACTGATAAAAAGCCAATCTAGGGATGTTTTTGGGGTTTTCTGAGTTTTCTATGTGTAGCCCTGAGGTTTGTAAGAGTTTTCTAAAGTTGGGTAATCATTTTGCTAGGATGGTGAGACAAATAGATTCTACTCTTTGATAATACTTCTAGGTTGAGGGATTCTGAAGTCCTAAGGTATACTTAGTTTGTCACTAACTAAGAAGGTCCCACTGTTATCGCCATTGTGTTAGGGAGTGGTGGGATAAGTCCACAGGATAGTATTCTCAAAGGTCTCTGAAAGTTTAGGGAATCTAAGTTTGTTTATTACTCAGAGTCGCACCATGATCACCATTATGTTAGGGTCCCGTGATTTGGCAAATTGGCAAGCCAAGTGACAGGGTAACATCAAACCAACTTTGGAGCCCAAGGGCCTAGCCTTTCTGGACTTAGAGAGGGCTCTCTCTATTTGTGCAAGGGATGTATAGTTGTTTGCTTCTTGTGTTTTTTATTTTAGGCTAGTTGTTAAGTAGGTTTTTGATTTGTTTTTAGGTTTTTATGGGAGGAACTGATCAAAGTTTTAAATAGATAAAAATATTGTTAGATCAACTGGGCTATGGGGTCGAAAAGGTTGAGAAATCCTCAGATTGCGGACAAGGTATATTGAAGGGCTGATTTGGTCAAGGTAAAATGGATCTTTAGGTGGAGTGAAATGGGATGGACACTAGGTTTTGTGAAGGAAAAAGACTTTTAAACATAATTATTTTTACAGCAGACATCCATGTGGTAGGGCTAACCATTAATCATGATAAATGTAACTTCAAATTGACAGATTCATAAAATAAATATTCAAGCGATACATAGAGGTATAGGACTCTCTAACTTTAGGAAAATCGCCATCATACTTTGGGGAAAAACAATTAAGAAAAAAAAATAACTCAAGATACGAAGAGGGAACTCCTAGACATCATATTTTGAGCTATCGAGCACTTTGAACTAAGATTGCAGTGTATAGGCAAAGGGCAAGATCGATACAAGACCTATTTGGTTCAACTAGGATAATCAAACATTCAAAGAAATGTTTCAGTAATGGGGTTTTTGTTAACTAAGGAGTAAACAGGGCGTACCATGAATCATACTAATTAGCATACATAATAACCATTAATGCAACTAAGAACAAGTTCTTAGGGTATCAAAGAGCATTTAAGAATTCATTTGACATAACTAAGAAATAAGACAAACATAGAAGCTGTAATGAATCAGGAAATCTGAGGTACCTCCATGGGCATGTCTCAAATCTATTCTTTACTTTCCTACAACAATCAAGAGAACATGAAAATCTGTATGATAACTAAGGAAACATAACAGAGAAGGAACACTATACCATTTTACCAAGTCAAGGAATCCTACAACAGTTCTCTTTCACCATCCAAAACATTCAAGAAACTATCCAATGCATGAGACAAAGTATTTCTTCCAAGCTTGTATAACCATATATTGCTCTATATCATCAATTTCAGCCTCATTTACAATGAAATCTCTTGGAATATAAATTCCAAAGAGAAGGAAAACCTCCTAGAGCAACTAGCAAGCTCATTGGCCTAATACAAATATCTGATTTTGTCCTTGAGGCTTTGCAAAACCCAAGGCACAAAATATCTATAAAAATATCTTAAAAATGCTAAAAAATGAAATTAAATTGACTTTTCCCAACTGAAAATGGCCAAAAATGGCTAAACGCACATTTGGAAAAGCTACTTTAGAAAACTGCACTTTTCACAAAAATGCTTCAGAAATATAGTAGCAGAAAATTCCCTATATTGTGGGAAACCTTCGAAGGACCTCCCAATGTCAAAACAAGGCCCGTGATTGCTCGTTGGAAAGCCTTGGATGTCTATTTTCACAAAATACTTATTTTTCCCCAAACGGATCACTAGAAGTCTATGAAAAATGGACCTGAGTGAAAAAATCCAGAAATTAGCCCTTGCTGATATGTGAGGCAGAGTGTCGAAAAAGTGATTGTTTTTCACCTCTTTGGGGGACCAAAACATCTTCAATTTATCTGAAATTTTATGAGTATATGAACTTGAATTTAATTCATCCAATGATACCACTTTCAACCTTTGAGGATGCTCCAAACAAAAATGGCAATGCTCGTGATTTTCTACAAATAAGCCCAAAAATGTTAAAAAACAAAAACTTGTCGAAATATGCCCAATTTTGGCAAGCAAGTTCCTCATGGGTTTTTAAAAACATGTAGAGAAGCAGAGGCCAAAATTTCAAGCTTTGATGTGCCTTTCCCCACTTTTTCTACCGGGCACCTCTTTCGGGCCGGCTTGAGCTTTTCTTGTGTAACCTTCAATTTCCTTCGTGCAAATTGATTTAGCTTTTTGTAGTGCCCGGTCATTTTCTTTTGTAGGCTTAAGTCTCTATTAGCTATTTATAAATTATCCTCCAAGTGTTTATTTTCCCTTTCAAGCCATGATTCTCGATCATTCTCTATTTCTTGGACGAGTAAAGAAGTAAGAGGATAAGATCGGACAAGGGCTACCTCTTCTTCTTTCTTTTTCTCCAAAGCTCTCTTGAGACCCGTAGTACTAGGTCTCTTCCTCTTTGGATGTTATTCTTCTTCAGTGTCATTGAATTCGCCCATAAGCTCTTCTAGCTTGACTTGTGCTTTCGAGGCTTCCGTTTGGTACTTGAAAGCCCGAGCCTCATAAACTTCCATTTGAACATTCATTTGTTTTTTTTGTGTCTGCGGAACATGTATGAGGTCCTTTGACCTCTCTAGATCAGCTCTTAGGTCATGAATTTTTGCCTCTCTGTTCAATAAAAGAGTTTCAAGAATTTTAGCTTCATTATCCCCATCATCACTGTCTATCTGGATGATGTCAAACTCCCTTTCCTTTTCATGACTACTCTCCTCTTTTTCCTTCCCTTTGCCTTGGATAGGTTTCTTGTCCCTTCTCCTTCTTGGCAGTTCAATGATAGGTTGCCTGGGCAACTTGCCTTTAATTTAGAGTGCTCTAGTAACATTGGGAGTTAATGTTGGAGTGGTATTTTTCTTTGCTATCCTAGTGCTTCTAGGCTTTGTCACCTTTGGAGGAAGAGTCATGGCCCCTTCCCTAGGAGAGGCAGCTAGCACATGCTCTGCTTGGTCTTTAACCTTGCTTCTTCCATCATCATCTTTGTCATTTTTTTCCTCCTTTTGAAGATTGCCTTGTTTGTCTTTATCACTGCTATGCTCATGGTCACTAATTTGGCATTTTTGCTCTATGCTGCCCTCTTGGGAATGTTCAATGTTTGGTGTTTGATTGTCACCATTATTGCCTGCTTGAGGGCTGCCAATAGTTTCCTCTTTATCACTGTTATGCTCTGTACCTTCACTGTTTTATGCCTCATTACCATCAAGTTCACTATTGTGTGGGCTTCCAACATGTTCCTCCTCATGACTATTGTGCTCTACATTAATTTCTTCAAGATCTTCATCATTTCCTTCTTGATGTTCATTTTCATGCTTAGATTCTTCATTTTTCCCTTCCTCATCACTAGCTTGTCCTTCACTTTGTCCTTCTTGATCACTGTTTTTCCCCTTCTCACTTTGTCATTCTTCACTTTCAATCATAGGATATTTTTGTCCTTTAGGAGTGGATTTACTAGAAGAAGGAGGAACATGATGAGTGGATGGTGAGGAGGGCGCATGAGATGAATATGCAATGGAAAAATCAAGATGGGAGATGAAAGAGTCCCAAGAAACTCTCTTTTTCTCAAGTTGATGGAGGATGATGATCTTGATAAGGGAATGATGAAACAGGCAAAGCTTGTTTTTGAGAGGAAGACTTCTTTTGAACAGTAGAAGCCATCTTATCAATGCTTCTATAGAGGAAGAAAGGTAGGTTTAGCAATTGAGTTCTTGTGAAGTGCATAAGAAGCCTGATATGGTAAGCATAAACCTGGGAAAACCTCCCTTCGCATGTGAAATACTTCATGATGATTTTCATGAGAGGAGCATAGCTGGTCAACAACTGTGAAAAAGGAAAAATAGCTGGGCAAGCATCCCAATGTTCTGGTTTTAAGAAGGGTTTGTAGTGATTCAAATCTAGGTATGTTTGCTTGAACCATTTTTCTCCGATATATGGAATTTTGGTAGCTTTGGAGTCATCCCTAAGAGAGAGCTTGAAATCTCAACCTGCTAGATGAACATGCTTCCCTTGTAGCTTTAAAGAAAATAAACGTGTCAAAGGAAGATGACTTTTCACTTCTTGAACGTTTTGGCAAAATTCCAAGCATCCTACTTCATGAAAGTTAAAGAGCACTAAAGGAGATGCATTCACTTCTTGAGTTGAAAAAGGATCATACCTCTTGTGATAACCACTCCTACTATCTTCCTTAGGAGGCATTTTGCCTCGATATTCTTTACTAACTCCCCAAGGAAAATTTGTTTAGGTGATTTTTGAAAAAGGCTCTTAATCAAAGCATTTTTTTACTCTTTGAAAAACCAAGTCTGTCCTTAGTTAGCCAACAAGTTTTTTTAAATGAAACTAACTCTCTTTGACTTTGACAATATGAACTCCTCTCCCTCAATTCACTATTTTCTATGGTTATTTGAAGCAAGAAAGAGGTTTCTTTGAAATCACTGTTTTAAGGGACTGATTTGGAACAAAGAATGTACTCTTAGAAAAGCACTGTGTTCTCCCTTTGAATAAACTGCCCTTCTTTGATGATTATTGTTTCTCTAAAACATAAGGTAGCCCCCTTGTCACTGAATTATAAGCCTTTTTCAAACAAACTCTGTCTCCCTTAATGATCACTGTTTTTCTTTGAGTTTAGCAAACAAGTATTAGCTGAATGAAAACAATTTCACCTCTTGAGTATTGTGCTTGAGTAAATAGGTTTTATATGTTTGTGGTTTTTTGAAGAAAAATATCCTTCTATTTTTGGCGCAAAGACTCTTCCCTTCAAACACTACCCTTTTTGAAAACTCTGTTTTTAATGGTTAACAAAACTCCTTTCAAACTGGTAACATTTTTCCTCCCAATTACTATCTTTTTTGGCAAACACTGTTCCTTTGAAATCAATGATCTTTTGTGGCTATTTGAAGCAAAAGGTGCTCATGAAAAACATTGTTTTAAAATACTCCTTCAAGCTAGTTATGAGACCCTCTACAAACTCCATTTTTTGTTTATGGAGACTGCACACATTCTTTGCCACTTTAAAGCACAAAAAGACCTTTCAAATTGGCATATTTAACCCCTTCTTTAATCACTGTTTATCTTTGAAATTTGTTATTAGACTCTCCCTCAAACTAAAACTTTAGCTAGAAGGCGAGAAATACCTTTGAAACAACAAATTTGAGGTTTCCCTTTGAGCACTAGTTCAATGAGCAAGGGCGCGTTCAAACTTGGTTGATCGGGCAGGTTCTAAACGTGTAAACACACTGCGCAAAGGCTTGTCGGGTCGGCCTTGGGCGCCCAATGAACACTGGCACAGGCGTGCCGCACTAAGCTACAGGCTCACTACGCTCTTCACAGAAATACACTGTCTCTTCTGACAAGCACGCCGCGCATTGTAACAGGTGTGCCGCGCTACCTTAAACTTGAAAAATTCTCCAAATTTTGCTCAAGAATTGTTTATTTCTTTGGGCATGATGCTAATGAACATTGCTTTGAGTTCTTTTAAACTTGGTAAGGGTTCTTTTAAATGCCTTTTCCTCTTTGTTTGAAACGAAAAATCTCTTTTTTATTTTGCAAGAAACTTTGAAAAGTGACTTTGTGCCTTTGTTTATTTACAAAGGAGGCAATGCTAACAAATAGTAATGAAGCCTTTTTAAAAATGTTATGCCAAACTTCTTTAAAACCATATAACAACAACAATTATTATTTTATCTGTTCCACATGTCATCTTTTGAATACCCTCAAACAATGGTGGGCCCTCTACTTATTTTTGAAGAGGTGTGCCTTTGTTTATTTACAAAGGAGGCAATGCTAACAAATAGTAATGAAGCCTTTTTAAAAATGTTATGCCAAACTTCTTTAAAACCATATAACAACAACAATTATTATTTTATCTGTTCCACATGTCATCTTTTGAATACCCTCAAACAATGGTGGGCCCTCTACTTATTTTTGAAGAGGCCTATATTTGACAAACTACTTGGGTCTCCGAAACTCTGTCTTTCATTATTTAATGGATGAGCCTTTTGATTGTGAGTGAAAGTAGAGCTTCATCACATTACAACCCCATTTATTTTGAAATGGTGAACTTGTATCTTTTTGAAAATGTTTATAAAAATACCAATCACTGCAGCCTTCGAAACCTTATGTACCCATTGTTGTTGAAATGAGGAAGTATTTTAAACCAAAACTGGACCCACTGCTATTCATCAAGGATGTGACCTTTAAAAACAGAAAAATAGATGGCCCTTTTAATACCATAATGTCACTGGTTTGTTGATGATGGAACTCAGGCCTTCAAACTATAAAATTTTATTTTCTCCACTGATTTTCACCCGTGTCTTTCAAACAAAGAACTCACTCAAACACTGTTGGAAACATTGCTGATGCATCTTTTGTTTCATCCCTGGGAAGGAGGTGGCCTATAATTTCTGAAGTCACTTAAAACACCTTAACACTTTGCTTTTAAATGAAGGAGGTTCTATTATCCTGTTCCTAACCATCTGATCTTGATTTGGAGGAGGTTCTCACTATGCCTTTAACCATCTACTTTTGATGAAGGAGGTTAAGAGTGAGCTTCTGACCATCTACTCTTTTGAAGGAGGTTCTCACTGTAGATATGACATTTCATCTATTTCAAAACTGTGTCATCTTTCTGCAATCATGTGTCTCTGCTTGGTATCATATCAAATAGGCAAAAAGGTGAAATTTGACCTTTTGTTTTATGAGACATGGTCTGAGATATATATCCTTTGTGAAATATCCATGTGAACCCTTAAACCAGAAGCCATATGATTTGTATATGTAGAGTGCCTACTGCATAATATTATTGACTAACTTTCCTTTGACTGTGTTTGCAGAGGTAAGTTGAAATTGCTTTTTGGAGGATATGCTGAAACATTGCTGATCAGCATAACATCAGCCTTTTGCATTCATATGACTTGGAGGCTACTCTCTATTCTTTAGGCAACTTTGGCTTTCAAACCATACCTATTGGTAGCCCTTCACTTACTGTATTTTATTTGTTTTACTGATGGCAAACTAATTCAACATGAAGGACCTTTTTGACTTTGTCCTTTTGCTCTCTTGCACATTGATCATCATTACAATTACACCCCTACAGAGATGTAAAAACATGTGATATTTAGCCTTGGAGAGATCTTTAGGTGCTTCGAGGAGATTTGCACCTGAGCGAAGCATACTTCATCAGATAGTGAACAACCTTATCTTTTCCTAATCTAAATCTTTGTGAATCTCTTCTGACATGAGACACAGTAACCTCTTAGTGGTGTGTGACCTATGGATGGAAAAAGACTTGTTTTGCAGAATGGGAACTAATTCAGGGGTGACTGGTACTAAACAAAGGCTTTTGGCTCAAGATATTTTTGCCAAGGAGAAGACTCCCTAAACACCACTATCTAACTTAGGGGAAATTTTGACATATTCTGAGTGTTTTCTTGGGTATGATTAGATTTTCAAATGATAGATGACCAAGGATAGGGTTGCAGACACTTTGTCAGCAGTTGGATAATGAATGTCTTGCGGAATAACGGTAAATGACAACATATAATTTTCAGCTATGACAGCTATGGACAGGGTTATTTTTCTGAAACTAGATAGGACTTGACAAATAGGTTTTTTCTCATCATAGGCTGACAGGAAGGGGTAGGAGGACAAAAATTGTCTTGGGGTGTTTTCTAGATGACATATTTGACAGTTTGAAGAACAACTTCTAGAAAACTGAGCTAAGGGAACTAATCATCAATAACAGGTAAAAATACTGATGACTAACAAATCATTCCAAGGTTTTTGAAACTCCAAAAGGACTCCCACCTATTCGTGATCATGATCATGCTATTCATTTGATTCCGAGAAGTGTTCCTCCAATCATCAGGCCTTATAGATATCATTATTTCCAAAAGAGAGAAATTGAACGTATGATTGCAGAAATGTTAGAGGCGGGTATAATTCAACCTAGTCAAAGTTATTTCTCTGCTCCTGTAGTATTGGTACAAAAGAAGGATGGATCATGGCACATGTGTCTAGATTATAGGGAGCTCAATAATCTCACCATTCCCGTGATTGATGAATTATTGGATGAATTACATGGAGCAATTTATTTTACCAAATTGGATCTTCGTTCAGGGTATCATCAAATTAGAATGAAGAATGAAGATATTCCAAAAAAAGCATTTCGAGCTCATGAGGGTCATTATGAATTTTTGGTCATGCCTTTTGGCCTTACCAATGCACCTTCTACATTTCAAGGGTTGATGAATTCCATTTTCAAACCCTTCCTTAGAAATTTTGTGCTAGTATTTTTTGATGATGTACTAATCTACAATAGGTCTTGGAAGGATCATGTTCAACACGTTGACAGGGTGCTCAAACTATTGCATGCGAAACAATTATATGAAAAAACATCCAAATGTTTCTTTGGAGTACAAGAGGTGAAATATCTGGGTCATATTGTATCTCACAAGGGTGTTAAGGTAGACCCTAACAAAATTAAAGCCATTAAGGAATGGAAAGTCCCCACAACCATAAAGTAGTTGTGAGGATTTCTCGGGTTAACAGGGTATTATCGCAAGTTTGTTAAGAATTATGGGAGAATAGCAGCACCTCTAACAACATTATTGAAGAAAGATGCATTTTCATGGACTCCTGAAGCAACTAAGGCCTTTGAACATCTTAAAGAGGCAATGTGCCTAGCACCGATCTTAGCTATGCCAGACTTCACAAAAACCTTTATTGTGGAATGTGATGCCTCAGGAAATGGAATTGGTGCAGTTTTAATGCAGGAAGGAAGACCCATTGCTTTTGAAAGTCGTCCAATCAAAGGAAAGTATTTACAGAAACCTATGTATGAGAAGGAAATGTTAGCAATACTACATGCACTAAAGAAATGGCGAACTTACCTAATGGGAAGACACTTCAAGGTAAAAACTGATCATGATAGTCTTAAACACTTTTTGGAACAAAGACTATCTTCAGAAGAGTAGCAAAAATGGGTCACAAAGATGTTGGGTTATGACTTTTAAATAATATACAAAAAAGGGAAGCTAAATGTTGTTGCAGATGCACTCTCAAGAAAGAATGAAGAGGTGGAAGCATTGCTTTGTGCCATTTCTATTATCCAACCAGATTGGATAACCAAAGCAAGAGATGAATGGAAGAAGGATGAAGACATGTGGACACTCATTCAAAATTTGCAGCAAGATCCTAGTACATCTGATACATTTAGTTGGAAAAATGATTCCTTATGGTACAAATATCGCTTATATCTTTGTAAGAATTCCCAACTAAAACAAAAGATTCTTTTGGAATTGCACACTTCTCCTTTAGGAGGACACTCAGGATTTTTAAAAACTTACCACGGGGTGAAGAAAGAATTTTTTTGGGATGGCCTTAAATCTGATATTCAAAAGTTTGTGGCGGAATGTTTGGTTTGCCAACAGAATAAAGTGGAAACAATTAAGACCCCGGGATTTCTACAACCTTTATCCATTCCAAGTCAACGTTGGGAGGAGATTTCAATGGATTTTATCACAGGTTTACCTAAGTCCGAAGGAAAGAGTGTCATCATGGTGGTAGTTGATAGACATACCAAGTATGCACACTTTTGTGCATTATCTCATCCATTTAAAGCAAGTACAGTTGCTACTACATTTATGGACAGAATTCAAAAGCTACATGGAAGTCCAAGGGTTATTGTGAGCGACAGAGATCCCATTTTTACTAGAAATTTTTGGACGAAGTTATTTTCTTGTTTGGGTACTCAATTAGCTCATAGCTCATCTTATCATCCTCAATCTGATGGTCAAACTAAGATAGTAAATAAATGTTTGGAAGGATATCTTTGTTGTTTTGTATCTAATAAACAAACACAATGGGTCAAGTGGTTACCTCTAGCTGAATGGTGGTATAACACTTCCTTCCATATTGCAGCAAAAATGACCCCATTTATGGCACTTTATGGATATCATCCACCATCCATCACATCATCTTTAAGAGAAAATTCGAAGGTTCAAGTGGTGGAAGATCACATCGAGCATCAACAAGAAGTTCTCCAACTTTTAAAGGACAACCTGAATTTGGCACAAAATCGCATGAAACAATAGGCAGATCAACATCACAGTGAGAGAAGTTTTGATGTAGGAGACTGGGTATTTTTATGGCTACAACCATACAAACAAATGTCCCTCAAGCAAGCTAAGAAGGATAATAAATTATCACCAAAATACTATGGTCCTTACAAGGTGTAGCAAAAGATTGGTACTGTGGCATACAAATTGGAGCTTCCTGCTTCTTCACAAGTGCATCCAATTTTCCATGTTTCATGCTTAAAGAAGGTTATAGGTGAAAATCTTCCAGTTAAAACAATATTGCCAGAACTTGATGAGGAAGGAAAAATCATATTGGAATGTGAAGCGGTCACGGAATCAAGAACTCGACAGCTATAGAATCGATCTATTTCAGAGTATCTCATCAAGTAGAATAACTTACCCACTGAAGATTCTACATGGGAGGATGAGAATTTTATAAAGAAGCACCCAGATCTACTCAAGTGTTGAGGACAACACTTTTTTGAAGGAGAGGGGCATGTTAGGTCCCTATATTACTAGTATAGTCCCTTATTGTTGTTAGTGCAACGCCCTTATTGTTATTATTGTACCCTTGTAACCCCGATATTGTTATTATTGTGCCCTTAAATTATTATTGTTAGGTCGGCTAGGATTACATTGTGGCCCCATGGACTTCTATATATAAAAATGAGGTTTTGTAATTTGAATCATCTAATAATTGTTCATTCATGTAATGTATTGGAGGTTGCCCCCTCGAAGTGGCTTATTTCTAAGGCGTTGATATCTTTTTTCTTCTTTTTTTGGAGCTGGTTTCACAACATAACTACCCAAGCGTTGAGGAAAACACTTCTTTAAAGGAGAGGGGCATGCTAGGTCCTTATAATACTAGTGTAGCCCCTTTATTTTTATTGTTAGTTTATCACCCTTATTGTTATTGTTGTGCACATGTATCCCCCATATTGTTATTGGTGTGTCCCATAGAATCCCACTATTTGTATTGTTTTTCACTTAAATTATTTTTATTATGTAGGCTCTGATTATATTGTGACCACTTAGACATCTATATATACAAAGGAGGTATTTTCATTTGTGTCATCCAATAATTGTTCATTTTATGTAATGTAAATTAGCTTTCCCCCTCGAAGGGAAGAGGATAATTTTTAAGTCATTGGTCTCTTTTTCTCCTATTTTTTGAGTTGGTTGCATAACAAAATTCCTAGGAAACAGGGGAAAATTTCCTTAGGATTTGGGCAAGGAAATAAGAGGCTTGGTGAGAAAATAATTGTCTAAGTATTTTCTAGAGTTTTTCATTGAGCAGAGAGAAAAATTGTTCTTTTGCAAGTTGAGCTCAGAGCTGGAGCTAACAATTGTAGTAGGTTTTCTATTCATATGATCAATGCAAAAAGGCTTGAGGGGCTTTTTCCCCAGTTGGGTTCCCCTAGAAATCACTGTGTATTTGTAGTTTCTCTTGTTGCATGTCTATGCGTGTTGTTCTAAATTGTGATTTTCATTCCACATATATGTAGAGTAGAATTGTGTCCCTTGTTTCAAATCTTGAGTAGTTGCAATTTCTATCAAAATTTCTTCACACCATCCCTTAGCATAGCTGGATTTTTCTGACAGAAGAGAGAACTAATTTTTATAATTGATCAAAAATTAAAAAAACATAACTTATGTTAATTTAAAATAATATTTAAATATAACGATAGTTTGAAAACCATTAATCTATTTTTTTAAAACAAGTTTGCTATATAATTTAGTGAATTAAAGAAAAAATATTATATAATTATAATGTGAAATACTAAATAATTGGTAATTTGGAAGTTATCAATTCTTCAAAAATTCACGAAAATTAGGGAAACCTCATGAGGACGATGAGAGCGACTGAGTTAGGGTTTTGCGCCTCAGATCTCAAACGAAACCCTAGCGCCTGCAGCAACCCGACCGCTCTGCACCAGCACTGACGGCGCTGACCATCTCTGGCAACATCGACCTGGTCCAAGGAATGGAGGTTGAGACGGGGGGGGGGAGGTAAACCCCCCCCTGCAAATGGAGCCGGCCCAGAGATTCGAATGGAAGACAAATATGACAACGGCACAGGGGCTGAAAAAGCCCAGAAATCGTCCTCGGATGTAAGGACGGAGACACAACAAGCTACATCAACCACTTGCAAGCCCATTGCTTCAGAACGGCCTAAAATTGATCTGCCAAGTCATCGAATAAACGCCAGAATACAGTATATGAGGGATCATGCCCTCATAGGAAAATTTGTCGGGTTTTGGCCAACGGAGAAGGCCCTCCAGGGCTGGATTGCCTCCAAATGGAAGCCCAAAGGAGAAGTCTCTTTGCAGCTTGGAGAAAAAGGGTTCTTCACCGCCACTTTCAATTTTCTGGAAGACAGAAACAAAGTCATGGATGGGGGACCATATTTTTTCAATTCGGCAGGGCTTGATTTGAGAAACTGGGTGGAGAGATTCAACCTAGATCGAGAAAACTTCAACTGGGCGCCTGTCTGGATTAGACTCTACTCACTGCCGCTTGAATACTGGGATGAGGAAACCTTGAAGGCGATAGGATCTGGACTAGGAGAGTTCATAAAAGTCGCTGAAGAAACCAAGCTCAGAAGGTATACTTCCTATGCTCGAATATGTGTTCAAATGCACTTGGACAGCGCCCTCCCAGACGCGGTAAGTATCTTTCACGATGACTTTGAGTGGATTCAGCCATTGGATTATGAATATGTGCCATTCAGATGCAGAAGATGTCATGCCCATGGGCATCTCTACAGAGACTGTCCTCTCACGATCCAAGCTCGCAATGCCGAATCAGAGGGTAAAGCGGAGGCAGATGGATTCACCAAAGTTGCCTCCAGGAAAAGACATAGCAAGAAATCCACTCCTGGGAAGAAACCCAGCGCCTCTGCCTCCACTCCCTCCACCAGTAATAGTTTCGCTGTGCTTGCCCAAACTGAACCCTCAAATGTTCCTACCCCTGTCACCCCTAGTCCCGCCGGCCCTTCCATTCCCCCTCCAAATAAACCCAATCCCGCACCATCGCCGCCCATCCCACCCTCTTCGACCTCTACTGAAAAACCTAACCTCACCCCCACCCTTAATCAGAAACAGGTCACCTGGGACCCTAACCTCCCCTTTTCAGAGGTCTCAGCTCCCCTGGTCAACCTGGAAGCCACAGATCTACTCCAGCTCGACCAGACTATTCAAATGGACGAAGACAGTGAAGGTTTTGTCATAAGCGAGTTAGATCTCACAGGTATAGAAGAAGCTTGTGAACGAAAAGAATATGATAAGATCAACCAACGGCAGATTGATACTATAGAGGCGCTTCTCGACAAAGTCCATAAGAACAAGAAACTGGGTGTCCAGTCTGGCAGTCGCTGGAACAGTCTGAAGGTGATAAAGGAATCCAAGAAAAGGGGAAGAACTCCTGACTGGCAGCGCACCATGGCCCTGGGGAAAATATTAGTGGAATCGGGACAATATCCCAAGCTCACTAGGTTCTTCAAACCTCTCCCAACTAGTTCTCAATGAATCTGATCTCCTGGAATGTATGAGGACTTAATGGTCCCGGCAAATACAGAATGATAAAGAACTTGATACAGAAGGAAAAACCCCACTTACTCTTCCTTCAGGAAACTAAATGTAACAGTCAAACGCTGAGCTCCATCTTGACTAGAGCTTGGCCGGGTTGTAGATCTGCAGCTGTGGACGCCTCAGGATTTTCAGGAGGATTGGCAATTGCTTGGAACCCTCAAGCCTTGCAGGTGAGTGACCTTCATGCCTCTCACAACCTTATCCAGGCCACCTTCCACCCTATAGGCACCAATATTCATGGACATCTGTCCAATGTTTACTTCCCCCAAGACTTGGCAAGCAAGGTAGCGCTCTTAAATACACTTGCGCATCTCAATTCCAACAGGACTCATCCTCTTTGGATTCTAGGCGGAGATTTCAACATGATCACAAAGCTTGCTGAAAAATCTGGAGGAAGGGCCAGACTTGATCAGGACAGTGCCTATTTTAAGGACTTCATCAACAGCAACTGGCTCATAGATATTCCTTTTTGCAATGGCATGTATACCTGGAACAACCGTAGAATTGGCAGACAACAGATAGCTTCTAAGCTGGACAGATTCCTTCTATCAGACAACGCTATCCATGTGGGCGGAGACTTCACTGGGTCTATTCTCCCTATCACGGGCTCTGACCACTGGCCCATCATGCTCCAATGGAAAAATATGGGTCTCCATCCAAAACGGCCTTTCAGGTTTGAAGCTTTTTGGCTAACGCGTTCCTCCTTCACTGACATGGTCTACTCTGCCTGGAAAAGATTCACCCCTCCCAACGGATCCAAAATGTACCAGTTTCAGCAAAAGCTCAAGTGGGTTAAGGGGCAGATCAAAGATTGGAATCACAACATGTTTGGTAACATCTTCGTGGAAAAGTGAATCCTAGAACAACAAATGAAGGACGTCCAGCAGGAGATTATCAACTCTGGCAGATCTGAACCTCTGGCTACCAAAGAGCTTGAACTTCAACGAAAATTGGAAGATAGATATAAACAGGAGGAAATCCTCTGGAGACAAAAGTCTAGAGTTCGTTGGTTAAAGGAAGGAGAGCGCAATACCAAGTTCTTCCACAGCACGACCATCCAACGAAGAATGCAGAACAGAATTGGCCACATCACGAACCAACATGGGGAAAGGATGGAGAAGCATGAGGATATGGAAAGAGAGCTTGTTAACTATTTCAAGGACCTCCAGAAGGAGCCACAAGCCAACAGACAGCCTGCCATAGACCAGATCACAAGGCTCATTCCAAAACTTATCACGGATGACCATAATCAAATGCTGCTTCGTCCAATATCTCAGCAAGAAGTAGATACGGCCATGGCTCAACTCAAGGACGGCAAAGCCCCTGGACCGGATGGATTCACAGCCAACTTTTTTCACCACTTTTGGGAACTCATCCGAGAAGAAGTCTGGCATTTGGTAGAAGAATCTCGAGCTATGCACTGGATCCTGCCCTCCCTCAACACTACCTTTGTAGCGCTGGTACCAAAAGAGGAGCAACCCAGCAGACCTGACAAATTTAGGCCCATAGCCCTTTGCAATGTAATATACAAGGTCATCACCAAGGTCATCGCCAACAGACTCAAACCTCTTCTTCCTCTCCTCATTTCTCCGGAACAAACAGGTTATGTTGAAGGGCGACAAATTCTGGATGGCATCATTCTCACACACGAAATCATACACTCACTCAAAGTCTGCAAGAAGCCAGGTATGCTGCTCAAAATCGATCTTTCAAAGGCCTTTGACAAGCTGAACTGGAATTATATTCAGCAAACTCTAAATGCTTATGGATTTGATTGCATGTGGATTCGTTGGATCATGAACCTCATTTCCTCTTCCTCTCTATCCATTCTTCTCAATGGCACTCCGTCCCACCCCTTTCGCCCTTCCAGAGGCATCAGACAAGGGGATCCCCTCTCCCCCTTTCTCTTCGTTCTAATGGCCGAAGGGCTAAGCAGACTCATCCATGAGGAAGTCAACCTTGGACATCTGCGTGGTCTTTCCCTTCATGATGCTCCCACTACTACCCATCAACAATTTGTTGATGACAATATGCTCTTTGGCCACCCTTCCGTACAAGAAGCCCGGTCCTACAAAGAAATCCTCAATCTCTTCTCTAAAGCCTCTGGATTAACAATCAATGACTCCAAGTCTCAGGTATTTTTCTTCCACACTCCCATTCCCGCTCAAGTTAACATTTCTCGCATTCTTGGTTTCTCTGTGGCCACCCTCCCTGACAAATATCTTGGAGCCCCTCTTACAGACTCAGCCATCAAGCATTCCTCCTGGAACCAGCTCCTTGAGAAATTGGAATCTCGCCTCTCTTCTTGGACCTATCGAGCCCTCAACATGGCCAGTCGTCTAACTCTCATTAAAGCCACCTTGCAATCTATGCCTCTCTACCTTTTTTCTGTTCTTGCAGCCCCGAAGTGGGTTCTCAAACAGATCAAAGCTCTGCAAAGATGCTTTCTTTGGGGCTCCTCTGGTCAAAATCGGAACTGGGCCTTAGTGAATTGGGGCACTGTTTGCACCCCCAAAGCAGATGGGGGTCTTGGTTTGAGAGACCCAACGCACAGTAATGAAGTTATGGCTGCCCGAGTCTGGTGGAGATGGATTTCCAATCCCCACACTCCTTGGGCCAAACTCTGGACAGCGAAGTATGCTAATAACAGAACAACTGTTGATTTGGTTCGTTTAACCCCCATCAACTCGGGTTCACTAATCTGGAACGCAGCAAAGCAACATCGTGCACTTATTCAGCAGCATAGCTTTTGGGAGGTGCGCAATGGCCAATCGGCGCGATTCTGGACAGACGCATGGCAACAGGAATCTGTCCTCCTGGAAAAATTTCCTCTCACCAACCTTGGGGATCCCAGAACTGTTTTAGACAGGAAAATCAATGAACATTGGATGGAAAATGATAGCAATGGATACAGGATCTGGAAACCCTCTCATCTCATTATTGCTCAAGCCCAGAATACAGTGATAGAAGACCTCGATCAAGAGCTGCAAATAAGACAAATCAGAAGTTCCCCTGACCCTGACATTCTCAGATGGGGTCACACCACCAAAGGCATGTTCACTACCAAAGAGGCCTATGCCCTGCTGCACCCTCCCCCTCTTCCCCGGGATCCTCTTTGGCAGATGATTTGGAATCCTCATACCTGGCCTAAAATCTCCACTTTCCTCTGGCTTCTAAGTCATAAACGCATACTCACCTGGGACAATCTTACCAAAAGAGGCTTCATCGGGCCATCCCGTTGCCCAAACTGTGCTCTTAATGCTGAAACCATCCCTCATCTCATGATGCTTTGCCCGCTCGCCAATTCCTTATGGAACAAATGTAGAATCCGTTGTCAGAAACACATACCCTCCTGTGATATCACCACCCTTCTTCGAAATTGGCCCAAATACCCCTACGCTTCAGCCCTCCTCAATGCGCTTTGGCATCTCCTCCCTGGTCTAATCCTTTGGACCTTATGGAAGGAACGTAATAAGCGTATCTTCAAAAACCAAACTAGCTCCATAGAATCCTTATGGCACACCTTCATGGGCAATCTCCAGGAATCCTTGGATCTCCACTCTTGGCAAGAAGAAGATCTCCCTAAGCAGCAGCAAGAAGTCCTCATCTGGAAAAATTGGAATCTTAATCTTGGGATAACTCAGAAGACCCGAAACAAGGTGGCCTCAAACACACCTTTAAACTGGACTCCTCCTCCCCCAGGGCTTTTCAAATTAAATTTTGACGAAGCCTCCAAGGGGAACCCGGGGCAAGCAGGTTTTGGAGGCATTATTAGAAACTCCAATGGCGAAACACAGCTTCTCTACTTTGGTTCGATCGGCTAGGATACCAACAATTCAGCGGAGCTTGAAGGTCTCTGGCAAGGCCTAAGACTGACTCTTCAACATAATTTTTTCCCTATCATTATTGAAGGGGATTCTCAAATCCTCATCCATATTGCCAATCAGCTTCTTTGGGGAGCCGATCCCAATAAGGTTACTCAGAGTTGGCGTTTGGCAGCTCGTATTGGTAAGATTAGTGATTGGCTCCATTACAACAGAGCCATCTCCTTCACTCACGTCAAGAGGGAAGGAAACAAGGTTGCTGATCTTCTGGCTAATCATGGCACTGAGAGTAACAGTCTGCTCACTCACGGGGATCTCACTATCATCCATGATGCTGACACACAACAGAATTTCTCCTCCTTGGTGCACAAGGATTGCTCCCCGCCGGATGCGGCTGCGGAAGAGAGTTAATGAGCCTTGGGCTCTCGCGCAGCTCCCAACGCTGCATACACGCCGTGCCCACATGGCCCATAGCACTACACTTGCTGGCGTTATTAATGCGCCTCGATCTGATCAGAGCTGCAGTTATTCCACCTTCGCTCTCGGGTATATGGTGATGGTTTTGTTGAACGTTTGCAATATGGAGGGAGTGCAGAACGATGAGGGCCATGGCGGACCTCTGAACCCTCTAGACGCTGTTTGTTCGCCCGGATGTGCCAATTCCAGCTGCAAAACGCAGACAGGACGCCGCTGCAGCATTCTTGCCTGTCTGGAGACCATCCCGGGCGTTCATTTCTCCAACAGCCCCTTCTGCCGCGCTTCGGCCTCAATTGGAGCTGCAGCAGTGCTCATTGCAGGTACTTTGTCTCCCTCTGGTCTCAATTTGCATTCTCGGGATAGTTTCTCCTCTGGCAATCGTATTTCTGGTTATATTGCTCCTCTGTCCGGTTGGCAACACCCTGGTGGTCTCCGCACCATTTCTCAGGCTCCTCACCTTCTCCTTGGCAGTCCTCGCACGCGCCACCTTTCGTTAGCCATGCCACGCCTCAGGCAGCGCATGCGCTACAGAAGGGGCACGAGTCGAGGTCTTGCTCATGAAAATCCCCCTTCGCCGCTCTCTGAACTCAGCTCTTCCTCTGAGGATGATGCTATCACACCCCCGCATGCCTCTCGCGGCGGTGGAGGCAGAGGCAGGGGCAGAGGACGACGTGCTGCGAATTATGGTCATGCGGGCAGAAGTCGAGGCCGCGCTCGTGCTGCGAGTTCTGGTGATTTCCCCTGTCAGCCCCCTCTCGCCTCTGAGCCTCCTGGTCATGGCCGTCCTCCTGTACCTCTTGCTCATTCCAGTCAGCCACCCTCAGACTTCCCTGTCCCTCCCAGTCAGCCTAATCCACGAGACAGTCGATTTCGGGGCTCTACTATCAGACAATCTACCCAGAATGCTGAGCTCCGATTCCACTGCACCTCCTTCGACTCCATAATCACCGCCTTCATCTCTGTCTCTCTCCGTGAGGAAATCCCGCACTGCTCCGCCCCCTCCCCTCCCATTGACCATCGCCCCTCTCCCCCTCCTCTCACGGAGCTGCGTTTTGAAGCTGACAACAAAGATTTGAAGACTGACAGCCATGCAGGAAAGGAGGACAGTAGCAAGGAGAATGAATATGCATGCAGGATTGAAGAGGAACCAATGTCTTCTGAGCACGAGGGTTAAATCCCCTGGCTCATTCACTTCTGGTTTTTTTGAGTTTTGCTGTTTCAATTGCTCCACTGATGAGCAGTATGATGCTTCTAGCTTTTATATTGTTGTTTACATTTTATGTATAAACATCTGGCCGGTTTCCCTTCCAAGGGCGGCCCAATACATTATGCTCAATGGGTCGGTTTCCCGCTCTGGGCGGCCCAAAACAATCAAGAACAGTGCTGATAATCAGTCCCAGCTAGCTGGCTCACACAGCAGCAGCTGTGGTAGTTTTGTAACAGTATTTTTATAAATTAATAGATTTAGTCTTATTTAGAAAAAAAAAAAAATTCTTCAAAAATTCACAATCAAATAATTAAAAGAAAAAAAAAATCAATTTTATTTCATTTCAAAACAAAATTACTATTCAATTCCAATCCCAACGTTAATTATAATTATAATTTAAAAGAATTTTACTCATATTTATCATTTGAAAACTTCTCATTCCATCTTAAATGAAAACTTTATTGAAAAAAGGTTCCTTGATTTCATTTGAAACGAAAACTTTATTGATAAAAAAATGTATATTATTATAATACACCTAATGTTTAATTGGAGCCAAAGGAAGAGTCGATCGAGAAAAGTTCTCTTACTGCAATAGAAATGAAAACAATATTGATAAAAGTTATATTATCATATTATAATACAAAAAGGTGTTCAATTGGAGTCAGTGGAAAGTCTACTGTGAAAAGTTACTTCGATTCGAGTTGAAATGAAAACTGACGGATAAAAAATAGATTATTATAATCCAACTAATGTTTAATGGGAGGTAGTGGAAAAGTCTATCTCATGATTAGAATTTCAAAACTTCGATTATAATTTGAAAACAAAAACTTACAAGATAATTATAATTTGAAAACTTTGATTCATTTCACGGGGAAAGTTTAATCATAATTATAACTTGAAACTTTTTTATTCCAACATATTTCCAAAAAATGGACAATACTTTAATCACGATTTTGATTCCGGAAATTTGCTTCCATCTCGTTCGTTCTTTAAAAATAAAAAAGGTAACGACTTTAAACCTCTTATATCATTAGATTCTCACAACTAAGGAAAAGTTTGAGAAGATTAATCCCTCGCATCATTAGATCCTCACAATTCGCGAAACCTTTACTGCATGGTTCGAACAGCATACCAGGTTTCGAACAACATGACTCCCACCTTGACTCTTAGCCCATAAGAAATGATGATTATTTTTCTCTCTGATTGAGGATATTATCTTTACTTTTAAGTGTAGTATTGTCATGTAACATTACATGTCCCTTCAATGAAATGTATTGGGAGCTAGTTTTGATAATAGTTGGTTGAAATAACAAGTTTGATTTATGAATTTCATATGATTTAAGTATATTTTTATTTAAAATTATTTTTGTTTTAAATATGGTAAGAATTTATTAAAAGTTACAAATTTTATTTGCCAATTTACACAATTGTGTTAAATTCATTTATAAATTTACTAAAAAAAAACAAAAAAAAAATATAATTTAACAAAAAATAGTATGTTGAATTCAAACAAAAGTCTTAAAATAAATAATAAATGTAGTAAACAAAAAAAATTTATATAATCACAATTAAATAGGTTAAATGAAGATATTTATTAGTTTCCACAGTGTGTGTTTTCACAATCACAAGTGACCAACTTTGTATATATATATGGTTTGGTTTTTGTGTTTTTTAATAGACTAATTATTGCAATATATTATTCCTTGAAATTATCCTTTCAAAATATAAACCTAAACTACTTTAAAATCAACATGTTTTTCTTTTTTCTTTTTTAAATTATAACTCTTATATTTCATTAACAAAACAAGATTACTGAGTTTTTTGTTTCGGATCTCAGCCACCATTTCATATTACTGAAATAACCCAGAGAACTAAATAGCACAAAAAACACACAAAGCATAATGCTTAATCTATATCAGTGAAGCATAACGACACCAAGCCATTATTTCCATAGAGAGTTAAGTAGCAAAATCAAATGAGGCTCAGAAAATAAATCTCTTCTTTGATCACAGAACTGTAAATTGTAGAGCTGAAGCAGACCTATCGAACTAAAATCAACATAATAAACCATAATCTTCAGTTAACCAATGTCAAACACACCACCAAGAGCATATATCATCATTGTCCAAGATCATAAACTAAAGAAAAATAGAACATGTGGTCCTCATGATGGAAGACAACATAATGCACAGAAAACCATAACTAATGAGCCGGAAGATACCATAATTCTCACAAAGCTAGACATAAAACCATCCACTGAGATATTTAGAACCCATAATAACCAACATGGAAAGAGATCCAATCGTAAAACACGAAGCCAAACATCTAAATATATCCATATATAATAGCAACTATCCTCCATTCGTATCAAAAAACATAAGAGCGAGTCATAACCTCACCTCCCAAACTTAGAACCAACTATGAGAACACAAACCCATCCATAACCACCTAGAGGCATCAACAATATCATCAAATGTACAACCATGTTCAAAATTCATACGAGAGAACCAAATCTCCACATTATAAACCATACTTCTTGATCTAGTGGATCAAATTTATGCTTAAAATTGAAAGTTGTCGGAATGGTTCGGAACTTGAACAACCGCGTAGATCTCGTCATTCTGAATCTAATGCAACATGTTTCGCAAAAAGACAACGACGTATTTTCCTGCAATTGTGTTTTGTTTGTTTGTGGAAACAACTAAAATAATGGTTTTTTGGAGTACAGGGTTGTCGAGTCAGTAGTCGGTACTGCTGACTGGGCCTGATTGTACATTATGATTTTTCATCTTCGACCAATGTTTGTGTGCCATTCGGCAAGTTTTATTGTTTCGATTTGGTTGATTTCTATTAGTTTGAAGGTTGGTTGATGTGGACCAACCATGAGGCACCATGAGGGACAACTAGAGGTTGCCGTGTGGCTATAGGATCTAATCCCTCCTTCATTCTCCTATTGTGTCACCTCTCTAAATCCTTCAGTCCTATCCCAAGTGGTTCTTGAGGGGGGGTGTTAGGATATTCTGACACATAGGAAATATTCTCCCATTGTGTCACCTGTTTAAGTCCTTCAATCCTATCCAAAGTTGTTCTTAAGGGGTGATGTTAGGATATTCAGACACATAGGAAATAGTTAAGTATAACTTGGTCTAGAATAGAGTTAGGTAAAGTGTGGTTCTTTACTATGTACATTTGTAACTTATAATCTGAAGGTCACGATATGTAGTGATCCAACGATTCATTCTATCCTCGGTATTACCCACACTTGATTTGTGGCTTAATACTCGCTTGGTTCATGATCTCTATTTAAAGATCATGGAGGGTCATTTCTTCGGTAAACGTTTATGAGGGAAGTTTATGTAAATTTTCTTTCTTTATATTAATAAATTCACTAAAGTGGTTGTGTTGGTTCAGGCCATGGACTGTTTCCCTCTTTGAGGGTTTTAACCACGTCAAATATTGGTGTACTGATTTGTGATATGTTTGTGAGTGGTGACCTTTAGTGTTTGATCTAAGGAGCTTACCCCATAAATTCCTACATGGTATCAAAGTTGTTTTGAGGGCCACATCCGTTGTTGATCTAAATACGAAGCTGTTTTGACTGCATGCGACTGTCATTTTCCAAATCTACTAATTATGACCACTTTCGGGCTGGGAGAATTTCTTTATTGTGTCTGAAGCCTCTATTATAGTGGGGAACCCCTTTTGTTTCATGCGAAAATGTTTCTGGTTGCCCAAGTTATGTCATTTTAGATATGGAGGTATAAAGCATTTTTTTTGCAGTTACAGTCTCTCAGTTTTTTGCAGTTATTAATATTTATGTTTATTTTGTTTTATAGTCCTTATTTATGGTCGGATATATACCCTCTTCTCTTGTAATGTTCCAAATCTGGAACTTTCTGCTCCATCAGGAATATCTTAAGATATTCCAATATTCCAACTCTAGGAGTGTTAACAATCAACACTGAACTATTTCAGAGATTGAATATTAGGGGCATTTACTAGATATGTCACCTTCACAAGGAAGGATGAGATCCAGAGGCTACCTGGCCCACTAGCAAAATCTGCCAATAGAACTTGTCAAAAGCTAATAATTCCCTTCAAGGAATTTCTGCAATGCCTCCCATCGGAACGTTGTATAGTGTTGGGATCCTCTTATACATATAATATGGAGTCTAAATGCAGAAAGAGAGCTGAAACAAATAGATCTAGGTAGGTTAAATAGATCTCCCCACCCTAGGTACATGAGAAAGTATCCAGTAAAATTGGGAACATTACAGTCCTCCCCTCCCACATGTTGCTTGTCCTCAAGCAACTGCATAGAGAGAACAAAATTTTCTGCCCTTTCTTTTCTTGTGGCCTCCTCATCAACAATCTCCACCACTACTCAAGATATGCTGCAATAAAACTATCCTCCAATGCCTCCTCCCAAGGATGCAAACTGGAATGGTGCACCTTACGGAAAGATAGAAGGTGTAGGTGGAAATATCCCTGCTGACTATGGCCTCCTCAAGGTAGGAGTGATGACATGCATGGGAAAATATAATCCTACTGATGATCCCCTCACCCATGTTATCATCCAAATGGAAATCCTGCCCTAGTTTCTGTGCAATGTAATGGGGTTGAACGGAGAGTTTTACTGCTTCATCCCAATAAGCTCTTCTCTCCCTCTGTCGTACATATGGGGCTGCCTTTGTCCTTGGGCTGAAATGGTATGGCCTCCAAGAGTGGCCCAAGCTACCCCATCAAAATATTCAGCCATGAAATGCCTCTTCAAATTCTCTAAGTGGTTTGCCCCACAAGAAGAGAAAAGTAATAGTATGGCAATCATGGTTTGCCCATGGTATCTCCTACAATATAGAACATGTGTAATGGGGAGAATAGTGTTCCCAATGGGATATCCCAACATATAATTCACTCTCCAAATAGTGCTCCCTGTGAATAAATAAGCATCAGCAACACAAGGTAGCATAATACAATGAAAACAAGTTGTCACAAGACAACTAGAGAGTGGGTCATTTCTCCTCTCATGGGACCGACGTAGTGAGCCTCTTGCCTTCATCAAAATATACATAACAAGTGCTTTTCCAACCACTTGTTTGCTGCCACACACATCTCAAAAGATAAGAACATGAAAATATAAATTGGTGCCAATGGTGCACACTAAGGAGCATGTGGCTCCCTCCACAATAATGGTCCATTGTTCTGCTACAAAAGTATAAAAATACATCCTTGTACATTATGCAAGAAGGAACAAATCTTCTTGACTCATCATGCTACTCAAACAAGGAAAGAAAGTGCAATACCAAATGTGAGATTATACCTTCTCCAATTTGTACTTGGGCTCTTGAGCTGAAATGGCCCAACTGAGAATTTCCCTCTACCTCCAATGAGTAGGGAAGTGGTTGTGAGGTCCTCTCCACCATAATCAAGTGGGCTATGCATCTCTTCCTATGCTAATAGATACCGTGATGAATGCCCTCCCAAGTGAACTCCTCTAGCAAGGAAAAAGATGCATCCAAGTGCATAGCTAGGAAGTCCTCATATGATGCATGCAATAATTTCTTATTGAGACTAGAAGCTCTAGCCAAGAAGAATCTGCATAGTGTTATATGACCATGTCATAAAATATGTATCAGTCATCTCCCTCCTGGTCATCAAGAATCATGCATGCATCAGGATCCTGGGGAATACTCAACCCAAGCTGAGCCCTCCATCCTGTATCAGTCCTCCACATAAACAGCGCTGGTATTTTGCAATATGGTCCTCCATCACACTTCTTCCTTCTACCTTGACATCCCCTCATGCCAAAGTCATCCTCCAAGTTGCTGCCATGCCATCATGCAGTTTCTCATGCTCAAATAGAAATAAGGACCTCTGAAAATGAGCCTCCCATGAGAGACTATCACCTCCAAGGAATCTCCCGATCCTAGCCAATGTAAGCATGAGTGGCCTCCATCTACTCCAATGCATGAAAGGGTCCTTCCTCAAGGAAATAATTCTCTATTCATCCAAATCCTTGGAGCAGCCATCCTCCATCATGAAGATGCTATCCTCCAACCATGCAGCAAACTCTATCAGCGCAGTAAGACTAATGAAGATGAGAGAGTATATCTCTCCTCATTGAGTTTACCCCAAACCCTCTGCGCTGTATTGGATCCCTCTAGCGTCTCCACCCCTTCAGAGTCCATGAGTGGTGAACTAAATGGCATGATGTCCTTCATCAACTCTAAATCAAGTGGCCTCCTTGGTGGAATGCCCTCATATAGTGAGACATCATGTTCTGAAATAGACTGCATGTATGAGTGGACTGATTTGTCCCTCTCTCCTCTGTGCAGTGCAGTCTCTTTCCCATGTGTAGAGAGTTTCTGAAATGGATATGGGTGATCCTTCTCTTCCTCATCCATCTAAAAATCCCCAGCAAATGCTACATAGGGCTCCGGAATTGTGCCTTGGTTCCCACATGTAAAAATATTTGGAACTCCCTGCAAAGATACAAGAGCTCCTCTAGTGGAAGCAATAGCTCCCTTCTCACCTCCATGTAGTGATGGATGTCCTCCCAATGTGACAGTGCTATTGGTTCCTTCCAGTGCATGCAAAGTGTTTGTGTTTATGTCACAATGAGTTTCATCAAGTTCTTCCATCAAACCCTTAGTGAATGCTTCATGTGTTTTTGCATTTGCATGGCAATGTAAAATGGGACTTTCAAACCAACAAACATGAGCCCTACCTTTGAGTTGCAGCGCTGCTCCTCCAATGGCCTCATCTCCTTCCTCTATCCCCCTTGCAAATGGACAAAGGACTGCGCTGTGGATCTGCATGTGTGACTGAGTGCTCACACCCATCATGACAAAAATAGGGTTTGCTCCATCCACAACCCCTTTCAGAAAATCTTCCCACTATTCCCTTTCATCAATATTTTCAATGATGTCCTCAATGGTTTGGAAAAGAAGAACGGAAACCTCATCATTCCTCTTTCCTTGTCTCCTTTGTAAATATCCTCTCCTTGGAGAGAAGCTCCTCTTTCTGATAGAATTAGATCTCAGGCACATGGTGAGCCAAGATCATGCTCTGATACCACTGTAATGTTCCAAATCTGGAACATTCTGCTCCATCAGGAATATCTTAAGTATTCCAATATTCCAACTCCAAGAGTGTTAACAATCAACACTGAACTATTTCAGAGATTTAATGTTAGAGGAATTTACTGGATATGTCACCTTTACAAGGAAGGATGAGATCCAGAGGCTACCTGGCCCACTAGCAGACTCTGTTAATAGAACTTGTCAAAAGCTAATAATTCCCTTCAAGGAATTTCTGCAATGCCTCCCATCGGAACGCTGCATAGGGAAATAATTGTAAATAAAACGTTGTATAGTGTTGGGATCCTCTTATAAATATAATATGGAGTCTAAATTCAGAAAGAGAGGTGAAACAAATAGATCTAGGTAGTTTAAACAGATCTCCCCACCCTAGGTACATCACAAATTAGCTCAAAGAGTGAGCTACAACAATATGCAAAACATCAATTTGAAACTCTGCAAATATGAATGTATCATGAGAGGGTAAATAATACAGCCATCATCAGATTTATATATCATCAATATTATATAGAAATATCATGAGGAACAAGGCCCTCAAGCTTTTAGAACCAACCTCCAATGAATAAGCAGTGTAATACATGAGATGCTGCTGCTGCACAAAATGCCGGAGAGCAGTGACTGCATAGTATCTATGAGAGATGCAGCTGCTGAATACAGAAAAAATGATAATGTAGCTGAAAGATACAAGAAAATGGCCCAAGAGAGGAAAATGGGCTCAATATGGGATTTTTAGCCAATCTCAGGGAGATTGCTAGGAATGCCGAATAAAATACAATAGTGACAAACAATTTGTCACTGCAACTGAAACTAAATGAATATGAGGCTATGGGTGATATGAAATTATTATTCCATCCTTTGATAGTTCCATCAAGGAAAAAAGGGGCTGATCCCCTTTTACTCAAAAGTACTCCTCCTGATGAGCACAAGAATCTCCCTCAACACTGCCCTCATGGAATAACACAATTTCTCCAAATGACTGTGTAGTGGGAGATGGTGAGTGAGTGGACTGATGCCACAGATCTGAAATATGGTCCAAGAGCCCTCTCTACAACTCCTCCAATGAAGAGATCACTCCTCCACTGAAAAGGGAAGGAAAGACTCTATGAGTTCCTCTGCTGCTACCCCAATAACACAGCACCATCCTGCTACAGAAATAACGCTGCAACTGAATGAGTGAGCTTGGCCAAATGCCAGAATGAGGAAATGTAGCTCAAATCCTCTCTTCCCATGAGGAAGAGATGGGGAATCCCCACCCGGGAACACCCCTAGTGCTCAAGAGCACTGCAATCCTGCTAAACAGCTCAGATGTGCAAGTCCTTGGCCTCACTACAAAATTTATGAATCAAAGCATGAACAAATGAGCTGCTATCTTCTCTCTTATAAAGAAAATGAACTCTTTCTCAACATAGGTCCAAAAATTGTGGTTTCCATTCACTTTTTAATGATTTCCCTCCAAAACTGCATTGTCTTCTAAAGCAAGCCACCCCTCTAAGGCGACGTTGTTGACTTGGTCAAAGATGGCCAACTCAAGGTGATCCTCATCATGTTCACACCATTAGGTGTTTATTTTAGCTGCTTATTTATCCTCCTTCCTCATAAGGAGTGCTATTTCTCTATCACCAAGGGGTTAAGGGGTATCCTTACCCATTTTATTAAAAAAAATAAAATATGCCACTATAATGTTCCATTTTAGCTTGAGGCTAAAATTGGGAACATTACATCTCTGAATATGCTCTTTTCTTTATGTTTTGTGTGATCTCGGCAAATCATAAACAAGAAGACAAGATTTTTCTGCTATGTATCCTCTATCCCTGTGACTTTTTGAAATCTCCGACATCAGAAAAAGAGAGAAAAATAGATAGTTGCATCTAGGGCTAACCAGAAAGTTAAAGTTCTGCCATAAGGCTTGTATTTTTTTTGTTTGCACAGTTTGCGGTTTTCTTTTTCAGGAAAAAGCATGCACACCGAAGAGCCAAAAAAAAACCCTTCCTCCTTTCAAATAATTACAAAATCTTAAAAAACCTTCTGGAAAGTTTCTAGTTTCAAAAAAGGGATTTAATTTAAACAACACATGTAAAAGTGACTCTCACTTATTTATAAAAGTGGGTGACATAAAGTATATATTTTTTAAGTGAGCTTATTGTATTGAGTTTGGAAAAGGGGGGGAGGGAAGGGATTTTTTTTAAAATTACAACTTCATCATCATCTTTCAACCTCTCATGTAACTATTCAACATCTATTACAACGTTTTTTCAAAAAGGCATAACTTCTTCATCCGGATGCCATTTTTAGAGCTTTTTTTTTTAACCAACCTAATGTTTCTAGATCTTTCCATTGGAGCAGTTGGTTTCAGCCTTTTCAGATTAAATTTGTTTTTAAAATGGAAATTGGATTTTTGGTTATTCTTAACAACACCAATTATTTCCAATAGCTATCCTACATGGTAAACTTACTTAGAAGTAGAGGGCTTTATAGAATAGCCACAAGACAAGAAACTAAATCTACCGATGGAGATAAAGCCGGTAAATGAGAAAATAAATAAGATCAAGAACGAGGGTTGATAGGAATGTCCATTTCTCAAGATATTAGTTTTCATATCCAAGAAATTGAATCCCTTGTTGAAGATATGAAAAATCTAAATACTGCTTTTGGCATTAAAAATGAAATCAGAGCCCACCAGCTTGAAAATGAGTTGCTTACTTTAGACTACAATAATTTCTCCTCTATTGAAGATTTTTTGTCCAAATTCAAGACCCTTAGAATTCTTTTAGAAGTTTGTAAGGTCAAAAAGGAAGATGATAGTCTTATCTATTCCATTCTTGCTAAGCTTGGCCCTATATACTCTATATTTGTTCCCACCTTCCATTCCACTAGAGATGCCCTCATTTCTCAAGGAACGGCCTACAAGCCCCCCTCTTTTAATGTCTTTTGTGATTCTTTAATAGGAGAGAAAGAAAAAATCTTACACCTTGGTCTTATTAATACCTTAAAATATTATAAGAAAGCCTTAGAAGCCCAGCATCAACCATACCAAAAAAATCATAATAATCAACATCCTAAAGGAATGGTCCTAAACCAAACAAGGGTCTTAACAAATTTCAGTCGCAAACTGAAAAAGAACCTCAACAAACTAATAAGGAAAATAAAAACAAAGGGAAGAAGACAAATAGACATTGGAATATTTGTAATGATGATGCCCACGTAAATTCAAAATATTTTAAGAATATGGAAACCTTGGAAGCGGCAATGAAGAAGCACAACATCAATTTGGAGAACTTTTTAACTTCATCTTTAGGAATGGCACTTTATGCTTGTGGTTTTCAAGCATCAAGATCCAATTATGCATTGTATGTATCTTATTCTTATCATTCTCATGAGTGGCTCATTGATTTTGGAGCCTCTTACCACATGGCTAAAAATAAAGCCATTTTTTCTTCTTTAAATGATTTTAACACCAAAAAGGTTTATGTTGGTCATGAGAAATATCTTAGTGTTGTAGGGTATGGAACCATTCATCTAGATAATGGTCAGTATAATGATGTATTATGTGTTCCTACCTTGTCCTGAAGCCTTCTAACTATTTATCAAATAACTCTTTCAGGAGAAGGGAAAACAATATAATTCTCACCTCATGATGTTGTAATTAAGGACCTCAAAAATCCTAGACATATTTTAGCTACTTGCATTGTTGATGATTCCACAAGGTGGTATAAGTTTGACAACTTTGGGTCATTATGTCTTCCCTTAATTTTTGTTGCTCATAATGATGAAATGATAAAAATTTGACATGAGATATTTGGTCACTTAAACTATCGCTCTCTTCAAATTCTATGTAAAGAAAATATGGTGACAGATCTTCCTATGGTATCTTTCCGAAATTGTGTTTGTTCCAGATGTGTACTCGAAAAACATCATTAGGATATTTTTGACAAACGTGCCTCTTGGCACACTTCAGCCCCTTTGCAACTTGTGCATAGTGATTTATGTGTTCCACTTCCAGTTGTTTCTTTCTCAAGAGTGAAGTTCTTAGCATGTTCTTAGCCTTTAAGGCCTTTGCTAAGAAACAATCTGGACATTACATTCTTAAGTTAAGGTCTGAAAATGGAGGAGAATATGCTAGAAACAAATTTATCCACTTTTTCACTGAGCATGGCATTCAATTAAAACATAGTGTTCCATATACTCCACAAAAAAATGGAGTTGTTGAAACGAAGAATCTCGCTCTAAAAGAAATGGCTAATTGTATGCTTCAACCTAAAGGACTTAGTCTTAATTTTTGCGCTGAACCAATTAACTGTGAAAATTACATAGTAAATTGCACTCTTACTAAGGCTTTAAGGAATATAACTCCAGAAGAAGCCTAGAGCTCAATCAAACCAGATGTCAGTTACTTTCGTGTTTTTGGAAGTGAAGCTTGGGCCCATATTCCAGATCTAAAACATAAAGCCTTAGAAACTAAGAGTGAAAAATGCATTTTTGTTGGATATTCTAAAGATGTCAAAGGATATAGAATTATTCAACCAAAATCAAAAAATGTAATCATCAGAAGAGATGTAAAATTTGATGAAAATATATTGGCCTGCGAGCCTAGTTCGGTGGGTGTGCCACCTTTGGCCTGCAAGCCTGATTCAACATATGTGCCACCTCTCTCTATCTCTTCTATTTTTGACAACATTCCTTCTAGCTCAGATGAATACAACTAGGATGAAAATTATCCTCCACCTACTCAAGATATTCCTTCAGTTCCACAGCTTCGAAGATGGGTCTGCTCTACTCGGGATGTAGCAGCTTCTCTTGCAGGTGACACTGCAGATCAACGTTGTACACATTCTCAGTTTAGAAGAGCCTCTTCCTTACTGGCTCAATTTTTAAAAAGTCCTGATCCAGACACCTTTTAAGAAGCTTCAAGTCATCTAGATTGGGATGAAGCTATGAATGAATAATATCGTTCCTTATTGGTAAAAGATATTTGGGATCTTTTTCCTCTTCCAAAGGGAAGAAAACTTGTCAGATGCAAATGGGTTTACAGAACAAAGTTTGGACCATACGGAAGAGTGGATAAACATAAATTTTGTCTTGTTGCTAAAAACATTTCACAAGGGAAAGACATTGACTATACTGAAACCTTTTCCCTCATTGCCAAAATGAATTCTATCTGTCTTGTTCTTTCCCATGCTGCCTCATTTAAATGGAAAGTCCATTATATGGATGTTAAATCTGACTTCTTACATGGGGATTTTCATGAAGAAATATACATGGAACAAGCCCCTGGCTTTATCCAAAAAGACTCTAGCCTTGTTTGTCGCCTTAGCAAGTCTCTCTATGGTCTCAACCAAGCTCCTCAGGCTTGGTATGCCAAAATGGATAAATTTCTCTTAGATAATGGCTTTTCTAGATGTCATTCTGACAACACTATCTACCCCAAGAAAGTGGTTAAGTGCTTAATGATCCTTGTTATTTATGATGACGATATTATCCTTACTATTAGTGATGCCAACCATATAAACCATGTGAAGTCTAGCCTCAAAAAGAAGTTTGAAATGATAGACTTAGGACACTTGCATTATTTCCTTGGTCTTCAAGTCTTGCAATCCAAAGAAGGTATTACCCTTTCTTAGTTCAATTATAACTGTGATCTTCTACACCACTTTCACATGGAATACTGTAAGCTAGCCCCTTCTCCCTTTCATTCTAAAGTCAAGCTTTCAGTCACTTTTACTTTCCTTGAATTTGATGCTACCTTATGTCATGAACTTGTTGGTAAACTGTTGTATATAACCCATACCCATCCTGACCCTTCCTTTGTCATTGGTCTTGTTTTTCTTGGTTTATGCACCAAACTCATAAAAGTAACTAGAAAGCAACTAAAAGAATACTTTGATATATTCGAGGTATAGTTCAGTTTGGGATTCATTACAATGTAGGAGGATCTCCATTGTTGATTGGTTTCACTAATTATTATTGGGCTAGCGACCCTGATGATCGAAAGTATACTGTATGATATGTATTCACTCTTGGTTCAGGACCTATTACATGTTCTTGTAAGAAACAAAGTGCCACATCTCTTTCTTTCGCAGAAGAAGAGTATCACGGTGCAGTTGAAGCCATCAAGGAAGCCCTGTGGCTGCATCGGATCCTTTCTGAATTTGGTCTTCATCAGCAACATCCAACTACACTTTGGTGTGATAATCAGAGTTCCATTCAACTATGCAAAGATCTAGTTCAACATTAGCACATGAAACAAACTGAGCTACACATACACTTCATCAGAAAGCTCATTCATGATCATGTTATTGAAGTGCAGTATTGTTAAAATGTGTTGATATCTTTACAAAGGATCTCAAAAAAGAAAAGTTTACCAAACTCTAATCTATGCTTGGAGTTCAGGAAAGTTGTCATTAAGGGTGGATAGGCTCTAATGCCTCCTTCCTTTTCCTATTGTCTCAACTTTGTAAATCCTTCAATCCTATCCCAAGTTGTTATTAAGGGGGGATGTTAGGATATTTTGACACATAGGAAATAGTCTCCTATTCTGTCACCTTTTTAAATCCTTCAATCATATCCCAAATTTCTCTTAAGGGAGGATGTTAGGATATTCAAACACATAGGAAATAGCTAATTATAACTTGGTCTAGCATAGAGTTAGGTAAAGTGTGTTTCTTTACTATGTACATTTGTAACTTATAATTTGATGGTCATGATATGTAGTGATCAGATGGTTCATTGTCTCCTCGGTATTATTGATACATGATCTGTGGCTTAATGCCCGATTTTTCCATGATCTCTATTTAAAGAACATGGAGGGTTATTTTTCAAGAAACCATTTATGAGAGAAGCTTACGTAAATTTTCTTTCTTTATATTAATAAAATTCCAAAAGTGGCTACGTTGGCTCATTCAAACCCATTTGGAGTCCATGACCTAGCCTTCCTAGACTCAGAGAGGGCTCTCTCTATTTTTATGATTTAGCTTAATGGTTATAAATGTTGATATTAGGCTAGTTATATAAATTATGAGGGTTGTTTTTTTTTTATTATGTGGTTGGATAGAAAAAGTTGTGAAACTTGATCCATTGGGCTATGGAGTCATAAAAGGTTGAATTGTGCATCAAATTTTCTAGGGCATTCACAGGGAAAGCTAACTATGCAGACTATATCTTACTGGTAGTGTCAATATGAGGTGAAAGAAGATAGTGAGTTTCAGTAATAGCTAAAGAGAAATTAGGAATTCTTTCACTATACTTCAGAAGAAAACATTAAGATAGAAAACACAGATAAAATTAAGGTGCTGTCTCAGCAAATCTTAATATAAATTTTATGTTTTACAATTAGATAAATCGAGTCACAACATGAAAGATAGAGAAGACATTAACACAAAGGGAAAAAAATCACCATTAAAATAGCTCAAGAATCCTGTAAAGGTCTATTATTATTGATGCCCAGCTCAAAAACTATAGCGCTCCAATACAATGATATTTACAACGTAGAGTATAACAAGGTCCAACCCTTGATAATGGAAATTCATGTAGTATTTAACTACAAATTGCATCAGTTGCCCTAATCTACTTCGGAAGCTTTTATTAATTACAATAAAACTTAAACTCAGACAAGTGTGGCAGTGCAAGGCCCAAACAAATAAAATCTTTGACAAATCACTGCATGTAGAATTTATTTTAGCAGCTCTTCATGAATGCAAAACTTAGGCGGCTCTTCATGAATCCAAAAAGTGGCTTGGAGGTGGCTGAGATGGTTTTGAGGAGGAAACGACGGGTAGCATTAACATATGGCTTTAATTTTCGGTTCTATTTGGTGGATCATTAAGGACGATATGATGCTAGTACTTCTCATCAATCAGTGGCTATGCTGATATGTCCATCGTGCCTTTTCATCTTCCTTGGGAGGAATAAGTTTTCAATGTATATTCTTTATCAACCTGCACTAAAGAATGGGATGACAGAAGGGGGAGTAGAGAAAGGGAAATAGCTATGGATCAACACTGGGGAATGGATATAACAGAGGGGGATCATGACCGGGATTGAACAGTCTAAAGGAGCATTATGATCCTGTTCATAGATGGATGACAAATCTTCTTTGATAACAACAAGATCTTCAGAAATAGTTTTCATCTTCTCTCATAATACCTGTGAATTCCACACTTACAATAATTCGGCAATAACAGACAAATTAAACTCTGTTGTTATGCCGAATTTTGGCTTTGAAATAGCGGTTTGGTGGAGTGGAGGTGCACAGGTCCATTGGATTATGACTCGAACCTTTATGGTGCAATGACTATGCTAGCGGGGTTAATGGGATAGTATGTAAGGAGAAGGTGGAAGCAGATGTGGAAATAATGTGGGGTCCCAATCCTACATCACAATCACATGTCGGAGGCTTTTTTTGTAAGTGGCGAAGGGCGAAAGTTAAATTTTGTGATGTGTGAATTGCGGGGAGTGGAGATGACGTGATAAGGAGGTGGGGGCTTCCTGCTCATCACAAATCGCAAATCTCATCTTGGTTATGAGCAGCGGAGGTTAAAATTTAAATCTTGCGATGTGCGAAGTCGGGGGAGCGGGGATGACGTGGCGAGGAAGAGGTCGGCCTGATTGTGGCCCGCAGATTGCAGGTTTTGTTATGTGTAGCAGGAGGTGAAAGTTTAAACTGCACGATGTGCAATGTGTGCTCAGGTCCCACCCTTGTCACAATCACAATTCACAACTTTTATTACATACCCTTGTGTGTTGTGAGTAAAACTTCGTGATTTGTGTTGTGCGATTTGGTTTCGGTAGGGGTTGGATAGGACTTGGGGTAAAGAAAATATGAGCGGAAGCGGAGGTGGGGGAGATAAGGAGTAATGAACACTTTCAGGGCTTAGGATCATAAACATAACATAAAGTCCCTAAGCTTTATATAATCACCCCGCTTTTCATACCTTAGAGTATAACGACTCCCTTCCCTTTTTCTTCCTTCAACATAGTAAAACAACACACAATTTTTAGGATGCTCATTTATAGAATCAACTTTAAATTTTCCTCTATTTCTCTTCTTCAACAAGCCTACCTACCCAAACTACCAATCTAACATCTTTTCTTCTTTTTAGGGTGCATTTAGACTTGCAGACCTTGAAACCTTTTCTTTTGAAATTATAACCTAAGCGCTATCCCTTATTTCTCTTATCAGTCCATATTAAGATGTTGAACCAATTTTATTTTCTACCTATCTACTGATAAGCCAAGATTAAATAGTTTGGAAAATCCTCATTCTCTAACCTATCAGCAGAAAATTCAAAATTGTACAATCATGCTTAAGTTGTATGATTGAACAAACTTTTCTAAATAATAGTGGCATTTTCATTTGTAGCACTTTCAGAAATATTCATTTTTTGTGTGGGGATTTATTTTTCCTTTTTTAACACCCTCTTTCTTCTTCTTTTTTGTTCCTTTTTATCTTCTTTGGAAATGCTTTTGAATATTCAAATAGATGTCCAATATGAAAATATGCAAGTAAGAAATACACAGTCACCTCTGATACTGTAAATTACAGGACTCTAACAGTGGCTCCAACTGGGGATGGCACTTCTGTTTAGGGAAGTGTCAAGAACACCAAGACAAGTAGCCTTGTATATTCTTCTCTGCAATGTCTTTCATGAATTTTCTCTTATTGTTTTTATGAATCTGTCTTGCTTTTTTTCAGCACAACAAGGTGGCCCACAAATAGGATTCGAACCAAAAAATGTGGTATTTACAATGGAGTGTGAAATTCCTCTGTATTTAGGAGAAGTAATGCTTCAACATCCTACCATTGAGAGGACATTCAGGCAGCTCTATTCCATCCATCTCTTACAGAAAAAATGCATTATTTCACCTGAAATAATGAACAATATATGGGTCTTTCTAGAGGTTGTCAAAATTGTCATGCTTACCTTTATCTTCACTTCTGGAATCCCATTATAGTACTTTATTTCCAATACTGAAATCATTTTCTTTTGATATTTTTTCAAATATCTTCTTTATGTTTTCTTACACCACTTGATTTATCTTGTAAACCTCTTCTCTAGACTATTGTAGCTGAATGGTCTGGCTTATTCTTCTTTGTACATCATTTTCTTTAGTTTGTACCTCTTGAATGATTTTCATGGCTGGAACTCCTCAGGATGTTGGGAAAACTGCATCCATACCATAGACCATCTGGTATGGCGACTTGCCAATTGATTTCTTAGTTGTCAGTCTGTCAGCCTACAATGCATGCACCAATTTGTTATGCCAGTATTTATTATTGTCTTCTAGAAGCTTACTAAAGATTTTAACCAAATTATTGTTGGAGGATTCATCTAGTCCGTTACCTTGAGGGTAATAAGCTATTAAATGCCCCAAAGAGATGTGATATCTGTGGCAAAAATCCACCATCTTCTTGTACTTAAAAGCAACAATGTTATTCATAATGATTTTCCTAGGAAAACCAAATCTAGATAGGATGTTGGCTTCAAGGAATTTGATGATCACAGAGTCGGTAGCAGTTCTGGAAAGAATGGCTTCTATCCATTTGGTAAAATAGTCTGTGGTAGTAAGGATCCACTTATGTTAGGCATTGGGGGGGGGGGGGGGGGGAGGGGGTGGATTTCTCCAATGATTTATAAACCCCATTGCTGGAAATGAGCCTCAACAGATATTGGCTATAAGGGAAAAGGCATCAACTTTATTTTTCTCTTAAAAATTTGACATTTGTGACAGGTAGCTACCATTTTGTGGATATCTGGGGAAAGAGTAGGCCAATAGAAACCAACACTAAGGATCTTGTTAGTAGTGGTTTTCCAGTAGAGATGGCCTCGAAAATCCCCTAGATGAAATTATTGCATAACCCTATCTGCATCTTCCTTAAGCAAAAATTTAAGAAATATGCCCCTAGAATATTTCCAGTACAAGACATTTTCTAGGATGGAGAATTTTACAACTTTCAATTTCATGAATTTAGCTTGTTTTTTGGAAAAACCAGGAGGAGAATTTAAATTAAATAGAAAATATAATATATCTCCATACCAAGGAGAATTTGGGAATGATTCCTCAATAGGTGGAGTTGTCGGCTCCTTTTGTTCGTCCAGTGAATGAATCATGTTGATATCTTGATCCAAATTTATGCAAGAACGCAATAAAATACAGAAATAGACATAAATAAAGAGATGCAGTGGAAACAATACTTCATTTTGTTTAAATCAAATGACTGAAATCTTCTTATAGACATAATGGAAATAAAAATAGCTAGGGTGTTGGTAGTGTATCTCTCAGAAGATATGTGGCAGCTACAGACCTCTGAAATGTGTTACAATGAGGCTCAAGGGCCTATTTATTATTGAGAAACAATGGAAAACCTGAAACGTCCAAAAACCTAACCCTAGGAGATGAAGCGCCAAAATTGTGGGTCCCGTTTGGGTAAATTGGTGTTTCAACTTCCTGGGGACGTAACTTTGGCATCCGATCTCCATTTGACATGCTCAATAGCTTGTTAGAGAGATCTTTCCAATGAATACAACTTTCAATATAAGAAACAACAATCCGTGGATCAATTTTGCTCCCAGTTTTCCCAAAAAACGTCATTTAGTGCCTCAAAACAACTCCAGAAGTTCAGGACCCGAAACACTGCTAAAAATAGTAAGTTGTGCCAAAATTGAAAAACTGAAAGATAAAATGGTGGGGCCCCAAGTGGAATAGGTTGGTGGCCACCAATATCCACCTAGATCAGTAAGGTCCTAAAATGGCTCCGGGAGTGAAGGACGTGAAACCTGCTAAAAATAGTAAGTTGTGTTGAATGTGAAAAGCTGCAAGAATTGATGGTGTGGGTCCAAATAGAATAGGTGGGTGGCCATTGATATCCTTCTGCATCATATATAGTGCTTGAAAATTGGTTTCAGCCCTCAATTTGGCTAATCCCTATCCCTTGATTAGTTTGGTGGGTTTGATCTCTAAATCATACTCCAAGATAACAACAATCCACTTGCCTCGTTTTCCATCAAGATCCTGAGTTAGAATGTCTTTGACAACTGTTTTGGGCACAAAGGAAATGATATGTGAATGTAGAATGTAAACTCTGAAATCCTCCAGTGCTTTGATGGAAGAAAAGGTATGATTTTCCATGATATTGTATTTCAAGGGTACATCTCTTAAAACTTGGCTAAAAAATGCTATGGGCTGCTCTTGTCCTTACTTATTTTTGTGTAGAAAAAAAACAACAATAGTGTGCACTAATGCAAAGGAAAAAATAATGAAACCCTTGGTTAAATTAGGGCTTATCAGAGCCAGTTCTTTAGTGAGAACCTACTTTACTAGGTGAAAAGACTGTTTAGCTTCCATGGTCCACTTAACTCCTGAATCTCTCTTGAGCATGTTAGTGATATTTATCAGCAGTTCTACAAGGTTTGGTATAAATATTCTCAAAAAATTTATCTTTCCAATGAAAGATTGAACCTCTTTGATGTTCTTGGGATGATTGATTTGAAGTATTCACTCAATCCAATTCGGGTCAATTTTGATTCCTTCTTCAGATATAATATTGCCCAGAAGCTTTCCCTCTTCAAGACCAAAAAATAATTTCTTAGGATTCAGTGATAGTCCAAACCTTTTTCACTTTTAAAAAACTCTTCTCAAATGAGCCAAATGTTCTTCATCAGTTTTTGAATATATTGTAATATCATCAAGGTAGATCACAATAAAAATACCGATTTACTCTAAAAGAATAATGTCCATTGCTCTCTGGAAAGTGGAACTAGAATTTATCATTCCAAATGGCATTTTTACATACATGAAGGTTCCCCAAGGAGTGGTAAAAGTTGTTTTGGGTTGATCATCCAGATGCACCAACACTTGATTATACCCTAAAAATCCATCTAGTAAAGAGATCCTTCTAGAGCCCACTACCTTTTGCAATACGTGGTCCATCTTTGGTAAAGTGTAGTTGTCCTACATGTTTTCTTTCTTATAGGCACAATATTGGAAAACCATTCGGAGTATCTGATTAGGACTATTATTTTCACATCATACATCTTCTTGATCTCCTTCCCAACCAAGGGCATCATAACATGATTTATACTACGCATACTTTTTTTGAAAGGCTTCTCGTTCTCCTTGACTGGAATCTTGTGTTGTATAATATTAGAATTATAAGATTTCAGGTCTTCATAGCTCCAGGCAAACACATCAATGAACTCCTTAAACAAGGAAATGTATTACTGTTTTGTGGACGCTGACAGTGTATTAGAAAAAATTATTATCTTGGGATCCTGCTCACTGTCCATATTGCACTCCTCTATATTTTATTTTGTAGGTTCCATATTTGGTTTTCTAGACATGTCATTGAAATAAAATAGTTCCTCCAAAGGGAAAAGTCCTCTAGGCAGTATGTTATCTCTGAATTATAGTACCTCAAAGTCTTCTTTTTCTGGGTCTTCATGTATCTCTGTTCTATGGAGATCTTTATTTACTGAAATATTAATATCGAAATTATGAGGAGGTTCATCCCTTCTCATTTGTTCTTTAGTGGGACAATATTCTTCACAATCTAGACCCAAGATGGAATCTTTACACTCACCCTTAGATTGTAGGAAGTTTTCAATTTGTTTGTCATCTCCAAAGACTTGCCAATATCTCATATTATTAGGGACTATTGGGTGGTGTTTAATCTGCACGATATATTGTTTGTTAGGATGAGGTAATTGATGAGTGCTGGTAGAAAATGCTAACCCATTGGCAAGGATATTTTGATTTCTTGGAACTGCAGCAAGGTCGTACTCTTCAAATGTTTTCAGGCGGTCAAGGGCAGCATTCATGAATGCTCTCAATCTGGGATGCTTGGCTGAATACTCTCCTTTTATTTGTCTAATAACCATCTTAGAGTCCCCATGAACAAAAATTCTTTTGGCTCCTAATCTCTTCAGTAGTTGTAAACCGAAAAGGAGTGCCTCATATTCTACTATATTGTTGGTGCACTAAAAATTCAGCTTGTAAATTACCCTCTGCATGGTTGTTTTCAGCATTGCATGCCCATACCCTTGCTCCTGAGCCTGCTTTGCCACAAGAGCCATCAAAACTCATGTTCCAAAAAGGTTCAGATGCAGACTTGTGTTGTACAGTTTCCATTTCGTCTACTTGTTCTCTATTCTGGTCCTCTTCTTCTCTAGCTACTTGTTCATTAATGTCTTCATCATTGTAAAGAATGAATGAATCAAGGTCAGAATGAACAGATTAAAGGGGGTAGTTATGTGTTTTTTCTTTACTGCTCAACATGTATTTCATTAAATTCTCCCTATACAATATTATTTGTTAACCAAACACTGGTATGGTAGCATAAGTCATGTCCATATGGAGGGTCCCTTGAAGCTTGGCTCTGCATGAGAATGATAAAAGCATGCCATATTTAGGAGGGATGTTAGCCACTACTATATCCATCACTAGACTCTTGGCTGGTGTTTAGGCCAAAGTAATACAAAGATGTTTGATGAGGCCTAGACATTTGACTTTGTTGGATTCAAAAGAGTACAAGTATTTTTAGGGTCTAGTTATTGCAAGGCAAAGTTTCTCCATGACTGCCTTTGGCATAAGATTGTGAGATGCACTTGAATCTAACATGGCATTGTGGATAACTTTATCATGAATATTCAAACTGATATAAAATGGGGGAACACCTCCCTCCTGGGATTTACCCCTACTTCTGGCCCAAACAATGGTTCAGATTTATCATCATTTAGATTGACAGTGTCAGTAAATATTCCTATGTTCAGTGCCATTAGGCCTTGATATATATATACATCCTTGATTACCAATTCAGTGAGAGGGATGGAGATTTTTATTTTGGAAATTTCATTCTCAATGCTAAATGGTGTCTATATTTTTTGGAGATTCGAATCAATCTTCTCAGGCATTATTTTAGTAGCAACTTCATTTTGTTGACTTGTAGTGGGGATGTCAGCTTGAAAAATTTGCTAGGGCTGATAGTTGGATTACTAGTTGTTGGAACAGGGTCCTCCAAAGGCTGCGAATTGGGATAGTTTTGAGTATTTTTGTATATTTTTGGCATATTTTAGTCTAGCGCAGGGGTTTTGGGGTGGGTCAAAGCCCTGAAAGCATTTTAATCAATCAAAGGGTAAACCTAGAGTCCAAAAACCATGGTTTGCAGACCAGAGGAAAGATTAAGCTAGATCGTTATAAATAGAAGGACATTTTGAGTCAATACGAAAGGCATGAATCAAGCTTGGTGTGAATTACGAATTAGTAGATCCATTTGGGTTATTGGGGGAAAGGAATCCTGTTGGTTGTGTGCATGGATATTCTCAGTCCTTCTATGTGCAGACATTGTTGCTGTGTGCACAGGTTGGGTTTTGGGTATTGTAAAAGGATCTGAAGGATTAATGAAAGCAGAAAGTTGTTGGAATATCTGAATTCGTTAATGTGAATCTGTGATAGCTGCTATGCATGGTTTTGTGTTAAGCTACGAAAGTAACTATGTTATTTACTTATCCTGCATTGACATTTGATCTGGATTTTTTTGTTATACGTTATGCAAGAATATTTGTAATAGTTATGTTATTGTTCTGTGAATTTATGATCTGTTGATTACTGTGATTAAGCACACGTGTATGCAAAGGGATCTATAGATCTTGGTTCTATGATATACGATCTGGTAATTGTGCAACCGAACACAGCTCTGTTTGACTTACCTACCCTCTCCTAGGGTGCAGAAACCTAGTTCCAGCACCCTCCCATACTGCTTCGGGAGAGACTTTGGCCTGCGCGAGCATGAGGTCACTACAGAAAGGGCCAGTAGTATAGAGGTTTTTTGGCAAACCTTAACCTCCGAACCTAGGTCAGGACCCCTCAAGCCAACAAATGGTTCTGTTGCTAGGACCAAGAGCATTTTTAGAGAGGGATTGGGTAATGCTAAGGCTGTATTGGAAACCTGAAAGAAAAGAAATTGATGAATGGTTTGAACAGAAAGTTCAGGAATTCCTTGTAAAAGAAAACCGCAGTAAGAGGTTGACCACCGAAGAGTGGAAGAATAAGTATATTTTCACGGAGATCTATGTGATATTCTTTGTAATGATTGCGATCGAGCTCTAGGGGTGGCTCACAAGGTTGGTCTAATTTTAGAAGTGTTGGAAGGACGCACGAGTGACACAGTGGACCCCAGAATTGGTCCAGCAGTTAAAGAAGACTAATAACACCATCACTTGCACGGTGGACCACTGGGTAGACAGCGTGCCAGGAGGATTCGTGATAAAATTTTCCATCGATTAGTTTTCTCCTACTCTGAAGCAGAGCGAAGATTCTTCAAGGGCTTCTGGGGTAAGTTTCTAAAGACCTTACCATTGCTAATTAAGATATTAGTATGCGAAAAGAGTATTTTGTGTAGCCACACCGAATTAATGACCTCTGATCTGGATGGGAGTACGAAATGAAGTGGAAAATATTATCGAACCAACCAAGTGTTGGGTCGTTAATATGCCATTATTATTATCACTTTTGAACACTTATTCCACCCATTTCTACCATTCTTCATCACGTCATTTATTATAATTTATCATTTAAATCCATTTTATAAATGATTTATGCTCTTATGGATGAAAATTATTTATCTTCCTTTATTTCTAATAAATTGATGATTATGACTTATTTTATCAATGATAGTTTTAATAAGTTGGTTATAACATTATTCACCATTTTTAGCCTCCAAGATAATTTCCAGATTGAAGATTTGATCATTAAAAGTGCCAACTCAGAAATGCGCTGGAATAAGGAGTGAAAGTTTTGCGGTTGCGATTCTGAGCAAATGAGGACGAATCTGGAAAATACGGAACATGGGTTTTGTCCAGAACGGACCCAATTAACTTTATCAAAGAACGGTTTGCCCAAATTCGGCCTGTGTTGAGAGATTCGCAGAGTTCTTTAAGCACGATTTTCTCAGTTCTGTTGTTGCGGCCGTCCTCCAAATCTCAGCTGCAAAGCCAAATTCGCCTTCTTCTTGTTGATCAATTGGTTGGAAACAATCTAATTTTGTAATAGAATCATGTTGTAATTATCTCCATTGTAACCACTCTCATTAATCAATGCTGTTCTATTTCCTTGTGCTGTTCGATTTATTCTTAGAGTAAAGATTGCTATTAATTTGGCTTTGCTATTGTTCATTTCCATTAATTAGAGTTTGATGTCCAGATTCTTTTAATTACAGTTTGCTGCCCATTTACTTTGTTGTTCTATTTTGCTATCTGCCGTTCCATTTACTCGCATTTGTTGTTTTGGTGTGAGAGACGATCTAAGACTGTAGTGAGCCTCGGCATTCACTGTCTAGCTCCCAGACCCGTGGTCTATGCTCTAATTTCCTTTCCATCAGTTTCCAAAGGGATGGGCTATTGTTGTCAAACCCTTGACTGATACATTGCTTATTTTTCCGAATGCATGATTTAAAGTCTTAAAGTGCTTTGCTGTAAGAAGATTTTATTTCCAGCTTTCATTTACTTTTGGATTTTGAGCACTATACTGCAAAACATTACTCTTGAGTAAATAGCCACCTCAGACTGAGTACACTCTTGAAACAAAAAGTCGTCCCTGGGTTGACAATTAATGTGAGGTAATTAGGAGTTACAAAGACACCTTTTTATCGCTCCACACCAAGAAGGAGATAGATCTATCTACAGTCCGGTAAGAGAAGCAGCTGCACAGAGTCCTCCAACCACACCAATTTCAAACTAGCATAGGGGTAATAATTCACCTACACTGCCACCACCACCGGAAAACAACATGGCTGCGCACATGAAGTTGCCTACCTTTAAGGGTGTGGGAGATGAAGACATGGATCATTTCTAGTTTGTCGCAGAATTGGTATGGACTGCGCAGAATGTAGCTAGTGATGCGGTCAAGAGGGAACAGCTTTACCTTGCCTATGGAGGAAGAGCTTTGGACTGGTACATGGGATACATTGGCCAGCATGTGAACGCAACCATTGAAGAGATTAAGGATGCCTTGAAGCAATAGTTCAATAAGCCTAAGTCATATTCTCAGATAATGGTTGATCTAAATGATTTCAAACAAGGGCCCTCTGAGTCTGTGTGGGAGGTCGATCAGTGATTGAATAAGGTGATCAAAGAAGGAGGATTTCAGTATGATGACAGAAAACACACGGAATGGTTTATTGCTATGATGTTGCCTCACCTACATGTACCTATGGGTCACCAAACTTTTGAATCACAGGAAAAATCCTTGGAGGTCGCTATGAAGTTAGAAGTTGTGCCCAGAGATGATACCCAGTTGGGCATCCAATGAATCTAAGGACAACTGGAGGCGAGGCACATGAAGATCCAGAATCTGTGAAAGGAGTGAGGAGCAAAGGCTAGCCCTGAAAGATGGTGCGTACGATGCAGGATGAATGGTCACACCAAGGTTAACTACCCTCTGTTAGCAGACTATATGCAGGCCGTTGGACCTAGTCTGTTGTGCCCTAGGGAAGTTGCAGGATCAAGTGGGTTGACACTATGGTGCGATGATTATCGCATTGTGGGGCTGCACGAAACAAACCATTGTCCCCGCCTTTCTGCATATGTCCCAGAAGTAAAGAAAAAATTGTGCAATTTTTGCAGGTCGGTAGGACACGATGAACACAACTGCCAGACGTATGATTTGATGATCAATCGAGGGAACCTCTATAGGGTACAGTTGGATCCATCCTCGCCAAGATCCCTCTCGAGCACAGGTGGCTCCCTAGCCAGGGGCAAGGGAGGCAGAAGAGGTGGAAGCATAGGTCAGGGATGAGGGCAACTAATCTATTATAACTCTAGAGAAGTAGGACACTTTTACAGGGACTATCCAAACCTTATAGGGTAGTCCTAACGGTATTGCAGATAGCTAGACCATGCGATTGAAGACTGTCAAATCTTAATAGAAAATATGTAGGAGAAGCAGCTGACACCTACACAGAATGTGCAGAGGGTTAAGGATGAATTGCAAGACCAAGTTCTAAGCGTAAATGTCCTAACACGAAATTGGATAACCACCGGTGGGGCTAGGGAGAAGACTGTGACCAAACCTCTAATCCGACAAGTAGTTATCAAGTAGGAAGGTTTGGATCTAAAAAAGGAAAAATAAATGTTTATCACAGCTTGAAAAGACTTTGTTGAGCCAGAGGCACCTACTTCACATCTGTTGGGAGACCTCAAGGCAAATGAGGAGGTCAAACCCTTTTTACAGGCATGTATGAAGCTACTATGCAACCCAAAGGCCATGGAAAATATTCAAGCATTAATAGATAGCTGCACATCATGACCTAGTCCCCCTCCATAAATCAAGGACGTACACAAAATATATAAGAAAAGCACTAGTAGGGAGATGTGGTTGGCTACACAGATCGGTGATTATGAGACTGATCAGGTTATTATGAACCTAGGGTAAGACGCGAATGTATTACCTAAACATACTTGGAAACGAATGGCAGAACCTAAGCTTGAATGGTCCACTATCCTGCTTCGTATGGCCAATCAATAGAAGATTATACCCTTGGGTAGACTGCCGAAGATTATGGTAGATATCACAGGGGTCAAGGTCCGGGATGATTTTGAAGTAATTCAGATTGTAGAAGATGCAGACCCCTACCCTGCACTCCTAGGCTTGGATTGGGCCATCGATATGGGAGGCATCATTAACCTAAAGAAGAGAAGCATAATATTTGAAAATAATGGTACAAGGGTAATAGTACCATTAGATACCACGAAGGGCGAACGATACACAGAGCCGATGCACGACGAAGAGGATGTGGGTAAAATCTATAAGTTGACTACGCGGGATGAAGATTGGATCAACCCCACCACAGATGAAGTACTCTGTTGGGAAAAGGATAGTTAATGCTTCTCCGAGTCTGATGGGGAGATAGAGAATTGGAAAAACCGATTACATGATGTCTCTACGTTGCGATGTCTTCGGGTAACAAGGGATTTCCGTTGTGTTTCCTTAGAGGTAAGAGATCTACCTTATTTTGATGGTTCTGGTAAAATTATGGAATTTTTACAAGCATTCGAAGCTGAGGTTCCAAGGGAACGAAGGCTATGGGCCCTTAAGCTAGCCATGCGTGGAACACCTGCACGATGGTGGGAGACGCATGAGGAGGCGTTCCATGATTGGGAGGAGTTTCGGGATATGATGATCCTACGATTTGAGGCCGCAGCTGACGTATGAGTCAAGCCTTTCCTTGGGCCAGAAGACCCACGCGAATATTTGTTCGCTTGGATATAACAGTGGTGTGACAGGACTACCAAAGGTTGGTTTCATCTGTTTATTCATGCCCTGGGACAACTTCCCATCGCATGGTACTTAGATGCGAAGCTATATCAGCACACTCACCAGTGAGAGAATTTGAAGGATGAATTTCTGGGAACATTTGGGTTAGTAGGTAGGACGGAGGCGCTTGACTCAGCTCTATAGGACATTGACGCTATAGCATGGGTGAATTGCACCTGTATATTGCACTTGAAGTACCCACATGATAAACACGGGTACCAAGCATGGTAAAATACCACAGCCTAGCCCCAGAAGAAGGTAAGGATGATCCACAAGCTGTTTCAGACTCAAAATTGGATGGGATGCACACAATTACCAAACTTCTTAGGCTGCGAATGGGTAGCATTGAGAAGCACCCCACATTGGCTAATACTGGGGATGCGGATACAGATGGCAGAGTTATCATATATCCGGAAATTCCTACAACAAGGCAACAACTGTGTTCAATTCTCAGCCACATAGGTTGTTACAAAAATTTCGTTCAGGGGTGTGCATTGATCACATCACCTCTGAAAAACTTGCGTATGAACGAGGTCCGGTTCTGTTGGGATGACATATGTTAGGCAAACATGTTTTTGGTTTCGAAGTATCTAGGGATCATGCCTGTGTTGGGGGAGGATGTGCAGGAGGCGCAGGTGTTTAACCCAAGCATAGCAGGTATGCCAAGTGCAAAGGAGGTGTGAAAACTAGCTGTTGGCACAATAACATTTGGTAAAAAGAAAAAGTTTCCGTTGGAAGGAGTGGCCCGCTGGAATTTAATGGAGTGAATCTGGAGGATTTTTTACCATTTACCTGATGGTAAGTTTTAGGTGAGGTTTACCCTATCGTTGGACGACCGCGGGCACTATAAAAAGGGCAAGATAGCTCAGACAAGGGTTCTGTCTCACTTGCAAAAAAGGGCAAGATAACTTATAATGTCAAAACTTCGATTATAATTTGAAAAAAAAAACTTACAAGATGATTATAATTCGAAAACTTTGATTCATTTCATGGGGAACGTTTAATCATAATTATAACTTGAAATTTTTTTATTCCAACTCATTTCCAAAAATGGAAAATACTTTAATCACGATTTTGATTCCAGAAATTTTCTTCCATCTCGTTTGTTCTTTAAAAATGAAAAAAGTAACCACTTTTAACCTCTTATATCATTAGATTCTCACAAATAAGGAAAATTTTGAGAAGATTAATCCCTCGCATCATTAGATCCTCACAATTTGCGAAACCTTTACTGCATGGTTCGAATAAAATACTAGGTTTGGAAAAACATGACTCCCACCTTTGACTCTTATTCAATAAGAAAAGATGATTATTTTTCTCTCTGATTGAGGATCTTATATTTACTTTTAAGTGTAGTATTGTCATGTAACATTACATGTCCCTTCAATGAAATCTATTGGGAGCTAATTTTGATAATAATTGGTTGAAATAACAAGTTTGATTTATGAATTTCATTTGATTTAAGTATATTTTATTTAAAATTATTCTTGTTTTAAATATGATAAGAATTTATTAAAAGTTACAATTTTTATTTGCCAACTTACACAACTGTGTTAAATTCATTTATACATTCACTAAAACAAAACAAGAAGAATATATATATATATATATATATATATATATATATATATATATATATATATATATGTCCCTTCAATGAAATCTATTGGGGGCTAATTTTGATAATAATTGGTTGAAATAACAAGTTTGATTTATGAATTTCATTTGATTTAAGTATATTTTATTTAAAATTATTCTTGTTTTAAATATGATAAGAATTTATTAAAAGTTACAATTTTTAATTGCCAACTTACACAACTGTGTTAAATTCATTTATACATTCACTAAAACAAAACAAGAAGAATATATATATATATATATATACACACACACACACATATATATATATATATGTATGTATATATATATGGTTTGGTTTTTGTATTTTTTTAATAGACTGATTATTGCAATATATTATTCCTTGAAATTATCCTTTCAAAATATAAACCTAAACTACTTTAAAATCAACATGTTTTTATTTTTTATTTTTTAAATTATAACTCTTGTATTTCATTAACAAAACAAGATTACTGAGTTTTGTGTTTCAGATCCAAGCCACCATTTCATATAACTGAAATAATCTAGAGAAATAAATACCACAAAAAACACATGGAGCATAATTCTTAATATAGATCAATGAAGCATAACAACACCAAGCCATTATTGCCATAGAGAGTTAAGTATCAAAATCAAATGAGGCTCAGAAAATAAATCTCTTCTTTGATCACAGAGCTGTAAATTGTAGAGCTGAAGTAGACATATCGAACTAAAATCAACATAATAAACCATAATCTTCAGTTAACCAATGTTGAACACACCACCAAGAGCATATATCATCATCTTCCAAGATCATAAACTAAATAAAAATAGAACATGTGGTCCTCATGATGGAAGACAACATAATGCACAGAAAACTAGAACTAATGAGCTGAAAGAGACCATAATTCTCACAAATATGGACATAAAACCATCCACTGAGAAATTTACAACCCATAATAACCAACATGGAAAGAGATCTAACCATAAAACACAAAGCCAAACATCTAAATAGATCCATATACAATAGCAATTATCCTCCATTTGTATCAAAAAACATAAGAGAGAGCCATAACCTGACCTCCCAAACTTAGAACCAACTATGAGAACACGAACCCCCCTATAACCACCTAGAGGCATCAAAAATATCATCCAATATACAACCATGTTCAAAATTCATACTAGAGAACCAAATCTCCACATTATAAACCATACTTATTGATCTGGTGGATCAAATTTATGCTCAAAATTGAAAGTTTTTGGAATGGTTTGGAACCTGAATGACCGCATAGATCTTGTCGTTCTGAATCTAGTGCAACTCGTTTCGAAAAAAATGGCGTTGTATTCTCCTGCAATCATATTTTGTTTGTTTGTGGAAACAACTAAAAACAATGCTTTTTGGAGTACAGGGTTGCACAGTCAGCAGTCAGTACTGCTGACTGGGCCTGATTGTACATGATGCTTTTTCATCTTGGACCATTGCTTTTGTGCCATTCAGTAAGTTTTATTATTTCGATCAGTTGGTTTCTATTAGTTTGAAGGTTGGTTGATGTGGTCCAACCATGAGGCACCATCGAGGCCAACTAGAGGTTGTCATGTGGCTATAGGTTCTAATGCCTCCTTCCTTCTCCTGTTGCATCACCTCTCTAAATCCTTCTATCCTATCCCAAGTTATTCTTAAGGGGGGTGTTAGGATATTCCAACACATAGAAAGTATTCTCCTATTGTGTCACCTTTTTAAATCCTTCAATCCTATCCAAAGTTGTTCTTAAGGGGGGATGTTAGGATATTTAGACACATAGGAATTAGCTAAGTATAAATTGGTCTTGCATAGAGTTAGGTAAAGTGTATTTGTTTACTATGTACATTTTTAACTTATAATTAGAAGGTCACGATATGTAGTGATCCGATGGTTCATTCTATCCTCAGTATTTCCCACACTTGATTCGTGGCTTAGTACCCGATTGGTCCATGATCTATATTTGTTGGACGGATAAGTCATTCTTGTGGACAAGACAGACCTCCTAAGTGTCCTATGGACAGCTAGCAACAAACGGAAAATTAAATTTATCTTTCTCTAGATATATCGCGATAAATAATTAAATGTTATAAAGGTTTTATGATCTTACCTTTGATCCAACTCTTGTTTGTAGTAGTCGCCCGAAAGAGTTTCCTTTGAAGATATACAATCACAAACAAATAAACATCAAATAGCACCTGCATAGGATATATTCATAAATCATATCTATTATGGTGATCAAGGAATCCATAAAATAAACCAATCAATTGACAGCTTATTGAGAAAAACAGACTTATTTGTATTAACTTTGAATAGTAAGAAAAACCTTACAACTGTGTCCACCTTGATGTTGTATAGGTCTTCCTAGGGTCCGAAGCAGGAATCTCTTTTACTCTGACAAGCCTTGAACTCTTCCATCTGAGATACATACAGGTATGTAATCTTTCCCACATAAAATCTTAGCTAAAAGGGTCTAAGTTCCAACAGCGCTTCACCTCAAATAATACTAAAGCTTGAACTCCCTTTGAGGCTGCTCTATGCATTTTTTTATAGTGAAAGAGAGAAGGTTACAGCTCCAAACAAGAAGGGATAGAATCCTCCTTCAGAGGGATTAGTTCCTTACATCAAGGGTTAGCTCCTTAATGGATGGGATACATGAACCTGAAAAGAGCGGACTTTCCACCACATGAATGTTTCTAGAAGCTTCCAAAAATGACTCAAACTGAGCTTCTAGATTTTACTTGTGCCTTTTTTAATCTTTTACATGGGTCCACACCCTTAATGAATAAAAAGTGTGTTTGGCTCTGCAATAAGGTGCGGAACCGTAGGTAAAGCTAAGAGAAAGTGCGGTACAAGTGTTTCAAGGAATTTTATGAGCTTTTCTCTTATTTTCAAGGCTTGATATTAGGAACTGATGTGTTTAGACTTGCAAGGGAGAAATGTATGAGTGATAATGAGCTCATACGGACAACAAAACGTCAAGGTGACAATTTTCAGTGTAACACTATTTCAAGATCATGGAGGGTCATTTGTCCGGTAACCGTTAATGATGGAAGTTTATGTAAATTTTATTTCTTTATATTAATAAATTTACTGAAGTGGCCGTGTTGGCTCAGGCCATGGATTGTTTCCCTCTTTGAGGGTTTTAACCATGTCAAATATAGGTGTACTAATTTGTGATATGTTTATGAGCAGTGCTCTTTAGTGTTTGATATAAGGAGCTTACCCTATAAATTCCTACATGGTATCAGAGTTTTTTTGAGGTCTGCATGCATTTTTGATCCAAATACAAAGCTGGTTTGACTACATGCAACTTTCATTTTCCAGATATAATATGTATGACCAGTTTCAAGCTGGGAGAATTTCTTGGTTTGACTTCATGCGACTTTCATTTTCCAGATCTACTATTTATGACCACTTTCAGGTTGGGAGAATTTCTTTGTTGTGTTTGTTAGTGTCCCATGATTTGGAAAATCAATAAACCAAATGACAGGGTAACATCCGACCAATATTTGGAGTCCTAGGACCTAGCCTTCCGAGACTCAGAGAGGGCTCTCTCTATTATGCACGAAGGATGTGAACTTGTTCGCTTTGGATAGTTGATTTTAGGCTAGTTGTTAAGTGTAGGTTTGTGGTTTGTTTTGGTTGGGGTAAGATGATCAAGAGGATAGGTGGAGTGAGAGGTTATCAAATCAATGCGATATGAATTCTATTAAGTCATTGATATCTCGATAATGAATCAGGGTACATCACAGGGAAAATCTAGTGTAGTTAATGGATCTTTAAAGTTTATGTATCAGGTGAAATGGACATTAAGTTTGGGAACCAAGGTAGGGCAAAGGGCAGTTAAGAATACTTTGTCAAATACCTATGAAAAGAGAGACCTTAAATATTGATAAGCAAAATATACTAGTTATGAGATAGGGAACACTATTTACTCAATAACAATACTTTTAAACAAATACTCATTCAAGATATACAATCCAGTGGAGCAAATGAAGTAAGACAACTTACCTAACTTCAATGATTCTACTTTCAAAATTTGAAAACATATAAGAGACAAATAACATTAATAAATGAAGAGGGAATTCCTAAACATCATTCATTAAACTACAAAGAACTTTGAGGAAAACTGATAAACATATACAAAGGGCAAGATCAAAACAAGACCTCTTTGGCTTAACCTAATCAATCAATACATCAAAGATAGATTTCAAGATAGATTTTAGATAGCATAAAACAAGCAGGGCTTACCATGAATCATGTTTGTAAACTAGAATATTAATCCAATAATGAAAAATACAAGCTTAGGTGGGCCTAAGGAGCAACTAATAATTCCTTAAACTAACCCAGCAGAAGAAAACATGAAAAAAATAGCTAACAGGAGGACTGAGGTGCCTCACACAACATTTCTCATCCTATACTCTTCTGAGCTATTGCAATATAGAAAGATGGACATATGGAAAACAAGAAAAACATGAAAATATGATAGATACATCACCATTAACTAAACTTAGGGACCCTGCAAGCAAGCCTTCATCATCATCAATCAAGGAACATCATCCACAAGCTCCACAACACTAAATTGTTCTTCAACTTCCAAAAACCATGTATTGCAACACATCAAGTCCCAAATGTTTACAATGAATCCTCATGGATTATATAAAAATAAAGGAAGAGGAAAGCCTACTAGAGCATCTAGAAGCCTATTGGCCAACAAGAAATATCCTAACTTGTCCTTGAGGCCTTGCAAGGCCCAAGGCACAAAAATATCTAACAAATATCTTTTCCGACCATATATAGAAATTAAATTGACTTTTAGGCCTTGAAAAGCAGATGAAAAATTTCTAAACGCACATTCTGCCCAGCCACCCACAGGAGTGCAGCACACTGTCAAAATTGGAAATTAGACCAGGAGCACAGCACTGAGACATGAAAAATAGGTCTATTTGCAACAGTGTTTTGGAGGCCTTCCTGATGTCGGAAAAGGCTCTGTGATGGCGTGTTGGAAATACCTTGAAGTATAATTTCTTGATATACCTTTATTTCTTCAATCTGACCTCTAAAAGTTGTCTAAAAAGTGAAAATTCCAGGACTGCCAGGAGTGCAACACATGCTCAGAAAAGTGGGCAGAATGGTGAAAAAATAAGTGTTTTTGACCCTTTTGGGGGAACAAAAAAACTTCAATTGAGCTGAAAATTGGTGAGCATGCTCCTCTCATGGTGAGGAATAAAAAAATGTAAACCTTTCTTCTTGAGGATTCCCTGGGAAAAAGTGCAACAAAGGGTGTCCTGAACACCTAGCCTCAAAATTTGCAAAAAACAAAAAGTTGTTCAATTTCTCCCAAATTTGGTAGGTATGTGCGTCATGGGTCCTGGGAAACCTGTAGAGAAGTTTGGGAAAAAATATCAAGGCTAGCTTGGTATTTTTCCCTTTTTAGCGCTTGGACCTCATTTTGGGCAATTTTGAGTTTTTTCCTTGCAACTTGGTTTCTTCGTGCATAGTGCTTAGCCATCCTCCCCTGTAAGTCCAAGCCTTTTTTGGCCTTCTCCAGCTTGGATTCAAGGTGTATACTAGCCCTTTCAAGCCATGATTCCATATCATGCTCAATTTCCATGGCAAGGAGTTTAGTGAGGGGAAATTGTTGTGCTTGGTCTGATTCTTCTTCTTTCTGCTTTGCCAATGCTTTCCTAAGACCCATAATCCTAGGTCTCCTTCTAGTTTGACCCTCTTCATCACTACTTTCTTCCTAGGTGCCCATGAACTCATCTAACTTTACTTGTGACCTTTGATCCTCTTTTCAATACTTGAGTGTTCTTTCTTCATAGATGGCATGTTGGACACTCATCTGTTTGCTTTGCATCTAATGGAAGTAAATGAAATCTTTAGCTCTATCTAATTTAGCTTCCAAGTCCTTGAACTGTGCATTCCTACCTTTTAGAAGGGAGTTTTCAATTATTGTTTCATTTTCCTCATCACTGTCTATGTGGATGAGTTCAAACTCTCTTTCCTCCTCATGATTGTCTTCTTCCTCCTTCATTTTTTGTTTACCTTAGTCAATCATTTGAGTTGAGGAGGATGGCATGGCCCCTTGCCCTTTGGAGGCAGAAAACACATGCCTCTCTCCTCTTTGATAGGTAATGGGGAAAGGTGTGACAAGTTTCATTTGGAAACCTTGATCATTAGTGACCTTAGGACTAATTTTCTCCTCATGGATGATCTTTGTGTGTGCATCTTTTTCACCTTGTTCTTGACTACCCTTTTGATAAGAATTCTCACTATCTCTTATGCCATCATCACTATCAAGACCCTTAGGAATGTCATCCTCAATTTTTGCAATGCTAGAAGTGTCTTTATCACTGCTTGGTACATCTTCATTTTCATGATTGTCCTCTTCTTCATCTTTTGACCCACTGTGTTCACTGTCAAAGTCAGCCTTTGTATTAGTGTTTGCACTCTGTGTGAGGTCACTATCATAGGTAATCTCATTAGTGCCTTTTGTACTTTGATGGTCACTTTCTTCCTCACTAGGTGAGTTTACTTCACTTCTCTGCCCACTGTCTTCTTTGTCTTGCCTATGGTCTTCACCTTCAATCTCAACCTCTGTTTCATAACCTGTATCATTTTCATTTTTGCTATGCTCACTATCCTTATCTTCAAAAATTTTCCCTTCACTATCATGTATACTTTCCTCTTGGCTGACTTCATCTTCACTGTTTGGTTCATTACCCTCATTATTGGGCTCATGATCTTCATTGTTTTGCACACTGAAATCACTTTCAAACTCTGTTTCCTGGCTGCACTTGCCATTTTGGTCACTTCCTTCTTTGTCTTCTTCACTGCTTTCATATGCCTCCTCTCCACTGTCCTTTGTATTTTCAGTGTCATCTTCTTTATTTTTTACTTCTTCTCCTTGACTTTCATTTGTTTTTTGACTGTCATTAGGCTCACTGTTTTCCTCTTTTTCTAGCTCATTGTTTTCCTCTTGATAAGCTGCCTTTGTCCCTGTATCCTTGTAGTCATATTCTTCATCATTTGACCCACTATTCTTGTCTTTTTGCTAATTATTGGGCTCACTACTTTCATCTATGTTTTCTTCTTCATCTACACTTTCTTCTTTGTCACTGCCTTTATCACTTTATTTTTCCTCTCCTTCACTTCTTTCTTCATTTTCATCTTCCTCTCCTTCATTTCTTTCTTCTTGGTCATCTTCTGCTCCTTCACTAATTTCTTCTTGGTCATATTCCCCTCCTTCACTGCTTTCTTAATTTTCTGATTTTTTAGGACAAGGTGAAAGAGGGAGGTTTATTTGAATAGATGATTCATGTGAAGAGGATGAACCAAGGTTAGTGGAGGGTGATGGAGATGTCTAAGGAGGAATTTGAGATGATGATGGTAGAATTTGCAGAGGGATAGGCTATGGAGTTGTGAAATCATCATGGGTGATGGAAACCTCCCATGGGATGCCTTGTTGTTCTATTTGGTGTGAGACAATCCCTTTGATGAGGGAATGATGAAAAAGGCTTGACATTTGTTGGGATGGAGGCCTCCTTTTCATAATGGAAGAAATTTTCTCAATACTTTTACAAAGGTAGTAGGGAAAATATAGCAGCTTGGTTTTGGTGAAATGCATGAGGAGTCTTATGTGGTAGGAATATACTTTGGATAACCTACCCTCACAGGGGAAGTATTTCATAATGATATTCATGAGGAGAGCATATCTGTCCAATAAATGAGAAAATGGGAACATGGTTTTGTAACCAACTTGACAACTTGGTTTCAAGAATGGGTGATAGTGGCTCAGGTACAGATGCATTTCTTTGAACCACCTTTCTCCTATGCAAGGTATTCCAGTGGCCATATAGATGGCATTGGTGGTTAGCTCAAAATTCAACACACCTAGGTGTACTTGGTGGTTATGAAGGTTCAGGGAAAAAATCTTGGTCAACTAAGGGTGACTCTAGATCTTTTGTACTTTTTCACAGAACTCATAGCATCCTAATTCTTGAAAACAGGAAACTATAGTAGGAGAGGTCATCAGTTCTTCAGTGTTTATAGGTTCAAACCTATTTGGCTTCCAACCCTTCCTCTGCTACTCTTTAGGCCTTTGACTTGCCTCATCATTGTCAATACTGCCTTCCCTAAGCATTTTGTCCCTCATTCCTACATTTGAAAACAAACCTTGATCTATTTTACCTATAGATAATATGCAGATGGTAGGAAGAAAATCCAAATACCTTCGAATTACTTTAGATGGAGAAAAGGCTCATAGGGGCGTAGCATACGCCAGTCATGTCCTGCTACACGCAGTGTCGGGCAGCTCCTGAATGAACATGAGAGTAGCATAGGTGCCTGCTGAACGTGCTGTCGTGCCTCCTGAACGCGTTGTCGTGCAAGTGTTGAATGGGTAGTTGGGTGGCGATTTACCTTTTGCACGCAGCTGTGTGTGCCCGGGTGGTCCTGAACATGCTCTCCTGCAGCTCCTAAATGGACAGGAGCACAGCACAGGCAGAGTCTTCACATTATCAGTTGGGCGGAGGTTGCGCATTACGTTTGGGTGGAGGTTGCACGTTACGACCAAGAAGAGTCTGCACGGTGACTCTTCTATAGGTGTGCAGTGCCTTTTCACAGGAACGCAACGCCCTTTGGGGATCTGTATGGGCAGCCTTGCATAGGAGCATAGCACCTGGAAAAAATGCCCAAAGACTCTATCGGGATTTTTGAGAAACTTTAAAACCCTCACTCCTTTGCAGATAACCAAATGGTGAGTGGGAGATGTTTTCTTGAGTTGTTTTTTATACCTCTTGAAAAATTAAAGATAAAACCCACTTCAGTAAGGTTCATTTTTGTTTCTCCCCTTTGCTAATGTGCTCTTTTTCCTTTCTCATGTAGTGTCATAGAAGCAGTGTTTTTTGGTCTTCTCATTTCTTTTGGAGTTGGCACTTTTTAAAAAACCCTTGGAAAACTAGTGATTTTGCTTGGTTTTTTCCATTTTAACGTATTGAAACTATAATTCTTTGCTTGATTACTTGATGGATGTTGACCATTTTTGAGAATTATTCGTCCTTCATACTGATATCTTTTTTCATCTCTTTTCAACTTTAGAGGGTTGCTCTCAAATTCCTCTGAAAACATTTTGTCCCTATGATGGAGTTTTATGACCCCTTGTTGCAGTGAAAGAATTTTGTGGTTTTACTTCATGGTGTTGATACATCCCTGCATTTTTGATTTTTTGCATAGATCTCTCACTGGGTAGTCACCTATTATGCTAAATAGCTACAACTCCACTGATACTCTTTGTAAATTTGGCCTTTGCTGTAGTGAAATTATGTTGTCTTAACAAACCTTAGAGATTATTTCCTGACATAATCTTCTAATCTCTGTTTACAGTCACCAAGGAGGCTTTTCACTCAGGATTCTTGTTTATTTGAATCTTTGATTTGTGCATAGTTGTGCTTCTGTGTCACTATCTTTAGGATCTCATGCATGGGCTCTTTGATGGGCAACACTTCACAAAAATTTGTCATGAGATCATGATCCTCTTTGTGAACTTAAGCCTATTGTATCTCTTTAATTGTTGTGGATGCCCTTATGAGTTTTAGGCATCTTAATTTGAATCTGTTCTGCTGATAACTATAATAGAGCATTCATGCGGAAATAATTTATCACAATTAGACTGTTATTTTGCATGCTCTAATGCTTGGTCAAGGAGATACCTTTGGAGGTCCTTGATGTTTTTGGACAATGATAAGTTCACCCTTGTTTTTTATTGACCTTTACTTTGAATATTTGTAGAAATAGTGAATTTAGAACCATGACAATGCATAACCTAGGAGACCTTATATGACTTATTGGAGTGTCCTTTAAGTAGGTCTTTGACTGAAAAGCTTGAATCAGGGTTTGGAGGTGAAGACAGGGTTTTGACACACTTTTATGCATTGCCATCCTAGAAAACTAAAACACTTTGATTTACCTAAAGATCTTAGAAAGGGAGTTTAAAATCACCATTAATTGAGGCATTTGGTGAGTAGAGGAAAAATTTTGGGTTACTTGGCAAACCAAGGTGTGAAAATAGAGGGCTTAGGCAAACAAAGACAGAGTGTTATAGGCAGAGGTGGAAAAAATAGTGAGAGTGAGGGACATCAGTCCATGATTTGGTCTTCGGGGAGTGATAGGATGGCCATGTCTTGACGGAGTAGCAGGATAGTGAAAAATTTACCCTAAGGATAATGGAGGCAATGAGATTTCGAGAACAAACAAGACTTCTATGAATTTTGTTTCTAGAAATATTGGACAAGTATTTAATCATATAAAAAGGTAGAAATTACTGATGAATAACAATGTACAGAGCCTCTATTATAGTGAGGAACCCCTTTCATTTCATGCGAAAAGGTTTCCAGTTGCCCAAGTTATGTCATTTTAGGTATGGAGGTATAAAGAATTTTTTTTGTAGTTATAGTCGCTCAGTTTTTTGTAGTTATTAATCTCTCTGTTTATTTTGGTTTATAGTCTTTTTTTATTGTCGAATTTATACCCTCTTCTATGGATATACTTTTTTCTCTACGTTGTGTGCGATCTTAGCAAATTAGAAATAGGAAGACAAGATTTTTCTACTACGTATCCTCTATCCCTGCGACTTTTTGCGATCTTGAGACATCAGAAAAGAGAGAAAAATAGATAGTTGCAGGTAGGGCTAATCGGAAATTTAAATTTTTTCTGTAAGGCTTGTATTTTTTTGTTTGCAAGGTTTGTGGTTTTTTTTTCTTTTGGAAAAACCATGCACATCGAAGAGCAAAAAAAAACAAACCCTTCCTCCTTTCAAATAATTACAAAATCTGAAAAAACCTTTTGGCAAGTTTCTAGTTTCAAAAGGGGGATTTAATTTAAAAAGCACATGTAAAAGTAACATTGTGAAAGTGACTCTCACTTATTTATAAAAGTGGGTCACATAAAGTATACTTTTTTAAGTGAGCTTATTGTATTAAGTTTGGAAAAGGGGGGGGGGGGGTGTTAAAATACAACTTCATCATCATCTTTCAACCTCTCATGTAACTATTCAACATCTACTACAACATTTTTTCAAAAAGGCATAACTCCTTCATCCGGAAGCCATTTTTAGAGTTGTTTTTTTTTAAATAGCATAATGTTTCAAGATATTTCCATTGGAGAAGTTGGTTTTAGCCTTTTCAGGTTCAATTTGTTATGTCCAGTTATTCTTAACAATGCCAATTATTTCCAATAGCTATCCTACATGGAAAACTTACTTAAAAGTAGAGGGCTTTATAGAATAGCCATAGGACAAGAAACTAAATCTACCGATGGAGATAAATCCGCTAAATGAAAAAATAAATAAGATCAAGAACGAGGGTTGATAGCAATGTCCATTGCTTAAGATCTTAGATTTCATATCCAAGAAATTGACTCCCTTGTTGAAGCTATGAAAAAGATAAATACTTCTTTTGGCATTAAAAATGAAATCAGAGCCCACCAGCTTGAAAATGAGTTGCTTACTTTGGACTACAATAATTTCTCCTCTATTGAAGATCTTTTTTCCAAATTCAATACCCTTAGACTTCTTTTAGAAGGTTGTAAGGTAAAAAATAAATATGGTAGCCTTATCTATTTTATTCATACTAAGCTTGGCCCCAGATAATCTATATTTGTTCCCAACTTCCATTCCACTAGAGAAGCCCTCATTTCTCAAGGAACGACCTACAAGCCCCCCTCTTTTGATGTCTTTTGTGATTCTTTGATAAGAGAACAAGAAAAAATCTTACACCTTGGTCTTATTAATAATGTAAACTCTTATAAGAAAGCCTTATAAGCCTAGCATAAACCATACCAAAAGAATCCTAATAAGCAACATCCTAAAGGAATGGTCCTAAACCAAACAACGGTCTTAACCAATTTCAACTACAAACTAAAAAAGAAACTCAACAAACTGATAAGGAAAATAAAAACAAAGGGAAGAAGACAGATATACCTTGCAATACTTTTAATCATGATGCCCACGTAGAGTCAAAATATTTTAAGAATATGGAAACCTTGGAAGCGGCAAAGAAGAAGCACACAATCAATTTGGGGAACTCTTTAACTTCATGTTTAGGAATGACACTTTCTGCTTGTGGTTTTCAAGCATCAAGATCCAATTATGAATTGAATGTATTTTCTTCTTATCATTCTCATGAGGGGTTCATTGATTCTAGAGCCTCTTACCACATGGCCAAAAATAAAGCCTTTTTTTCTTCTTTAAGTGATTGTAACACCAAAAAAGTTTATGTTGGTGATGATATATCTCTTAGTGTTGTAGGGTATGTAACCATTCATCTAGATAATGATCAGTATAAGGATGTATTATGTGTTCCTACCTTGTCCTGAAACCTTCTATCTGTTTATCAGATAAATCTTTCAGGTGAAGGGAAAACAGTATAATTCTCACCTCATGATGTTGTAATTAAGGACCTCAAAGATCCTCGACATATTTTAGCTACTTGCATTATTGATGATTCCACAAGTGATCTGAAAATGAAAATATTTGTATCTGCTATTAAAAGTATTCATTTCCATTTAATTAAGTGTGCAAGGGGTTTGACATGTCTTGCAAATTAAACAAAGTGCTTTTGTTAACCGATTTTGAGTTTATGTGTGAGGGAATGTTAATTAAAATTATTTTTTAACATCTTGAATCTGAAATACATAGTAGAATAAATTCACCATAAAAACACAGCAACATGATGAGGTAGTTCACCCCTCCTAGTATACATCTGTCGAGTCCAAGGCTCCCAATGGGCATATCCTTGATATATTATGATGCTGACATTGGTTTTACACTGAGAAAGAAGCCTAAACAGGCTGAAACAACTGTTACAATGAATTCAGAAGACATAAATAAGCTAATTGTGGCTTTTATTTCACCTCAAACAACGAAGTGTATCCCAATGTAGCTTCATTTACCTCATGGCCCGGATGGCTCTCCAAGCTTCCCTGAAGAAAAAATGGTTGCAAAACACCTATGTTGGCTCTAAAACCTATTCCAATGGCTCCATAATTCTCAAAATACTAAAAATTGACTAAATTTTTGTCTAATTTGGTCGAATTTGGTGAAATTTGTGATCCAAATAATATTTTTCCCAGTGGCACTAGAAATCCTCCACTAAATTTGGCTAACTCCAGTTAGCTCCACTAGAAAAGGCAGAATCTTTGAATTATCAGAACCGTGTGCTAAATAAGGTGGAGACATAAAGTTTAACTATCAGTTTGATGGGCGTGTTCACATGTGAATTTCCTAGACGGTTAGTCTAACTGGTGGATAAGGCTGAAGCCGCACTCTTGGACACCACCTGTAGGTCATATGGTGGGGGGCTAGCACCTGAGTGCTTAACCCATATTTTTCCACTGATGAATTGGCTTACACCACGGTCATATCATGTAGACATATTGTATTTCGTCTTAAGCCATGAGGGCTAAGACTTAACTCCACCCAACCTTCGTTCAGTACAACACGTCGACGACCCGACTACTGACCCTTTTCCGTGCAGGTCGGGTCGACCTCCGCCCAACTGACCCTTTCGCGTTCACTGCTGAATGCTTGTTGAACTTTTTTACATTTAGGGTGACCCATGAACATTCAGTTCGGGTCATGCCCGACTGACCCGAATGCGTTCAGATCAGGTCGGGTCTGCCCACCAACACAATTTTTTAAACAGACTTGAACCTTTGGCTTGGGGCCACGTGGCAGCCTGGCACCCTCTGATAGGCCACCATAACACCATATAAAAATGATTTTTTTTGCCATAAAATTTTTCTAAAGATGACAAAAATTTTGAGTTCAAAGGTCCTGTTTTGAAGGTTATTGGGAATTTTAAAACTTCAATATCTTCCTCATACGACATCAGGTTTGGGTCCAGTTCATGGCACCAAAATCGCTGCAACGAGGCCTATCTGGTCATTCAGTTTGCAACCAATTTTGAGCATTTTTTTCCTCTTGGACATGATCACCTGATCAGACCTCCCCATTTGGAAGCTTTTGGACCCCAAAAGCCTTCAATTACCTGTTAAGAAGATGAGGGTACAGATCCCTCACCTTTTCCACCTCAATCCACTTTGCCTTACTCGGTTTTCTACCTTTAAGACCAACTTGAACATAATCAACATTTCGCCTCCTTGAAGTGCATGTCCTTCTGTCAAGGATAGAATCCTCTTTCAACTCATCCAAAAATTCTGGTGAGAAATCCTCTAGGGATGGCAGATGAATGTCACTTTCATAATCAACAATTAAAGGAGGTTCATACAAACACAAATTTTCCACATTCAAAACGGAATACATTTACATATATGAAGGAAAATCTAGTTGAAAAGCATTATTTCCAACTTGTTTAAGGATCTCTAATGGACCATAACGAATAGGCTTTAGCTTCTTACCTTCTCCTTGCATTCTTTCCTTACTAATATGTAGCCATACCTCATCTCCTTCTTGAAACTTATGATCAACTCTATGTTTATCATGCCTCTCCTTGTACTTGCCTTGACTTTTTTCAAGCTGTTGTTGAACCTGCTGATGTACGAGCTGAATTATTTCAATGAAAATGTGAGCTTTGTCATTTTCACTATGCCCATCAATGGCCACATTCTTCTCAAGAATGAAATCTAAAGGTGACTTAGGCAAATACCCAAAGCAGGCTTCGAAAGGTGAAGTATTTGTAGAAGAGTGCTTGGCCTAGTTGTAAGCATGCTGAATGTAATGCAAGTGCTCATCCCAAAGCTTGGGATGCTTACTGCAATAACCTCTCAAAATATGTATAATGGTTCTGTTCACCACCTCTGTTTGGCCATATGTTTGCAGATGGAAAGCAGTACTCTTCTTCAACTTGGTGTCCATCATCTTCCATAGATTGAACCAAAAATTCCCAACAAATCTGGAATCCCTGTCACTAACAATAGAAGTAGGCAAGACATCATGAACCCATACATGTTGAAAATATAAATCAGTAGTTTGTTCAGCGGTTATAGATTTCTTACATGGCATAAGAATACACATCTTGTTGAATCTATCAACTACTACATAAAGATAATCATGTTGCTTTCTAGATAATGGTAGACCTCCAACAAAATCCATAGAAACACTTTCCCATGGTCTGGAAGGTACTGGCAATGTCATATATAGACCAAGCTTCCTATTTCTACGCTTTCTTTTAGCACATAATGAAAATCCTCTAATGAAATGTGAAACACTATCTACCATGCGAGGCCAATAACAATACCTCTGTAAATGTGCCATTATTTTGCTTACCCTGAAATGTCCATCAATAAGAGAAGAATGAGCTTCTCTCATGATGCTTAGTCTCTCCCCCTATGGTATACATAAGTTTCCCAGATGAAACAGCAAATTATTATGCAAATGATAATCATTCTCCTCAAAATGATTCCCTTCACTCAAGTTAGCATACACATCCTTAAAATCAACATCTGATGCATACTATTCTATGTAGCTATCATGTACAATAGAATCATTCTTAAGTAAAGTAGTAGCACTAATAATAAGCCTTGAAAGCATATCAACAACTTTATTGTAATTACCTTTCTTGTACCTTATTACCAAGTGAAATTGTTGTAGGAAGCCCATCCATCCGAAATGTCGTGACTACTGTAATTTACTTTGTGACTGCAAGTACTCTAAAGGCTGATGGTCGGTATGAAAAACTATTTCTTTGCCCATCAAATAGTGTTTCCACTTTTTGACACTTTGTACCAATGCATAAAACTCCTTATCATGTGTAGGATAATTCACAACAGCACCATTAAATGTCTCAGAATGAAATGCGATAGGCTCACCATGCTGTAAGAGAAATGCACCCATGGCATAATCACTAGCATCAGTTTGAATCTCGAATGGATGTCTCAAGTCCAATAATGCAAGGACTGGAGCTGAACTTATATTCTCTTTCAAAGACTCGAAATATTTATTTTTCTTGCCTCCCCATTGGAAAGCATGCTTCACAATTGTCACTGCATGCATAGGAGCGGCTATGGCATAGAAGTTAGAAATAAACTTCCTCCAATATTGAGCTGCACCCAAAAAACTTCTTACCTCTGTAACGGATTTGGGAGTAGGCCAATTCACAATGGCTTCTACCTTAGAAGGATAAATTCTCAAAGAACCTCCTCCTACTATGTGTCCCAAATAAACCAAAGAAGTCTTTCCAAATTCACATTTTGAAATTTTAAGAAACAACTGATTTTTCTTCAAAATATCAAGTACTTTCTTAGCATGCATGACATGCTCTTCTCTATTCTTGCTGAAAATTAATGTCATATAAGTAGACAATAATAAAATCACCAAGAAAAGGATGTAAGACATCATCGATTAATCGCATGAAAGTTGCAGGTGCATTGCATAAACCAAACGGCATAACAAGCCACTCAAAGAGTCCCTGTTTGGTTTTAAATGTTGTCTTCCAAATGTCACTTTCTACAATTCTAACTTGATGATAACCACTATGTAAGTATAACTTAGTGAAATATTTAGCATCTTTCAGCTGACCTAACAAATAATCTATCCTTGGGAGTGGGTAATGACTCTTTATCGTTATCTTGTGCAATGCCCTGAAGTCCACACACATGCGCCAAGTTCCATCTTTCTTTGGAATCAACACTATCGGTGACCCACATGGCGAAGTGCTTCGTCTTACGAATATTTTATCCAATAAGTCTTTAATTTTCATTTTATTTCAGAACTCTCCATGATAGACATGTGGTACATGGCTATGTTAGGAAGAGGACAATCTTGATGTAAATGGATTTCATGCTAAATCTCCCTTTTAGGAGGTAAACCTGTCGGTTCCTGAAACATCTCATGATGTGCATCAACCACAGCATATAAATCTGATTTAAGCTTAGAATAAAAATTTTCAAATGACTCATGATTCACATCAACCTTGGGCTTAACCATAATAAGTACAAAACTCTTACTAGAATTCACTAGCCTTTTTACCTACCCCGCATTTACCATCGCTATATTTGCCTTCTTGCGATATGATTTGACAATGAACTCCTTGCCATATTTAAAGAGATGATACTTATTTTGATGGCGATGGAAGATCGCTTTCCTGTCAAATAATTAAGGACTTCCCAAAGAAATTCCTGATATATCAAGCGGTAGTACATCAAGTTCAACTGTGTCAATAAAGTGAGCAGTAATCGTGAATTACAATATTCACTTTCTTGAGACTTGTATGTTTGCATCCTTGCATATCCACCCAAGTGGATAAGGCTTTAGATGAGGAATGGTCTCAAGCTTAGGCTATTTGACCAAGTCTTTTGATATGATATTTTCTTGTGACCCACTGTCAAACAGTGTGTCTATTTTTGTATGTTTTGAGACTACCCTCACATGGAACAATTCAATCCTTTCTTCCTCATTTGGAGCTTGTACATGACAGTTTGAAGTACTAGTGCTTGGCTTAGTTTCAGTTTCCTTTCCTTTCATACTTTTCAAACCCATGGATGCAATTTTGGTTTTGTCACCTGAATCATCACCTAAGTCTTGTGTAGTTGTAGTAGCTGCAGTTTCCTTCTTTCCTTTGTTTTTGTTAAACTGAGTTATTTTTTCAGGATGTAATTTCCAATAGTTTTTCTCTTCATGGCCTTATATTGAACAATATTTACATATCACTTTCTCACCCTCTTTTTTGACAGATGCATTCTTTTTTCCTTTTCCTTTAAAGGTTTTATCTCTGTTTTTCCCCTAAAAAGGCTTGTTTTTACCCTCATCAAAAGTGTTTTTCCCTCTAGCCTCTAAATTCGTATGTTGTACACAAATTTTGTCTAGAATAGTAGGATTGAACATAAGGATAGTATGTTTAAGGTAGCTATACAAACCACCTATATATTTCAGCAAATTATCTTGACTTTGTAAGTCTACCTCTAATAAGAGTGTTCTTTTATTAAGCTCTTGGGTGTAGTCTTGTACATATTGTCCCTTGAGCTATCTAAAGTTTTGCTAGTTCATGATAGCCTTTTGTAAATGAGCTAATGGATAAAATTTCTTTTTAATTGCAGTAATAAATTCAGCCCATGATAAAGTGATCTTACCATGTTTTTTAATTTCATCCTTGGTCTTGGCTTCCCACCATACCAATGCTCCTCCATCCATTCTCAATGAGGCTAACTGTATCTTGGTGTCGTCATCATGAAGGTTTTGTATCCTCAAGTAAACTTCCAACTGTCTAATCCAATTGTCAAGTTTCTCTACATTGAATTCACCGTTAAATATAGGCAACTAAAATTTGACATCAAGCTTTAAAAATGACTTTTACTAGTGGTTTTAGACTTGTGAGATTGATTCACCGAAGTTGAGGATGACGATTTAGAGGAAGAAGATGAAGATGGGGATGGCGGATCACCATTTCCTCCATGTCCTTTCTTTGACTTGTCATCACTTTTATTTCGTCCTAAAGAACCCTCTCCTTCTTTCTGGTTTTTATACCCTTCTCCAAGAAGCCTATCATTCCTTTCTTGGTAGAGTATCCACACCATCTCTGTCATATCCAAGAAAGCCTTTCGGAACACCCATTCCTCTTCTTTGGGATCCAAATCTTCAGGAGCTTATCCCTCTCTTGAAGACATGCTTGAAGATGCTTCTATGGCTCTTGAAGGTGGCTCTTTGACACTTCTTGGTTGTGGATTACTTTTTACACTAACCAAATTTCCTTCACCTCTCTTGAGTTTAAGCCTAGTAAGCATCAAAACTTGAATACAATCAACTATATCTTTGCACAAAACAAATGTTGAGTAAAACTCTAGCTCCTAAGGCTCAAATCCTTAGCTTTGATACCATCTGATCTGAAAATGAAACTATTTGTATCTACTGTTCAAAGTATTCATTTCCATTTAATTAAGTGTGTAAAGGGTTTGACATATCTTGCAAATTAAACATAGTGTTTTTGGTAACTGTTTTTGAGTTTATGTGTGAGGGAATGTTAGTTGAAATTACTGTTTAACATACTGAATCTAAAATACATAGCAAAATAACTTCACCATAACAACAGAACAACATGATGAGGCAGTTCACCCCTCCTGGGCTACATCTGTCGGGTCCAAGGCTCCCAATGGGCATGTCCTTGATATATTATGATGCTCAAATTGGTTTGATAGTGAGAAATAAGCCTAAAAAGGCTAAAATAGTCGTGAAAATGAATTCATAAGGTAGAAATAAGCTAAGTATGGATTTTATTTCACCTCAAATAGTGAAGTGTAGCACAACGCAACTCCATTTCCCTCATGGCCCTGATGGCTCTCCAAGCTTCCTTGAAGCAACAATGGCTGAAAAACACCTCTGTTAGCTCTGTAACCTATTCCAATGGCTCCAGAATGCTCATAATACTCAAAATTGAGTAAAATTTTGTCTAATTTGGTCGAATATGGTGAAAGTTATGATCCAAATAGTATTTTTCCCAGTGGTACTAGAAATCCTCCAATAAATTTGGCTAACTCCAGTTAGCTCCACCAGGAAAGGCAGAATCTATGAATTATTGGAACTGTGCACTAAATAAGGTGGAGACATCAAGTTTAACAATTAGTTTGATGGGTGCGTTCACATGCGAATTTCCCAGACGGTTAGTCTAACTGGTGAATAAGGCTGAAGCCACACCCTTGGACACCGCTTGCAGGTCATATGGTTGGGGGCTAGCACCTGAGTGCTTAACCCAGATTTTTCTGCCAGTGAATTGGCTTATGCCACGGTCATAGTGTGTAGACATATTGTATTCCATCTTAAGCCGTGAGGTCTAAGACTTAACTGCGCCCAATCTCCGTTCAACACAACATGCCGACGACCCGACTGTTGACCCTTTTGCGTGCAGGTCGGGTCGAAATCCGCCCAAATGACCCTTTCGCATTCACTGTTGAATGATTTTTGAACTTTTTTACGCTCAGGGTGACCCATGAACTTTCGGGTCGGGTCGTGCCCGACTGACCCAAATGCGTTTAGCTCGGGTCGGGTCTTCCCACTAACACAATTTTTTAAACAGACTTGAACCTTTGGCCTGGGGTCATGTGGTAGCCTTCAGGCAGGCCACATGGCAGCCTATGATAGGCCACCATAACACCATATAAATATGAAATTTTTTGCCATAAAATTTTTCTAAAGATGACAAAATTTCTGAGTTCAAAGGTCTTGTTTTGAAGGTTATTGGGCGTTTTAAAACTTCAATATCTTCCTCATAAGACATCGGATTTGGGTCCCATTCACGGTGCCAAAATCACAACGATGAGGCTTATCCGGTCATTCAGTTTGCAACCAATTCTAAGAAGTTCCAATTTTGAGCATTTTTTTCCTCTTGGACATGATCACCTGATCAACAAGGTGGTATAAGTTTGAAAACTTTGGGTCATCATTTCCTCCCTTCATTTTTGTTGCTCATAATGATGAAGTGAGCAAACTTTGGCATGATATATTTGGTCACTTAAACTATCGCTCTCTTCAAACTCTATGTAAAGAAAATATGCTGACAGATCTTCCTATGGTATCTTTCTGAAATTGTGTTTGTTCCAAATGTGTACTCGAAAAACATCATTAGGATAGTTTTGAAAATCATTCCTCTTTGCACACTTCAACCCCATTGTAGCTTGTGCATAGTGATTTATGTGGTCCACTTCTAGTTGTTTCTTTCTTTGGCTACAATTACTTCTTAATTTTCATTGATGATTTTTCCAGATGCACTTGGGTATAATTCATAAAACTCAAGAGTGAAGTTTTTAACATGTTCTTAGCCTTAAAGGCCTTTGCTAAGAAACAATCTGGAAATCACATTCTTAAGTTAAGATCTGACTTTTCACTGAGCATTGCATTCAATTAAAACATATTATTCCATATACTCCACAACAAAATGGTGTAGTTGAAATGAAGAATATCACTCTAAAAGAAATGGCTAATTGTATGCTTCAATCTAAAGGACTTAGTCTTAATTTTTGGGCTAAACCAACTAACTGAGTCTTAATTTTTGGGTTGAACCAATTAACTGTGAAAATTACATATTAAATCACACTCCTACGAAGGCTTTAAGGAATATAACTCCAGAATAATCCTGGAGCTCAATCAAACTAGATGCAGTTATTTTCTTATTTTTGGAAGTGAAGCTTGGGCCCATATTCCAGATGTGAAACATAAAGCCTTAGAAACTAATTGAAAAATGCATTTTTGTTGGATATTTTGAAGATGTCAAAGGATATAAACTTCTTCAACCAAAATAAAAAAATGTAATCATCAGAAGATATGTAAAATTTGATGAAAATATATCAGCCTACGAGCCTAGTTCAGTGGGTTTACCACCTTTGGCCTACAAGCCTGATTCGAAATATGTGCCACCTCTCTCTATCTCTTCTATTTTTGACAACATTCCTTCTAGCTCAGATGATTACAATGACGATAAAAATTCTCCTCCACCTCCTCAAGATCCTCCTTAAGTTCCATAGCTTGCAATATGGGTTCACTCTACTCAGGATGTAGCAGGTTGTCTTACAGGTGACCCTGTAGATCAACGTCATACACATTCTCAGATCGAAAGAGCCTCTTCCTTATTGGGTCAAGTTTTAGAAAATTCTAAACCAGACACCTATGAAGAAGCTTCAGGTCATCTAGATTGGGATGAAGCTATGAATGGATAATAGTGTTCCTTATTGATAAGCGATATTTGGGATCTTGTTCCTCTTCCAAAGGGAGAAAACTTGTGGGGATTACAGAGCAAAGTTTGGACCATCTGGAAGAGTGGATAAACATAAAGCTTGTCTTGTTGCTAAACAATTATCACAAGGGAAAGGCATTGACTATATAGAAACCTTCTCCCCTATTACCAAAATGAATTCTATCCGCCTTGTTATTTCCCTTGTTGCCTCCTTTAAATGGGAAGTCCATTATATGTATGTTAAATCCGCCTTCTTACATGGGGATTTGCATGAAGAAATATACATGGAACAATCCCCTGGCTTTATCCAAAATGACTCTAGCCTTGTTTTTCGCCTTAGGAAGTCTCTCTATGGTCTCAAAAAAGCTCCTCCAGCTTGGTATGCCAATATGGATAACTTTATCTTAGATAATGGCTTTTCTAGATGCCATTCTAACAACAATGTCTACCCCAAGAAAGTGGGTAAGCCCTTAATGATCCTTGTTCTTTATGTTGATGATATTATCCTTACTAGTAGTGATGCCAACCATATAAACCATGTGAAGTCTAGCCTCAAAAAGAAGTTTGAAATGACATACTTAGGACACTTGCCTTATTTCCTTGGTCTTCAAGTCTTGTAATCCAAAGAATGTATTTCCCTTTCTTAGTTCAATTATGCCTGTGATCTTCCACGCCATTTTCAAATGGAATACTGTAAGCTAGCCCCTTCTCCCTTTCAGTCTAGAGTCAAGATTTTAGTCACTTTTACTTCCCTTAAAGTTGATGCTACCTTATATCATCAACTTGTTATTAAATTGTTGTATCTAACTGATATCCATCCTGACCCTTCCTTTTCCATTGGTCTTGTTTCTCGGTTTATGCACCAACCTCATGAAATTTACTAGAAAGTAGCTAAAAGAACACTTTGATATATTTGAGGTACAATTCAATTAGGGATTCATTACAGTGTAGGAGGATCTCCATTTTTTATTGGTTTCACTGATTCTGATTGGGCTAGCAACCCTGATGATCGAAAGTCTACTGTATGATATGTATTCACTCTTGGTTCAAGACTTATTACATGGTCTTGTAAGAAACAAAGTGCCATATCTCTTTCTTCGGTAGAAATAGAGTATTGTGGTGCAGTTGAAGCCAGCAAGGAAGCCTTGTGGCTTCGTCAGATACTGTCTGAATTTGGTATTCATCAGCAAATACAACTACACTTTGGTGTGATAATCTAAGTTCCATTCAACTATGCAAAGATCTAGTTCAACATCAACACATGAAACAAATTAAGAAACACATACACTTCATTAGAAAGCTCATTCATGATCATGTTCTTGAAGCGAAGTATTGTTAAACAAAGGATCAATTTGTCAATATCTTTACAAAGGATCTCTTAAAAGTAAAGTTTACCAAAATTTGATCTATGTTTGGAGTTCATGAAAGTTATCATTAAGGGTGGATAGGCTATAATTCCTCCTTCCTTATCCTATTTTTCACCTTTGTAAATCCTTCAATCCTATCCCAAGTTGTTCCTAAGGGGGGATGTTAGGATATTCTGACACATATGAAATAGTCTTCTATTCTATCACCTTTGTAAATCCTTCAATCATATCCCAAATTTCCTTTAAGGGGGGATGTTAGGATATTCAGACACATAGGAGATAGTTAAGTATAACTTGGTCTAGCATAGAGTTAGGTAAAGTTTGTTTATTTACTATGTACATTTGTAACTTATAATCCGATGGTCACGATATGCAGTGATCATAAGGTTCATTCTCTCCTCGGTATTACTGACACTTGATTTGTGGCTTAACACACAATTGGTCCATGATCTCTATTTAAAGAACATGGAGGGTCATTTTTCAGGAAACCATTTATGAGAGAAGCTTATGTAAATTTTCTTTCTTTATATTAATAAATTTCCAAAAGTGGTCGTGCTAGCTCATTCAAACCGATTTGGAGTCCAGGACCTAGCCTTCCTAGACTCACAGAGGGCTCTCTCTGTTTTTATGATTTAGCTTGATGGCTATAAATGCCGATATTAGGGTACTTATAGAAATTATGAGGCATGTTTGTTTTTATTGATTATTTGGTTTGAAAGATAAAGCTATGAAACTTAATCCATTGGGCTATGGAGTCATGAAAGGCTGAATTGTGCATAAAATTTTCAAGGGCATTCACATGGCAAGTTAACTATGCAGACTAGATCTTACTGGCAGTGTGAATATGAGGTGAAAGAAGACAAAAATTTTCATTAATATTTAAATATAAATTAGGAATTCTTTAACTATAATTCAGAAGAAAACATTAAAATAGTAAACACAGATAGAATTAAGGTGCTCTCTCAGAAAATGTTATTCTAAATTTTCTGTTTTACAATTAGATAAATCGAAGCACAACATGAAAGATAAAGAAAACATTAACACAAAGGAAAAAACATTACTGTTAACATAGCTCAAGGATCCTATGAACAGTCTCTTATGATTGATGCCCAGCTCAAAAACTATAGTGCTCCAATACAATGAAAGTTACAACGCAGAGTCTAACAAGGTCCAACCCTTGATAATGAAAATTCATGTAGTATTTAACTGCAAATTGCATCAGTTTCCCTAATCTACTTCGGAAAATTTCGTTAATTACATTCAAACTAAAATCATACAAGTGTTGTCATGCAAGGCCTGAACAAAGAAAATCTCTGACAAATCACTGCCTGTAGAATTAATTTTAGCAGCTCTTCATGAATGCAAAACTTGTGCAGCTCTCCGTGAATCCAAAAAGTGGCTTGGAGGTGGCTGAGATGGTTGTGAAGAGGAAACTATGGGTAGCACTAACATATGGCTTTAATTTTGGGCCGCCTTTGCTGGATCATTAAAAAAAATGTGATTCTGGTACTTTTCATCAATCGATGGCTATGTTGATATGTCCACTATGCCTTTTCATATTCCTTGGGAGGAATGATTTTTCAATGTATCTTCTTTATCAATCTGCAATGAAGAATGGGATGACAGATTGGGGAGTAGAGTAAAGTAAATAGCTATTGATCAACATTGGGGAAGGGATATGACAGAGGGGGATCATGACTGGGATTGAACAGTCTAAAGGAGCATTGTGATCCTCTTCATAGATGGATGAAAGCTCTTCTTTGATAAAAATAGGATCTTTGGCAACATTTTTTATTTTCTTTGATAATACCTATGCATTCCACACATGCAAAAATTGGGCAATAACAAACAAATCAAACTCTGTAGTTATGCCAAATTTTGTCTTTGAAACAATAGTTTGGTGGAGTGGAGGTGGCACGGGTCCATTGGATTACGGTCCGACCCTTTATGGCACAAAGGATGTGTTAGCAGGGGTAATGGGATAGGATGGAAGGAGAGGGCAGGAGCATATGTGGTAGGAAGGTGGGGTCCCAATCCTATATCACAATTACAGGTTGGAGGCTTTTGTTGTAAGTGGCAGAGGCTGAAAGTTCAATTTTGTGATGTGTGAAGTGTGGGGAGTGGAGATGACGTGGTAAGGAGGTGGCGGCTGCCCGCTCATCACAAATCATAAATCTCACATCTTTGTTATGAGAGGAAAAGGTTAAAATTCAAATATTGTGATGTACAAAGTGTAGGGAGCAGTCATGGCATGGCGAGGAAGAGGTGGGATTGATCGCGGCCCACAGATTGCAGGTTTTGTTATGTGTAGCGAAAGGTGAAAGGTTAAACTTCATGATGTGCAATGCGTGCTCAGGTCCCACCCTTGTCATAAATCACACTTCACAGCTTTTATTACATACCCTTTCCTGTTGTGAGTAAAACTTTGCGATTTTCGATGTGCGATTGGGTTTCGGCAAGGGTTGATAGGACTAGGGGTAAAGAAAATATGAGCGTAAATGTGGGGGGGAATAAGGAGCAATGAACACTTTCGGGACATAGGATTATAAGTATAACATAAGGTCCCTAACCTTTATATAATATCCCCCCTTTCCAAACCTTAGAGTATACCAAATCCTTTCTCTTTTTATTCCTTCATCATAGTAAAACAACAAGCTATTTTTAGGCTTCTCATTTATAGAATGAACTTTACATTTTCCTCCATTTCTCTTCTTCAACAAGACTACCTACCTAAACTACTAGTCTAACATGTTTTCTTCTTTTTAGGGTGAATTTATACTTGTAGAACCTGAAACCTTTTCTTTTCAAACTCTAACCTAAGCCCTATCCCTTATTTCTCCTATTGGTCCAGATTAAGCTGTTGAACCAATTTCATTTTCTACCTATCTATTGATAAGCCAAGATTAAACAGTTTTGAAAATCCTCATTCTCTAACATATTAGCAGAAAATTAAAAATTGTACAGTCATGCTTAAGATGTATAATTGAACAAAATTTTCTAAATAATAGTGTCATTTTGATTTGCAGCACTTTCATAAATATTCATTCTTTGTGTGGGTATTTCTTTTTCCTTTTTTAACACCCTCTTTCTTCTTCTTTTTGTTTGTTTTTATCTTCTTTAGAAATTCTTTTGAATATTGAAATATATGTACAATATGAAAATTTGCAAGTAAGAAATACACACTCACCTCGTGATAATATAAATTGCAGGACTCTAACAGTGGCTCCAATTAGGGATGGCACTTTTGTTTAGGGAATTGTCAAGAACACCAAGACAAGTAGCCTTTTATATTCTTCTATGCAATGTCTTTCATGAATTTTATTTTTTTGTTTTTATGAATCTTTCTTGTTGTTTTTCAGCACAACAAGGTGGCCCACAAACAGGATATGAACCAAAAACTGTGGTGTTTACAATGGAATGTGAAATTACTATGTATTTAGGAGAAGTAATGCTTCAACATCCTACCATTGAAAAGAGCTCCAGGTGGCTCTGTTTCATCCATATCTTGCAGAAAAAATGCATTATTTCCCCTGAAAGAATGAAAAATATATGGGCCTTTCCAGAGGTTGTCAAACTTGCCATGCTTACCTTTATATTCTCTTATGGAATCCCCTTTTAGTACTTTATTTCCAATATTGAAATCATTTTCTTTTGTTATTTTTTCAAATATCTTTTTTATGTTTTCTTGCATTACCTGATTTCTATTGTAAACCTCTTCTCTAGCCTATTGTAGCTGGATGGTCTGGATTATTATTCTTGTACATCATTTTCTTCAGCTTGTACCTCTTGAATGATTTTCATGGCTGGCACTCCTAAGGACGTTTGGAAAACTGCATCCATCCCATAGACTATATGGTATGGGGACATGCCAATTGATTTCTTAATTGTCAGTCTATCAGCCTACAATGCATGCACCAATTTTTTATGGCAGGATTTATTATTGTCTTCCAACAACTTCTTGATGATTTTAACCAAGCTCTTGTTGAAGGATTTAGATAGTCCATTACTTTGAGGGTAATACGCTATTAAATTCCCCAAAGAGATGTGAGATATGTGGAAAAAATCCACCATATTCTTGGACTTAAAAGAAACAGTGTTATCTATAATTATTTTCCTATGACAACCAAATCTAGACAGGATGTTGGCTTCAAGGAATTTGATGATCACTGAGTTAGTAGCAGTTCTAGAAGGAATGGCTTCTATCCATTTGGTAAAATAGTCTGTGGGAGTAAGGATCCACTTATGTTGGGTAGAGGAGGGAGGGGTGGATTTCTCCAATGAGGTATAAACCTTGTTTCTAGAAAGGAGTCTCAAAAGAGATTGGTTATAAGGGAAAAGGCATCAAATTTCATTTTCCCTCAAAAATCTGACATTTGTGGGAGGTAGCTACTATTTTGTGGATATTTGGGAAAAGAGTAGGCCAATAGAAACCAACCTTAAGGATCTGGTTAGAAGTGGTCTTAAAGTGGAGATGGCCTCGATAATCCCCTTCATGAAATTGTTGCATAACCCTATTTGCATCTTCCCTAAGAAAACATTTAAGCAATATGCCCCCAGAATCTTTCCAGTACAAGACATTTTCTAGGATGCAGAATTTTACAGCTTTCAATTTCATGAATCTTGATTTTGTTTTAGACAAACCAAGAGGAGAATTTAAATTAAATAAAAACTATATATATATATATATCTGTGTACCAAAGAGAATTCAGGAATGATTCCTCAATTGGTCAAGTCACTAGCTCGTCTTGTTCGTCTAGTGAATGAATCATGTTGATATCTAGTTCTTGAAAATTGGTTTCAGCCATCAATTTGGCTAATCCCTGTCCCTTGATTATTTTGGTGGTTCTAATCTCTAAATCATACTCCAAGATAACAACAATCCACTTGCCTCTTTTTCCATCAAGATCCCGAGTTAAAATGTCTTTTACAACTATGTTGGGCACAAAGGAAATGATATGTAAATCTAGAATGTAAACTCTGAAATCCTCCAGTGCTTTTATCAAAGCAAAGGCCCGATTTTCCATGATATTGTATTTCAAGGGTATATCTCATAAAGCTTGGTTTAAAAATGCTATGGGTTGCTCTTGTCCTTACTTATTTTTCTATAGCAATACAACAACAATAGCGTGCACTAATTTAAAGGAAAAAATAATGAAATCCTTGTTGAATCAGTGCTTATTAGAACCAATGCTTTAGTGAGTGCCTTCTTTACCAAGTCAATGGACTGTTTAGCTTCCATGGTCCACTTATGTCCCAAATCTCTCTTGAGCATGTTAGTGATATTTCTCAACAGTTCTGTAATGTTTAGTATAAATATTCTCCAAAAATTTATCTTTCAAATGAAAGATTGAAGCGCTTTGATGTTCCTGGGATGACTGATTTGAAGTATTTCCTCAATCTTGTTGCGATCAATTTTGATTCCTTCTTTAGATATAATGTGGCCCAGAAGCTCTCCCTCTTCAAGACCAAATAATAATCTCTTAGGATTTAGAGATAGTCTTAACCTTCTGCACTTTTCAAAAACTCTTCTCAAATGGGCCAAATGTTCTTCATCAGTTTTTGAATATACTCTAATATCATCAAGGTAGATCACAATAAAGGGACTGATTTCTTCTGAAAAAGAAATGTCCATTTCTCTCTAGAAAGTGGCACCCAAATTTATTAATCTAAAAGGCATTTTTACATACATGAAGGCTCCCTAAGGAGTGTCAAAAGTTTTTTTGGGCCAATCATCCAGATGCACCAGCACTTGATTATACCGTGAAAATCCATCTAGCAAAGAGATTCTTCTGGAGACCACTACCTTTTGCAATATGTGGTCCATGTTTGGTAAAGGGTAGTTTTCCTACATGTTTTCTTTCTTACATGAAAAATATTGGAAACCCATATGGACTATCTGGTTAGGACTATTATTTTGGCATCATACATCTTCTTGATCTCCTTCCCAACCAAGGGCATCATAACAGGATTTATCCTACTTAGTTTTTGTTTGAAAGGCTTATGGTTCTCCTTGATTGGAATCTTGTGCTGGATAATATTAGTATTATAGGATTTTAGGTCTTCATAGCTCCAAGAAAACACATCAATGAACTCCTTAAACAAGGCAATCTATTTCTGTTTTGTGGACACTGGTAGTGTATTAGAAAAATTTATTATCTGGCGATCCTACTCACTGCCTAGATTGCACTCCTCAATATTTTCTTTTGTAGGTTCCATATTTGGTTTTGTGGCCACGTCATTGAAACAAAATAGTTCCTCCAAAGGGACAAGTCCTATAGGAAGGATGTTATCTTTGAATTGTAGTACCTCAAATTCTTCTTTTTCTGAGTCTTCATGTATCTCTATTCTATGGAGATGTTTATTTACTGAAATATTAATATCAAAATTATGAGGAGGTTCATTCCTGCTCATTTTTTCTTTAGTGGGACAATATTCTTCACAATCTAGGCCCAATATGGAATTTTCAAACTCACCCTTAGATTGCAGGAAATTTTCAATCAGTTTTTCATCGCCAAAGACTTGCCAATATCTCATATTATCAGGTACTGTTTGGCGGTGTTTAATTTGCACTATATATTGTTTGTTAGGATGAGGTAATTGACGAGTGTTGGCTAAAAATGCTAACCCATTGGCAAGGATATTTCAATTCTTGGAACTGTAGCAAGGTCGCACTACTCAAATGTTTTCAGGAGGTCAAGGGAAAAATTCCTGTATGCTCTCAATCTGAGATGCTTAGCTTAATACTCGCCTTTAATTTGTCTAATAACCAGCTCAAAGTCCCCATGGAAAAAAATTATTTTGGCTCCTAATCTCTTCAGTAGTTGTAAACCCCAAAGGAGTGCCTCATATTCTACTATATTGTTGGTGCATTGAAAATTTAGTTTGTAGGAATGACCCTCTGCATGGTTATTTTCAGTATTTCATACCCATACCCCTGCACCTGAGCCTACTTTGCCACAAGAGCCATCAAAAATCATGTTCCAAAAAGGTCTAGATTCAGACTTGTGTTGTAAAATTTCCATTTGGTATACTTGTTCTCTATTCTGGTCCTCTTCTTCTCCAACTACTTGTTCATTAATATCTTCATCATTGTAAATAATGAATGAATCAAGGACATAATGTGTAATATTCCTTTTTTGAATTTTCAAGAAAATGATCCTCAAGGACGCTGTATAAGGAAGCCAATGTAAAAATAAGCTAAACCGAGACTTGGATCCCTTTGTTCACCCTTCATGCATTAATCCTCCAGAATATGAGCTCAAATAAATAACCTTAGGAAGGTTACTCAGATCCTCCAAACCTGTATATCCCACACAATGCTCAAAAGGGAGAGCTACATCAATACATAAACTTCTACAAGTAGCAACAGTGAAATATCAATACATATGGTGCAAGAAGAGTGCATAGCCTTTATATTATGTGCAGAATAAAATATATATACAATAACTTGAGGTAATCCCTCTCAAGTTAGGCCAAATCAACCCCAAGACAGATGTACATGCAACAATGAAAGTACATAGCTACATAACCCAGCAACAAGCTATGACTGCGCAATCCATAAGGGATTATGATTGCAAACTGATATGTATACAAGGATATGACAATAAAAGCTCAAATAAAGTGGGGTATCAAGATATCAACCCTAGAAAACAATACTACCACAATCCTCCAAGGGATTGGACAAAATACACTAAATGGAAAAATGTCGGAGTTGCTGGGTAGCAGCAGCAACTCAAATACAATACAAAAAGGGGAGAAGGATGGAAATGTTATAACTGATGTAAAAAAATCCTCCAATGATCTCCAAAGTGAAATATTTCTCCCTTCACTGAATATTACTCCCTCCAATCCACAGTGTGAACCCCTCCTGCAAGTGCCCACTAGAAATAACGCAATATAGGGAAGAGACTGCACTGTGAATGAGATGAAACATATGGCTCAATTAAAAAATCTGCAATAAAGCTCTGGGATCTTCCTCACTGATCTCCTAGAGAAAGAATGAGCTCCTCGTCTAAAAAAGTAGCTCCGGAAGTGGGTGATAATAAATCCTCACTGCAACCCCTAGCAACTCAATGTTTCTGCAAAGCTGGAAAATGATGTAGTTGAATATGGTCACCTTGAAATAAAGCCTGGATGTGAGGAGAATGAAGAAAAGGTCCTCTGAAGCTTCCCAATGAAGGAGAGGAAACTTCTAAACAGAAATCTCCCTCGGGCTAAGTAGCACAAGTTATCCCAGTTGAACAATTGGAGAGAGCAGAGAAAATTCGAAATCTTCCACCTAATGAGAAATGGCTCTCCTTCCCTCTTTTATGCTAAGAGGAGGCTTCCTTGCCATGAGCCCCACCCATTATAGTTTCTCTCATCCAATAATATCCCTCCTATCAAAACTGCATTGTCTTCTCATGCAAGCTACTCCTCCTTTGGCAGCACTGTTTGACTTAGTCAAACTTGACCTAGTCTTCTTGTATTTTCCCCTTTTCACACTAGGAGATGAAAAATAAGCCACTTAAGTGACCCCTTTGCACATTTGGGGTATTTATTATGCTTCTTCATGGGCTCACTTACCCATTTTATTCATTTTATAAAAAGGAAAGAAAAATTAATGTTCCAACTAACTTAATGAAAATTTTGGAACATTACAGTCCACCCCTCCCAAAGATTGCTTGTCCTCAAAAAAGTGCAAGGGTAGAATGATTCCTCTCCTCATATCATGCATCACCCATGTATGATGATATCCCCTAACAAATAGGATGTTATCACATCAATAAATCTCCCACAATTCCTCTCCTCAGCATGTAAATTAGATATCAAGCTATCATCATGAGAAAGTGAGGTTCTCAAGAGAGTGGCAGAGTGTTTTCTATAGGTCCTCCCAAGGTATGGAGTCTGAAATGTGTTGAGATACATTCTCCCCATGTGTATCCTCCATCCCAAAGTAATAAACCATGCAAAATGAGTCACCTTCCAACTAGGCAACTCTGGGAAATCATCCTCCATCCTGGGCTCATGTGGAATGGATGGGCTGGAAATCTAATCATGGTAGGTTTCATGGCCTACCCCATGCTATCCTCTTCTCCACTTATGGTAAGTGTGTAGTGTTAGTATGAATTTTTTGTCGAACTGTACGAAAAAATACCACTTTAGCTACGCATAACATATAGCCCTAACATCAAATATGGCTCCCAATATCTTCAGATCTGCAGTTAGTTGGTCAAGACAAATGCTACACAAATCTAGATCTCTGCATAAAAAGACATTAAGCAGTGAAAATAAGGTTTTTTTCCATGCGTCCAATAGATAAGACAATAACAATATTTTTTAAATAATTTTATATTAAGGGCACCTGGGAGGAAAACAAGAAAGGTGTTTCCAATTCTTCTCAATGGGATGGGTTCTTGAAAGTCCTCAGCGCTTTAGATCTAGCATTTCTCTCTCTTGTTGGTGTAGAAAACCTAGACAAACATAGAACTCAAAGGGAGCTCATGAAGTGAAATAATGGAAAATTTGACAATGATAATGGCTCAAAGTCAGACCAGGAGCATAGATCTAGAGTGATCTAATAGGAAACAAAAGGTGACAAATGAATGGGAAAACCCTTCTATTTATAACAAAATATTGGGTCATTCTAGATCTTGGTGCATGATTAAAATAATATTAACCAAATCTAGATCCACCTTTTATGGAATATTTTATTATATTTGTTGGAGGGAAAAGGTATTTGACTTGGGTCAAATCCCTTTGTTTGTAAATAATAAATAAATAAATGATTTATTTATTATTTTAAGGAAGTGGTTGAATGATAATTAAATAAATAATGATTTATTTAATTATTTATAAATGATTTAGTCATATTTAACAAGGAATATTATTTAAATATGATTTAAATAATTCTTCCTAGAAAATAATAAGATAAATATGACCAGGAATAATAATTAAATTATTGTTTAATTAATTATTCCATGAGGAAAATCGAACAAATATAGATTTGTTTAATATTTCCCTTTGGGTTTTTCTTTTTAGACCATAAACAACCTAATAAATGTGTTTTATTAAGTTATTTCACATAGTGAAAGAAATTTTACTTGGGTAACATTGGTCTTACATGGTGTACTTGGGTCCATCTAATGATAATAGGTTAGATGACCAAAAATGGTGTAACAGATGGCCCCCTAGCGTGCCAGTGTTAGGAGAAAATCGTGTGATCGAAGTACGTTGTAAGAGCTCAATCACCAGACATCAAAATGGAAGTCAGAGAGAGAAATGTAAGGTAGCCTAATGTGCTGAAGAACTAGACCCTGAGGTGATGAGAATTACAGGTGCAACAAGTCTCTTTTTATGAGAGGGTACCTGTGCGAAATGTGGCGGGGGAGGCATACCTATGCCCATCGAGAAAAATTACAAAGGAATAGTGTGTCCAGTAAACAAGGGACCGAACTATAAAGTACATGCTGGCATAAATAGGATCCAGGTAAAAGATATAATGATGAATCCCACATACATGTTGTGCCTGGGATAACAGCCAGGACTTATACAATAATATCTGAGTACATGAGACACAAATACAACCCAAATTCCCCCTATCAACAGGGAAGGGCTCGCAAAATATGACTGATACATGCAAATCAAAGAGGCGCTGCAAGCGGCTAAGGCTGACATCATCAAATATATGGAGCTCCATCGAAGGCTGCGAGGAAGAGGTCATCTGGGCATGTGGGGGGCTACCTACACGGTCACCCCCTCATAAGGGTTGAGACATCTCACACACATCGGGGAATCATGGAGAATAGTTGCTGCATCACTGGACCATCAAGTATACGGATCTCGATCATGCTGAAAGGAGCTGAAGGTGAGAAAAAACCAAGTCAAAGGGAAATAAGTAGTCCCTTTGCCTGATCCAGGGCGACGAACAAGAATGGATGCTAGAACCAAGGTACACCGCCCTCTAGACCTGTCTTCTGGAATGAATGAGCTGATGTCGACAGAAGGAGGTTTGCCATAGGTGAGGCAATAAGGAATCCTCAACTAAGGCATGAGAGAAAATAGTAGAGCGACTGACAGACTGACACAAATGATGATGATGAAATGGGGGGCACTGAGTAGCGAATGGATGACTTCCCTTGTTAAAGCATTAAGGGCATGGATGACCTGGTAGCAACTGACACTGAAGGCCATAATGTGTGACACGAGAGAGGGACCAAATAATGAAGGATGGAGAACTATAGCGAGATACAAAGGGACTCGAGATAGACTCCATGAATGTAATGATGACTCAAATCGGATGATCTAAACAAGGTCGACTCGATGGTGCTACCATACAGTAAAGGTCCAATGGGGGACCATAGAAACATGAGTACAAGATGGTGACTCACGACGAAAATCAACATGAGCAAGGACAAGTATGGAGGCCAAGTGGTGCCCCTAGTATGAGTGTTACAAGTGAAGAAATTCAATTTTGAGGAGAGTTATGGTTGAGGGGCATATGTAGCCAAAATTATGTTGTGGTCATGCCAAAATATATTTAGAAAAAGGGGAATCTAGAGACATGTTAATGATGTGGTGCGTTAGTTTTTTTCATTTTGGTTATGTAGTTTGAGAAATGAAATGGAGGATTACCAATCTCTTTTTAGTACTGCATATATGAATCAAATGGACTTTATGTTTCCAAGTTGGCATACTTGGTGACACTATCCCAAAAAGTGGATTTGGAAATAATGAACTGATGCTCTCTTAGAAAACCCATAGGTTGGTCAACAACAATGTCTAAGAGACCGGGTGGCTAATGTAAGATGAAGGAATGATAGGGGGTATCATCCCTAGAGTGATCTGAAGTGATATGGGATTCTAGAGGTTCTTCTAAGTGTGGAAGAATAATGGTACTAAATTCGACACGACAAGATACACTAGGAGAGTTGTGGAGAATTACTTCTTCCGGTCTCTTAAATATGGGTGCCCCCTTACCCAAACATTGGGTTTCAATGTAATGGCCACAAGGTGTATGTCGTTTGAACGCATGGGTTTGATGTAATGGGGAATAGATAAAGTCACAGGTGGTGATTTCTTCCATGATGTCGTCATTGTGATAGAATATGGGGTGACTGGTGGAAGAAAGACCACATGACGTGGCAAAGATACCTGACTCATCATCATGAGAAGAGAGGTTCACATGTGCATTGTCATGGGGGATGACAGGAGAGTAAGCAGATAAATGATCTATCGAGGTTGAGCCTAGGGTGATCGTTGAAGGGAGGTCAAGCGAAACATCAGGGGAAGTCTCCAAGGAGACTTCCACCGAGGGTCTCATGGATGATGATAGGTAAAAAATGGTGGACAAAGGCTCCATCATCTCGACATCAAGAGGGGGAATGTTGATGGGAGCATTCGTGTCCTTTGGTTTTGCCAAAGAAAAATGTGCAAATAAGGGAGTGGTAGACTCGTTGCGCTTGGCCTCGAATTGGCGAACCACTTCCAAAGATGAGCGGTACTCTTGAAGGTGGGGACAGAGGTGGGTATAATGGCCATGGAAATCACAGAAAGAAAAAGTGTGATTGGTGCGCAAGATTTTAAGTTTCGAGATTGAATCAGGTATAGTGACATAGACCTCAGGGATGTTAGATTCTGAAAATATCTCGTTGACCATGGTTTTGAGATGCGGCAACTCAGGACATGTATGGGTGGCATGATAGACAACATCGCACAAGGCACACTAGAGAGCGCACTGTGGTGACCGAGGAGGGGTAGGGTTTGTCGGGTCAGCCTTGTCTTTGGATGCCTCCTTGAGAGCTTTGTCTTTCTTTTCCAGATCTATCACAAAAGGAGAAGGGTCCTATTGAAGTGATGGTGGTAATGTAGCAACAGAAGAAGCTAAAGGAATTGGTTGAACTGGTGCCAAAGAAAGGTAAGGTTTGGGGTGACCAGGCGGGGTAGCGGTTGGAGGATTAAGGTACCAGACGAGTATACCCAAGGTCAAATTGGGGAGGGAGAGGGTGGCCATGATGGGGACCGAATAGACTCTGGGAGGGGGAGCAAGGAAACGTATCTGACCAGTGGGGTAATGGACAAGAGGGATGGCTCCAAGATGGTTGAGACCTAGTGGAACTAACCCAGGAGGATAGAGGGGCTCATGGGTACCAGCTATAGGTGAAGGGCCAGAAGGAAAAGGTTCAGCTGGCTGAGGCAAAGGGCTAGGAGCAGGTTGCAGCAGGCGAGGTTGAGGTTGAGGTTACTGACTAGCCGAAGTGGGTTGCTTAAGGTCAGCCCAAGACGATTGCATCATGCAAACATTTGCTAATCTAGGAGTAGAGATAGGAGGAGGAGGAAGACTAGGGAAGGTTCCAAGCAAGGAGGACTCTTTGTAGATGCTAGGAGAGACATTTTTCAAAGAATCAATGGTTTGCTTATTGGCTACAGAAAGGATGGTCAACTCAGGGGAGGTCTGATATTTTGGCTCATGATATGTCAACTGGTCAATGGTGACTATCTTTCCATTATGAGGGAAAAAAATCTTGCGATGGACTGCAAAGGGGAAACAGACATGGCATAATTGTAGCTATGCCCTAAAATAATGTTATAATCAAGAGTGGTGTCGATGAATTCAACGTCAATGCAAACAGTCTTGCCTACAAGAGTGATAGGACAATTACGAAAGAGGCCAATGGGCTGGGAGGCGTGGCCATCCCACGCACGAAGGGTGATTGTGGAAGGGGCCAACTCAGGAGATCTAAGTTTTTTCCAAACTGAAGCAGACATCACACAGGTGGATGCCCCCTCATCAATAATACACCGAGACATGTTAGCGTTCCAGATTTTGACTAGGATTTGGAAAGCAACGGAAGTAGGAAGGGGAGGATGGTCTGACTGACGGGCATCGAAAACAATCAATTGGTTATCAGAAGGATCTACAGAGCCCATGGTAGATAGTAGAGCTTTCTTTTGGGAAGGGCACATGACTGAAGGAGTGCTAATGTTGAAATGACAACAGGAGACTGTGCCAAATCATCTACTATGCTATACGAATGAGCAGCTCGACCAGAAGTAGCATTTCGGTGTAATGGGCCCATAGGAATCTTGGTATGAACCTCAACTTTTGGCTGAGGGATATGCAAGGGACCATTGGATGTCGAAAGAGGATTTGTAGAACCTAAATAAGGTGACTCGGGGATAGATGAAGCAGGAGGCTTAGGGTACTGACGAGACCGAGTTTGAAGGTTAAGGTCGATGGGTAAAGGTCTATCAGAGTTCATCATTAGGATCTAGTAATCGGAGGAACCAGAATGGGAAGGTTGAGTGGCTACTGGTGTGTGAGGTGGTTAGGTAGCCGCGAATCCTTGCTAAGGGAAAGGATTAGTAAACACAACTGGTTGAGAAGTAGCTGCAATGGGGGGAACAGTAGGGGAGGCATGCTGTCCTCGCAATGTAGCCTAAGACTCCCACATCTTCCGCATCTATGGTAATAGGGGACAATCATGAGTGTAATGACCGTAAACATCGCAACACGAACAAGGCTTATTTGTACGAAGAGGCATGTCCAGCTTGGGCTGAGAGCCCGATTGCTGGTTAGCAATGTTAGAGTCAATACTTGAAGGATTGGATCCACGATTACCAGGGACAGATTGATTTTGATTGCCTTTCCTCTTTATTTGAAAAGAAGGAGGATTAGTCATGCCCTCCTGTGCAAATACTTGCCCTAGAGGGGGTGGTAGTTGTTGTTGCTGGGGTTGAGAAGGTAAGGGAGGTGGAGGTGCAAATGCTGGAGGAGCTGCGACACCAGGCTGTGGATAAGGATACTGGGTAGTTTGGGAAACATTTAGGTAAGTAGGAGCTTGGGCAAAAGGAGGAGGCATGTCGTATCTTGGATACATGCTACTTGGAGGGGGAAAGGTGCTGGAGGTGTTGCCCCTCCCGGAGGGAGACCATAGCCCATAGGAGGTTGAGTGTATGGATTTGAAAGAGCTCCAATGATATCGTCAGCAGAATGAGATGCCCCCACGGCGTTAGCGCCACCAGGTCTGGGGAGGTCAAGAAGGACAGTATAAACATAACCAGTTTGAGCATAAATGAGGTCATATTTCAAGGCTATTTGGAGGCCGGCTTCCTCGGTTTGAGGGAACTAGGATTCGACATCTTTGTCGATGGCAGGTAAGAGAGATCTAAGGAACCAGTCCATGTAGACCAAATCTTCAAAGGTAGGAGCTCGACATAAGCTCCTTCTTCTCCGCCATTCCTGGACATGAGCGGAAAGGTGGGTCACAGATGATTGACAGAAAGAAGTCAAGAGTTTGGTACCAGTGTCGTATCAGAGAGGGAGCTGGAAATAAGATAAGAGGGCTCGGGAAATGGTCACAAAGGTGGTATGGGAAGAGGCAGTCTGATCAACATACCACTTAGAAGCTTCGCTTGTAAGCGTGTGTTGGAACAATCTAAGATAGATGGAATCATCAGTAATTGAATTGGATGAACACCACATGTGGAAAGATCGGATATGGTTGGAGGGATCTTCTCTGGCAAGGCCTTTGAACTTGGGAATGTCAGAGGGGAGCTTTTTTGGCATAGCAGGCCAACCAACATCGTGGTGAATAAGATCATTGATCAACTGATTGAAATCAAGGAGACTTAGACCTTCCATATAGGGGAGCAAAGGGATAGTTGAGGTAGTTCCTGTGGTGGTTCCGCTAATAACATTCCCAGCATTAGGGCTGGGATTTTCGCTAGCATTAGGCCCTGGACCAGACATGGTGAAGGTAACAGGGGGAGAACTAGAAGTAGGGGGAGAACCCAAAGAATCAGAAAAGGAGTCAGAGTGCAGACTCGGGGAAGGACTAGCTCAACGATGGCGAGAAGGAGCAAGTTGACCAACCGGAAACTGAGGGTGAAGGCCAAGAAGTCTTTGGGATATATGCCTTGGGGGTGCAATGATGACAACATAAAGGGAAGAAGAATGACCAACAAAGGTAGGGAGGTGCAGAATCAAGTGATTACAATGTCGAAACAAAGGCAGAAAGGTGCAGTGTGAATTGATTTTAAAGTCTTTGCCTAGCAGTGTTAACCAGGCTCTTTTTCACTTAGGGTCAGTGTGTGGCATGTGTTAATTTTAATTTTTAAAGCCAGACGTTTTGGGAGTAAAAGAAAAAGTGTGTTGCATAATGGAAAATAAATCTGCAGAGAATAGTATATAATGCTGAAATAAAAGAAAATTAACAGCTAACAATACATCGATATAACCCAGGAAGGCGGGTCTCCCAAAACTAGTCTAAAAGAGGGAAAAAATCTAGTCAAAACACACTAAAAAGGGGCCGATAGATCTAAGGTAGGGAGGGACAGGGATCTAAAGGATAAATTTGCTGGAAAGAGGTGAAAAAAATAGCAAAGAGGCAGAGGCAAGGTTGCTGCAAAAAAGGAGGAAATCAGCTAAAGGTATAAGGGAAAAGGAGGTGACCCTAGAGGAAAACCCAAACAAAACTATATGAGGTGATTTGAAAGGGAGAAGAGATGATGTAAAATGGATCTGAAGGTGAGGTATTAGATCTGAAAAGAAAAAGGCTGAAACTCTGAAAATTCAGACGTCTGAAATAGCTAAAACTCTTCCAAAAAAAGTGGAGGGTACTAAAGCCCTAGGGGGCTAGATTCCCACTTATATGAATAAAACATATCAGAAACAGGTCTAAACAGGCAGAGACAGAGGCTGGAAAACCCTGACAGAAGCTTCAGACAAACCCAAAAAAATTGCAGAAAATTTGCAGAAAAAGGGCAGGTCACAGGTTCTAACCTATTTTCTGTCCAGGTCGCAAATTCTAGAATGAAAAGTGTGTCCTACAATCCAGGTCACAGATTCTGGGCTAAAAAGTGTGACCTGCAGCTCCTGGTGTCTCGGCGGTAGATTTAAAAAAAAATTGTTGTCTTAGTTGCGGCTGATGTCGGTTACCTGCACAATAGGGCCAGAAACACACAAAAGTTAGAAATTTTAATGTTTGAGGGTTTTAAAGGTGAAAAAAAACATAAAAATAGAAAAAACAAAAAGCTGAAAAGAAACCCTAGGGTCTGAAGCAGCTAGATATGCAAGAATATGAAAAACGACAGCGGTCCTAATTGAAAACCGGTGTGGAGTCGCCAGTTGTTAGTATGAATCTTTTGTCGAAGTGTACAAAAAAGGACCACTTTAGCTATGCATAACTTATAGCGCTAAAATCAAATATGGCTGCCAATATCTTCAGATTTGTAGTTATTTGGTCAAGAAAAATTCTGCAAAAATCCAGATCTATGCATAAAAAGACATTAAGTAATGAAAATAAGGTCTTTCTCCATGCATCCAATAGGTAATACACGAACAATATTTTTGAAAGAATATTATATTAAGGGCACCTGGGAGGAAAAAAAGAAAGGTGTTTCCAATTCTCCTCAATGGGATGGGTTCTTGAAAGTCCTCAACACTTCAGATCTAGCATTTCTCTCTCTTATTGGTGTAGAAAACCCAGACAAACATAGAACTCAAAGGGAGCTCACGAAGTGAAATAATGGAAAATTTGACAATGATAATGGCTCAAAGTCAGACCAAGAGCATAGATCCAGAGTGATATAATAGGCAACAAAAGGTGACAAATGAATGGGAAAACCCTTCTATTTATAACAAAATATTGGGTCATTCTAGATCTTGGTGCATGATTAAAATAATATTAACCAAATCTAGATCCACCTTTTATGGAATATTTTATTATATTTGTTGGAGGGAAAAGGTATTTGACTTTGGTCAAATCCCTTTATTTGTAAATAATAAATAAACAAATGATTTATGTATTATTTTAAGGAAGTGGTTGAATTATAATTAAATAAATAATGATTTATTTAATTATTTATAAATGATTTAGTCATATTTAACAAGGAATATTATTTAAATATTATTTAAATAATTATTCCTAGAAAATAATAAGATAAATAAGGATTTATCTAATTAATTTCCTTGTTTTGGGTTAATATGACCAAGAACAATAATTAAATTATTGTTTAATTAATTATTCCATGGGGAAAATAAAAAAAATATACATTTGTTTAATATTTCCCTTTGGGGTTTCCTGTTTAGACCATAAACAACCTAATACATGTGTTTTATTAAGTTATTTCACATAGTGAAAGCAATTTTACTTAGGGTAGCATTGGTCTTACATGGTGTACTTGGGTCCATCTAATGATAATAGGTTAGATGACCAAAAAATGGTGTAACATGGAGTGAAAGCTAAACTTGGGCTGCAATAGTGTTGCCCTCAAGTGGCAAGATGAAGTTTATATCCCCAAGGATCTCTCCATCAACGATGGAAATCAAGTTGGCCCAAATCATCTCATATGTGATGAGTTGGAATTCATCATCATATGGTATGCAACCAATCATATGGTTCACCTCATGGAGAAACAAAAAATTTGTCATGGTGACCATATCCTCTTCCATACTCCCCTTAGAGCATGTATTGTAAAAAGTATGGAGGTCTTCTCCCCCAAAGAACACACCCTTCCAATGTGTTTCTCCTCCCTCATGATACATATGGGGCTGGTACTGATATATGGTTGAAACATAGTGATATTCAAGAGAGACCCAAACCATCCCATCAAAACCAACACCCATGGGGTGCCTCCCCAAAACGCTCAAGCTCTCCAAATGGCTCCTCTCATTTGAAAGCAAGAGATGCAACATGGAAATCAAGGCTAACCCACTTGTTTTTATGAAACATGCAATGTGAGAATTATGGGGAATCAACTCTTGTGCATCCTCAACTCTTGTGCCACTCCTCCAATGGTGTTTTCCATGTCCAACGTTCCATTAGCATAATATGGAAGCATAAATATGTGAGAGCAAGGAGGTGAAACATAGCTCCACACATGGAACCAATACAAGGCATCAATGGCCTACCTCAATATATAGTACAACAAGTGTCCTTTCAGCCACTTGTTTGCTGCCACATTCATCCTGCAAGATGAGATCATGAAAACATAATTTGGTGCCAATGGTGCACACTGAAAATCTTGTGGCTTTCCCGCACAATCCACCAATAAGATAGCCATCATAATTTCTGCAATTGACCATAAGTACAACAAAACATAATTTTCAAGAAGGAAAGATCCTCCTTGATATGATATTCTACTCAAAAAGATAAGATAATGCAAAACATAAAGCAAATAGTTACCTCCCTCATCATGTACCTCAGTCTTTGAGTTGAAATGGCTCAAGTGAAAATTCTCCCTTACTGCAACAACGTAGGGAAGTAGTTGTGCCAACCAAATCATCATCTCTTGGGCTATGCATCTAACCATATTCTGATATACATCCATTAGGATGCCCTCCCAAGTGGACTCCTCCATCAACAAATAGTATGCATAAGGATGCATGAAACGAGAATCCATAAATGTTGCATGTAGGTGCCTCCCCTTGTGCTTGTGAACCCAAGACAAGAAGATCAAGATATAGTAAGAGATGTTGCCATCCATTACTCCCTCGTCCTCATCTCTTACATGTCTCCAAGGTACATCACTTGTGAAGTGGTTTTGGAAACACCTCAACAAGTAACCCCAACTCTGAAGTGACAGTGCTCCTGGCCTGTGGAGTAGGGCCACTGTCATCTCAAAGCTCAATTCTTTGACATGGATCTTGTAAAAGACTCTATTCATCATGTTGCTGCACATATAGAGTTCCTCCCATGAAGAAGGTACTTCTTGGGCATCTAAGGCCAAGGAGAAATCCCTTTGCACTATGCTAATGCCTCCTCCTGCTCCTGCAACATCTGAATATAATTTGAGCAACAAGAATGTTTGTTGCTCCTCCATACTCTCACCATAAAAAATATCTGAAGGTGGCATAATGAGTGGTAAGAAGAATTCCATCTCATCATAATGCACCCATGCTCCTCTCTGTCCCATTGTGTAGGTATCCTACCAGTCCTCCTCCTTCTTCATACCCGTCAAACTCCCTCAAGAGTAGCCAACATAGCATTGTCTCTTGCTGCCTTGTATCATAAACTTGAAAAAGGCTCACCATCCTCTTTCCTTTCATCCACATCCACTCAACTCCTTGTGGATGTCTCCCTTCCTCCGACATCTTGGTATCCTCCCAACAAGGGCTACCATTTTCCCAAAACAGATTTTGGCTTTTGCATTTCATGGGACATTGAAATGCAATCTATTCCATGACAAGGTTTCCAAACCCCAGCCTAAATGGTGGTACACAACATATCCATGATGTATAAGGATGATGGAACAACACAATGACAATTTCATGCTCTAGAAAATCAACATGCAATGATGTACAATCCTCCATAAGAAACGAAAGCTTAGGCATACATTGGAGAGTTTCGGAAGAATCTTGTGTTGCTGCAAGAATATCTTCCTCAATAGTGTTGGATGCCTCAATATTTTGAGATGAAATTTGCTTCTCCATCACTATGACAGTTCTGGTATGTGCCTCTGCAACTGGTGGTGAGGGCTCCTCCCTCTTTTGACCAAATCTCCTGATCAATATTTGAGAAAAATTAGCAAGAGTAGAAACCCTTGCATGGTCCCAATGGCTGAACCACCAAGTCTTTGCTTCACCCTCAAGGTGCAGTGCTACAAATTCTATAGCCTCTCTATCTACTACAGGATGTAGCAGGAAGAAAGCCTATACTTTCTTCATCCAAACCTCTGCTACACATGTGAGTGATCCATCAAATGTAGACAACAGAAATATATTGCCTCTCATCAACCCATAGCTGTGTGGTCTTCTCTCTTCTCTCTGCTAAATATATTGTGGAAAAGATAGAGTCTCTTGGAAGGCTCTAGGGTTTTCTCGGTACTTAGCAAGATACTCACTTGGAATTTCAAATTCCAAGTGTTTCTCATGCTCTATTTCTCCTCCTTGGTGAGAGTAGGAAGTGCATGGTCCTTCCTCTTCTCTTTCTTCAGTCTTCTCAACCTCCTTAGAGAGGCCTTTGCTGGATCTAAAAACTGATGAGAATAATCTCATCCTCTACATCATCTTGATCTCTTCTGTCTCTACAATTCAAACTTCCACAGGCTGGGCCAAGTTCGAAGCTTCGATACCACTGTAATATTCCTTTTTAGAATTTTCGGGAAAATGGTCCTCAAGGACGCTGTATAAGAAGAAAATGTAAAAATAAGCTGAATGAATACTTGGATCCCTTTTTTCACGCTTCATACATTACTCCTCCAGAATATGAGCTCAAAGAAATAAACTTAGGAAGGTTATTCAGATCCTCCAAACCTATATATCCCACACAATGCTGAAAAGGGAGAGCTACAACAATACATAAACTTCTACAAGAAGAAGCAGTAGTGAAATATCAATACATATGGTGCAATAAGAGTGCACAGCCTTTATATTATGTGAAGCAGCAAATAGATATACAAGAACTTGAGGTAAGCTCTCTCAAATTAGTCCAAATCAGCCCCAAGACAGATGTACATGCAACAATGAAGGTACATAGCTACACAACCCAACAACAAGCTATGAATACACAATCCATAAGGGATTATGATTGAAAACTGATATTTATACAAGGATATGACAATACAGGCTCAAATAAAGTGGGGGAGCAAGATTTCAACCCCAGAAAACAATACTACCACAATCCTCCAAGGGATTGGCCAAAATACACTAAATGGAAAAATGACGGAGTTGCTGGGTAGCAGCAGCAACTCAAATACAATAAAAAATGGGAGAGGGATGGAAATGGTGCAATTGATGTATAAACCTCCTCCACTAATCTACAAAGTTAAAGGCTACTCCCTTCACTGAAGATTACTTCCTCCAATCCACAATGTGAACCCCTCTTGCAAGTGCCCACTAGAAATAACGCAATTTAGGGAAGATACTGTGCTGTGGATGAGATGAAACATATGGCCCAATGCTAAAATCTGAAATAAAGCTCTGGGATCTTCCTCACTAATCTCCCAGAGAATGAATGAGCTCCTCCTCTGCAAAAATAGCTTCGGAAGTGGGTGATAATGAATCCTCACTGCAACCCCCAACAACTCAACGTTTCTGCAAAGCTGGAAAATGTCGTTGCTGAAGATGGTAACCTTGGCCTCAAGACTGGATGCAAGGAGAGTGAAAAACAGGTCCTCCAAAGCTTTTAAATGAAGGAGAGAAAACTTCTAAACATAAATCTCCCTTGTGCTAAGCAACACAAGCTATCACAGTTGAACAACTAGAGAGAGCAGAGCAAATTCGAAATCTTCCACCTAATGAGAAATGGCTCTCCTTCCCTCTTTTATGTTAAGAGGAGGCTTCCTTGCCATGGGCCCCACCCATTAGGGTTTCTCTCATCCATTAATATCCCTCCTATCAAAACTGTGTTGTCTTCTCACGCAAGCTACTCCTCCTTAGGCAGCATTGTTTGACTTGGTCAAACTTGACCTAGTCTTCTTTTATTTTCCCCTTTTCACACTAAGAGATGACAAATAAGCCACTTAAGTGACCCCTTTGCACATTTGGGGTGTTTATTATGGTTCTTCATGGGCTCCCTTACCCATTTTATTCATTTTATAAAAAGAAAAGCAAAATTTATGTTCCAATTAACTTAATGAAAATTTTGGAACATTACATAATGAACAGAGTAAAGGGGGTATTTATGTGTTTTTTCTTGACTGATCACCATGTATTTAATTAAATTATCCCTATACAATCTTCTTTGTTGACAAACACTGGTATGGTAGCATAAGTCATGTCAATTTGGAGGGTCCCTTGAAGATCGGCTCCCCATGAGCGTGATAAAAGCATGCCATATTTAGGAGGGATGTTAGCCACTACTATATCTATCACTAGAATCTTGGATAGTATCTGGGCTAAAGTAATACAGAGATCTTTGATAAGGCCTAGAAATTTGACTTTTTTGGATTCAAAAGAGTTGAAGTCCTTGTAGGGTCTAGTTATTTCAAGGCCAAGTTTCTCCATGACTGCTTTTGGCATAATATTGTGAGGGCTCTCTCTAAGTATGTGTTTGTAAATGATATATCTTTATGCTTTTGTTTTCTCATTTTAGGCTAGTTATGAAATTCTAGGACCGTTTGTTTTGTTTGGTTGATTAATTTATTGTGTGATTAAGTGATTGAATGTTTTCGTTGAATAGATAGGAAAAAGGCATTAGTTCCAAAGTTAAAATCTTAACTGAAGAGAAAGAGGTGGGCTTCCCAACCGGGAACACCCTGTGCTAAATAACATTGTACTATTAGCTAAATAGCTGAAGAAAGAAAAAAACTCTAAATGGACATATCAAAATAATAATCATAACATACCCTCATATGGCTTCCATCCTCTTATTTATAAACAATGTGAGCCTTCTCATCTTTGGTCCCACTCATTAGGGTTTCCACCATCATGAATTCAATCTCCCTCCAAAACTGTGTTTTCCCACCATTAATGCCACTCCTCCATAACATCATTGGTCAAATTTGACCTATTCAACATGCTCAAGCCCCTTTTCACACCGAAGGGTCTTCAATATAGCTTTTATATGACCTCCATTCACACTAGGAGTGTCTTTTATTCCTAATAAGGAGATTTATGGGTCTCCATGCCCTCTTATTCCTCTATCTAAGAGCAAAATAAAAATTTAATATTCCAATTACCTATGTGATAATTTAGGAATATTACAGTCCTCCCCTCCCAAATGTTTCTTGTCCTCAAGCAACTGCAAGGATAGAATTGAAGAGCCTCTCCTCTTCCTCCTGTAGCATCCTCATATGATAAGTTCCTCCATTGAACAAGATGCTCTCTCATCAATATGTCCTCAAGTTGCTCCTCCCAAGTGTATAAGTATACCTTTGGTGAAAAATCCAAATGGCTCTCATCATGAACAAGTGGGATATCCATGGAAGCAACTATATGTGGTCTCGAGGCCTTCTTGAGGCATGGAATCTGAAATATATTGGGAACTATCATTCCCATGTGAGGCCTATATCCCCAAGCTATCATCTACAAAAAGTGAATCACCCTCCAACATGGCAACTCATGAAACATCTCCTACACCTTAGGTTCTTGCAAATAAGGTGGGTTTCATGGCTGATCATGATGGATAAAATTGGCCATCCCACGCTTTCTCTCTCTCCACTTATGATAAGTGTAGATTTTCTACTGAATTTGGGGTGCAATAATGTTGCCTTCATGAAACAGAAAGGCAATTGGACCCTCAAAGACTTGCTCTTTGGTTTTTGCCCCAATAATTCCATATAAAATGAATATGAAATTATTATCACATGGAATGAAAATAAAAGAGATAATGAAGGCTTTACATAGTGCTGGAAGGTACCGATAGTTTCTCAAGTAGTCACGACGCAGTTTTTGTAACTGTTGTTTCATAAAATAACATGGTAAGTTGTCTCCTCACAAATTGCTAGTTGTGAATGTCATCACATATAATAGTAAATAGTAAAAGGCATTGTATATCAACTGAGCATATAGGAAATAGTACAACAATTTCCCAAAGCCATACAAGAAATGGCTCTCTCCATCATAGATGTTGGTGCCAAAATGACCATGAAGCCCAAATAGAGGCTTGCCCTCTTGTGGAGCAATGCACTGTATAGAGATGGTAAGAGAATGCAAATACTGTGTTAGATAATAAATAAATGAAAAAACACAATAATTACCATATAATAAGAGTAATATGTTAATAAGATCCATGAATGAGCTCTCCATAGTGGTATACCATACTTCCCATGAAGAGGAATGAACTATGTGTTGCATGAATATATTTCTTCCTATGCTTGGAAATCCAAGTCAAGAAGATCATATTATGGTAATATATGTCTCCACCTACTACTCCATCACTCTCATCTCCTTCTTTTTCATCAAGTGCATCATATGTGAAGTGATCTTGGGAGCACTCCATCAACAAACCCAAGCTCCCAAATGACAGCACTATTGGAATTTTTAATAAGGCTCCTATCATATCACAGCTCCATTATTTGACATACCACATGTCAAAGCCATCAATCATAATGCTTCTTTATATGGGAGATTCCTTCCAAAGTGGAAGTACCTCCTAATCCTCTAAGGCTAAGGAGTAGCCACTTTGCACCATGATAGCACCATCACCTACTCCTGCAACATCATGCAAAGCATGGGAGAAAATCAGCCCATACTCTTCCAAGAATATCCAAAGCAAAAACAACCCTTGTTGTCTCCCCACATCATCACCATATAAAATATGGAGCAACAACATGACGGTTGACATGAAAGATGTCACATCACCTCAATACATCCAAAATCCTTGATGCCATATGATGTAAGTTCCATGCCAAGTTCCATCCACCAACCTACTCTTTGAAATAGAATGTGTCATATGATGACCAAACTATTTCAAGAGTAACTAACATAACCTTGCCTCCTGCTACCGTGTGTTATAGATATGAAAGTGAATTTCCAGCCTCTTGCTCATCAACATCATCCATCCAACCAATGGCGAGTGTCTATCATCATGTCCAAAAGTGGCATCCCTCCAATGGAAAATACCATCCTCCCAAATCAAATTTTTGTCTTTGCATTTCATGGGATTTTGAAATGCAATCTCTTAGAGATCTCCAAATGAATACCACTCATTAATGAACAAGTTGATCTCATAAGGATCCAAATAAGGTGTAGGAAAAAAAATTCTCATCAAAATGTGAAGTGCTCATCAGGAAGTACCCACCATAATAATGGAAGATGTCATCCCTCATAAGATACCCTCCATCAATCATCAGGTTTTCCTCTGTTATACATGCAGAGAGGTTATTGGAATGCTCCAATAATGGTTGGGACCCCAACTCATCACTGTTGCTTATTGACAGCACTGATGATCTCCATAATGGCGCAAGTGTTGTCCCAAAATCCTGCCCAATGTTGAACACATAGTTTTGCACTGCATGGTTCAGGAAAATACTCATCCCATCTTCCAAGAATCCACACTCCAACCCCAAGAGTTGTATGTAGCTCAACAATGATACACTAGCATGATTGTGTATCTCCTCCTTGAACAAATCAAGGCTTCTTAGTGCAGTGATAGTCTACTACTCTAAATTAGCAATGTACTTTGACCATAGTTCGTGCAATGGTACATTCCCACAATCCTCCATATGATGTGCTGAAGTAACAAAAAATAGAAATATGTGCATACCTTGGTAAAGCTTGGGAACATATTGTACTACTACATGGGTTCCTCCTTTCAGTGTGATGGCTTCCCCAACTACTGATGGTGATGACTGCTCTTCTATGGCTACACCATTGCTGGTACAAGTCTCCTCCTCCTCGTGCATATCCAGAATAGTGCATGGGACTCTAACTGTCAAGAGAGCAAGACCACTTTGCAAAGGTGCAATCGTTCTTTCTCCTGATGCAAGTGCTCCTACAAAAAGTGGTGGTGAAGGCATATTCTCCTCTAATTTATTCTTGTCAAACTTCTTAATCAGCCTTTGAGTAAAATTTTCATATGCAGTCACTCTTGCATGACTCAAATGGTTGAACCACCAAATGTTTGCTTCACCCTCAAGGTGCACCACTGCAATCTCAAGAGCTTCTTCTTCTATGATTGGATGTAGTAGGAAAGAATGCAACCTCATTCCCCAAGCTCTTGTTGTGCATGAGGATGGCCCATCAAATGTAGATAATAAAAATCTATTGCCCTTAATTCTTCTATTACTGCAAGGTCTCCTTTCTTCTTTGAGTTGAATGAACTGTGGAAGAGTTAGATTCTCCTTGAAAGCTCTAGGTTGAGACTTATATTCTACAAGAAACTCAATTAGGATCTCATGATCTAAGTTTCCTTCATCTCCATGCCTCTTGTATTCTTCTTCAAAAGAAAATGGCATAACATGTTCCTTTTGAGCTTTATGCAATACTGATTCTTCTTTTTGCTAATAGGAAGTACATGGAATTTCCTCATCTTGAAACCCTAGTGTGGTTTCACTCCTCTTCTCCATTTTCCTTTGCTTGACCTCGTTGGTGAGGACCTTCCTAGATCTGAAAATAGATGAGATAAAAATCATTCTTTCCACCATTCTGATCTCTTTCTCCTTCTTCGTATTGTTCTGATAGCATAATGGCTGAGATCCACGGCTTGAGCCAAGATTATGCTCCAATACCACTGTAATATTCCCAAATGGGAAAACAACAATTCATGAAAAAAGTAATGTAAATAACAGTGAATAAATCAACACATCATGATATGAGACAAATGTACAACCATCTTATTAAACACATCAGCAAATAATAGGCACAAGTTCTTGAGGATCTAGTCTCTCAAGTAATACAAAACAAGCCTCCACAAGAAAAATGTGTCAATACATGAGAAATAGTTGCCATACAAATGCCCTGAGCTATGAAAACGTAGTTTTATGGCATAAACCACTAGATAAATATGGGTCAATGTATATATGTTTTTATATAGCTCAAATAATGCTAGGAGTGAAGATCTAGCCTCCTAGACACCTTTCCAAGGGAACCTGAGAAGGGTTTCTAGAAATACACCCAAATACAAATGGTGATCTACATCCCTAGGGCTGAAGAATCACTGCAACTAAAGCCTTTAAAATAGAAGGCTGAAGTAATATGGATATGATGAGGATATCCTCCAAAGATATCCTCCAATGAAAGGTTGAACCCTTCAGCTAGAAGAAAACACTCTAAAAGAGCCAATAGATCCTCCTCCAAAACTGCCCTCCAAAATTACGCAATTCCTGACTAAAACTATGCTATGGATGATGGGAATAGGTTGGCCTAGTGCCACAGATATGAAATATGTTCAAGAACCCTCATTGATGATCTCCCAAGAGAAGGAATCCTTCCTCCTATAAAAAACAATCTCAAAAAGTGGGTTTCTCAACCCTCCACTGCAACACCCTGCAACACTACACAAATCTGAACAGAAAATACGCTGTAGCTGAAGACTAAAGATTGGAAAGAATGTAGGATGTGTGGAAATGATAGAATAATACTCTCCCAAGAGGCCTCTGAAGGAAAGAGGTGGGCTTCCAGACCAGGACCACCTTGTGCTAAATAACGCTGAAATCTTAGCTAAACAGCTGAAGGGAGTGACACAATCTAAACATACATATAAAAATAATAATCATAACATACCCTGATATGGCTGCCATCCTATTCCTTATAAACAAAGTGAGCCTTCTCATCTTGGGTCCCACTCATTAGGGTTTCCACCATCATCTAATCAATCGCCCTCTAAAATTGTGTTGTCCCACCATTATTGCCACTCCTCCATAACAACGATGTTTGATTTGGTCAAAGTTTACCTATTCAACATGCTCCAACCCCTTTTCACACCTAAGGGTCTTCAATACAACTTTTATATGACCTCCATTCACACTAGGAGTGTATTTTGTTCCTACTAAGGAGGTTTATGGGTCTCCATACCCTCTTATTCCTCTATCTAAGAGAAAAATAAAAATTTAATATTCCAATTAGTTGTGTGCTAATTTAGGAATATTAGATTTTAGTTTTAGTTTTTGCAAAAATAAAATCTGTGTGCAGCTTGTACAAAATGCCACAGTCCATGACAATCAAACTACTTAATCTTGGTTTGGTCATACTTTGAATTTCATGTTGACAGATCAGAGAATAGAAATCTTTCAAATTGTTTAATCTTGACAGATAAGTAGATTAGGTAGAGAATAAAAGAGCTCATCAGTCTAATCTAAGCCTTTGGATGACATAAGGGTAGAAATAAATAGTTTCTCTTTCAAAAGAAAATGATGTCAAGGGTCTACCAGTATAAATGCATGCAATTGAAGAAAAAAAGCTAGAGTATAATGATGGGTAGGTAGAATTGAGTTGCAGCAAGAAACATTTTCAAAGATTTGAAGGTCACAGTTACAAAGAACAGCAGCAGATTAGCAATTGCAGAATGAGAAATCTTCCAAGTAAAAACAAGGCACTAATCTGCAAATTCCATAGATCTGAACTTTGAGGTCCTTGACACCTCCTAAAGGAGCTTCCCTCCCCAGCTTGAGCCACTGTTAGTCATATGCATTCTACATTATCACTAGATGCCTATGGTTCTTCTATCCTCTACTAAAAATGGCATTCCTTGAATATCATCTCTTATAAATATCACTACCTTCATTATCTTTGTTTTTCCTATCTACTATCTTTGATTTTTCCTCTCTCAAAGCACCCTTATGATCTTGAAATTCCATGTTTTTTCCTCAAACTCTCATTCTCACCTTTTTCCCCCACCTAACTCTCCATTTTCCTCACTAAAACCCTTCACGTTCATCACTTTCCCTTATTCCATTAAAACAATGTAAAATTCCTTTTTAAATTGTTTTAATTAAAAAATTATGTTATTCGGGACCCATTTTTTTAATTAAAAATTGTGTTAAAATTAAAAAGCCCGACCCCTATGTGTTTTTATCCCCCACTCTAAAACCCTTACCACCCTCTCATATAACCCTAACCTAACCTTAAAAAATAAGCACCTAAGCTTATTTTATTAACCCCTGGGCCCCACATTATACCAAAACCTGCCCTATAATAAGCCTCTGCCACATATCCTTCCAGGCCCCAATGTATGACTTACCCGTCTCTACATCTAACCCCGACCACCATTGATCTCGCTCATCTTGATCCAACAGCCCTGAACCTTTATTGCACATCCAACTACGTGGGTGATAACACTTTAAAACCTTGGTAAAAGGGAATTTTTCACCCTTGTACCTCCTAGCACGTAGCACCCATCCTATGGAATCACATCTCTCTGGTTAATACTACATCACCGCCCTCACTCCATACGAAAACCACTTTTCTCCCTCCTGCCAAAACCCGAAACCACCCCATTCAAACATTTCAAAAGCCTCCACTTCTACGATAAGCCATGATCTACCACTACATCCTCTGCAAGCACTCTGAAAGGCCTGGAAAGCCCAAATATACTCAGAATGTAATATTCCAAAATTGGGACAGCTCAGCAAGCTGGCTGAAATAACGTACTTTATGAGAATACTATGCATAGAAATGAGTTTTCAGCTCCTAGATCCATTATATAAGATCATCTAAGATATAAATCCAAAAGGAGAGCAAAAGCAAATCAGACTAGGTGGGTTAAACAGATCTCCCACAAACTAGTCTAGCTGAAAATTACCCAAAGAGAGGGGTTGCAGCTCTATGCAAACGACTGCTTCAGAAATAACGAAAATCCACTGAAGCACATTAGGAGGCTGATATGGAGGTTTATAAATCATATGTATAATGGCAAATCAGATGTACATTATAGCCCATACATTGTACAAGAGAAAGAATGAGACAATATAGGAAAAACCCTAAAAAATGAGATGCTACAACCATAAGAAAAGAATGTATAACCATGATAGCGTTATTTTTAGGGGCTGAAGCATAAGTTTATTAATCTTTAGATCTAGAGCATATCTTTACATAAAAATTTAGATCTAATACAGATCTATGTACAAGAAATGCTGATCTATACATTCCCCTTGGGGTTTTGTACAAAACATGAAGCACAGAGAGTAGATCTGAGATCTAAGGTTGTTAATCTGTAGAATGATTCAAAATTTTTTGAATAATACAATGGTACAATAGATCAGATCTGAAACGACATGGATTGGTTGGCCGATCCACGGATCACCACAATGAAAGGGAGGATCCAATCACCGGAGATCTCTCCTCCAAAATGCAGAAAAAACACCCTGCAACTTCTCCTTTGCAAATAACGCAGTCCAGGGAGAGAAAATATGCTGTAGGCTCTGAGAATTCTTCGGCCAGATGTGAAGGTCTGGATCTGAAGCACATTTAGCTAATGAACTCTTCCAGGAGGTTAAAAGACACACTCACTGAGAAGAGCCACTAGTATAAGCTAGATCTGAGCAGATATAGTGTCTCCCAGTGCTGCAACTCAAAAGGAAAACCCAACCCTCAACAGGATCAACGTTGTAGGTGTAAGGTGAAGCGTGTCCTAAAGGCCTGATGTAGAAAATATAGCACAAGTCTCCTCTAAGATCTGCTCAAGGAAGGAGGTGGGATTCCTAAACAGGAAGACCCAACAAGGGATGTATGAGCAGATAATACCTTCAGAAATGATAATCTTCAACAACCCTCTCTTGTTGCTCTCCTCCTTCTTTTATAAGATAGAAGTCTTGCCAAACCCTAAACCACTTCATTAGTTTAGCTCCTTTCACATTTAGAGTCTTCTTCTAGAACTGCGCTATCCCTCAAGGAGGTTCAATGCATCTAGACTGCGTTGTTGACTTGGTCAAAGTTGACCCAGTCTTGTGATTTAAACCCATTCACACCTGAAAGAGTTTATTTACATAGCCCAGATATGTATCTATTCACATAGGCATTGATTTATCTTGTTTTTTATGAGTTTTACATGTCCTCCTTTACAATTTATTCATCAATCATGAAATGCAAAAATAAATAAGGAAAAATTAATATTCCTATTAGCTGCAGCTAATTTAGGAATATTACAGTCTCCCCCACCCAAATGTTGATTTTCCTCGAGAAACTGCAAGGGTGCTGCAAAATATCCCCTTCTTCTCTTGTGGCCTCTCCATCCAATAGTCTCCAACATTGTTCTGAATTCTCTGCAATAGTTCTTGCTTCCAATGGTCCCTCCTCGATGTGCAAGTTGGCCTTTGGTGAATAAACCCAATGGATCTCATCATGAAGAAAAGGAACGTCTATGTGGAAACCGTCTTGCTGATCCATGGCCTTCTCAAGAAATAAGTGATGAAAATCATGGGGAATTTCATGATTCATGAAAGACTCCCATCTCCATGGTATCATCCAAATGAAGTGGATCACCTCCCAGCTTGGAAATCGATAGAAAAAATCCTCCTCAATACCTATGAGAGGCATGTTCCCAAAAAATATATGGCTCACTCTACAAAAAGGAAAGTGATATATAATAGTGGCCATTCAATTTCTCATGCTCCCAATGAAGCATGCAATGAAAAAATATTGGGAAGCCCCTTTCCCCAAGGACACATCCCACCAATGTGCCTTTTCTCCAACCATGTTCCCAAGAGTAAGAACATTTCCATCATAAGGAATCATGATCAGAATCATGCTAGCTTCCATGTATGATAAATGAGAAGGAAGATGTTCCCTCATGTGCAACCAGTGCAGTTTTATCCTTAACTGCCATAGAATAGGATATGACAAGTGCCTTCCCTAACACTTGTTTTCTACCTCATCCCTTCTGAATTCTTGGATAAGATGCATCATAGTTGGTGTAAAAGAATCACACCATGAAGAATATAATATCTTGCTAAGATCCTCCATGGAATGACCTGCATCAACATGGTTCATGGCCTTGGGTATCCCATGAAAACCCTCATAAATAGTGCCCCCTTTTGGAGCAATGTTCTGCAAATGAGTGTTAGAAAAATATAAGCATATAGGAGATACATGATGAGATCCAGAAAGACAAGACTCCCTATACACTTGTTTTACATTAGTGAGGTGACTCATGGATGAGTCCCCTCTCGCACTCAATGAGTAAGGAGGTGTGAAAGATGGCTCTTCCCAAGAGCTATGTTCCTCCTCATCCACCAAGTAATCAATGCACATCTTCATATTAGAGTGCACCTCTTCCTTGAAGCATTCCCATATGAAACCACCCAAGAGAGTATGATATGCTCTAATGAAACCAGTGGTTTTGGAAAGCAGGATCTCATAGGTGGAATCTAGTAGTCTCTCCTTGAGCTTGGAGTCACTAACCAAAAGAATAAGATTATAGAAATATATGACTCCATCAAACACCTTGAAAATTTCATCCTTTACTTCCCCATCAATAACCCCACATGTGAAAAGGTCCTTGCAGTATTCCATCATGAGTTGGGACTCCCAATAAGGATCCAAGCTCTCCAAGAATGATAGTGTTGTAGAGGTCTAAAATGCTTTCTCTGTCATATCAAGGCTCCCTCCTTTGACATTCTTGATGTCAAAATCACATGTTGGAGCTACATAATATTCATTTTGCTGCCCCATTTGCAACTAATCTTGCTCAAGACAAGATTGAAGCCTATGAAAATCAACTTCCCTTCGGAAAGTCCTTGTCTTCCAAAACTTCCTAATTTTGGCCCATGTATACAAAAGGGTTAGCATCCCCTTGCCATGTTCAGAAGTATTCTTTTTGAATGAAGAAATCATGGGCTACCCCAAAGATATGGAGTTGCCATGTGTCCTCATGCTCATGCCATCATAGATCTCTGATTTCTCCTCTCTCAGTGCAGATATCTGAGTAGGAGTTAGCAATGCCCCTTTTAAGAAATTTCTCATCTCCCTTCTAAATTCATGAGAGACCCTCTGCACTTTGCTGGCTTCTCCCAAGGCTCCCTCCTTAGCCAAGTATGCATATGCTACCCATAGTTGAGAGAACACTTTAGATTTTCTCCCACCAAGAGTTGCTCCTGGTAAAATACCTCCTTGCAAAGAGGTGTCAAGGCATAGAGTAGAATGTGGATGTAGGTAGAGAGATTTGCCTCCACCTTTATTGCATAGATCCTCTTGCCTTCTTTGTAATTACAAGCTTTGAAACAGAGAAGGATCCATGCTCTTCTTCTTGTGATGCCCTTCCCCCTCTTTTCCTCCTTCTATCTTCAAGATCTCATCATTTGACAATGATGGTACATGCTGCTCATGTGTTATGCGAAGAGCTCTATGTGTGATACCTTGTGGAACTCCTTGCAAGTATGCAAGAGTTTCTTTCCTTGGAGAAAGTGCTCCATTCTTCTCTTCATGAGGTACTTGAGGTTCCATTATCATGACTGCATTATCTCCTATCTTCCCTTTCTCTTCTCCAATAACTGAAATTGCCTCCTCATCAACAATAGACCTCAGATCTTGGTCATCTAATGAAGGAGGAGCCTTCATGCTTTCCCTTTGAGAACAAAGCCCTTCATCCAAAGGAGATATTTCCCTTGGCAAGTCATCAAACAAACTTACACCTTCTTCCATGGTCTTCAGAAATGGAGTAGGATTCATAGACCCTTCCAACCCATGCAAAATATTTGTTTGATATGGTTTGATAGTGTCAATAGAAGATGTTACACATGGGGCTTCATCAAACCTCTCTATAAATCTTGCAATAAACCTTGCATAAGTAGGTGTATTTGCATTCTTCAAGGAAAAGGACTAAAAAAACCACCAAGCATATGATTTACCTTCAAAATGCAACGCTGCTACTTTGATGGATTCAATTTCTAAAACTTGATGTTGTTGCACAAAGTTGTCTAGCTTGTCCACCCAAGCCCTGACTTGATATCTAGATGATCCGTCAAAGATAGATAGATAGAATCTACCCATACCATGCTGCTCCTTCTTTTTGCCTTTTATCTCCTTGATCTTGCAGAACCCTTGGAAGTTCAAGGTGTCTCTGAACTCCTTGGATTGATCTTCATACTCCTGCAAATACTCTCTAAGAGTCTTCTTCTTGGGTACACCTCCTTTCTTCCTCTTCATGAAGAAATCATAGACATAATGCTGAAGCTTTGGCGATATGGCTGAGTGCACACATCCATAAGATGAGGATTCAAAATGTTCCTCATGTATATATCTTGTAGATTTGATTGGAAGATCTTTCTGCTCTTGAGACTTTCTAGGAATTTCATTGCTCTTTCTCTCTTCTTCTTGTCCAACCTCCTTGGAGAGGTTCTTATTGGATCTAAAAAGGGATGAGAGTAAAATCATCTTCTTCATCATTATTACCTTGATCCTTGCTCTATATCAATTTTTCTTGAAGCCCATAGGCTGATCCAAAGATATTGCTTTGATACCACTATAATATTCCAAAATTGGGACAGCTCAGCAAGCCTGCTGAAATAACGCACTTTCTGAGAATATTGTGCATAGAAATGATTTTCTAGCTCCTAGATCCATTATATAAGCTCATCTAATATCGAAATAAAAAATTATAGAAAAAATAAATCAGACTAGGTGGGTTAAACAAATCTCCCACAAACTAGTCTAGCTGAAAATCACCGAAAGAGAGGGGTTGCAGCTCTATGCAAAGGACTGCTTCAAAAATAACATAGATCCACTGAAGTACATTAGGAGGATGATATTGAGATTCAGAAATAATATTTATAACATCAAATCAGATGTATATTACAGCCCATACATTATAAAAGAGAAAGAATGAGACAATACATGAAAAACCCTCCGAAATGAGGTGCTACAACCATAAGAAAAGACTAAATAACCATGACAACATTATTTTCAGGGGTTGAAGTAGAAATTTACTAATATTCAGATCTAGAGAAGATTTTTACATAAAAATTTAGATATAATACAGATATATGTACAAGAAATGCTAATCTATACATTCCCCTTGGGGTTTTGTGCAAAACATGAAGCACAGAGAGTAGATCTGAGATCTAAGGTTGCAGATCTGTAGAATGATTCAGAAATTTCTGAATAATACAATAATATAGTAGATAATATCTGAAACGACATGGATTGGTTGGCTGATCCATAGATCACCACAGTGAAAGGGAGGATCCAATCACTGGATATCTCTCCTCCAAAATGCAGACAAAACACCCTGCAACTTCTCCTTTGAAAATAACGCAGTCCACGGAGAGAAAATGCATTTTAGGCTCTGAAAATTCTTCGGCCTGATGCCAAGGTTTGGATCTGAAGCACAATCAGGTAATGAACCCTTCCAGGAATTTAAAAGACACACTCACTGAGAAGAGCCACTAGTATAAGCTAAATCTAAGCAGAGCTAGTGTCTCCCACTGCTGCAACTCACAAGGAAAACCCAACCCTCAATAGGATCAACGTTGTAGGTGTAAGGTGAAGCTTGGGCTAAAAGCCTGACGTGGAAAATATAGCAGAAGACTCCTCCAAGAGCTGCTCAAGGAAGGAGGTGGGATTCCTGAACAGGAAGACCCGACAAGGGATGTATGAGCAGAAAATACCTTTAGAAATGATAATCTTCAACAACCCTCTCTTGTTACTCTCCTCCTTATTTCATAAGATATAAGTCTTGTCAAACCCTAAACCACTTCATTAGGTTTGTTCCTTTCATATTTAGAGTCTTCTTCTAGAACTGCGTTGTCCCTCAAGGAGGTTCAATGCATCTAGACTACACTGTTGACTTGGTCAAAGTTGACCCAGTCTTGTTATTTAAACCCATTCACACCTGCAAGATTTTATTTACATAGCCCAGATATGTCTTTGTTCACATAGGCATTGATTTATTCTTGGTTTTCAGGAGTTTTACATGTCCTCCTTTACAATTTATTCATCAATCATGAAATTCAAAAATAAACAAGGGAAACTTAATATTCCTATTATCTGCATCTAATTTAGAAATATTACACAGAAACCCCTCCCGTGCAGGTTTTAAATTAATTAGTTGATTTTAATGTGTAGTTTTCCAAGTTAGAAATGCATGGTTTTCATTTCTGACATCCTAAAATGTTCAAACAAACTCCCTGGGTGATGATCCAGCAAGTATATTCTTCAAAAGGGCTAGGACTACCAGATTAAAATATAAACACCAATGGATCATGACCATTGATGCTCATTTAAATGCAACAAATGCAGCTAGAGATACAGGAAAATGAAGAAACATAGTCAGAGGAAAGGTTAAAAGGTTAATTGAAGGAAAGACTAAATCAAAGGTTAATGAGAAAGAAATAGGATCAGAAGAAAGATATCAAAGATCAAAAGAAGATTAAAAGAGCAAGATGGACAGTGAAGAGAAATCCAAGTTTAAAAGCTAAATCAATGTTTAAAGATAAATCAAAGACAAATTAACAACATAAGACAAATTAGAATGACTAAAGCACTCAGAAATCACCTCTTCAGACCATATCTACTACCTACTGCCTCATTCCACTTCAAATAAAGGAAATCACATTTATTGCAACAGTCAGAGATATTTTAAACAACTCAATCAGTTATTGTAAAGTTAATGAAAATCCTTAAAAGTCAAACATATCCTAAAAATTAGCTCAAAAGTTAAGTTAGAAGTTATTATTACAATAAGATAGTCACAGATATTCTTCCTTGGGCCTTGAATGGTCTTAAAGGTAAAAATATATTAACTCTATAATAAATACAAATCTGAAACCCTAGCTTAGGATCACCTCCTCATTTTACAGATAAATACTGCATGTATTATTCATTTTAGTGTTGGTTGGTTAGCTCATTGGATGCCTGATTGATGGATTGAGCTGGTAGGATGGATTTGATAAAACTCTGAGTTGCAGAGATTATTGTACTAGAGTATTGTAATTGTTTTTGACATCAGTAATAAAAGCATGTTCACACGATTCTTGAGCTATGTTAATGGTGATGTTATCCTTCTTTTTCAATGTTTTCCCTTCTGATTTCCATACTGCCGATCATTTCTTTGATAAAGGAACATAAAATTTAGATTAAGATATGCTATCTTGGCACCTTAATTCTGTATGCTTCTTTCATCTTAATGTTTTCTTCTTCAAGGTATGATTATACAATTATTGATTGCTCTTTGGTTCCACCTAGCTTGTTTCCTTGCAAATGATTCAGTAGAGTCCAACAAAAGAAGTCTATGGTATGCCATATCCTTTGGTATTGCTTGAAATATTATTTTTAAGGCCTTGTTTGAAGTTTACTTAGTATAGTCCAGCCAAAGAAGTCTATGGTTAGCCTTGTCCTTTGATTTGCATTAAATAGTTACTTTGAAGGTCTTTTTAGAGTGTTTGATTAAAGAAGACAGGTGTATCTTGCTCCTTAGTTGCACTCATTGTTATCTTGAATGTTTTCTTTATCTAAAAGTAATTATAAGATTACTAGATTTTTTTCTGGCCAAAGAAGTATATGGTTTTACCTATCCTTTGGTTTTTATTAAACAATTACCTAAAATGATTTTCTTGTTGAAGTAGAGTTAAAGGATTCTTAACTGACCTTGAGTTTTGTTGATTTCACAACTTACTGTCATTTCATATTTCATCTAATCCAAGAGATCCACTTGATATAGTTAGCTTTCCCTATGAAAACCCTTGTAGAGTTGATGAACAATTAAATCCTTTTATGACTCTATAGCCCAATGGATTAATGCTACCCACATTCTATCTATTCAACTATAACACTCAATCACTTAATCACACAATCAATTAATCAACCAAGCAAAACAAATGGTCCTAGAATTTCATAACTTGCCTAAAATCAGGAAAAAAAAGCATAAAGATATATCATTGTTAGGTCCCTATATTACTAGTATAGTCCCTTATTGTTGTTAGTGTAACCCCCTTATTGTTATTATTGTGCCCTTAAATTATTATTGTTAGGTCGGCTAGGATTACATTGTGGCCCACTAGGATTACATTATGGCCCCATGGACTCCTATATAGAAAGGAGGTTTTGTAAATTGTATCATCCAAGAATTGTTCATTTATGTAATGTATTGGAGGTTTCCCCCTCGAAGTGGCTCATTTCTAAGGCGTTGATATCTCTTTTCTTCTCTTTTTGGAACTAGTTACACAACATTTGGTATCAGAGCTTTGGATTCTAGAGTTTCGCTGCTCCAAACAGGTCATCGTGGCATTTTCGCTATAAATTTTTTTCTATGAAGTTTCAGAAGTTAAAATTTTTAGGGTGTGAAGCCGAAATCCTGAGGAATATTTTCTAAAAATTTTAGAGCTTTTTTCGCAATATTTTCGGAGATATCATCTATGAAAGTTAGGTCTTTTTTCAAGCTCCTAAATAGGTCATAGTGGCATTTGCGCTATAATTTTTTTCTACGAAGGTTCAGAATCTGAAATTCATATGGTGCGAAGCTAAAATACTGAGGAAATTCTTCAAAAAATTTCAGAGCTTGGTTCGCAATATTTTTGGAGATATGATCTATGGAATGTAGTGCTTTTTCAGGCTCCTGAATTTCATCTCAAATATGTGATCGTGGGAAAAGTTGTATGCTCTGCAGGCAAATCGGTTAGATGTAAGTAAAAGTGGTCACAAGTAAACGAGACTATAGTTTCTTGGCTATCAATTTTAGAGACAAAGGATGAAACAATGACAAGAGTAAGCAGATTCGTACAAGTTAGAAATATCTTGAACCGATCCAGGTATGTCATTGTGGGAGATTGGAAACAACTTTGTCTTGGAGAATCCAAATCAAGTCAGACCTGTGGAATTCGAAATATAATTTAGAGGGCTACGTTGATACTAAAATTAAAATATTGAAGTGCTGCAATCATAGAGATAATCCAATTTCAATATCGAGTTCCTCAAAAGCAAGAAAAAAGTGTGTATATTTTTTTTATTCCAAATTGCATGAGTCTTCTTTGAAGAATCAATTTGAATTGATTCCAAGGGCATATTGTAGAATATATAGCAGTATTGGGTTCTAAAATATGCCCCGTAAAAATAATTCAACACCCATTAAGCCTTCAGAAGGCTCTACTATGACTCATGAAGCTGAATAATTGCAACATGATCTATCAAAATTACAAGAGCAAGTGCAACAAATTTCACTCTCGCAAAGAGAAACAAAAAATGAAATGGAATTTTTCAAGAAAGGCGTGGAAGTGAAGATGGACGATTTGAAGAAATGCGTAGAAGCTAATATGGATGGCTTGGAATCTAAGATGGATGGCATGGAAGCGGACATGAAAGACAACATGGAAAACATGAAGAATGATCTCAAAAGCGAGAAATCGAAGGTTTGACAAGTTTGATACAGAAAGTATTTCCCTAAATGGTGAAAATATAGTAGAAGAACCTCATGATGAGAAAAAAAAATAAATGTTAATCGTGATTTCATAAACTCTAATGTTGGCGGGAAGAATACCATATTCCAAAAATGGATATGAGAAAGTTTGATGGGAAAAGGATCTTATAACATGGATACTACAGATGGAGCAATATTTTGATCTCCATAACGTGCAAAACACACAAAAGGTACGCATTGCAACTTTACATTTAGAACAAAATACATTTGTATGGTATCGATGGCTTTGCTCTCGTAAAAAAATTATCACTTGGTCAATTTTTACGGAGGAAATGATAGCACATTATGAGGATACAAAGAGAAAAACCTTCTTTAGCCAATTGATAAATCTCAAACAAAAGGGTTTAGTGGGGCAACACATTGAGGACTTCTAAAAATTGAATATAAGGGTAATTGATATTCCAGAGGAACACAGGATTTATCTCTTCATAGGCACTTTAAAGGATAAAATTCAACATGAAGTTCGTGTATTGGAACCTGATTCATTGGAGAAGGCATTCAGGTTGGCAAGAAAAGTTGAATGTAAAATTATGGCAACAAGGAAGCCTACCACTCAATTCTATAAAGAAGGAAGTGTGGCCACGCCTAGATTTCCACAACCTACAAGGTTGACACCACAACAATTGGAAGAAAAAAGAGCGAAAGGGCTTTGCTATAGTTGTGATAGCAAATACACTAAAGGTCATAAGTGTGCTGAGAAGAAATTATTTTACATAGATTGTGAAGAGGAAGAAGAAAATGAACAAGAAGAGGATATACACCGGGAACCAACCCTAGAAGAGGAAGAAATGAATCCGACCATATCGTGTAATGCACTGGCAGGAATTACCACTCCTCAAACTCTCAAGATACAAGGACAAATCAAGAAGAAAAAGGTAATAGTGTTGATTGATTCAGGTAGCACCCTTAATTTTATTCATTGTAAGGTAGCCAAGGAATTAAATTGTTTCCTATACCCAACACCAGAATGTCAAGTGATGGTTGCAAATGGAGGAACTATAAATTGTTCTGGAAAATGCCATAATATCAAGCTAACCATGGGGGAATATGTATTGACTAGTCCAATGATTTCCATTCCTATGGGAGGTGCTGATGTTGTACTAGGAGTACAATGGTTACAATCTTTGGGGACGGTGGCTTTTAATTTTCAAGAACTTTTCTTGATTTTTTTTTCGAAAGGAAGTCGAATTACGAGGTATTGAAGGGAATCCAGGAAGGATAATAAGCTCTAATGTCATGAAAAAGCTTATAACGAAATAACAACGAGGCGTAATTGCACAATTATGCTCACTAGAAGTTCTGACATCAAAATCATCTATTTCCGTAGATCTCCAACAAGTCTCGGACAATCATTCCAAGGTGTTTGAAACTCCCAAAGGACTCCCACCTATTCGTGATCATGATCATGCTATCCATTTGATTCCAGGAAGTGTTCCTCCAAACATCAGGCCTTATATATATCCTTACTTCCAAAAGAGCGAAATTGAACGTATGATTGCAGAAATGTTAGAGGCGGGTATAATTCAACCTAGTCAAAGTTCTTTCTCTGCTCCTGTAGTATTGGTACACACGAAGGATGGATCATGGCGAATGTGTCCGGATTATAGGGAGCTCAATAAGCTCACCATTAAAGATAAATTTCCCATTCCTGTGATTGATGAATTATTGGATGAATTACATGGAGCAATTTATTTTACCAAGTTGGATCTTCGTTCGGGATATCATCAAATTAGAATGAAGACTGAAGATATTCCAAAAACAGCATTTCGAACTCATGAGGGTCATTATAAATTTTTGGTCATGCCTTTTGGCCTTACTAATGCACCTTCTACATTTCAAGGGTTGATGAATTCCATTTTCAAACCCTTCCTTAGAAAATTTGTGCTAGTATTTTTTGATGATATACTAATCTACAATAGGTCTTGGAAGGATCATGCTGAACATGTTGACAGGGTGCTCAAACTATTGCAAGAGAAACAATTATATGCAAAAACATCCAAATGTTTCTTTGGAGTACAAGAGGTGGAATATCTGGGTCATATTATATCTCACAAGGGTGTTAAAGTAGACCCTAACAAAATTAAATCATTAAGGAATGGAAAGTCCCCACGACCATAAATCAGTTGCGAGGATTTCTCGGGTTAACAGGGTATTATCGCAAGTTTGTTAATAATTATGGGAGAATAGCAGCACCTCTAACAACATTATTGAAGAAAGATTCATTTTCATCGACTCCTGAAGCAACTAAGGCCTTTGAACATCTTAAGAGGCAATGTGCCTAGCACCGGTCTTAGCTACGCCAGACTTCACAAAAACCTTTATTGTGGAATGTGATGCCTCACGAAATGGAATTGGTGCAGTTTTAAAGCACGAAGGAAGATCCATTGCTTTTGAAAGTCGTCCAATCAAAGGAAAGTATTTACAGAAACCTATTTATGAGAAGGAAATGTTAGCAATACTGCATGCACTAAAGAAATGGCGAACTTACCCAATGGGAAGACACTTCAAGGTAAAAACTGATCATGATAGTCTTAAACACTTTTTGGAACAAAGACTATCTTCAGAAGAGCAACAAAAATGGGTCACAAAGATGTTGGGTTATGAGTTTGAAATAATATACAAAAAAGGGAAGCTAAATGTTGTTGCAGATGCACTCTCAAGAAAGAATGAAGAGGTGGAAGCATTTCTTTGTGCCATTTCTATTATCCAACCAGATTGGATAACCGAAGCCAGAGATGAATGGAAGAAGGACAAAGATGTATGGACACTCATTCAAAAGTTGCAGCAAGATCCTAGTACATCTGATACATTTAGTTGGAAAAATGATTCCTTATGGTACAAAGATCGCTTATATCTTTGTAAGAATTCCCAACTAAAACAAAACATTCTTCTGGAATTGCACACTTCTTTTTTAGGAGGACACTCAGGGTTTTTAAAAACTTACCACAGGGTGAAGAAAGAATTTTTTTGGGATGGCCTTAAATCGGATATTCAAAAGTTTGTGGCGGAATGTTTGGTTTGCCAGCAGAATAAAGTGGAAACAATTAAGACCCCGGGACTTCTACAACCTTTATCCATTCCAAGTCAACGTTGGGAGGAGATTTCAATGGATTTTATCACAGGTTTACCTAAGTCTGAAGGAAAGAATGTGATCATGGTGGTAGTTGATAGACTTACCAAGTATGCACACTTTTGTGCATTATCTCATCCATTTAAAGCAAGTACAGTTGCTACTACATTTGTGGATAGAATTCAAAAGCTACATGGAAGCCCAAGGGTTATTGTGAGCGACAGAGATCCCATTTTTACTGGAAATTTTTGGACGAAGTTATTTTCTTGTTTGGGTACTCAATTAGCTCATAGCTCATCTTATCATCCTCGATCTGATGGTCAAACTAAGATAGTAAATAAATGTTTGGAAGGATATCTTCGTTGTTTTGTATCTGATAAACAAACACAATGGGTCAAGTGGTTACCTCTCGGTGAATGGTGGTATAACACTTCCTTCCATACTGTAGCAAAAATGACCCCATTTATGGCACTTTATGGATATCATCCACCATCCATCACATCATCTTTAAGGGAAAATTTGAAGGTTCAAGCAGTGGAAGATCACATTGAGCATCAGCAAGAAGTTCTCCAACTCTTAAAGGATAACCTGAATTTGGCGCAAAATCGAATGAAACAACAGGCAGATCAACATCATAGCGAGAGAAGTTTTGATGTAGGAGATTGGGTATTTTTACGACTACAACCATATAAAAAAATGTCCCTCAAGCAAGCTAAGAAGGATAATAAATTATCGCCAAAGTACTATGGTCCTTACAAGGTGTTGCAAAAGATTGGTACAATGGCATACAAATTGGAGCTTCCTGCTTCTTCGCGAGTACATCCAATTTTCCATGTTTCATGATTAAATAAGGTTATAGGTGAAAATCTTCTAGTTCAAACAATATTGCCGGAACTTGATGAGGAAGGAGAAATCATATTGGAACCGGAAGTGGTCACGGAAACAAGAACTCGACAACTACGGAATCGATCAATTTCAGAGTATCTCATCAAGTGGAAGAACTTACCCACTGAAGATTCCACATGGGAGGATGAGAATTTTATACAGAAGCACCCAAAGCTACTCAAGCGTTGAGGACAACACTTTTTGAAGGAGAGGGGCATGTTAGGTCCCTATATTACTAGTATAGTCCCTTATTGTTGTTAGTGTAACCCCCTTATTGTTATTATTGTACCCTTGTAACCCCCATTTTGTTATTATTGTGCCCTTAAATTATTATTGTTAGGTCGGCTAGGATTACATTGTGGCCCACTAGGATTACATTATGGCCCCATGGACTCCCATATATAGAAAGGAGGTTTTTTAAATTGTATCATCCAAGAATTGTTCATTTATGTAATGTATTGGAGGTTTCCCCCCCGAAGTGGCTCATTTCTAAGGCGTTGATATCTCTTTTCTTCTATTTTTGGAGCTGGTTACACAACAATCATTTACAAACACATACTTAGAGAGAAGCCTCTCTGAGTCCAGGAAGGCTAGGTCCTTGGACTCCAAAGTGGTTTGATGTGGTTCCTTGCAGAATTTTTCTTGCCAATCTTGCAAATCATGGGGAGCCAACATAGTAGTGACCATACTAGGGAACTGAGTTATTAAAAAAATTAATATCACATCAAGAGCTCATAAAACCCTTTCATATTTAGATGAATCAAGTGTTAGCCAAGAATGGTACCTGGTTGCTAATGGTGGACAACAACCAGCCTTAAGATAGCTAAAAAACCCTCCACCTGGTAACTCCACTAGTTTTAAATAGGCATGCTGACTCCAATGGTTTTCTATAGACTCAACTATAGGAAATTATTGAGAAATCATGATATCATCAAACCTAAAAGAAACCTAGTCAATAATACTTTGTGAATGAACTATTTCTTTCATAGATTATTTTTTTTTTCAAAACTGTTATAAACTCTCAACCTCTCTGAATTTTGGGTCCAAATTTTGGCTTCTAGAACAAGTTTTACCAGATCCCATCTTGACCCAAACCTCCTGAAATATTTGACAATCCTGAAAGCATCCTTAGAATGTCTCCTATATCTAATATTCCAACTGTTAGCATACCTATCCACAAAGCAATTACCATACCTGAAAACCTTAAAAAATTGTAGAATGTCCTATCTGACTCACCCCTAGAACAAAGCTTGTCTAGGACTAGATCTCAAAGTTGGATAACCTAGAGAGTTTTAGACCCATCCACCATACAATAGAATCTTATTGTACTAACCTCATTCCCCACTATTCACCTTCCTCTAATTAACCCTTTACCTTCTTTTTTCAATCCTCCACTTGTCAACCCTTCTTTGTTTCCACAACCACAGATCATGGAAACATGGTATGCTCCATTAATTCTACCATTTCCTTTAGATGTTCTACCATGGGACTATTATTCCAAGATTCCTTTATATGATGCAATTAGTTCTACTACGGCTCAAGAAAATGTGGATTGAATGAATGACTATTTTGATAGACAAGAAATAGATGATGAAGTTGTTAAACTCATAATGATTGCTCAAAGCATCGGGGGAGAAGCAAGAAAATTGTTTAAAGGCTTAACCCTAATACTATACATCACCTCATTTCTTTTCATCAATTATTCTTAAAAAAATGGGAAGTCAAGAAGAACCCTCTCCAAATATTATCAGAGTATGAAAACTTTAAGAGAAACATTGGAGAGGGTGTCGAAGAGTACTGCACTACGTTCAATAATGTATATAATGCCCTCCCTATCCACATGAAACCTCCACAAGTTCTAGCTCTAATGAAATTTCTAGATGGGTTTGACCCAGAAATGGCTTACCAACTAAGAGAAAGAGACCCTCTTACATTAGAAGATATGCAGAGGGGTGCAGTAAGTGTAGAGGCTGTTAGGTCCCTGTAATTTGTTAGATTGGCAAGACCAAATGTACAAGGGTAACATCAAACCAGTTTTTGGAGTCCTAGGACGTAGCCTTCTTGGACTCAGAGAGGGCTCTCTCTATGTTTATGTAAAGGATGTGAACTTGACTGATTTTAGGGTTTGTAATGTTCCAAAATTTTCATGAATAAATTGGAACATTAATTTTTTCTCATATTGTGTAGTAGGTGAATAAAAAGGAAGAGGAGGCCTCTTAACATGAATAAAACCCTCCCTAATGTGAGAATGGAACCTTTGAGCAGCTTATTTTGCAACTCTTAGTGTGAAAAGGGCCAATTGTATGAGGACAAGGTCAAGTTGACCAAGTCAACCAGCACAGCCTAAGGAGGAGTAGCTTGCCTAAGAAGACAATGCATTTTTGGAGGGAAGAGATTCAAAGGAAGATGGAAACCCTAAGAGGTGGGACCCAAGGTAAAGGAGCTCACAAATTCATTAGGAGGAGAAGGGCAACTTTGTGGAGTTTGCTTGTGTATTTTGATTTATTGTCTACTTAGACATTTTCTGCAAACTCCTGCTGCTTAGCAGAGTTTGGAGGGATTCTTGTTTAGGAATTCCTTCTCCTTCATTGAGTGATCTCTTGAAGGGGTTGTGCTTCATTTCTCCCACATCTATATTGTAGGCCAAGCATTTCTCTGTTGTGTAACCAGCTCCAAAAATAGAAGAAAATAGATATCAACGCCTTAGAAATAAGCCACTTCGAGGGGGCAACCTCCAATACATTACATAAATGAACAATTATTGGATGATACAATTTACAAAATCTCCTTTCTATATATAGGATTCCATGGGGCCATCATGTAATCCTAGTGGGCCATAATGTAATCCTAGCCGACCTAACAATAATAATTTAAGGGCACAATAATAACAAAATGGAGGTTACAAGGGTACAATAATAACAATAAGGGGGTTACACTAACAACAATGAGGGACTATACTAGTAATATAGGGATCTAACATGCTCCTCTCCTTCAAAAAAGTGTTGTCCTCAACGCTTGAGTAGCTCTGGGTGCTTCTATATAAAATTCTCATCCTCCCATGTAGAATCTTCAGTGGGTAAGTTCTTCCACTTGATGAGATACTCTGAAATTGATCGATTTCGTAGTTGTCGAGTTCTTGTTTCCGTGACCTCTTCAGGTTCCAATATGATTTTTCCTTCCTCATCAAGTTCTGGCAATATTGTTTGAACTGGAATATTTTCACCTATAACCTTCTTTAAGCATGAAACATGGAAAACGGGATGCACTCGCGAAGAAGCAGGAAGCTCCAATTTGTATGCCATGGTACCAATCTTTTGCAACACCTTGTAAGGACCATAGTACTTTGGCGATAATTTATTATCCTTCTTAGCTTGCTTGAGGGACATTTTTTTATATGGTTGTAGGCGTAAAAATACCCAATCTCCTACATCAAAACTTCTCTCGCTGCGATGTTGATCTGCCTGTTGTTTCATTCGATTTTGTGCCAAATTCAGGTTATCCTTTAAGAGTTGGAGAACTTCTTGCTGATGCTCGATGTGATCTTCCACTGCTTGAACCTTTGAATTTTCCATTAAAGATGATGTGATCGATGGTGGATGATATCCATAAAGTGCCATAAATGGGGTCATTTTTGCTGCAGTATGGAAGGAAGTGTTATACCACCATTCAGCAAGAGGTAACCACTTGACCCATTGTGTTTGTTTATCGGATACAAAACAACGAAGATATCCTTCCAAACATTTATTTACTATCTCAGTTTGACCATCAGATTGAGGATGATAAGATGAGCTATGAGCTAATTTAGTACCCAAACAAGAAAATAACTCTGTCCAAAAATTTCCCGTAAAAATGGGATCTCTGTCGCTCACAATAACCCTTGGGCTTCCATATAGCTTTTGAATTCTGTCCACAAATGTAGTAGCAACTGTACTTGCTTTAAATGGATGAGATAATGCACAAAAGTGTGCATACTTAGTAAGTCTATCAACTACCACCATGATGACATTCTTTCCTTCGGACTTAGGTAAACCTGTGATAAAATCCATTGAAATCTCCTCCCAACGTTGACTTGGAATGGATAAAGGTTGTAGAAGTCCCGGGGGCTTAATTGTTTCCACTTTATTCTGCTGGCAAACCAAACATTCCGCCACAAACTTTTGAATATCAGATTTAAGGCCATCCCAAAAAAATTCTTTCTTCACCATGTGGTAAGTTTTTAAAAATCCTGAGTGTCCTCCTAAAGGAGAAGTGTGCAATTCCAGAAGAATCTTTTGTTTTAGTTAGGAATTCTTACAAAGATATAAGTGATCTTTGTACCATAAGGAATCATTTTTCCAACTAAATGTATCAGATGTACTAGGATCTTGCTGCAACTTTTGAATGAGTGTCCATACATCTTTGTTCTTCTTCCATTCATCTCTTGCTTCGGTTATCCAATCTGGTTGGATAATAGAAATGGCACAAAGCAATGCTTCCACCTCTTCATTCTTTCTTGAGAGTGCATCTGCAACAACATTTAGCTTTCCTTTTTTGTAGATTATTTCAAAATCATAACCCAACATCTTTGTGACCCATTTTTGCTGCTCTTCTGAAGATAGTCTTTGTTCCAAAAAGTATTTAAGACTATCATGATCAGTTTTTACCTTGAAGTGTCTTCCCATTAGGTAAGTTCGCCATTTCTTTAGTGCATGCGGTATTGCTAACATTTCCTTCTCATAAATAGCTTTTTGTAAATACTTTCCTTTGATTGGACGACTTTCAAAAGCAATGGGTCTTCCTTCCTGCATTAAAACAACACCAATTCCATTTCCTGAGGCATCACATTCCACAATAAAGGTTTTTGTGAAGTCTGGCGTAGCTAAGACCGGTGCTAGGCACATTGCCTCTTTAAGATGTTCAAAGGCCTTAGTTGCTTCGGGAGTCCATGAAAATGCATATTTCTTCAATAATGTTGTTAGAGGTGCTGCTATTCTCCCATAATTCTTAACAAACTTGCGATAATACCCTGTTAACCCGAGAAATCCTCGCAACTTCTTTATGGTTGTAGGGACTTTCCATTCCTTAATGGCTTTAATTTTGTTAGGGTCTACTTTAACACCCTCGTGAGATACAATATGACCCAAATATTCCACCTCTTGTACTCCAAAGAAACATTTGGATTTTTTTGCGTATAATTGTTTCTCCTGCAATAGTTTGAGCACCCTGTCAACATGTTCAACATGATCCTTCCAAGACCTGCTGTAGATTAGTATATCATCAAAAAATACTAGCACAAATTTTCTAGGGAAGGGTTTGAAAATGGAATTCATCAACCCTTGAAATGTAGAAGGTGCATTGGTAAGGCCAAAAGGCATGACCAAAAATTCATAATGACCCTCATGAGTTCGAAATGTTGTTTTTGGAATATCTTCGATCTTCATTCTAATTTGATGATATCCTGAACGAAGATCCAACTTGGTAAAATAAATTGCTCCATGTAATTCATCCAATAATTCATCAATCACAGGAATGGGAAATTTGTCTTTAATGGTGAGCTTATTGAGCTCCCTATAATCCAGACACATTCGCCATGATCCATCCTTCTTGTGTACCGATACTACAGGAGCAGAGAAAGAACTTTGACTAGGTTGAATTATACCCGCCTCTAACATTTCTGCAATCATACGTTCAATTTCGCTCTTTTGGAAATAAGGATATCTATAAGGCCTGATGTTTGGAGGAACACTTCCTGGAATCAAATGAATAGCATGATCATGATCACGAATAGGTGGGAGTCCTTTGGGAGTTTCAAACACCTTGGAATGATTGTCCAAGACTTGTTGGAGATCTGCAGAAATAGATGATTTTGATGTCGAAATTTCTAGTGAGCATAATTGTGCAATTACGCCTCATTGTTCTTTCTTTAGAAGTTTTGTCATGACATTAGAGCTTATTATCCTTCCCGGCTTCCCTTCAATACCTCGCAATTCGACTTCCTTTCCTTCTGAAAAAATTTCAAGAAGAGTTCTTGAAAATTAAAAGCTACCGTCCCCAAAGATTGTAACCATTGTACTCCTAGTACAACATCAGCACCTACCATAGGAATGGAAAGCATTGGACTAGTCAATGCATATTCTCCCATGGTTAGCTTGATATTATGGCATTTTCCAGAGCAATTTATAGTTCCTCCATTTGCAACCATCACTTGACATTCTGGTGCTGGGTATAGGAAACAATTTAATTCCTTGGCTACCTTACAATGAATAAAATTATGGGTGCTACCTGAATCAATCAACACTATTACCTTTTCTTCTTGATTTGTCCTTGTATCTTGAGAGTTTGAGGAGTGGTAATTCCTGCCAGTGCATTACACGATATGGTCGGATTCATTTCTTCCTCTTCTAGGGCTGGTTCCAAGTGTATATCCTCTTCTTGTTCATTTTCTTCTTCCTCTTCACAATCTATGTAAAATAATTTCTTCTCAGCACACTTATGACCTTTAGTGTATTTGCTATCACAACTGTAGCAAAGCCCTTTTGCTCTTTTTTTTTCCAATTTTTGTGGTGTCAACCTTGTAGGTTGTGAAAATCTAGGCGTAGCAACACTTCCTTATTTATAGAATTGAGTGGGAGGCTTCCTTGTCGCCATAATTTTACATTCAACTTTTCTTGCCACCCTAAATGCCTTCTCCAATGAATCAGGTTCCAAAACACGAACTTCATGTTGGATGTTATCCTTTAGAGTGCCTATGAAGAGATCAATCCTGTGTTCCTCTAGAATATCAGTTACCCTTATATTCAATTTTTGGAAGTTCTCAATGTGCTACCCCACTAAACCCTTTTGTTTGAGATTTATCAATTGGCTAAAGAAGGTGTTGCTCTTTGTATCCTCATAATGTGCTATCATTTCCTCCGTAAAAATTGACCAAGTGACAATTTTTTTATGGGAGCAAAACCATCGATACCATACAAATGTATTTTGTTCTAAATGTAAAGTTGCAATGCGTACCTTTTGTGTGTTTTGCACGTTATGGAGATCAAAATATTGCTCCATCTGTAGTATCCATGTTACAGGATCCTTTCCATCAAACTTCCTCATATCCATCTTTCGAATATGGTGGTTCTTCCCGCCAACATTAGAGTTTATGAAATCACGATTAGCATTTATTTTTTTCTCATCATGAGGTTCTTCTACTATCTTTTCACCATTAGGAAATGTTTCTTGTATCAACTTTGTCAAACCTTCCATGTCTGATTTTAGAACATTCTTCATGTTTTCCATTTTGTCATCGATCTTAGCTTCCAGGTCATCCATCTTAGATTCCATGCCAGCCTCCATGCCATCTATCTTAGATTCCATGCCATCTATCTTAGATTCCATGCCATCTATCTTAGATTCCATGCCATCTATCTTAGATTCCATGCCATCTATCTTAGATTCCACGCCTTTCTTCAAACCATCCATCTTAGTTTCCACGCCTTACTTCAAAACTTCCATGTCATTTTTTGTTGCTCTTTACGAGAGCGAAATTTGTTGCACTTGCTCTTGTAATTTTGATATGTCATGTTGCCATTCTTCATCTTCATGAGTCATAGTAGAGCTTTCCAAAGGCTTAATGGGTGTTGAATTCTTTTTAGGGGCCATTTTATAATCCAATACTGATATATATTCTACAATATTCCCTGGCAATCAATTCAACTTGATTCTTCAAACAAGACTTATGCAATTCGGAAACAAATTACACACCTTTTACTTGCTTTTGAGGAGCTTGATATTGAAATTGTATTATCTCTATGATTGCAGCTCTTCAATATATGAAATTTAGCACTGAAGTCACCCTCTCAATTCTCTTTTGAAGGCCACAGGTCTGACTTGATTTGGATTCTCCAAGACAAAGTTATGTCCAATCTCCCACAATGACCTAATTATGGACTGGTTCAGTATAGCGAACTTGTATGGATTTCCACGTGTCACTGTTTCATCATTTGCCTCTGAAATTGATAGCCAAGAAACGTCAGTCCATGTAATTGTGACCACTTTTTATGGCACTCCAATCCGATGCTCAGAGAGAGAGTTATTGAAATTTTCCCACGATCACCTCTTTGAGATGAAATCCGGGAGCCTGAAGAAGCACTACCTTCCACAGATCATATCTCCAAAAATTTTGTGAACCAAGCTCTAAATTTTTTTGAAACGTTTCCTTAGGATTTCAGATTTGCACCATAAAAATTTCAGATTCTGAACCTCGGTAGAACAAATGTTATAGCGCAAATGCCACGATGACCTGTTTAGGAGCCTGAAAAATACCTAATTTCCACAAATCATATCTCCGACAATATTGCGAACCAAGCTCTGAAATTTTTATACAAGATTCCTTAAGATTTCTGATTCTCACCCTAAAAATTTCAGCTTCTGAAACTTCGTAGAAAAAACGTTATAGCGAAAATTCCACGATGACCTGTTTGGAGCAGCGAAACCCTAGAATCCAAACCTTTGATACCAAATGTTGTGTAACCAGCTCCAAAAATAGAAGAAAAGAGATATCAATGCCTTAGAAATAAGCCACTTCGAGGGGGAAACCTCCAATACATTACATAAATGAACAATTCTTGGATGATACATTTTACAAAACCTCCTTTCTATATATAGGAGTCCATGGGGCCATCATGTAATCCTAGTGGGCCACAATGTAATCCTAGCCGACCTAACAATAATAATTTAAGGGCACAATAATAACAAAATGGGGGTTACAAGGGTACAATAATAACAATAAGGGGGTTACACTAACAACAATAAGGGACTATACTAGTAATATCTCTTGAAGGGTTTGTGCTTCATTTCTCCCACATCTAGATTGTAGGCCAAGCATTTCTCACATCTGCAGCATTATTTTGTAGCAGAGGATGTTGTGTTGCCGGGCAGTGCAGTGGGAGGGTTGCTTCATCTTCTCTTGTGCATTTCCATTCAGGGGAGGCAGTTTCTCTCGCATTGAGGGAGATGTATAGGAGAGTTCAGAGCTCATTTCAGATCTTGGCATGTGGCCAACTCATGTTCCATCCATTATAGCATAGTTCACATGGTAAACTGCGTTATTTTTGTCAGAGCAACGGTTGTAGGGTTTGATCCCTTGCTTGAGAGCTGATTCTTTGGAGGAAGGGCCAACCCTTCTCCCAGAAAGCTCTATATTCCACTCCTCTTCTGTATTTCTATATTCTAAGTCATATTTATATTCAGTGTTGTAGTGACTGCGTTTTCCAGCTACATATATTTGCAGATCTCCACTTGTACACTTTGTATTTTTAGGAAAACACTTATGGGTGATCTTTATTGTGTATAAAGATGAAAGGAATCACATTTTCTTAGCCATTGGATGTTTGTTCATTTCAGATCTGATATGTCATGTTATTCTCTATAAAACCATAATGAAAATAAAACTGATCTTGATTCAGTAGTTTCTGCATGTTCCAAGCTATGGGGTTTGAGATTATTTGAGGCATATAGAAATGGGGAGATATGTTTATATGTGCCAGATTCATTTTTTTTACCTCAAATTATGCATGTCAGTTGTATACCATGTCTACTAAGGGATACAAGTCCCATTTCTCACTTGTATAACATTATTTTTTGAAGACAACTGTTTGTGCTCACATGTTGTTGCAATTTTTGGCTAGTTCACTGTGGGAGATTTGAATAACTTGCTTAAGGTTATTTATTTGAGCTTAAATTATGTAAGGAGGTCTTATTATATATTTTATAAGGCATCATAGTCAGGTTTGGCCTTATCTTCACATCTGCTTTCTTATACAGCGTCCCTAAGGAGCTTGCTGGAGCAATTCCTGAATAGGAAAAATCACATATCTGTAGATAGAGACTGCAAAAGGCTAGGTAGCCTCTGTTTCTCTCCCTTCTTTGGAAGGAGTCATAACCAGTAAATGCCTTAGCAGTACATCTCTGGCATGGAATTGTGATATTTCTGAAAAAGGAATATTACAGTGGTATCAGAGCATGATCTCTGGCACAACCTGTGAGATCAAGCTATTAGTGAATTAAGAGCAGAGCAACCATCTTGGCTTAGCCTGTGGATTTCAGATCCACTTAGAGAATACGAAGAAGAGGAGAACAAAGATGGAGAGGATGAGGTTACTCTCATCCATTTTCAGATCAGAAAGGAGCCTATCCAAAGGGGTTCAACCAGTGGGGAAAGAAAAGTGTAGTGAAACTCCAAGAGTGTTTTAAGATGAAAAAAGCTACAGTGAAACCTCTAGAGGGTTTCAGGAGGAAGGAGAAGATGAAATCACTTCCTATTCTCATGGAGGAAGTGAAGAGTATGGAGGGCCACAAGTGGAAGTGGATAGATGGCCAGAGGAGGAGGAGCATTCTTCTCCACTTGAGGAGGCTTCTACTAGCGTTGTCCAGTTCATAGAGGAGCAGCCCACCATATCAGTAGTTGGATTGGCCAACAAATCAGAGAGAGGGACTCTTTTAGCCATCGAAGATGTCTCAAAAATCCACAAAGGTATGCAAAAATTTCCATGCAGTGACAATTCAGAAAATTTCATAGGAGGATTGGGAAATTTTCAGTCACATGGCCCAGGATCGAAACATCATGCTGATAAAGAGAAGAAAATTTATACAGTGTTGTACAATATGGGTTTGATCCAAGAAGGGGGTAGCACTCATTCCTTTGCACCCTTATTGAGTTGCATGCAACATGAGGAGTTATGGTGCAAGGATTTGGGGAGAATCATGCATGATGTGCCATCTCCTAAGGATGGTTTGTCCTTAGCACTCTTGGATTATTGTGGATTCAAGGGTTTGATTGGTGACAGGCCTTTCCTAGAAACTCTTCAAGGGGTTACATCTCAACATCCCTTGAGGTGTAAGGAGGAATACTTGCTTTGGGATAATGGAAGTCTTCATTGGGAAGATGCCAAAGGAGAGAAGGATTGGGGAGAACCATATCTCGCTAGAGGAGAGTGAATGGAGAGCAAGAGGCTTGTGAGCCACTTGCATATCTATGACACAAGGAAGTAAGAGGAAAATTTGCACTGGCTACTAAGGAGAGAGTTTGGCCATCATGAGACATGTCCTTTTCTAAAGGGTATATGGATGGAAGGAGCTTGGCAGGATACTTCCATCATGGGACAGCAAGGAGTGTGGATGCAATATTATGGTAGGGTCATTTTTTTTCCACCACATATGATGAGTGATGGAGGTATGAAGGGGCAGCAAGAATATTTGTTGCTTCGGAGGATTGGGAGAGAGCAAGGGAAAAATTTCTCTCCCACTTGGCATAATGTTGCAAGGGTGAAGTATGGCACTATCATGGTGCAAGAGGTGTTTTCATCATGGAGGAGACCCCTCATATATGGCAGCATTATGGAGAATACCTTTGAAAAACTACATGTCAAAGGATGGAGCTATATTTTGGTCAGGGCTTGTTTGCATGAGTCAACAACATTGTCTCTTTGGAGTAGTGGCCTATGGATGAAATGTTCCCAGCGGAAGTGTGGTCAATCCATAACCCACAGGTCCCAGGATCATTTCATATTTGTTGCAATTGATGGACAAAGAGGAGTTGAGAAGGATAAGGTAGTCATATATTACTATGCTACATTCTTCTTGACTTGGATACCCAAGCATGAGAAGAAGGATCTTCTTGCAGCACCTAGTTCATTCCTCTTCATGGGAGCATGCCAAACAACTATGGAGGGTTCATTCATGGATCCATACATCATCTTACTCCCAGTATATGGTAAGAAATCTATTTTTACATTGGCTGAATTGTACAATCTTACCATTATTTTGCAGTGCATGGCTCTACAAGAGGGCAACCTATTCATTAAGCTCCATGAGCATTATTGGGCCAGATTATGTGATGGAGATAGCCATCTCTCATATGGCCATAGACAAGTGTTTATTTCCATGCATGTTCAGCTTATATATTCAGCCACCTCCTATACATTATCAGATGTCAGAGCATGCATTATTTCCCATGTACTACAAGACAGCTTGCCCTATCACTTCTTCAAGCAACAGTTTGGCAAACTGCGCTGTGACCACTTGGGAGACTATTGGTGCACTGTTGAACACCATGAGACCTTCAGTAATTTCCCCATATTATTGCTGATCATGTTCTCTTTTCCTGATTTTGTTGTTACCCTTATGGGGAGCATGATTAGGGGAGTGACACATAAGGATGATGTGTCCTTGTTGGGAGAGAACTCCCATATTTTCTGCAATGCATGTTCTAAGGGGAGCATGGAAGGAGACATGGTTCTATAGCAACACATTTGTTATTTAATTAGTGGGACCATGAGATGGATAGGTTGTAAAATGGCAGTGATTTCTTATCCATTATGTGTGTGATGGATTGGGCCAGCTTGATTCACAGTGCTGGGAGAGAGACCTTTGGAGGTCTAACTTCTTTCTTGCCATGGGAGGGCACACATGTTGCAGCCCAAGATCAGTATACCCTCATCACTTATCTTGAGTGGGGAGGAGTAAAGCGTGGGATATGCCTTCTTACCTATCATGTTCAGTCATTTAGCCCACCTATACTTCACGAGCCAAAGGTGGAGGGGATTCTTCATGAGTTATCATGCTGGAGGGTGACTCATTTTAATGGATGATAGCTTGGGGGTGGAGGTTTCACTTTGGGGGAATAATATTTCCCATGCATATTAAACTCCATGCCTTGAGTAGACCTCTAGACCACACATTTTTGTCTCCTTGAGCACTTTCCTTCTCATGATCTTAGTCATTTAGGGTGTTTCACCAAATAATAGTCTATATGCTTGGGAGAGGCACTATGGAATTTCATGGATGAGATGGCATCATATTCTTTGGAGGATTCCATAATATGCTGATGCTACTAGAGGAGGTAAGGAGATTCAATCAGTTCTATCTTTTCATTTTCTTGAGGACAAGCAACATTTGGGAGGGGAGGACTGTGATGTTCCAAAATTTTCATGAATAAATTGGAACATTAATTTTTTCTCATATTGTGTAGTAGGTGAATAAAAAGGAAGAGGAGGCCTCTTAAAATGAATAAAACCCTTCCTATTGTGAAAAGGGAGCCTTTGAGAAGCTTATTTTGCACCTCCTAGTGTTAAAAGGGCCAATTGTATGAGGACAAGGTCAAGTTGACCAAGTCAACCAGCGCAACCTAAGGAGGAGTAGCTTGCCTAAGAAGACAACGCAGTTTTGGAGGGAAGAGATTCAAAGGGAGATGGAAACTCTAAGAGGTGGGACCCAAGGTGAAAGAGCTCACAAATTCATAAGGAGGAGAAGGGCAGCTTTGTGGAGTTAGCTTGTGTATTTCGGTTTCTTGTCTACTTAGACATTTTCTGTAAACTCCTGCTGCTTAGCAGAGTTTGGAGGGATTCTTGTTTAGGAATTCCTTCTCCTTCATTGAGTGATATCTTGAAGGGGTTGTGCTAAATTTCTCCCACATATGGATTTTAGGCCAATAATTTCTCACATCTACAGTGTTATTTATGTAGCAGAGGACGTTGTGTTGCTGGGCAGTGCATTGGGAGGGTTGCTTCATCTTCTCTTTTGCATTTCCATTCAGGGGAGGGAGTTTCTCTTTCATTGAGGGAGATGTATAGGAGATTTCAGAGCTCATTTCAGATCTTGTCATGTGGCCAACTCATGTTCCATCCATTGCAGCATAGTTCACTGGGTAAACTATGTTATTTTTGTGAGAGCAGCAGCTGCAGGGTTTGATCCCTTGCTTGAGAGATGATTCTTTGGAGGAAGGGCCAACCCTTCTCCCGGAAATCTCTATATTCCATTCCTCTTCTATATTTTTATATTCTCAGTCATATTTATATTCAGTGTTACAGTGGATGTATTTTCCAACTACATATATTTGCAGATTTGCACTTGTACACTTTGTATTTTCATGAAAACCCTTGTGGGTGATCTTCATTCTGTATAAAGAGGAAAGGAAACACATTTTCTTAGCCATTGGATTTTTTTTCATTTCAGATCTGATATTTCATGTTATTTTCTGTATAAAACCTAATGAAAATAACGTTGATCTTGATTCAGTAGTTTCTGCATGTTCTAAGCTATGGGGTTTGAGCTTATTTGAGGCATATAGAAATGGGGAGATATGTTTATATGTGCTAGAGTCATTTTTTTTACCTCAAATTATGCATGTGAGTTTTATATCATTTATAATATGGGATAAAAGTCCCATCCCTCACTTGTATAGCGTTATTTTCTGAAGGCAGCTGTTTGTGCTCACATGTTGCTGCAATTTTTATCTAGTTCATTGTGGGAGATCTGAATAACCTACTTAAGGTTATTTATTTGACCTTAAATTCTACGAGGAGTTCAGATTATATATTTTCTAAGGCATCATATTATGTTTTTTCCTTATCTTCACATTTGCTTCCTTATACAACGTCCCTAAGGAGCTTGCTAGAGCAATTCCTGAATAGGAAAAATCACATATATGTAGACAGAGACTGCATAAGGTGCCTCTAGTTCTATCCCTTATTTGGAAGGAGGCATAAATAGTAAATTCCTCAGTATTCAATCTCTAGCATAGAGTTATGATATTTCTGAAAAAGGAATATTACAGGGTTTTGATTTTAGGCTAGTTATTAGGTTTAGGGTTTGTTTGCTTGTTTGTTTGGTTGCGTAAGTTGTCAAGAAAAATAGATAGAGTGAGAGAGGTTTAAACCATTGGGCTATGGAGTTTGCAAACATTCTTGAGAAGTGAAACAATAGGTCAAAGGAATATCACAGGGAAAGTCTAACAAAGAAAAATGGATCTAAAATATAATGTGAGTGAGGTGAACATTAAATTGTGAACATAGTAGGAGAAAAAGGGCAGTTAAGAATCCTTCAAAAAATACTTTAATAAAAATTTCCTTTAATATTACTAAGCATAAATAAAGAACCAAATACAGGGCATACCAATAGCTTCTTTAACTAAACCCTAGCAAGTAAGCACTAAGACAACAATCTAGTGAACTATAGAAGGCAAGAAACTTGTAAATCTTCTAGTGATTTCACCTTCAAGCTAAGAAAACATTTAAGATAAACACATAGGAGAGACCAAAGAATAGGGAACTCCTAACTCAATTAATCAAGCTATAAATACCTCCAAAGAAACCATTTAGGATAAACAAAAGGTCATGGAAAATCATAAACCTATTTAGCTAAACCTAATCAGCAATACTTCAAAGTAAAAGACCTTAAAAACAATGTTTAAGTAATATCAAAGAGCAGGGCTAACCATAAAAATACTTTGGCATTTGGTTCATTGAATAATTCTTAAGATAAACAAGCATAAGTGGGATTAGAGAGAAACTAAGAATTCTCTAAACTGACCTAGCATAGGAGAACATACAAACAATAGGAAACAAACATTGCTAAGGTGCCTTTAAACAACATTTCTTAACCTAAAATATCTGTCCTACTACATGAGAAACATCAGAAAAAATGATAACATAAGAAAAAAAAGTATTGAATAAGGAACACATCACCATTAACTATGCTCATGAATTCTGCAAGTGAGTTTTCTCCATTGTCAAGCAAATCAAGCCATCCACAAAAACCAAAGCCGATTTCTCTTCAATCTCCAAGTCTATGTATTAAGTCTAACAATCAACCAAAATTTATAATGAGGCCTCAATATTGTATTTAATAAGAAAGGAGGACCAAAACCCTAACTAGGGTTTCCAAAATGTCATATATACAACATAAATGCTATTTTTTTCCATTAAGACCATGCAAGGCCCAAGGCAAAAAATATCTAATGTAATAAATGAAAAATAACTTCTAGCACCTAAATTTGGCAAAAACTAACTTTGAGGCTCCTCAATAACTCCAAAATATCTTCAAGTGTGTTTTTTTAACTTTGCAGGCAAGGGCGCAGCATTGAGGTCCAAGGGCGCAGTGCCTACACTGGAAAAATAGGTCACCTTGCAGCTGAGTTGTGAAGACATTCCTAGTGTCCGAATGAGCTCCAGGATAGCTCATTGGAAATCTTGTCAAGTATAATTTCCAAAAAAGCCATTATTTTTTCATTTTTTGTCCATTTGATTTCCCAAAAGCTCAATCTCCCAATACTACTCAGGACGCAACGCCAACTATGAAAAATAGGCCAGAAAGGTGGTTGTTTGGGTGTTTTTGGCACTTTTGGAGGACCAAATATGCTCCAAATGATCTGAAATTTTGTGTGCATGATGCTTGTGGCATAAGGATTCCAAAAATGTAAGCCACTTGTCAAGAAGGTTCCCTAAAAAAGAGCACAGCGCCAAGGGCGTTGCACCCTTGGCACTTTAAATCAGTAAAAAATTAGAATTTCCAAAAACTTGCCAAAATTTGAAATTGTCTTCCTCATGGTTTTTTCAATGCATGTAGGGAAGCATCAACAACTATTTCAAGATTTTTGTTTCTTTTTTCCTCCTTGAGGGCTTGAATTTTAGCAAGGGCTCTTTTGAGCTTGGCCCTTGCAATTTTGTTCCTGAAGGCATAGTGCCTTGCCATCTTCTCTTGGAGGTGAAGATCCCTCTTTGTCTTCTCCAATAGACCCTATAAGTGCATATTAGCTCTATCAATCCAAGGCTCCAGATCGTATTCAATATCCATGGAAAGAAACTCACTTGGAGTAAGCTGTGTTGGCTCCATGTGATTTACAAGAATGGCAAGAACAAACACTGCAGGGGGCCACATCAGAACCACTTTGGAATTCTAGGACTTAGCCTTCCTATATTCAAAGCGGGATCTCTCTATTAAGTGTTTTCAAAGCATATTTCCTTATGATTTGCTTATGATATTAGGTTATTTATGAAGCTATTAGGAACTTATTTTTTTGGTTGGGATGAATATCATTAACTGAAGAGGTCAGTTGAAGGGTGAAGGTGAGAGTAGATTGAAAGAATGTTTCAACTAAAAAGATAGGTCATGAAACAGTATTAACCCATTGGGCTATGGAGTCACAAAAGGATTTAATTGTACAACAATTCTTCAAGGATTTCCATCAGTAAAGTCATCTATATCAAAGGATCTTTTAGATTGAATTGTGATATGAAACATTAAAATTTTGTGAAAGAAGCAAAGCTAAGACCAATTATGAATCTAACTTCTCTAAAACAAGAAAAGCCTTTCAAAGTAACTGTTTGAAGCAAGCCAAAGGATAGGGAAAACGATAGACTTCTTTGGATAGACTTTTATTAAAGCAAACTTCTCAGACAACAATCCAGTAATCCTAAGACCACTTTCAAAAAGGAGAAAACATGTAAGAAAACAAGGCAAATAGCCTAAGATCAGGCATAAACTTTGAATTCTAGCCTTGCTTTTGGCATACTCTCGAGGGATCTTTCAAAACCACTATTTAAGACTAGCCAGAGGACAGGGAAAACCATAGACTTCCCTGGGTTAACTCTACTTAGCAAACCTTGAAAAGAACATTCAAAAATAATATCTCAAGTTACATAGAAAGACATGGGCTCACCAACATTTCTTCACCGGTTATACTCTATTGAATCATTCTCAAATCAACAAGCTAGATAAACCTAGAGGGAAATTAAGAATCCTCTAAACATACCTTAGCAGAAGAAAACATAAAGATAAAGCTTTCAGATAGAAATAGGGTACTTTTCAGTAAATCCTACTCTAAATTTTTTGTTCTTTATCAGAGAAAATGGACAGCATGTAAAACATAAGGAAAAACAAAAACAGCGAGGAATAAAATCACCATTAACATAGACCAGGACCCCATGAATCAGCTTGTACTATTGATGTTCAAACAAGTTACATACTTCAAGTCCAATAGGTCTTTACCGCTCAGAACTTCTCTTCTCAGCCTAGTATTCTTCAACTACTCAACAGCACTTCAACAGCTTCAACAACTATCTTACACCTCAATGATAATCCAACCAACAACAATAATGAGCTCCTCATATAGTATTTATAGATAAATGAGGAGGTGGAGTGAAAGAAAGGGTCTCTAATGGTTCATAAATGACAGATTTTAATTTTTTTCACCTTTGAGACCATGCAAGGCCCAAGGAAAAATGTATTTAAGTCTAAATCTGCGTTACATTAACTTTTTGAACTACTTAGTGGCTTGTGTTGACTTTTAGGCTTTTCTAGGTAGGCTGGTAATAACTTCTAAGTTGTCTTTACAAATATCTCTGACTATGATAACTTTATGTGTCTTTGAGGTAAATCTATCCTGCAGGTGGCATTTTGATTCTTTTGGAGGAGTAATTTCTTCTGTGGATGTGGCATTCGAAGCTCTTCTTCTGCTGATCTGTTAGTTTGGTGGCGTTAACTCTGATTAGGCCTCTGATTTGCCATTAGGCATTCTTTATAATCTTCTGCTTTTGGTCCTTTTTCTGACTATTTTATCTTTAATTTATTTGTCCTTTAATCTTTGTCTTTATCCTTAATCTCTTGGTTAAGCCTCTGATCTTCGGATTTATGCTCTTAACCTTTATTTTTCACTGTTCTTCTGATTTGTGTACAGGTGGTTTCCTTTGGTGCTGGAGGGTTTTATTGATTTACAACTGTTCATAAGGCACTGATAAAACACTTAAAAGCCATATAAATCCCTTTTTTCATTTTGGGAACTCAAGGATCGTCATCCAGAAGTTCTTTGCCACTCATATCGGATGTGGGAGGGCCTGTACATTATAGGTCGCCATTAAAACCTACAAACAAACCAAAAAACATTAATAAAACCTGCATTTTTGGGTCAAACTGCTTCAGAGGCTTTATGATGGTAAAGGAGCGATTGCAGAGGAGGAAAAAATGTGCAGAGGGAAGGATTTCATGGATGAAGTTATGCAGAACAGGGGAAAATTTGAATATTGGTGCGAAATAGTGGAGGCAGTTTTGTGCAATACCAGGGTGGTATTCGTGTAGGTTTCAGGTGGTAAGTGGTATTCGCTCAAACAGACGTGATTCCACTCATTGAACGACACCTGTCCATGGGAAAACTGCTTTTTTCGTGTTGAAAACGCGGGTTAATACTTGTGGGTGAAATGAACGTGAAACTGATGTTGGGTCGTCAGATCTGGGTAGCTAGATCGACAGTGGAGGGAGGACGTGATGGAAAAAGATGCTCAGTGGTGGGACCGGTGGATGAGGTCAGCAAAAATGTCGGGAAGTGGAAAGGTTATCGGGTAGTGTTTAGAATCAGGGATATGCGGGAGCCGTCAGATTAGGATGATTGACAGTGGAGATCCATAGTGGGAACGCGCAAAGAACGAATGAGTGAGAGCATGGAATATGGGGAAAAACGATCACCGTTGGATCAAGCCCGATCAACGGTTGGAATTCATCAAGGGGGAACATAATGTGGGGGATAAAAATAAGAAATGGAGGGGCCAAATGGAGTGGAGAACATGGTCCTGTGGAAAAAGTAAAGGACTAGGGGTAAGAATGAACGGGGACGAGACTTTAGCGGATGGTCACAGGTCTTGGTCATATGAGCAAAGGGGGCAGAGGGCTTAGTCAAAAGGGGCCTAAGGTCTATTTTGATAAAAGGTCAGAAATAGGCCTAGAAAGAGGGTTTTTAGGCCTTTTTAAGAGGTTCCAATAGAGATAGAAAGGGTTCTTTAAACCAAATAAAATAATTTTATAAGGTTTTAAAGGGGTTTTGGGGAAGATGAAGGTTAATGAAGGGAAAAGTGATTTTTGAGGATAAATAAAAGGATGGGTGAAATGGAGTTTATAAAATGAACTAATAGAGAAACGCTTGAAAAAAATTTTCTTTGTGTCTTGGAAGGGTAACTTGGATGCTTTGAGTGAAGTTTATAGAAAAATGATTTCTTGAAGATAATGAACATAGTGAGGTTTCAAGAACTCATTGATTTTTTCACAAAAAATTGTTTCTTGAAAACTAAAATACTAATTTAGCCATCATGAGGTATAATAGATTTTATATATGGCTAACAGTAGCTCCACTTGGGGAGGGTAGCTCCTTGGGGGTGTCAAGAACCTCAGAGATAAATCTTTGGAAAGTAGACCAGTGCCTTGTGTTTTGCTACACTTTGACAACCTCGTCCTTCTTTGATCATGCTGCTTAAAAAAGATGATCTACAGAATTATAACAAGATGATTATCCTCCCAAACTTCTACCTACACATCCTATTTTCCCTAATTTTTTTTCTTCAATGGGTGCATTTAGACTTGCGAACCCTTACAACATCATTTTATTCTTTATTTGAAAGGAGTAAAATTATCTATTTCTACCCTTATTTCTTCCATGCGTTCAGATTAGACAGTTAAAATCATTGTTTCTCTACCTAACTATCTATCTGTCAAGATTAGACTGTTTGACAGATTTTCATTCTCTAAATTCTAAAACAGGAAATTTATAACACAGTCAAATCAGGATTAGACAGTCTAATTTTCTATGGTGGTGTTGAAGCCTCGAAAATCGCTGCTACAACATTGGGGGATAACCACCCGGTCCGGACCTTAATGCAGCTCCTTTTCCGTTTATGATAGTGGCTCCGACTGGTTTAACTAGGTCCAGTTACCTTTTCCCTATTGCTATTGGTTTATGATGTGTCCTTAACTACCCGTAGAAAGGGATATCGGATCAATTCTTCTTCTTGATCGACGAAAACCAATATAGGCGATTCAGTTCCGACGAACCACGACTAAGATTTTTCCTCTTCGAGAAGAGGACTTAAAAGAATGTAGAAATTAATCTAATTGCAAACTTATTCTATAATGCAAGCAAAAAGAAACTAATCTAAATACTATCTCAATTAGGTAGATGAAAATCTAACCCAACTAAGAGCAAGATAATTAAGTAATGAGGATTAAAATATGTCTGGCTTTTAATTAATGTCAAACCAACGAAGAAATTCAATTTAGCTCACATTTGTGAGTACCAAAACATATTCTATTGAGACCATTTGACTGAAATAATAAATCAACAACACTCCGGAAGAAATTCACAAAAATGATATTGATTATAAAATCAATGAAGCCAATAATTAAACAATAATATGTGGAAGAAATTCACAACATATTATTATTTAAAAAATCAGTTTTGTAAGACAGATTTCTGAGCAAATCGTTACTCAGAAATCAGATTTAAATCCATAAGAATAGAGATACATAACAATTTGAGACAAATTATCCATATAAACAGAAATGCATAAACATGAATAAAATGAAACAACAATTTTATTAACATAAAAATGAAACTGATATTTGATACAGAAATGCCAAAAATACCAGTTAATTGAATCTGCTTCTCTAATCCTGGTCTCTAACAGTACTTTACATTACTTGAATTCCTGCTTTCAAGACTAGAGCTGCAGAAATGCAAACTCTGCCCATCATGCATAATTCAAGATATAAAGAATAAACCCTCATTAATGTTCAGATCTGAAACTTTCTCTCCTCCCCATCTACAACTCTAAATTCCTATAACAGAAATGCTTTTAGAAGTCTGGAATTGCAGAGGAGAGCAGCCTCTTTTACATTTTGCAATCTGCAATTTATAATCCTCCCAAAAGTCTTTTTAGAAGAGAGTTTGTTGAAGAAAAATCTGCCCAATCCAACTTTAATTGCACAAAAATTCCAATCTTTAATTGTTGGAGTCTTCTCATTGATTGAAATCTTTTTCCTCAATATCCCTCTATTGTTTTTTCCTGCAAAAAGAAATTAAAATGAATTAAGATGCAACAATAAAATCCAAATATTATTTCTAACATTTAAAACAAATCCAATCAAATTCTATTTAAATAAATAGAAAGGAAATTTCAGCTTCTTATTGATACTCATAACGATCTTAATTAACCAAGGATAATATTGATGCATGAATCTGCAATTAGAAGAGGCTGGGCAAATGAAAATGAAGAAAACAAAACTCAGAAAATTGATTTTATTTTTAGAAATTCGGAGCTTGATCTTCTACTTGATTTTTGACCCAATAAATCATCAAATCTGTTAGTGAAACCTCCTCAGAAATGTTCTCCTTGATTTTATCTTTCCAATGAGCCGTCTTGGGCCTCATTTGGTCAAGTATAACTCAATCTATGAGCTTCCAAAGTTGATGAGTTAAATCTGGCATAAATCTGGAAATTCTATTTGCTGGGCTAAAAATCAGAATTTTTAATTAGAAATTTAATCCTAAATTAGATTCTAATTATCTAATAATTAATTCTAAATTAATTATTAACTAAGTAATAATTAATTCAGTTACAAAATTAAATTAATATACAAATGATTTGAAAACGTTAATTTAAATATGATTAATATTATAATTCAAATTATATTAAAATTATAATAAACATTATAATTATAATATAATTATTATAATATAAAAATATAAAAAATTAATTTACAAACCATTGGAATCAATCCAAACCTAAAACCCATAAAACAAACCATTGAAATCAATCTAAACTCATTAATTCATCCACGTGAGATTATGGAGGGATATGGTGAGTGGAGTGTGAGGTGAGGGTGGCGTGAGGGTGAGTGAGGTGGAGATACGGGAGGCATAAGGGATGAAACAAAAAAAGAAAAAAAAAACAAACTTTATATTAAAAAAAAATTTAACACATCGCATATCGCAAGAACCTTGGATGGGGGTTTTTTAAATGTGCATGTTCTAAAAATTGCGATGGATCCAAAATTGTGATATTGCGATATGCGATGGATCTGAAATTGCAAAATTGCGATCTTGCGATATTGCGATCTGCGACGAATTTGAAATTTGCGATCTGCGATCTGCGACGAATCTGAAATTTCTGATCTGCGATCTGCGACGGATTCTAAAATTTGCGATCTGCGATCTACGACGGATTCTGAAATTTGTGATCTGCGATCTGCGACGAATCTGAAATTTGCGATCTGCGATCTGTGACGGATCCGAATTTTTTTTTTTTTTTTTAATAATATATATTTTTTAATAATAAGTTTTTCTAAACTACAGCTACTCTGAAAATAAATAAAAAGAATAAAAATAGCATTTTTAACCCAGACTTAGATAAATGATGGGACTTCAAAAGAGTACCATTTTTAAACCAGTTGACTAAATGAGGTAAAACAAGCATCAATGGGAAGCTTATTAAAAATCTATTTTAACAAAACAATAAAAATAAGAACCCAAATAAAATGAAAATTTAACAAAAACGTAGGATAATCAGCTAAATAAAATCCTAAAAGGTGCTTAGCCAAAAATTTATAAAAAAGGTCCCCATTATTTGAAGTGAACAAGTCAAAAATGGGGGGGTTGTGTTTTACCACAACAATGGCGACACACAGGAGAAGAACTAGTTATCTCTATTTGATATGAATGAGATTTTCCTAAAATTCAAGTAAAAATAATTAAAGTAAAGATAATTATACTTAAAATGCTTGACTAGGTTCATTAGTCTGAATAAAAGCAAGAATCATCTAACTGTAATTTTTGTTAAAATTCCTCATAAATTAAAATATTTCAAAAACTTCTATATCGATCCTTAATTAGTTGTAGAGATAAAGCGAGTGGGCTCACTTTACAAATTTAGCTTTTTAAAAATATACTTATTTTTTTCGCAGTAGAGCCATCATGCGCAAATAAACATCTATAGTCTCGATAGTGGGTTACCTTTTTAATCACCAATGATTCAGAATCCCATCTCTTTAAGAATTATTGACCTAGAGATAAATCGATTTATATATGTTTATTTTTTTATTTTTTATTTTTTTATTTTTTATTTTTTTTTATTTTTTTATATTATAAATCTTAAAAGCCATTGTCCCGGTTTGGTAGCCGATAGTTGACAATGCCATTCACTCAGTTATAATTGGATCGAACAAGTTGGCTCATGATGAGACCCCTTGTCTTATAATTGTTTGCAATCATAAGCCATTACCCTGGTTTGTTTAACAGAGTTGGTAATGTCGACCTATTTTTTCCCCTATAATCATGGTAAAGCGTGCTCATGATGAGACCTCTTATCTTTTAAGTTTAAATATATCTCTGGATTATACTCTAGAAAAATAAGACTCTTCGAGACAGGGGAGAATCATTGACTCCTTAAGAGTTAAGAATGACAATTTCAGAAGTTAAAAAGGTGCTTTGCTGTAAAGTGTCTTTACTTGGTTAAAAATAACTTTTCTTAACTGATAATAGAACTTTGAAAGATCTTAATAAAATATTGAAATCTCAAAATGATTATAATTTTGATGAAAAAAAGATTTTTTTCCATATTTTATGATACTTTGTCAACTTCTCTAAATTGGTAATCTCTTCCTTAAGTATGTCTACTTTTATAATAAGAAAATCAAATTTTACTAAGAGATTTAAGAAAAAGCTAATAGATGACTATTAACAATTTTTCTCCATGTATGCTGACCATTGTTAGGTAACAAGAAGGCCTTCCATATAAATCATGGAAAATTCACCAAAATAAAAATTGAAAATCAAAGGAAAAAGAATTCTTATGCTAAAATGAGAAAGAAATCAACAAAAATTAAAGATGAAGAAAAATTTTAAAAATGGAAAGGAAAATCCAAGTTTAGCAAGATAAACTCAAACAATAATGTTTATACTAATGTCTCAACAATATGAAGAAAGAAAATAATCGTGTAATCAATCCTTCTTATATCGAGATTTAGAAAATTCATACCCTGCGTGTGGTTGTAAAGTGCTTTTAGGCTTTTTAGATAGCAAGTGATGATAACATTCGGCCACAATGAAAAATTTCTCGTCCGATTTTCAATTTTTTTGTTTCCAAGCATCATCTTAATCATTTTCTAAAAAATAAATGCTTAAAGAAACATGATTAAAGGTTTAGAAACTTCTAGCGCAAACTTGTTTCAATGAAGATTATCGCCGCTTATTAAAATAAAGCCAGGGATAAGAGTATGGACTTTCGAAAAATATGATCTCGGTGGAGGATTGGAAGCTTTTATGAAAGGCTCGCAAAACGATTCATGTATCGTAAAAAACCAAAAGTTTGAAACTAAAGTAACGAAATAGAAATTAATGAAAGTGGGTACATGAATCTTACCATTGGATAATTGCTTTTGATCTTACGAAAGGTATCGAGCTTTCTCCAAACTAGCCGACTTCTTATTTTAATTAACATTAAAAAACATGAAGAAGTCAAACTAACCAAAAATCCTATAACCCAAAATCATTACTTATTTTATCTAAACTAAAGCAAAGCGTAAAATGCAAAAATGGAATGCTTAATGTTCAAGGGAAAACAAATGCATCGAAATGAGAATGAAAATTTTCGTTAATGGTTGTTTCTCAATATATTATAAGTTTCATATAAACTCCATGATTTTATAAATTGTCCGTAATCAAGACCAAATCCAAGATAATAAAATTAAAATATGAAGATAGAGAGGTTTTGAATTTCCTTTTTAATTATGGAATTATATATTTAAAAACTGAAATATATGAGAAATCGAGAATGATTTGAATATGTCACAAATTTGTCATTAACGCCTTTCTTTCCATAGTGGTTACCCACGCTCGCTTTTAAAATAACACATCGTTGTATTGGATGATTCGCATCACATGTTTCTTCATCATGCTTTGAGTTTAATTTGCAAGACTTTGCCTTTGTTTGCTATGCCATATATCGATTAAATGTTAATGGCTCAGAGGCATGCATTGAAAGCTATCACATTAGAGATTGCAATGGCAAATTGCCGATATGAAAACATGTAATGAGAACATGTGAAATGAAATGAAGCGATCACATCATTAAAGATATATTATATTGGGGATTGGGGAATATTGAAATTGTGCTTCCCTTATTGCACATCGCACATCGCAGATTCTGAATTGTGATGTGAGCATAATTAAAAATGCGATGAAGCGATTGCGATATCGGCAATTTCTAATTGGCGATGCTAATCGGCGATTGATGAATGTTTTGGTACCCGATGTAATACAATATGATTCTTACGATGCCGAGATGCGATGAAGAGTGGAACCAATAGCTTTATGATGAAAATTTAATAACATATCGGATCTGCGACATCGACCCTTTTAAAGTTATGATCCTACCATTATTTGCGATTGAATGGACGTGATATTTTATAAACTTGATTTGAATTTTATATCGAGTCCGGACTTATGTGGTTGTCGCAATATTGGTAAAGGCAATTCACGATAATGGAGTATACTTAACCGCAAAACCTCTCGATATGCGAAATGAGAAATGCGATATCGCATATAAGTGAGGTAATACATCTGAGATCTTTTATGAACAATTTTTTTGTCAAAACTCGCTAAGAGCTTACTTACGATGAAATCTTATGATATTGTTTTTAATTTCGATTGGGTTTCCCAAATGAATAAAAACAAAGTTAAAGAATGCTCACATTCTAATGAGTCTCAAATAACATTTCCCTGAACCTGTTGCCAATTTGAACTGGGTTTGCTACTTACTTCAAGTTTTGAAAACAAATGAAAACCTACAATTAAAACAGAAAAAGTATCAAAAATAAACTAAAGAAAAGATAAACTAATAATAGATGAAAATGAACTTTTAAATGTATACCTGGAAAGAAATTGTCTGTAGATTTTACCTCATGAATCTTCAAATTCTTCCTTTGATTTATCAAAATTTTGACTTTGTTCAAAATCATCTCATTATTTATTCTAAATTGGAGTGAGCAATTAGCCTGAATAAGATATGTTTATTCATGTTCAGGAAATATAAAATTTACCAGAAATAAATATGAAAATAGGCTTCCCTTTGAATTGCAACAGCAACTCCTTACCTCTGCTCATTCCGAATTAACTTGAGAAAAATCAGTATTGATATAGTGACTGTTTAATAATGCATTTAGTAAATAAATATGATGCACATTGCAACATTAAATAATAAATTAAAGATCAGAATGTGATGAAGCCACTACAGATTTAAATGTGTGCACATAGCAAAATAGACACCCTTAAAATCATTTTAACAAATTTTCGAGGAAGATAATATGAACTTCATGTGATTACCATGAAAGGTTAGACTGAATAATAATGATCAAATTGGAATTAAGCTTATAATAGACAGTCATATCTTTCATGGGAAAATGAGATCATGAAGCTTTGTATCTTCAAAACCTTTAACAAATAAATTTCAGAAGAAAATCATATAAGGACATTTCGAAATAGAGAAAAGTGGGTTTGAGGTGATTGGTGCCAAGTGCAACCTCAATTGAATTTATTCAAGACATTATTCAAAATAGGCAGAGTAGAGATATTGCTGAAATAAATTTTGATTTAAAATATGGGAAGCAAGAATTAGAAATTTTCTGATAAGAGGCAAATATTTCCCTGAACATGTATATGAAATGAGAAGGGCTGGTTGCTCGCTTTATTTTTTATCTGAAGAGCTATTAAGAATAAATTAACTAAATAAAACAAACTAACTAAATTAATTCTACTTCTATTCTAACCATATACATGAAATTGACTAGGTATAGTCATATTTCCAATGTAACCATTTTCTCATTTTAATCCCTGTATGTATGTACAATTCAGAGGTTAGTAATAAAAATACAAATCTAATTGAACTAAGAAAATTAAATCTGAAATCAGAATGTACAACTATTGTTAGAAGCTTATCTAAAATCTCTTTCTCATGAGATTTTCTTTCCAATTGAATACCAATTGGATCATAGAAATCTGGATGAATTTCTATTAAAAATTGGGAAATGTTCAAAAGAAAAGATAACAGGCCAGATTGTGGATATGAGCTTTTAGATTCAAAAGCCTGGAAGAAACTGTTAGTGTTATGTGTAAATGTTAAGCTATTGACAATCTTCCATGAAGGAAAATTTTCCAAATATTTTTCAAATGAATTAATGAAAAATGGATTGAAATCTTTTAAATGAAATGGAAAATTATCAATTAAATTGGATTGCTGGCAGATTTCTAAAAATACATTATCTTGTTGATATTTCCTTTGAGAAGATAAAAGCTTTTGATAAAACATTAACATCGATTGAAATTGAAATTGAAATAGCTTTTGATGCTTTTGATTATAATATAAAACTTCAATTTTCCAACAGGGCAATGTATCAATTGAATGTTTGATAATAAAGTGCTCAATATGCCACCGTAATGTATTAAAAATCTGAAAAATAAAATCTGAAAATAAATCTGATTTAATACAAAATAATTGAGGAAACAAAAATAAAATGAAATCACTATTGTTACAACTAATGTTACAGCACGATTGGGATCGCTTTGAAATAATTTTTTTTTCACAAGGATTGGCCAGAATTATGGAATTTGAGTAATTTCGAATTCCAACTTGTGAATTAGAAAGAGATTTATGATTATGAACATGAATGAAATCTTGATCATGATATGAATCATAAATTGGAATATTTTCTCGAATAGTGAAATCATGAAGATGATTATCTGCTTTAGAATGAGGATTGGTTGGAATAATTTCTAAATTAAAATGTCTCTCATTCTCAGATGTTATTTGAATTTTCCAATGATGATTTTCTCGAAAAAAATCAACATCTTCAATGTCAAAGTAATTATCATAAATGACTTCACAAGATTCTCTAGAATTCCCTTCAATTTCATCCAGTATATCCAAACACGGAGGAACAAGAATTTCATGTTCATTAATGGAAAAATAATGATCATTAATTGCTTCTCTATCTTGATAAAAACTTAATGGTAATTCATTTATATCGGCCTTTGTTTTTTCTGAAATATCATTAACACCAAGAGGGGAAAATTTACCATCATAAAAAATATCAGGATAAAGGGAAAAATGTGAATCTGAAATAATGCAATTAAAAATGTCTCGGTTTGATAACTCTTGTGCATTATAATCATTGTAAATTTCAGATTCCAGATCATTCCTTTACGTGCGCATGCTTTCTTGAAGAAGGCTGCTTTGCTGCTCTGATTTCGACATTTGTTCACCATGGGAAAATTCAGAAATTTGTACAGCAGTTTGCATTTTATTATTTACTTTGAATGTTGTTTGCACTTGCTGATTGGAAATCTGATTTTCTGAATTTAATGCAGAGAAACTTTCAGATTCTAATGCAGGTCTTTCTCCAAAATTGTTGTTGTTGTCTTCTTGCATTTGATTACAAATATTTTCCAAACTTTGTGAAACCTCTTCATCACAATTTATTTGTACATCCAAATTGGATTTCTCATTTATATTGGAAGGGGATGGAACAATGCTTGAACTAATTTCATATGGATCGGGACTAGGGGGAAGAGAATAATTATGTTCAAACCAATCTAGTGATTCTTCTTTCATAGGTTCATCTTCGACATTAAATTTTAAACAATTCAAATGAAATCGAATATTAAAATCTCTAATAGACTCATTTTCATTTCGTAGATATTGAATTTCATCACATACCTGATCATAATCATTGTAGTCAAATTTACAAACGAAAATTGTAACAAATTGATCCCAGCTGTGAATTGAGGCAACCAGAAGAGTTCTACACCAGTTTCTGGCTTTTGCCGCAAATGTGAGAGTAAAAATTCTGCATAATATACCTTCATCAATTCCTGGAAAATCATAATTTGAAACATTTTCAATAAATTGAAGGACATGAGTAAAAGAAGAAGAATTTCTCTTACCATTGAATTTTACCTGAGACAAGAGTCTTACCACATCGGCTGGAGTATTGGAAGATGCACGTCCATGGATACAACTCCAAATTGGAAGTTTAAAAGGAGCCATTGTGATTAAATAAAATGTTAAAATTGAAAAGACTCCAACAGACAACAAGTTTCAAGCCCTCCTTCTAGCGCCAAAAATGTTGAAGCCTCGAAAATCGTTGCTACAACATTGGGGGATAACCACCCGGTCCGGACCTTAATGCATCTCCTTTTCCGTTTATGATAGTGGCTCCGACTGGTTTAACTAGGTCCAGTTACCTTTTCCCTATCGCTATTGGTTTATGATGTGTCCTTAACTACCAATAGACAGGGATATCAGATCAATTCTTCTTGCTGATCAAGCAAGAAAATGACCCTTAAGCTGATTTGGGTTCAGCCAAACCACAACTAAGATTTTGCCTCTTCGAGAAGAGGACTTAAAAGAATGTAGAAATTAATCTAATTGCAAACTTATTCTATAATGCAAATAAAAAGAAACTAATCTAAATCCTATCTCAATTAGGTAGATGAAAATCTAACCCAACTAAGAGCAAGATAATTAAGTAATGAGGATTAAAATATGTCTAGATTTTAATTAATGTCAAACCAACGAAGAAATTCAATTTAGCTCACATTTGTGAGTACCAAAACATATTCTATTGAGACCATTTGACTGAAATAATAAATCAACAACACTCCGGAAGAAATTCACAAAAATGATATTGATTATCAAATCAATCAAGCCAATAATTAAACAATAATATGTGGAAGAAATTCACAACATATTATTATTTAAAAAATCAGTTTTGTAAGACAGATTTCTGAGCAAATCGTTACTTAGAAATCAGAGTTAAATCCATAAGAATAGAGATACATAACAATTTGAGACAAATTATCCATATAAACATAAATGCATAAACATGAATAAAATGAAACAAAAAACTGATATTTGATACAGAAATGCCAAAATACCAGTTAATTGAATCTTCTTCTCTAATCCTGGTCTCTAACAGTACTTTACATTACTTGAATTTCTGCTTTCAAGACTAGAGCTGCAGAAATGCAAACTCTGCCCATCATGCATAATTCAAGATATAAAGAATAAACCCTCATTAATGTTCAGATCTGAAACTTTCTCTCCTCCCCATCGACAACTCTAAATTCCTATAACAGAAATGGTTTTAGAAGTCTGGAATTGCAGAAGAGAGCAGCCTCTTTTACATTTTGCAATGTGCAATTTATAATCCTCCCAAAAGTATTTTTAGAAGAGAGTTTGTTGAAGAAAAATCTGCCCAATCCAATTTTAATTGCTCAAAAATTCCAATCTTTAATTGTTGGAGTCTTCTCATTGATTGAAATCTTTTTCCTCAATATCCTTTCTATTGTTTTTTCCTACAAAAAGAAATTAAAATGAATTAAGATGCAACAATAAAATCCAAATATTATTTCTAACATTTAAAACAAATCCAATCAAATTCTATTTAAATAAATAAAAAGGAAATTTGAGCTTCTTATTGATACTCATAACAATCTTAATTAACCAAGGATAATATTGATGCATGAATCTGCAATTAGAAGAGGTTGGGCAAATGAAAATGAAGAAAACAAAACTCAGAAAATTGATTTTATTTTTAGAAATTCGGAGCTTGATCTTCTGCCTGATTTTTGACCCAATAAATCATCAAATCTGTTAGTGAATCCTCCTCAGAAATGTTCTCCTTGATTTTATCTTTCCAATGAGCCGTCCTAGGCCTCATTTGGTCAAGTATAACTCAATCTATGAGCTTCCAAAGTTGATGAGTTAAATCTGGCATAAATCTGGAAATTCTATTTGTTGGGCTAAAAATTAGAATTTTTAATTAGAAATTTAATCCTAAATTAGATTCTAATTATATAATAATTAATTCTAAATTAATTATTAACTAGCTAATAATTAATTCAGTTACAAAATTAAATTAATATACAAATGATTTGAAAACATTAATTTAAATATGATTAATATTATAATTCAAATTATATTAAAATTATAATAAACATTATAATTATAATATAATTATTATAATATAAAAATATAAAAAATTAATTTACAAACCATTGGAATCAATCCAAACCTAAAACCCATAAAACAAACCATTGAAATCAATCTAAACCCATTAATTCATCCACGTGAGATTATGGAGGGATATGGTGAGTGGAGTGTGAGGTGAGGGTGACGTTAGGGTGAGTGAGGTGGAGATACGGGAGGCATAAGGGATGAAACAAAAAAAGAAAAAAAAACAAACTTTATATTAAAAAAAAAATTAACACATCGCATATCGCAAGAACCTTGGATGGGGGTTTTTTAAATGTGCATGTTCTAAAAATTGCGATGGATCCAAAATTGCGATATTACGATATGCGATGGATCTGAAATTGCAAAATTGCGATCTTGCGATATTGCGATATGTGATGGATCCGAAATTGCAAAATTGCGATCTTGCGATATTGCGATATTGCGATCTGCGACGAATCTGAAATTTGCGATCTGTGATCTGCGACGAATATGAAATTTGCGATCTGCGATCTGTGACGGATTCTAAAATTTGTGATCTGCGATCTGCGACGGATTCTGAAATTTGCGATCTGCGATCTGCGACGAATCTGAAATTTGCGATCTGCGATCTGTGACGGATCCGATTTTTTTTTTTATTTTTTTTTTTAATAATATATATTTTTTAATATTAAGTTACAGCTACTCTGAAAATAAATAAAAAGAATAAAAATAGCATTTTTAACCCAGACTTAGATAAATGATGGGACTTCAAAAGAGTATCATTTTTAAACCAGTTGACTAAATGAGGTAAAACAAGCATCAATGGGAAGCTTATTAAAAATAGATTTTAACAAAACAATAAAAATAAGAACCCAAATAAAATGAAAATTTAACAAAAGCGTAGGATATCAGCTAAATAAAATCCTAAAAGGTGCTTAGCCAAAAATTTATAAAAAGGGTCCCCATTATTTGAAGTGAACAAGTCAAAAATGGGGGGGTTATGTTTTACCACAACAGGTGGCTATGGCATTTTGTACAAGTTGCACATAGAATTTATTTGTAGCAAATGTGAAACAAAACTTTGAAGGCTTGAGATCTGAAATTTTCTAAGCATTCTTCCCTCTTTCTTTGGCTCAAGTTTTGATCTTTTTGGAGCCATTTATTTTTTCTTTTCTTGGTTCAAATTTTGAGCTTGTTAGCACCATTCTTTCTCTATCATAATCTATTATACTGATAAGCCAAGATTACACTGTTTGGAAAATATGTTTTCACTAACTTATTAGCACAAAATTGAATTTTACTTAGTCATGATTAGGCTGTATGACTAAATAGTAGTTTCTCAAAGGAGTGGCATTTGAGCTTGCACACTTTCAGAGTTTTTTTCTCTTTTGGTATGGGGTTGTACCTTTTTCTTTTTAATCTGCCCTCTTTTTACACTTTTCTCTTGTTTTTGTATTTCATCTTTTCTTTCAAAAAAGTAAATGTTATTTACAATGGAAAAAAACTTTGAACAAGGATATTTTAACAAAAATAATGTTTGAGCATCCTGCCATTGATAGGAACTCCAAAAAGTTAAGCTCCATCCATCTCTTGAAGAAAAAATGCATTGTTTCCAATAGTAGACTGAATGTGATAAGGGTCTTTCCATAAATTCTCAAACTTTCCATGTTTGCCCTTATCTTCTTTCCTAGAATCCCATTTTAGTACTTTGTCACCAATTTTAAAATCACTTGCCTTTGTTCTTTTCTCAAACAAATTCTTGATGTTTTCTTGTACTTGTTGTGCTCTTTTATAGACTTCCTCTCTAGTTTGCTGTAATTGTATAGTTTGGTTTATTCTTCTTGTCATATCATCTTCTTCAGACTGTATTTCTTGGATCAACTTCATGACTGGCACTCCTAGACTGGTTAGAAATATTACATCTTCTCCATAAACTAGCTGATAAGGGGATATTCCAATTGACTTTTTGACTGTCAATCTGTTTGCCCAAAGTGCATGTACTAGCTTGTTGTGCCATGATTTTTTATTTTCTTCCAGCAACTTCTTGATAATGTTTACCAAAATTTTGTTTGAGGATTCTACCAGCACATTACCTTGAGGGTAATAAGCTATGGAATGGCCCAATATAATCTGATATTTATGACAGAAAACAACCATATTTTTGGATCCAAATGCAGCAGCATTGTCAGTGATAATTTTTCTAGGACAACCAAATCTAGACAAGAGATTATTTTCAAGGAATGAAAATATGATTGAGTCTGTGGAATTCCTAGAATGGATGGCTTCTATCCATTTGGTGAAGTAATCAATGGATGTGAGAATCTATTTTTGTTGGGCAGATGAGGCAGGATGGATTTCCCTAATGAATTTTAGACCCCACTGTTGAAAAGGAGCTTCAACGGTGATTGGTTGCAGAGGTAAGGGAAGAAATTTTCTTTTTCCTAGAAATATTTGACATTTATGATAGGCAATGACCATTTTGTGAATACCTTGAAAGAGGGTGGGCTAGTAATTGCCAGCTCTAAGGATTTTTCTCACAGTATTTTTCCAGTAGAGGTGGCATTCATGCTTGATCTTATCTGCATCATTCTCAGGCAAACATTTAAGCAATAATAAACTAGCATTTTTCCAATATAAACATTTATCTAAAATGCAGTAATTTACAGCTTTTAACTTTAAAAACCTTGCCTTTGTTTTAGAAAAACCAGGAGGGACATTTAGATTAAGCATCACATACAAAATATCAGCATACCAAGATGAATTCAAAAAATGATCTTCAATAAGTGGAGTTGCCAACTCCTCCTGTTCATCTAATGCATTAAACATGTTTATATCAAGAGCTTGAAAGTTGGATTCAACCATAATTTTTGCTAGTCCTTGACCTTTGATGAGCTTAGTGGGCTTGATTTCTAAGTCATATTCTAATATTACAACAATCCACTTTCCTCTTTTTCCATCAGGATCTTGTGTCAAGATGTCTTTTACCACTGAATGAGGCACAAATGTTATGATGTGTGAGTGTAAAATGTAAACTCTGAAGTATTTTAAGGCTTTGACCAAGGCAAAGGCTTGTTTTTCCATAATATTGTACTTCAAAGGTGCATCTCTTAATGCCTTGCTGAAAAATGCAATAGGCTACTGTTACACCATTTTTTGGTCATCTAATCCATTGTTATTAGATGGACTCAAGTACACCAAGTAAGACCAATTTTACCCAAAGTAAAATCGCATTCACTATGAAAAATAACTTAGTAAACCACCTTTATTAAGTTGTTTATTGTCTAAACAAGAAACCCCATAAGGAAATATTAAATAAATATACATTTGTTTGATTTTCCTAAAGAAATAATTAGTTAAACAATATTTTAATTAATATTTCTGGTTATATTTAACCAAAAACAAGTAAATTAATTAGATAAATTATTATTTATCTTATTATTTTCTAAGAATAATTGATATTATTTGTTAAATATGACTAATTCACCCTTAAATAATTAAATAAATCATTATTTATTTGATTATTACTCAACCATTTCCTTAAAATAATAAATAAATCATTTATTTATTTATTTATTTATTTATTATTTACAAATAAGGGGATTTGAACCAAGTCAAATTCCTTTTCCCTCCAACAAATACAATAAAATATTCCATAAAATTTGGATCTAGATTTGGTTAATAATATTTTAATTATGCACCAATCTCTATACTAACTCAATATTTTGTTATAAATAGAAGGGTTTTCCCATTCATTTGTCACCTTTTGTTGCCTAAAGATCACTCTGGATCTCAACTCTTGGTCTAGCTATTGATCCATCATCATAGCCATATTTTCCCATTTTTGTCTAGGTTTTTTACATGTAATGTTCCAAAATCTGGAACTTGCTGCTCCATCGGGAATATCTTTAAGATATTCCAATTCCTTCTTCAATGAGACATCACAAGTCCATTTCAGAGATTGATTGTTGGGGCATTTATAGGAAATGACTCGTTCCAAAGAAGGGAGAGATCCTGAGGCTAGCTGGCACTTCACAGACTCTGTCTATGGATATGCAATATTCCACTTCAGGAATTTCTGCTACAGGGTCCTTGAGGATGTTGTATAAGGAAGATGCTACAAAAATAAGGGAAACCAATGCTGGGATGCCCTAGAACACATCTAATAAAAATCCTATGCAGAATATGAGCTCAAAGAAATAACTCTATATGGGTTATTCAGATCTTCCCAAACTAGGTCTCTAAAATAATGCTCAATGAGAGAGGTTACAACAACATAAGAACATAAACATGAACTCTGCATATCTGAATACATCATAAGATGGAAATAGTACAGCCAAAATTATATTATGATTTCGGCATTAATATACAATAAATAATTCTGGGGACAAGCCTCTCAAACCTCTAAAACCATAGATCCAATGAATATACAATGAAATGCCAGAGTTGCTGCAACTACCCAGAATGTCGGAAGACCATGACTGCGAAGTATCTAAGAGTGAAGAAGTTGCTGAACATGTATAGAATGGAAATGTTGCTGAAAGGTACAAGAAAATAGTGCAAGAACAAAGAATGGGTTGAAATACAAGATTTATAGCCAATCTAGGAGAGATTGCTAGAAATGCCGGAACATACAAAAATGTGACAACCAAGTTGTCACTACAACTGATACAAAATATAAATGAGGCCATGGAAGATCTGAAATGAAAATTCCCTCCTCTGATAATGTCTCCAAGCACAAAGGGCTGATCCCTTTGTCTCAAAAGCACACTCTTTATGAGCTCTTTGAACCCTCCTCACATTGCCTCCATAAAATAACACAGTTTCCTCCATGGACTACGCAGTGGGAGATGATGGAATGTTGGCCCATGCCAACAGATATGAAATAAAGCCTAGTAATCCTTCCTGCAGCTCCTCCAATGAATATATCACTCCTCCACTGAAGAAAACTAGCTAAGATGACTCCATGAGTTCCTCCTTTGCTGCCCCCAGCAACACAACGTCCTCTCTGTTGCAGAAATAACATTGTAGTTGATGGTAGTAGCTGTGGCCAATGCCGGATTAAAGAAAATCAGCTCATTCTTCATCCCTCCTTGAGGAAGAGGTAGGGATTCCCGACCGGGAACACCCTAGTGCTCGAGGGCACCATCACCCTGCTAAACAGCTCGGGGATGCAAGCCTTTGCAGACCCAAGTCTAAAACTATAAAACATAACATAATCCAAATGGGCTAATATCTCCTCCATACAAATAAAGGGAACTCTTCTCCATCAAGGTCCCACCAATTAGGGTTTCCACCCTCACATGAGTGTTTTCCCTCCAAAACTGCACAGCTTCTCTAGGAAACCTCTCCTCCTTGGGCAACGCTGTTGACTTTATTCAAAGATGTCTAAACTAAATGAGCTAGGTTCCATTCACACCCTTAGGCATTTATCTCAGCTGCTTACTTGTCCTCCTTTGCACATAAGGAGTGTTATTTCTTCATCCAAAAGGGGCTAAGGTGTCTCCTTCCCCAATTTTATTAAATAAAAATAAAATGTGCAACTATAATGTTCCATTTTAGCTTGAGGCTAAAATTGGGAACATTACAGTCCTCCCCTCGCACATTTTGCTTGCCCTTAAGCAACTGCATAGAGAGAACAAAATCTTCTCCCCCTTCTTCTCTTGTGGTCTCCTCATCAATGGTCCCACCACTACTCAAATATGCTGCAATAAATCTATCCTCCAATGCTCTCTCCCAAGTATGCAAGCTAAAAATGATGCTCCCCATGGAAAGATAGAAGGTGTAGTGGAATCCTTCTTGCTATAATGTGGCCTCCTTAAGGTAGGAGTGATGATATGCATGGGAAAATTCTGCTCCCAACGATGATCCTCTCATCCATGCTATCATCCAAATGAAAATCTCAACCCCCAGTTTCTGCAATGTGTTGGGGCTGAATGGAGATTTGTGCTTGTGCTTCTCATGATGGCCCTCTCTCAATTTGTGGTGTGCATATCGGGCTGCCTTTGTCTTTGGGCTGGAAAAGTATGCCCTCCATGAATGGCCCAAGCTACCCCATCAAGAAAAATCAGCCATGAAATGCCTTGGCAGATTCTCCAAGTGGTCCCTCCCACAAGAAGGTGGAAGTAACAATGTGGAAATCGTGGTTTTCCCATGGTATCTCCTACAACATAAAACATGTATAATGGGGAGAATCATGCTCCCAATGGGCTGTACATCCAATACTCTCCAAATAATGCTCCTTATGAATATACCAACATAAAAAATGCAAGGAGAAATATACAATAGAAACAAGTTGTTAAATGAAAAAAAGAGAGTGGTTCAAAGTTCCACTTATGGAACCTGTGTAGTGCCCCCTTGGCATTCCTAAAAATAAAAAATAACAAGTGCTGAACTAGCCACTTGTTTGCTGCCACAACATCTCCGCATAAGATGAAAAAATGAAAATACCATTTGGTGCCAATGGTGCACACCAAGAATCATGTGGCTTCCCCCATAAACCATCATAAAAATAGCCAAAATCAAGGCTACAAGTAGCTACAAGTACATCTTAACCAATGCAAGAAGGGGTGATCCTCCTTGAGGCAATAGGCTACTAGTCCTAAAAGTAAAGAGGTAAAAAATGGGACATGATACCTTCTCTACCATGTACTTGAGACCTTGAGATGAAATGACCCATCAGAATGCTCTCCCTCTCCTCCAGTGAGTAAGGGAATGGTTGTGCCAACCTCTCCAAAGTCATCCCAGCTATGCATCTATTCATATCCTGATGTAGATCATACTGAATGCCCTCCCAAGTGAACTCCTTTAGCAAAGAAAATTATGCATCAAAGTGCATAGCTAGGAATTCCTCACATGCCGCATGCAATAGTTTCTCCTTGAGACTAGAGGCCCTAGTCAAGAAGAGTCTGCCATGATGATAGATGATCATATAATCCACTAAGTATCTTCCATATCCATCAAGGCCATCCAAGAATCACGCATGCACTAAGATCCTGGGGAATACTCAACCAAAGCTGAGTCCTCCATCCTGGATCAATCCTCCACATAGACAGTGCTGGTATTCTGCAATATGGTGCTCCATCATGCTGCTACCTGCTACCTTGACATCCCCTCATGCCAAAGTCATCCTCCAAGTTGCTGTCATGCCATCATGCAGCTACTCATGCTCAAATATAAATGATTCTCCCTGAAAATGAGCCTCCATGAGAGACTATCACCTCCAAAGAATCTCTTGATATTGGGCAATGTAAGCATGAGTGACCTCCATCTACCCCAAAGCAAGAAAGATTCCATCCTTAAAGGAAGTATCCTCCCTCTCACCAAATCTGTGGAGCAGTCATCTGGCATCATGAAGATGCTATCCTCCATCCATACAACAACTCTATATGTGCAGTAAAGCTGATGAGAATGGGTGAGGCTGAAAATGAGAGAGTGTATTCCTCCTCCTTGTGCTTATCCCCAAAATCTCTACACTGTGATGGATTCCTCTAATGTCTCCACCTCTCCGAAATCCAAGAGTGGTGAACCAAATAGCATGATGCCTCTCGTCATCTCTAGATCATGTGGCCTCCCAAGTGGAAAGCCTCCAAAAGTGAGACATCAAGATAGGAAGTGGACTGTATGTATGAGAGGAGTGAAAGGTCCCTCTCTCTCTACTGCGTAGTGCAGTCCTGCTCCTATGTGAAGAAAATCTCTGAAGTAGATAAGGGTGAATTCCCATAATCCCTTCATGGTGATCCTTCTGCTCTTCTTCTTCTCTCAATTGTGCAGCGCTGTAGGTTCTTCTATACACCTCCTCTCTACCAATCATGTGAGTGTATCTCCTCCTTAATAAGAGGCCTTGAATCTTGGCCTTCCTTTAAAAGAGAAGTCTCCACACCCTCACAAATGGAAGAGTTCCATTCATACAATGGGGGTCTTGCCTCTAGCAAGCTATTCTCCTGATTTCTCCCCCTGTAGAAAGATGGAATGATATTTGTTTCATGGTCCAATCCCATGCATGCAAAGTGTTTGAAGCTTTGTCACACCATGTTTCACATTGTTTCTCATCAATCCCCTTTGCAAAACTCCTTTTGACTTCAACATATGATCTCTCATTTGCATGAAAACATGAAATAGAACTCTAAAATCAATCATCATGAATCATACCTTTGAGTTGCAATTCTACTCCTCCAAAGGCCTCAGCTTTTCCTCCACCATCCTTGCAGTAGCTATGGGTAATGTACTATGCTATGGATCTGCATGTGTGGTTGAATTCTCACACCCTTCATGAGGATAGCTATGGCTTGATCATTCACAAACCCTTTCGGAAAATTCCCCCAATTTTCCCCTTTCATCAGATCTTCAATGATTTTCCCAATGGTCTGGAAAAGAAGAAGGGAGACCTCCTCTTCCGTCATTCCTTTCCCCTTGTTTCCTCTGTCAATATCATCTCCTTGGAGAGAAGCTCCTCTTGTTGATGGCATTAGATATTGTGCATAGGCTGAGCCAAGATCATGCTCTGATACCATTGTAATCTTCTAAAATCTGGAACTTGCTGCTCCATCGGGAATATCTTTAGGATATTCCAATTCCTTCTTCAGTGAGACATCAAAATTCAATTTCATATATTGTCTGTTGGGGAATTTATAGGATATGACTCCTTCCAAATAAGGGAGAGATCTTGAGGCTAGCTGGCCCTTCACAGACTCTGTCTATGGATATGCAATATTCCAGTTCGGGAATTTCTGCTACAGGGTCCTTGAGGACGCTATATAAGGAAGCTGCTACAAAAATAAGGCAAACCAACATTGGGATGCCCTAGAAAACATCCAATACAACTCCTATCCAGAACATGAGCTCAAATAAATAAATCTAGATGGGTTATTGAGATCTCCCCAATCTAGGTCTCTAAAACAATGCTCAATGAGAGAGCTTATAGCAACATAAGAACATAAACATGAACTCTGCATATTTGAATACATCATAAGAGGGAAATTGTACAGCCAACATTATATTATGATTTCAACATTAATATACAAGAAATATTTGAGGGGACAAGCCTCCCAAACCTCCAGAACCATACTCCAATGAATATACAATGAAATGCCGGAGTTGCTGTAACTACACAGAATGTCGGAAGACCATGACTGCGCAGTCTCTGAGAGTGGAGTAGCTGCTGAACATGTATAGAATGGAAATATGGCTGAAAGGTACAAGAAAATAGCCCAAGAACAAATAATGGGTTGAAATACAAGATTTCTAGCCAATCTAGGAGAGATTGCCAGAAATTCCAGAACATACAAAAATGTGACAACCAAGTTGTCACTGCAACTGATACAAATATAAATGAGGCCATGGAAGATATGAAATGAAAATTCCCTCCTTTTATAATTTCTCCAAGCACAAAGGGCTGATCCCTTTGTCTCAAAAACACACTCCTGGTGAGCTTTTTGAACCCTCCTCACACTGCCTCCATAAAATAATGCAGTTTCCTCCATGGACTGCACAATGGGAGATGATGGAATGTTTCCCCATGAAAAAAGATCTGAAATAAAGCCCAAGAATCCTCCTTGCAGCTCCTCCATTAAATAGATCACTCCTCCACTGAAGAAGACTAGCTAAGATGACTCCATGAGTTCCTCCTTTGTTGCCCCCAACAACACAACGTCCTCTTTGCTGCAGAAATAATGCTATAGCTGATGGTACTAGATATGGCCAATGCCGAATTGAGGAAAATAAACTCATTACTCATCCCTCCTTGAGGAAGAGTTAGGTATTCCCGACCAGGAACACCCTAGTGCCCGAGGGCACCATCACCCTGTTAAACAGCCCGGGGATGCAAGCCTTTGCAGACCCAAGTCTGAAACTCTAAAACATAACATAATCCAAATGGGATGCTATCTCCTCCATATAAAGAAAGGGAACTCTTCTCAATAAAGGTCCCACCAATTAGGGTTTCCACCCTCATATGAGTGCCTTCCCTCCAAAACTGCGCAACTTCTCTAGGAAGCCTCTCCTCCTTGGGCAGTGCTGTTGACTTTAGTCAAAGATGACTAAACTAAGTGAGATGGGTTCCATTCACACCCTTAGGTGTTTATTTTAGCTGCTTATTTGTCCTCCTTTTCACATAAGGAGTGTTATATCTTCATCCAAAAGTGGATAAGGTGTTTCCTTCCCCAATTTTATTAAATAAAAATAAAATGTGCAACTATAATGTTCCATTTTAGCTTCAGGCTAAAATTGGGAACATTACACTACACCATCAAGAGAGAGGAATTCTAAATATGAAGTGCCAAGGATTTACAAGAACTCATCCCATTAAGGAGAATAGGGAACACCCTCTTGTGTTTTCCTCCCAGGTGCCATTAATAAAAATTTCATTGGATATATTCTTGTCTTGTCTATTGGATCTATGGAGTAAATCCTTTTTTTCTATTGTTTAATGTCTTCTAATGCATGGATCTATATTTTTGCAGCATTTGTCTTGATCATATAACTACAGATCTGAAGATATTAGCAGTCATTTCTGTTTTTACGCCTGTTTGTTATGCGTAGCTAAAGTGGTCTATTTTCGTACACCTCGAATCAAGATTCATACTAACAACTGGCGACTCCACATGGGTTTACCATTATGACCACTGTCATTTTTTCTGATCCTTGCATATCCAGCTGCTTCAAACCCTAGGATTTATCTTCAGCCCCTTGTTTTTCTTATTCTTGATGTTGTTTTTAACACATAAAACCATAAAACGATAAAAATTCTAACTTCCGTGTGTCTTCAGACCCATTGCGCAGGTCACAGACATCAGCCACAGTTGAGACAACAAATTTTTCTGAAACCTGTCGTCGAGAGTGCCGAAAGTGCAGGTCACACGTTTCTACCCAAAACCTATGACCTGGACCTCCAGGGTGCACTTTATAGCCCAAAAAGTGCGACCTATACTGAAAACAGGTCTAAAAATGCGACCTGGACTTTCTGCAGGGATTTTTCTGAAAGTTTTATGGGTTTTGCTGAGCCTCTGTTCAACTTTTTCTGACCTCCATCTCTGCCTGTTTTGGACCCGTACTTGTTTTTTTTCACTCAAATAAGTGGGAACCTAGCCCGCTAGGGCTTCAGTACCCTCCACTTTTTGTGGAAGAGTTTTTGTTGTTGCAGGTTGTCTGAAATTTCAGAGTCTTCAGCCATTTTTTCAAATCTGATACCTCATCTTTAGATCAACTTCAAATTGGCTTGTTATCCATCCAAATCACCTCATGTAGCTTTTTTTGGGTTTTCCTTTAGTGTGTACTCCACTTCCCTCCTAGAGATAGCCTTTCGCCACCTCTTGTTACAACAATTTTCCTCTGATTTGTTGTTCTTTTCTGCACCACTTTCCAACAGATTTTGTCTTTTAGATCTCTGTCCCTCTTGACCCTAGATCTATTGGCCTATTTTAGTGTGTTTAAATTAGTTTTTTTTAAACAGCTATAGACTTGTAGTTGAAAGACCCACCTCCTTGGGTTTATATTGGTACATTATCAGCTGTTTATTTTCTATTTTGCAGGCCTATATACTGACATTTGCAGGTTTATTTACAGCTATATAACACACTTTTTCTTTTTTCTCTACAAATTTTTGGGTTTAAAAATTAAAATTTACACACTTTTACACACACACCCTAAGTGAAAAGGGCTTGGTTAACACTGCCAAGCAAATACTCTACAACATTGAAATCAATTGATCCTGCACCTCTCTGCCCTTGTGTGAACATTGTAATCGGTTTATCCTACACCTCCTTGCCCTTGTTGGTCTCTTTTTCATTTGTGCCATGTTTGTGTCGTCACCATTGCACCACCAAGGTGTTCATCCCGGAGACTTCTTGGCCTTCATCCTCAGTTTCTGATAGGGAGACTTACTCCTCCGCAGAGGATTCAAGTTAGTCCTCAACCGAGTCTACACTCTAACTCTTCTTCTGGTCCTTTGGGTTCTCCTTCCCGTTCTGCCTTCAGTTCTCCCCCTGTCACCTTCACTATGTCTGGTGCAGGACCTAACACTAGTGGTAACCTTGGCCCTCCTGCCAAGAATACCACTAGTGGGACCACAATGGACACTACCCCGGCTACACCCTTGCCCCCTTTCATTGTAGGCCTCAGCCTCCTCGATTTCGACCAGTTGATAAATGACCCTATACACAATGACACTAAGTGGCCTACTATGCCAACCAAGCTCCCTTCAGAAATCCCAAAGTTTGAAGGTCTTGCTATAGAAGATCCTTCAAATCATATTCAATCTTTCCACATGTGGTGTTCGTCTAATTCCATTACCGATGACTCTGTTCATCTTCGGTTGTTCCAACGAACGCTTACAGGTGAAGCTTCTAAGTGGTATGTTGATCTGGCCTCTTCCTCTCATACCACCTTTGCGACTCTAGCCTAGGCTTTTTTGTCTTATTTCCAGCTTCCCCTTTGTTACGACACTGGTGCTAAGCTCTTGACCTCTTTCCATCAATCATCTATGACTCGCCTATCCGAACATGTTCAGGAATTGCAGAGAAGAAGGAGCCTATGTCGAGCCCATACTTTCGAAGACCGTGTCTACATGGACTGGTTCCTTAGGACTCTCTTTCCACCTATTGGGACGTCGCATCGCAATTTCCTCAAACCGAGGAAGCCGCTCTCCCAATTGCGTTAAAATATGACCTGATCTATGCTCAATAATTTTATGTTTATACCGTCCTACCTGATCTTCCCAGACATGGTGGCGCCAATGCACCGGGGGCATCTCATGCTGCCAATGGTATTGTTGGAGCTCTCTTTAATTTGTATGCTCAACCTCCCATGGGCTATGATTTCTCTCAGGGAAGGGCCAACTCCTCCGGCACTTTTCCCCCTTCCGGTAGCACATATCGAGGATACGACATGCCTCCTCCTTTTTCCCAACCTCCTATTTACCACACTGCTACCCAACCTCCTTATTATCTGTATCCATAGCCTAGTGCTCCAGCTCCTACAGCATTAGCACCTCCTCTTCCCTTTCCTTCTCAACCCCCACAACAACAACCACCAACCCCTCCAGGGAAGGTGTACGCACATTAGGGCACGACTAATCCTCCTACCTCAAAAAGGAAGAGGAAAGGCAATCAAAATTAAGCTGCCTCTGGTAATCCTAGACCTAATCAAGGTAATGCTCGTAACACTACTCAGCCCAAGCAGGATAGTCCTCTTCGTACGAACAAGCCCTATTCCTATTGCGGTGTTTATGGTCATTATACACATGTTTTTCCTCTTCTACCACAAATGCGACAACTATGGGAATCTCAAGCAACATTGAGAGGACAACAAGCCATCCCTTCCATTCCTCCTAGTCATGCACCTATTCAACTGGTTGTACTTATGGATACTTTCCCTTAATAGGGATTTGTGGCTACCCAACCACCTAAAGGATAGGTGGGCACTCAATCTCTTCCATCTGGTTCCCCTGATTACCAGATTTCCATGATCTCCTCTGATCAGCCTTTTGAACCTTCTTCTCCTGGCCCTTCACCTTCAGTTGGTACTTATGACCCCCTTTACCCTCCTGGGATGGTTCCTCCCAGCCTCAACCATCTTGGTGCCATCCCACCTAGTCACTACCCCTATGGTCAGATACTGTTTCGATCTCCCCCACCAGGAGTGTACATAGTACCTGTTATGGCCACCCTCTCTCTTCTTAACCTGACTCTTAGGATTCCCATCTGGTACCTCGACCCTCTAGCTGCTACCCCTCCTGGTCAACCTAAACCTTATCTCACTTTGACCCTGGTTCAACTGGGCCCTATGACTTCTATCGCTGCAACAACACCTCAATAGGAACCACCTCCCGTTGCGACTACTTCGGGTAAGAAGGGCAAAGCTTGCAAGGGGGCATCAAAGGATATGGCTACCCTAACAAACCCTACCCCCTCTTGGCCTCCAAAGCATACCATCTAGTGTGCTTTCTGTGACTGTGTCAGCCATGCCACCTATACTTTCCCATAATTGCCTCACCTCAAGTCCATGGTCAAAGAGTCATTTCTAGAATTTGATATCCCAGAGGTATATGTCACTATACCCAATTCAATCCTGAAACTCAAAAAATTGTGCAAAAATCACCCTTGTGTTTTATGTGATTTCTATGGCCATTACACTCACATGTGTCCTCACCTCGAAGAGTATCATTCCTCTTTAGAAGCCTTACGCCAATTTGAGGCCGAGCGCCATGAGTCACCTGCTCCCTTATTTTCGAATCTTGCTTCAGCAACACCCGAGGACACAGATTCTCCCATTAACTTTTCCCCTTATGACGTTGAGATAATAGGGCATTGGTTGGAAGTACATGATGAGACCTCCCCTAATGTTTCACCTGACCTCCCTTCTGCCCCCTCCCTAGTCTAAACATTAGTGGATCCTTTGTCTACTCACTCTCTCGCTACCCCTTGTGACAATGCGCATACGAACCTCTCCTCCCATGATGAGGATTGAAGTCGTTTCATCGCGTCAGGTGGTATTTCTTCCATCAGTTACCCCATATTCTATTATTATGATGAAATTATGGAAGTAGTGACCACTCTTGACTTTATCTATCCCCCTTACATCGAACCCATGAATTCGAACCACATGCACCATGTGGCCATTTCATTGACACCCAATGTTTGGGTAAGGGGGGCACTCATATTGGAGAGACTAGGAGAAGTAGTTCTTCAACACTCTCCTAGTGAATCTAGTCATGATGACTCTAGTCCCATTATTCTTCCACATTTAGAAGAACTTCTAGAGTCCCATATCACTTCAAGATCACTCTAGGAATGATACCCCTTAGCATTCCTTCATTTTTCATCAGCAACCAAGTCTCATAGACATTGTGGTTGACCTACCTATAGGTTTTCTGGGAGAACATCAGTTCATTATCCAAAATACTATCTTTGGGGTATTATCACCATGTATGCCAACCTAGAAACTTAAAATCCATTTGATTCATATAGGCAGTACCAAAAGAGATTGGTAATCGTCTATTTCCTTTCTCAAACTGCGTAACCATACCTAAAACAAATGGCACACCCCATCATTAAAATCTGTTTATATTTCCCTTTTTCTAAATAAATTTTGGCATGTCCACAACATTCTTGGGGGTAGCTGTGCCACTCAAAAAATAAAAATCCCAGATCTCACCCAAAAACAGCACTAAAACCCCCTTTTTTGACACGTCGCACTGTTCAGGTCATTTCCTGGGATAGGTCGTAGTTTTCTGCCCAAAACCTACTATCCAAGTCATAGAATAGACCCCAAAAAGTGTGACCTAGCATGTTTATGAGGTCTGGGTACCTAAAACTAAACTTTCAATCCACTGAAATGAAAGAGTAGGATTAGGCCTCTTACCTACAACTGATAGATCTCAAATTCCAACGGTCGGTTTATTCGCTACAAATGTCGCAAGCCTTTATGCCTCCTCTCCTCACAACATTCACCACAGCTCCACTGGAAAATAAGTGAATCTGGAAGGAAAATGCCTTATTAAAAGAAAGCCCCTGATTTTTCTTTCGCTTACTGTGACCAAACTGTAGCTCAGTTCAAAGAATTGTATATACCATTGGAAAGATCTCACCAAGCCATCAAATGGGTATCTATTAGCTTTTTTGATTTGATACTTCACTAGGACACATTTTTTCCAACAAGCACCACTTCACCCCTCCTCAAAATCATATTTCTTCACTTGCAACACTCGTACTAGGGGCACCATGTTCCCTCCATTCTTGTCCACGCTCGTGTCGACTGTCGTCATGAGTTACCTTATTGTACTCATGTTTTTATGCTCCCCATTCGACCCTTTACCTATGTGGAAACACCATCAAGTCACCCTTGTTTAGAGCATCAGCGTGGAGTCATAATTACATTCATGGAGTCTATCCCATGTCCCTTTTGATCCCACTATAGTCCTCCATCATTTCTTGCTTAGTTCCTCTCTCGTGTCGCACATTATGGCCTTCAGTCCCACTGTCCTCTATCCCTCATGATAATCGTGTCAGTCACTTCCAGGTCATTCATGCCATTTATGCTCTAACAAGGGAATTCTTCCGTTCGCTACCCAGTCCCCCCCTGCATTTCATCATCATCATTGGTGTCAGTCTGTCAGTCACTCTAATATTTTCTCTTGTGCCTTAGTTGAGGATCCCTTATTGCCTCACCTATGGTGGACCTCCTTCTGTTGACATCAACTCATTCATTCCAGAAGACAGGTCTAGAGGGCAATGTACATTGGTTCCAGCTTCCACTCTTGTTCGGTGCCTTGGATCAGGAAAAGGGACTCCTTCTTGCCCTTTAAATTGATTGTTTCTCAGCTCCAGCTCTTTTAAGCATGATCGAGATCCGTATACTCGATGGTTTAGTGATGCAGCAGCTGACATCGACGATTCCTAGGTGTGTGTGTGATGTCTCATCCCTCATGAGGGGGTGGCCCTACAGGTATCCCCCCACACACTTGGACGACCTCTTCATTTCAGCCTTCAATGCAGCTCCATACATTTGATGATGTCGGTCTTCAGCCGCTTGCACCGCCTTTTTGTTTTCATGTATCAGTCAGATTTTCAGAGCCATATCCTATGTTCAAGGGCATTTGGGTTGTATTTATATCTCATGAACTCATATATTGTTGTACAAGCCCTGGCTATTATCCCAGGCACAATATGTATGTGGGATTCATTATCGTGTTATTTATCTGGCTCATGTTTATGCCAACATATGCTTTATTATTATGTTCCATGGTTTTCTGGGTGCCGCATTATTTGTACTATTTCCTCAGCGAGCATAATTATGCCTCCCCCATCGCCTATAGTAGGTACTCACTCATCAAAAAGACTTGTCGCACCTGCAAGTCACCTCCTCAGGGTCTAGTTCTTCCAACATTTTGGTCTACCTTACAAAACTCTCTCTTTGACTTCCCCTTTGTTGTCTAGTGATTGAGCTCTTACAGCGTACTTCGGTCATACGATTAGCTCCTAACGCTCACATGCTAGGGGGCTGTTACACCATTTTTTTGTCATCTAATCCATTGTTATTAGATGGACCCAAGTACACCAAGTAAGACCAATTTTACCCCAAGTAAAATCACATTCACTATGAAAAATAACTTAGTAAACCACCTTTATTAAGTTGTTTATGGTCTAAACAGGAAACCCCATAAGGAAATATTAAATAAATATACATTTGTTTGACTTTCCTCAAGAAATAATTAGTTAAACGGTAGTTTAATTAATATTTCTTGCTATATTTAACCCAAAACAAGGAAATTAATTAGATAAACCATTATCTATCTTATTATTTTCTAAGAATAATTGATATTCTTTGTTAAATATGACTAATTCACCCTTAAATAATTAAATAAATCATTATTTATTTGATTATTACTCAACCATATCCTTAAAATAATAAATGAATCATTTATTTATTTATTATTACTTAATCACATCCCTAAAATGATAAATAAATCATTTATTTATTTATTATTTACAAATAAGGGGATTTGAACCAAGTCAAGTTCCTTTTCCCTCCAACAAATATAATAAAATATTCCATAAAAGTTGGATCTAGATTTGGTTAATAATATTTTAATTATGCACCAATCTCTAGACTAACTCAATATTTTGTTATAAATAGATGAGTTTTCCCATTCATTTGTCACCTTTTGTTGCCTAAAGATCACTCTGGATCTCAACTCTTGGTTTGGCTATTGATCCATTATCACAGCCATATTTTTCCATTTTTGTCTGGGTTTTCTACACCATCAAGAGAGAGAAATTCTAAATCTGAAGTGTTGAGGACTTACAAGAACCCATCCCATTGAGGAGAACAGGGAACACCCTCTTTTGTTTTCCTACCAGGTGCCATTAATAAAAATTTCATTGGATATATTATTGTCTTGTCTATTGGATCTATGGAGTAAATCTTATTTTTCTACTGTTTAATGTCTTCAAATGCATGGATCTAGATTTTTCTAGCATTTGTATTGATCATTTAACTATAGATCTGAAGATATTAGCAGTCATTTCTGCTATTAGGGATATTTTTTATGCGCAGCTAAAGTGGTATTTTTTCGTACACCTCAAATCAAGATTCATACTAACAGCTGCTCTTGTCCCTTTATGTTTTTCTGTAGGAGGACAACATCCACTCTATGTTCTAATGTGAATGAAAATATGAAGAAATATTTTGTAAAATCAGGACTAATAAGAATTAGTGTTTGGGTAAGTTCTTTTTTTACTAGCCCAAATGATTTCTTTGCTTCTAAGGTCCATTTATCTCCCACTTCTCTTTTAGGCATATTTTTCATGTTTCTAAGGAGATCAGCTACATTGGGTATGAACCTTCTCAAGAAATTAATCTTCCCAATGAAATATTGGAGTTCATTGATGTTTCTAGGATGATTTATTTTCAGTATACCTTCAATCCTCTTTGGGTATATCTTTATTCCCTCTTCAGATATGATGTGTCCAAGAAGTTTGCCTTCTTGGAGACCAAACAATATTTTCTTTGGGATTGAGGATAAACCATATTTCTTGAATTTCTCAAAGAATTTTCTTAGGTGTATTAGGTGTTCTTCATCCGTTTTGGAATAAAATGTGATGTCATATAAGTAAATCACAATGAAGTAGCCTATTTCTTCTGAGAACACAATATCCATGGCTCTCTAGAATGTGGCACCAGAATTCATCAAACCAAAAGGCAATTTCACATACATGAAACTGCCCCAAGGAGTGGTGAAGGTTGTTTTAAGTTGATCATCAGGGTGTACCAATACTTGGTTATATCCCGAAAAGCCATCTAACAAATAAATTCTTCTAGAACCTACCACCCTTTGTAAAATATGATCCATTTTGGGAAAGGGATGTCCTTTAATGAGGCTTTGTTTAAGTTTCTGAAATCAATAAAAAGCCTTATCTCTCCTGTTTTCTTCCTAACAGATAAAATATTGGATACCCATTATGAGTATCTGATAGGGACAATAACTCTAGCATCATACATTTTTAGAATTTCTTTTTCAACTAGAGGTAATTGAACAGGGTTTATTTTGCGCAATTTTTGTCTGAAAGGTTTCTCATTTTCTTTGAGGGGTATATTATGCTGAATTATTTTTGTGTCATATGATTTTAAATCTTCATAACTCCAAGCAAACACATCAGAAAATTCTCTAAACAGCTCAAGGTATTTTAGTTTAATGTGAGCTGGCAGTTTTTTGGATAATTGAATCATTTTAGGCCTTTCTTCACTGCCTATATTGCACTCTTCTACTTCAGCTTCAGTAGGTTCTATCTTTGGCCTTTTTACAACATTAAAGTCAAACAGTTCTTCTAGAGGGACCAGTCCTTTAAGCAAGCTTTCAGTTTTGGATTGCAGTACTTCTAGATCTTCTTTTCCTAAATCTATGTAGTTTTATGTTGTGTGTTTGGATTCTTTGGTCAAAATATTTATATCTACAATCTCAGGAGTTTCTTCTTCTTCAAAAGGTGATTTTTCCTCAGTAGGACAATCTTGTTCATATTCTGAATTTGAGTTTGGCATTTCAAATTCATTTATGGACTGTAGGAAGTCTTCTATTTGTTTATCTCCCTCAAAAACCTGCCAATATTTTTCATTGTCTAGGACTAATGGTCTATATTTGACTTGAACTATGTATTTTTCGCTTTCATAAGGTTTTATACATGTACTAGCAACAAAGGCTAATCTTGTAATATCCCAAAATCGGGAAATTCTACAACAATAAGAATACCTTAAGGTATTCCAAAGTTGAAGAACATTAAGTAATCAGCTCATGTGATGTTTTTATACACATATCTATCATAATAACAATCATAGCAAAAAACTATGCATTTATACAGTTCACCCAAGGGGGAAAACCAACTATTTTTTCCTTAAAAACGCTATTTTCTAAAGATTGAGTTAAAAAGGTGGAAAATAACAGTTATTTCACTTAGAACAGATAATATAGGACATGTATGCAAAATATTTCAGAAAAAAATGCATTTAGCTTAGTCAAACAAGCCTCCCATGGTCACAACTACTACAAATGGGTAAAACCCCAAGACTACAAAATTACGGAGTAGCTGCACCGGTGACTGCGTAGTCAAAAGAGAGGTAAACTTAGAAAATAGAGAAATATGACTGATAATGTTATTATAACACTCAATGATGTACAAAATCAGAGATCTAATCTCTTTTACACAAATCCCAGAAGACCCGACAAGGGTTTCTTGTCAGAAAAGATGTACATGAGAAAGTTGCTGCAAATATGTGGCTGAATAACACTGTACGGCTGTAGCTCTACAAAATAATGGCTGAAAATAAAAATAAATGGTTGTAGACTCCTTTTCTAGTTCTCCCAAAGAAAGGCTGATCCTTCTCTTGGGAAACTAGCTCCTCAAAATGGGGTTTCCACCCCTTCCACTGCACACCTCAAGAAATAACGTAGTTTTCTGAAGGGACTGCGTTTTTTCTGAAGGTAGATGCTCAGCCCAACAGTAGGTAGTGGAAAATTCAGATCATAACCCTCCTCTTAGATTTCTTGAACAAGATCTCCAAGGAAGAGTAGGGAATCCCCACCGGGGCAAACCCTTGCACTAAACAGTGCAATAACTTAGCTAAACAGATAAGTATGTAGGAAGTCTAAGCAGACCTCATGAAAATATAATCTATAATATCTCCATATGCTTGCCATCTCCTTCATTATATAATTGATGAGCTTCCTCACCAAGGGTCCCACCCACTAGGAGGTTGCTTCCATGCAAAGGCTCCTCCACAAAAACTGTGTTGTCCAATAAGATGGTTCAATTCATCTAGACAGTTTTGTTGACTTGGTCAAGCTTGACATTTCCCACATATTTTAGGCCTTTTTCACACATTTGGATTCTTGAATTGGTTATTACATGATCCCCTTTCACATTAGGAAGGATTTTTATTCATATTTGAGCAAATTATGAGCCTCCTTGCCCATTTGTTCACCAATCTATGTTTTAAGAGAAAAATTAATGTTCCCATTAGCTGAAGCTAAATTAGGAACATTACAGTCTCCCCCTCCCAAATGTTGCTTGCCCTCAAGCAACTGAAAGGGTGCTGCAAAATCTCCCCTCTTCCTCTTATGGCCCTCTCATCCCATAGCCTCCTCCATTTCTTTAGAATTTCTACAAAAATTCCATCTCCCAATGGCTCCTCCCAAGTGTGCAATTTGGCCTTTGGTGAATAAACCCAATGGCTCTCATCATGAAAGAATGGAAGGTTGTTATGGAAACCTTCCTGTTGATCCATGGCCTCCTCAAGATAGAAGTGATGAAAATCGTGGGGAATTTCATCATCAATGGAGGTCTCCCTCCTCCATGCTATCATCCAAATAAAATGAATCACCCTCCCGCTTGGTAATTCATAGAAAAGCTCCTCTCAATTTCTTATGAGAGGCATGCCCCAAGTGCTCCAACAAATCATATGGTCAACATCATAAAGAAACAAGTGATACACAATGGTGGCCATATAGTTTCTCATGCTCCCCTTGGAAAATGTAGTGCAGAAAAAGTGGGCACTTTCTTCCCCCAAAGACACATCCAACAAGTGTTCCTTTCACCCAACCATGCCTCCAACATAGACATGAACATCTTCAGCATATGGGAGCATAAGCAAGATCATGCTAGCAGCCATATACAATAAGGGAGAAGGGAAATGGTCCCTTATGTGCAACCAACGCAATTTTCCTCCTAACTGCCATAAGAGATGATATGACAAGCATTCTCCCCAACACTTGTTTGCTGCCCCATCCTTCTTGCATGCTTGGAGCAGGTGTATGATAGTGGGTGTCAAGGAATCACACCATGAAGAGTACATCACATCTCCAAGACCTCCCAAGGAATTGCTATCATCACCATTGTTCATGGCCCAAAGTGGCTCATGAAGCTCATCAACAAAAGTTCCCCCTCTTGGAGCCAAGACCTACATATGAGTGTTAAGAAGATACAAGTATATAATGAATACATCAGCAATACCATGTTTTTTATACAATTGTTTTAAATCAGCAAGATAGCTCATGGATGAGCTCCCTCTCACACTCAATAAATAAGGAGGTGATAATGATAACTCTCCCCAAGAGCTATGTTCCTCCTCAACCAGCAAATGATCCATGCACTTACTCATATGAGAGGGCATCTACTCTCTGAAATTTTCCCACATGAATCCATCTAGTATAGTATGACATGTTTTAATGAAACTAGTGGGATTTGAAAGCAAGACCTCATAGCTTGTGCTAAGTAGTTTATTCTTGAGTTTGGAATCTTTAGTTAAGTAAATCTGATCATGAACAAAAATGATCCCATCAACTACTTTATACTTTCCATCCATTGCTTGCCCTTCAATAACCTTACATGTGAATAGGGCCATCATCAAGAGTTTGGACTCCCAATAAGGGTCTAGGCTTCCCAACATTGACAGCACTGTAGAAGTATGGAATGATGCATTTGTCACATGATAGCCCTCCTCCTAGACATGCTTGATGTCAAAGTCACATTTTGGAGTATTCCCAAATTATTTTTTCTGCCTTCCTTGTATCTTATCTTGCTCAAGACAAGATTGAAGTTTAGGAAAGTCACTCTCCCCTTGAGGGGTTCTCTTTCTCAAAAACTTCCAAAATTTTTCTCCTGCATACAAAAAGGAATTTATTTTTTTGTTATGTCCAGAAATATTCATTATATATTGGAGTATCCTTTGCTGCTCCAAATATATGGAGTGGCCTCTTGATACTATGCTCACATCAGCACAAATTTCTAAATCTATCCCCTCCAACGCAAATAGATGAATGGAAGAAAACAAGGTCAATTTCAGAAATTTTCCTAGCCTTCCATCAATGGTTTTCAGTGCTGTAGTGGTTCCTTCCAAGGTTCCCTCTTTAAAAAAATATGTTTCTGCTATATATAGTTGATAGAACACTTTATTTTCCCTCCAATCAGGAGGTCTTCTTGCTGAAATGCCTCCTTGCAAAGAGGCACCAAGGCATAGAGTAGAATGGGAATGTAGGTGGATAGATTTGCGCCTGCCTTTGCTGCATGGGTGCTCTTGCCTTCTTTGTTATTTCAAGCTATAAAATAGAGAAGGGTTCATGCTCTTCATCTTATGATTCCATTCTTCTTCCCGTCCTTCTCCTATCTTCAAGATCCCATCACTTGGCAATGAGAGTGCATGCTTCTCATGTGTTATGCCAAGAGCTCTATGTGTGAGACCTTTTGGAACTCCTTGCAAGAGTGCAAGAGTTTCTTTCCTTGGAGCAAGTGCTCCACCCTTTTCTTCATGTGGCATTTGAGGTGCCCTTTCCATGACTGTGTTATATTCTTTTTCCTCTCCTTTCTCTTCTTCACTAGTTGAAGTTGCCTCACCTTCAACAAGAGGCCTTAGATCTTGGTCCTCTTTTGAAGAAATAATCTTCATGACTTCCTTTTGGGAAGGAAGCCCTTCATCCAAAGGAGATCTTGCCCTTGGAAAAGTATCAAATAAGCTCACCTCTTCTTCATTGGTTTTCAGAAATGGAGTTGGATTTATAGACCCTCCCAACTCATGCAAAATTTTTGTTTGATGTGGTTTGATAGTTGCAATAGAAGACGTTTCACATGAAATATCATCAAACCTCTCTACTAATACTTCAACGAACTTTTCATAAGTAGATGTATTTGCATTATTTAAGGAAAATGATTCAAACAACCACCAAGAATAGGCCTTACCCTCAAAATTCAGCACGCTACTACGATGGCCTCTAATTCTAAAACTTGATGTTGCTGCACAAAGGTGTCTAGCTCCTTCACCCAAGCCCTAGTTGGACATAGAGGTGATCAATAAAAAGTGGATAGAAATAATCTACCCTCACCCTGATCCTTGCTCCTTGTGCTCCTTTCCTCCTTCATTTGACAAAACCCTTGGAATTTCAAATTACCTTTGAACTCCTCGAATTGATCTTCATATTCCTGCAAATAGTCACCAAGAGTATCTTTCTTTAGCACACCTCCTTTCTTCCTCTTCATGAAGAAATTGCTGATATTACATGGTATATCTAACGATATGGCCGAGTTCTCATATCCACAAGATGAGGTCTTATGATATTCCTCCTGTATAGATCTGTGTCAGGGATCTTCATGTGTTTCCCTCCTCATTTCTTTGATGCCCTTGCTTTTTCCCTGCAGACTTGAAAAGAGAAGTTTTAAGAATGTATTTTCTATAGAAAAAAAGGGTTTTCTCTGATTTCTTCTACAAATATCCTTCTCCCCATGATAATATTCCATAATTCTTGAGCTCACGGGCTGAGCCAAGATTGTTGCTTTGATACCACTGTAATATCGCAAAACCGGGAAATTCTACAACAATAAGAATACATTAAGGTATTCCAAAGTTGGAGAACAGTAATTAATCAGCTCATGTGATGTGTTTAGACACATATCTATCATAATAACAATCACAACCAAAAACTATGCATTTATACAGTTCACTGAAGGGGGGAAAGCAATTATTTTTTCCTTAAAAACACTATTTTCTGAAGATTGAGTTAAAAAAGTGGAAAATAATGGTTTTATCCCTTAGAAAAGACAATATAGGACATGAAAGAAAAATATTTTCAGAAAAAAATTCCTTTAGCTTAGTTAAATAGGCCTCCCATGCTCACAACTGCTACAAATGGGAAAAACCCCAAGACTACAAAATGTCGGAGCAACTACACCAGTGACTGCGCAGTCAAAAGAGAGGTAAACTCAGAAAATAGAGAAATATGACTGATAATTTTATTATAATACTCAATGATTTACAAAATCAGAGATCTAATCTCTTTTACACAAATCCAAGAAGACCTGGCAAGGGTTTCTTGTCATAAAAGATGTACATGAGAAAGCAGCGGAAAATATGTAGCTGAATAACACTGTATGGCTGTAGATCTGAAAAATAATGGCTGAAAATACAAATAAATGGCTGTAGACTCCTTTTCTAGTTCTCCCAAAGAAAGGCTGATGCTTCTCTTGGGAAACTAGCTCCTCAAAATGGGGTTTCCACCCATTCCACTGCACACCTCAAGAAATAACGCAGTTTTCTAAAAGGACTATGTTTTTGCTGAAGGTAGATGATTGGCCCAACACCAGGTAGTGGAAAATTCAGATCATTTCCCTCCTCTTATATTTCTTGAACAAGATCTCCAAGGAAGAGTAGGGAATCCCAACCCGGGCAAACCCTTGCACTAAACACTGTAGCAAATTAGCTAAACAGCTAAGTATGTAGGAAGTCGAAGCAGACCTCATGAAAATATAATATCCAATATCTCCATATGCTTTCCATCTCCTTCATTGTATAATTGATGAGCTTCCTCACCAAGGGTCCCACCCACTATGAGGTTTCTTCGATGCAAAGGCTCCTCCACAAAAACTGCGCTGTCCAACAGGATGGTTCAATGCATCTAGACAGTTTTGTTGACTTGGTAAAACTTGACCTTGCCCACATATTTTAGGCCTTGTTCACACATGGGGATGCTTGAATTGGTTATTACATGATCCCCTTTCACATTAGGAAGGATTTTTATTCATATTTGAGAAAATTATGAGCCTCCTTGCCCATTTGTTTATCAATCTAAGTTTTAAGAGAAAAATTAATGTTCCCATTAGCTGAAGCTACATTAGGAACATTAAAAATCCATTGGCAAGAATTTTTTGGTTTCTAGGGAAAAAATTAAGTTGGAATTCCGAAAATGATTTCAATAATTCCATGGCATCATCTCTATAGGCTCTTAGTGTTGGATGTTTGGAAGTATATTCCCCATTTACCTTCCTAATTATCAATTTTGGATGCCCATGAACTGCTATCCTCTTGGCTCCTATTTTTTTAAGAAATTGTAGTCCTAAGAGAAGTGCTTCATATTCTGCTATGTTGTTGCTGCAATGAAAGTTTAATCGGTATGAAAAACCTTATGCATGATTTTTTTCAGTGTTGTGCACCCATATGCCTGCTCCGACACTAGTTTTAGTACAAGACCCATCAAAAATCATGCTCCAAAGAGGATTGTTTTTAGATTCATCATTAATTTCCTCTTTGTCCTCCCTATTTTGTTTATTTTGATCATTACTGTGTTCTTTTTTAGGATCTGCACTATGTTTATTTGTGTCTTGTTCCTAAAGGTTTTCAATGTGTTGAGGAATTTCTCTTTGATTGTTATGATTGGCACTATGTTGATGACTGTCTTGTAGCTTAAGACCTTTATTTTGTTTGTTGTGATTTTCTAAAATAGCAAACCGTTTGGATGTTTTCTCTTTCCCTTCATATTTTTCTATGGTTGCCACTATGTTGGCTGATTGTTTCTTTTTTAACTCTTGCTCATTAGGAATCTCATCATTGTACAAAATGAATTAGTCAAGGTCAGTATGTATAGAAAAAAGAGGGGAGTTTTCTGGTCTTTCCTGGCTACTCACCATGTATTTCATGTGTGTTTCGCTATAGAGTCTTCTAGGCTGACTGAAGACAGGGATGGTGGCATAAGTCATATCCATTTTTATTGTGCCTTGCAATTTAGCGCCCCAAGATCTTGAAAGAAGCATGCCATATTTGGGGGGTATATCAGCCACAACAATGTCCATCACTAAGCTTTTGGCTAGGATTTTTGCTAGATTGACATAGAGATATTCTATTACGCTTAGGCATTTGACTCTGCTGGAATCAAAGGAGTATAAATCTTTATAAGGTCTGGTTACCTCAAGGCCTAATCTTTCTGTTATTATTTTGGGCATAAGGTTATGTGATTCTCCCGAATCAAGCATGGCATTGTGTAAAATTTAATCATGGATGTTTAAGCTGACATAGAATGGAGGAACTCCACCTTATTGAAACTTTCCTTCAATTGTTGGTCCAAACAGAAGCTCAAGTTTGTCATCGTTTAAGTTAGTAGAGTCATTGTGATCTCCTATGTTCAAAGCTTTTAACAATTGGGATCTATATACATCTTGAGTGACTAACTCAGTGAGAGGGATATAGATTTTTATCTTGGCAATTTCACTCTCTATGCTGAAAGGAACTTGAGTTTTGGAAATGTTTAATTTAGCCGTTTTAGTCACTGTTTTCTCAGCAAAATTAGCTTTCTGATTTCTATTATTTATAGTAGTCAAAATGGTTTTTTCAGGAGCAATAGTTGAGTTTCTAATGCTGCTAGGGCCACCACTATGTTTTTCATGAATATGAGTGTCTTTTCCCTTGTTTTTATCAGAACTTTCAACCATTATGTTATTGTTTTCAGATGTCTTTTTGGAAGTATTTGCAAGGAGGCTCTCTTCTTGGGAGTGTCTTGGTTCCTTTTACTCCTTAAGTCATATTGTTTGTGTACTTCCATTATGGCATTTTCAAAGCCTAGTTTATAATCTTTTGATTCTAGGCTTTCTTCCTCATTAGGTATATATGTGACTTGTTCTTCTTCATTGAGGAAAACATTATCCTCATTGTTTACTCCCAACATGTTCATGGGATGTTCCTCTATTTCCTCTATTATTCCCCCCTATTCATCAACATAATTCTGTTGAAAAGGAGGTCTGACCTGCTGATCAGGGCCTCTTTGTCTAATTTGAGGGGGATTCCTTCTAAAGTTCTAATTTTGTTTTTGATTTTTGTTTTGAGGAGCTGTTTGATTTTCTTTAGAATAAGCTCTCTCATTCAAATTTATTCTTTCCATCAACATCTCCATAGTTCTGACCAAATTATCAATTTTAGAGTCTGATGTGGATGGTCCTGCTTCATCTTTGTAGGTAACCTTTTTTTCTGCTTTCAATCTAGCCCTTTTGGCATTAAGGTTAGCTTCTACACTTACTGCCCCTTTCTGCATGTCTTCTAATGTAAGGGGTTCTCTCTCCCTTAATTGATAACACATGTGTGGTTCAAACCCTTCAAGAAACTTTATTAAGGCTAAGCCTTGTGGGGGTTTCATTTGTGGAGGGAGTGCTTTATAAACACTATTGAATCTAGTGCAATAATCTTGGACACTCTCTCTAGCATTTCTTTTAAGATCATTGTATTATGACAGGATTTGAAGGGGGTTTATCTTGACTTCCCATTTGTTTAGGAATAATTGATGAAAAGAGGGGAGGTCATTGATACTGTTAGGGGTTAATCCTTTAAACCATTTTCTTGCTTCTCCCCCTAAACTTTGAGCAAACATCCTAAGTTTTACAGTTTCATCATTGATTTCTTGTATATCAAAGTAATCATTCATTCTATCGACATGTGGTTGAGTTGTAGTAGAGATACTAGCATCATATAATGGAATCTTGGACTAATATTCCTATGGTAGAGCAACTAAAGGTAAAGGAAGGACTAAGGGAGCATACCATGTTGCCATGATGTGAACTAGTGGAGACAATGGGGTGTTTACAAGTGGAGGATTTGTGATAGGAGGTAAATTATGTGACGAAGTGGTTTGAACAATGGATGTATGAGTGGGTGTAACAGAAATGCTTGGACCAGCTAAGAACTATTGAGCAGATCTAGGATGAGAGAAACCAAAGTTATGAATGAAATTAAGATCAGGTGGAGTGGATGGGGAGGTTTCTATGATGCTATTATGTTGTGAGTTTTCAGGCTTCAAGTATATCTGATCTATACCACTAAGTGACTTAGTTCTAGATGGGTTCCTTATGAAAGGTAAGTCAACTTGGGTATCTTGCAGAGCTGTAATATTTTCAGGAACTAAACTTGCTCTGTGAATTGTTCTGTCAATAGTTGGGTTTTTGGATGTAGGAGATTTCCTAAGAATACTTTTAGGATTATCAACTATTGCAGGAGGATTTGGGTCAGGATGGGATCTAGTATGAATCCTTCTAGAAGCCAGGATGTAGACCCAATGATGAGGAGAGTTTCAACCAAGTATGGCTATCTTAAAAAGGAAAAATAATCTTTGTAAGAAAACTTATCCTCAAAGTTCTCTTAACTGGATTTTTGATGTTATGATAAAATAAGTTTCCCAGTGAAGTCTGTGGAAAACCAGGGGAAATCAGCAAGCCTACTGACAACTAGTGGAGTCACCAAGTGGAATATTCTTGTTTGTTTTCTAGGACTAATTGTTGTCCACCATCAACAATCAAGAACCAATCATTGCAGACACTTGATTCATTTTTAAGAATAGGGTTTTCTAAGTTGTGAAGTTATCTATTACTCAGTATTTTTCCCCAGTATGGTCACCACTATGTTGGCTGCCTGTGATTTACAATAATGGCAAGAATAAACACTAGAGTGGGCCACATCAGAACCACTTTTGAATCCTAGGACCTAGCCTTCCTAGATTCAGAGAGGGATCTCTCTATTAAGTGTTTTCAAAGGATATTTCTTTATGCTTTGTTTATGATATTAGGCTAGTTATGAAGCTATTAGGAACTTGTTTTCTTGGTTGGGATGGATATCATTAATTGAAGAGGTATGTTGAAGGGTGAAGGTGAGAATAGATTGAAAGAATGTTTCAACTGAAAATATAGGTCATGAAACAGTATTAACCCATTGGGCTATGGAGTCACAAAAGGATTTAATTCTACAACAATTATTCAAGGATTTCCATAGGGAAAGTCATCTATGTCAAAGGATCTTTTAGATTGAATTGTGATATGAAACATTAAAATGTTGTGAAAGAAGCAAAGCTAAGACCAATTAAGAATCTAACTTCACTAAGACAGGAAAAGCCTTTCAAAGTAATTGTTTGAAGCAAGCAAAAGGACAGTGTAAACCATAGACTCTTTGGACAGAGTTTTATTAAAGCACACTTTTCAGACATCAATCCAGTAATCCTAATACCACTTCCAGAAAGGAGAAAACATGTAAGAAAACAAGGAAAATAGCCTAATATGAGACAAAAAATTTGAATTTTAGCCTTTCTTTTGGCATACTCTCAAGGGATCTTTCAAAGCCACTGTTTAAGACTAGCTAGAGGAAAGGGCAAACCATAGACTTCCCTGGGTTAAATCTACTAAGAAAATCTTGAAAATAACATTAAAAAACAATATCTCAAGTTATACATAGAAAGACATGGGCTTACCAACATTTCTTCATTGGTTATACTCTATTGAATCATTCTCAAATCAACAAGCCAGATAAACCTAGAGGGAAATTAAGAATCCTCTAAATATACCTTCACAAAAGAAAACATAAAGATAAAGCTTTCAGATAGAAATAGGGTACTTTTCAGTAAATCCTACTCTAAATTTTCTATTCTTTATCAAAGAAAATTGAAAGCATGTAAAACATAAGGAAAAACGAAAACAGTGAGGGATAACATCACCATTAACATAGATCAGGATCCCATGAATCAGCTTGTATTATTGATGTTCAAACCAGTTACATACTTCAAGTCCAACAGGTCTTTACATCTCAGAACTTCTCTTCTCAGCCTAGTATTCCTCAACTACTCAATAGCACTTCAACAGCTTCAGCAAATATCTTACACCTCAATGATAATCCAACCAACAACAACAATGAACTCCTCATACAGTATTTATAGATAAATGAGGAGGTGGAGTGAAATAAAGGGTCTCTAATGGTTCCTAAATGACAGAGTTTAATGTTTTTGACCTTTGAGACCATGCAAGGCCCAAGGAAAAATGTATTTAAGTCTAACTCTGTGATACATTAACTTTTTGATCTACTTAGTGGCTTTTATTGACTTTTAGGCTTTTTTAGGTAGGCTGGTAATAACTTCTGAGCTGTCTTTAGAAATATCTCTGACTGTAATAACTTTGTGTGTCTTTGAGATAAATTAGGCCTATAGGTGGCATTTTGATTCTTTTTGAGGAGTAATTTCTTCTGTGGATGTGGCTTTCGAAGCTCTTCTTCTACTGATTTTTTAGTTTGGTGGCTTTAACTCTGATTAGGCCTCTAATTTGGCTTTAGGCCTTCTTTATCATCTTTTGCTTTTGGTCCTTTTTTCTGACTGTTTTATCTTTAATTTATTTGTGCTTTAATCTTTTTCTTTATCCTTAACCTGTTGGTTAAGCCTTTGATCTTCGGATTTATGCTCTTAACCTTTATTTTTCATTGTTCTTCTATTTTGTGTATAGGTGGCTTCCTTTGGTGCTAGAGGATTTTATTGATTTACTAGTGTTCATGAGGCACTGATAAAACACTTAAAATCCCTATAAATCCCTTTTTTCATTTTGGGAACTCAAGGATTGTCATCTGGAAGTTCTTTACCACTGATATCGGATGTGGGAGGGCCTGTACATTATAGGCCACCATTAAAATTTGCAAAAAACCAAAAAACATTAATAAAACCTCCGTTTTTGGGTCAAACTGCTTCAGAGGCTTCGGGATGGTAGAGGAGCCATTGCAGAAGAGGAAAAAATGTGCAGAGGGAAGGATTTCATGGATGAAGTTATGCAGAACAAGGGTAACTTTGAATATTTCCGCGAAATAGTGGAGGCGGTTTTCTGCAATACCGGGGTGGTATTCGCGCAGGTCTCTGGCGGTAAATGGTATTTGCTCGAAGGGACGTGATTCCACTCATTGAATGACACCTGTCTACGGGAAAAATGCATTTTTCACGTTGAAAACACATGTTAATCCTTGTGGGTGAAATTAGCACAAAACTGATGTTGGGCCATCAGATATGGGGTAGCTAGATCGATGGTGGAGGGAGGGCGCGATGGAAAAAGATGCTGGGTGGTGGGACCGGTGGATGAGGTCATCGAAACTGTCAGGAAGAGGAAAGGTTATCGGGCAGTGTTTAGAATCGGGGATACGTGGGAGCTGTCAGATTAGGATGATCGACGGTGGAGATCCATAGCGAGAACACGCAAAGAACGAATGAGTGAGAGCATGGAGGATGTGGAAAAAATGATCACCATTAGATCGAGCCTGATCAACGGTTGGGATTCGTCAAGGGGGAACATAATGCGGGGGATAAAAGAAAGAAATGGAGGGGCCGAATGGAGCAAAGAACATGGTCCTGTGGAGAAAGGAAAGGACTAGGGGTAAGAATGAAACGGGGCCGAGACTTTAGCCGATGGTCACAGGTCTTGGTCGTATGAGCAAAGGAGGCGGAGGGCTTATTCAAAATGGGCCTAAGGTCTATTTTGATAAAAGGCCAGAAATAGGCCTAGAAAGACGGTTTTTAGGCCTTTTTAAGAGGTTCAGATAGAGATAAAAAGGGTTCTTTAAACCAAATAAAAGAATTTTATAAGGTTTTAAAGGGGTTTTGGGGAAGATGAAGGTTAATGAAGGGAAAAGTGATTTGTGAGGATAAATAAAAGGATGGGTGAAATGGAGTTTATAAAATGAACTGATGGAGAAAGGCTTGAAAACAGTTTTCTTTGTGTCTTTGGAGGGTAACTTGGAGGCTTTGAGTGAAGTTTATAGAAAAATGATTTCTTGAAGATAATGAACATAGTGAGGTTTCAAGAACTCACAGAGTTTTTCACAAAAAATTGTTTCTTGAAAACTCAAAGACCAATTTAGCCATCATGAGGTATAACAGATTTTATAGATGGCAAACAAGCTGCTCTGCTAAGGCTGTCTCTTGCTCTCTCTCCTTGGCTAAGGCCTTATTTAAGCCAATTTCCCTTGGCCTCCTCCTAGGAAGTTGTTCTTCCTCTTCATCAGTGTCTATATATCTATCCAAGGCCTCATCTAGCTTAGACTTGGCTTTTGCAGACTCTTTCTAAGCTCTGATAGCTTTGACCTCATATATTGCCTTTTGTGCCTCTACATGCCTGTTTTCAATCTCATAATAGTGAATGAAATTCCTAGCCCTACCTAGATTGGCTTGCAAATCTTTAATTTTGGCATCTCTACTCTTGAGCAACATGCTTGAGATCCGTGCCTCATTTTCATCATCATTGTCAACATGAATGAGTTCAAATTCTTTTTCAGTCACATGCTGGTATTCTTCTTCTTCCTCCATGACCTTTTCTTTGCCTTTGCCAAGTTGCTTAGTTGATGTGGAAGGCATGACCTCTTTCCTCTTGAGGGCAGCAAACACATGCCTACTTCCCCTTTGGTAAGTTAAAGGAAAAGGTTCAATTTTGATTATTTTAGTGCCTTTAATAGTGCTGCCATTATGACTACTATCAGCATTGGTATCCTCACCATCCTCATGGCTTGTATTAGCACTGCTTCTTTCTGTCTCTTTTTCCACATTTGATCCATTAATTTTTTGGATTTCTGACCTATTTCCATATTCATCATTCTTGATTTCATGGTTTCTCTCATGGTTTCTCTCATGGTTGTTCTCATCATTATTGTCATCTGTTTGCATGCTTTCTACGTTATCAAGGATATCCTTGTTGTCATTATGACTGTCAACATCATGATTGCCTTCTACTTCAATGCTCTTTGCCTCGTTCACATCCTCCATGCTAATACCATTGCTGCTTTCTTTGCTGCTTTCTCCTGTACTTATATCTTCTTTCTCACTGATATTGAATTCATTGACATCATCCTCTCTTTCATTATCTTGACTATTGTTTTCCTTACTCCTTTCTTCATGTCTCTTTTGCTCATAGTTTTCTACACTGCCTTCATCACTGTCATGAGCCTCACTATTTTCTGACTCATGGGTATCTTCTTCATTTATTCTTTCATCCTCACTATCTTCTTCACTACCCTCATCTTCTTCAATGATTGATTTTTCATTGTTTGACTTCTCACTATTTTCTTCTTCATTTTGTTCCTCACTGACATCTACTTCCTCATTTCCTTCTTCTTCATTTCTTGGTTCATTATTTCCCTCTCCCTCATTTTCATTTGATTGTTCATTTTCACTTCCCTCATTTTTTGATGCATTGTGAGAGGGTGATGAAGTAGGGTTGTCCTGAGGTGAAGGAATATGTGTAGATGGTGAAACATGTTCAACAGGAGATGATGGAGTAGGAAAAAGAGGATGAGATGATGAAGACATATTTTGTTGAGGATGGGCTTATGGATTGGTGAACACTTCATGGGAAATGAAAACCTCCCATGGAATTCCCTTCTATTGTAAATGGTGCAACACAACCATCTTAATCAAAGAGTGATGAAACAATCTTTGCATCTGCTGAGGGAAATCTCTCTTCTGTAAAATATAGGGCATATTTTCAATGCTTTTGTAGAGGTAATAGGGTAGTTGTAGCATCCTAACCCTAGTAAAGTGCATGAGTAGCCTAATGCGATAGGAGTAAAGCCTGGAGAACCTTCCCTCACATTTAAAATATTTCATGAGAATTCTCATCAAAAGTGCATACCTCCCTAGCAAATGTGAGAAAGGAAATATTGATTTGTAGTTGTCTTTGTATCTAGGCTTTAAGAAGGGTTCATGGTAGCTCATGTCAAGATTAGCATACTTGAACCATTTCTCCCCTACATTAGGTATCCCAGTGACATTGGTAATAACATTAGAAGACAGCTCAAAGTTTACTCTTGCAAGGTTAACTTGTTTCTCATGCAAGTTAAGTATGAAGAGCCTAGTTAACTTAGGGTGGTTTTGCACCTCTTGTACCCTTTCACAAAAATCATAACATCCCACATGCTGGAAACATGAAATAGTCATGGGAGATGCCATCAACTCTAAGGTGTTGAGGGGTTCAAACCTATTAATTTTTCCACCTTTTTGTTGATGCCTCCTTCGAATTTGGCCTTCTCCACTACTATCATTGTCACCTTCTCTTGAAATTTTGACCTTCTCTACCTTTGAAAACCCTAAGACTGTAAATGGAAATGAGTTTAAGGGATAGTGATGAAAGAGGTAGTTTTGAAAGTGAATAAGATGACAGAGAGAGGGTACATGTATATGAATGTAAGTGAGAGGCAAAAATTAATGACCACCCTTTGCTAACTTTTCCAACTCTGTGTTTAAACACCTTGTACTGATGGAAAATGGATATGAAGGAAGGCAATGAATTTGTCAGTATTTTTGTAATGTAGGGGACTAATTTAGTGAATGGAGTGAGTGTAGGCATAGCCTTAGGTGAGTGAATAATCTTCAACAGTGTACCCTTCTGGCTATCACTGGTCTTCTTAGAATGTAGATGGAGAAATGTTCTAAACAGTGATGTTTAAGCATGAAAATTAGGGTTTCCTTCTTTCAATTAAATGATGACCAAATACTTGGAAAAGGGTTGATGACCTGTACTTACCCCTAACAGTGCTTGAAGAAACCTTGGAGGAATTTTGAAGAGATTTTGATTTTATTTGAGTGCTTGTAGGGTGCAGGAGGCCCTCCTGGTTAAGCACGTAATGCCCAGGAAAATGGTGGGTCGAGTTGGGCAAAGGTGCAATGCCTTGTCCCAAGCATGCAACACCAAGGTCCTCTACTGGGACTGTCAGGAGAAAACAAGCAAACACGCAATGCCTACTTCCAGGCATGTAGTGCTTTGAGAAAATGCATGAAGTTTTTTTCTAGGGGCGCAACGCCCGACTCCAGGCGTGTAGCACCAACCCGAATGCGCAATGCCTCAACACTTACCAATTTTTAACTCGGAAAACTCGCAATTTCTTCTCCTGAATGCTTGCAATTCTTTGCAATGACATAATGAGTTGTTTGAAGTGTTTTAGATGGGATTTATAGGCTTGGAACTTGATTTCTTTTTTTAAACCCACTTTCTAATGTTTTTAAGCCTTTTTCTTTTCTTAGTAACTCGTTTGACATTTTTCTTGTAGGTTGGCCTAATTCATAAATTTCACTCCTTCTTGCTCTTTTTAATGTCTTTTAACACTTTTGTTTGTAGGTGATAAAAATAAAATTGACCTTTCCTTTCTCATTGATATCCTTTAACTGTTTTCGTGCTGGTTCTTGAAGTGATAAACTTAGAGTCTCTTTTGATTCCTTAAGGCATAAAAGTTCACCTTGCTGATTCAGCCATACTATAGTTTCTTCAAATTGAACTATAATCCATACCATGAAACTTAGCTTAACCCTTTCACCCTTTTATAGACCCTTCTTTACTGTTAGTATGCAAGTGGGCAAGATGATGAATTTGACCTTTCACATTTCTCCTTGAGGCATAGAAGTTTAATTTTGACAATTTTGTGATAAGTGCATAGTGACATCTCCAAAATCCTGTGTGCTTTACACCATGAACCTAGATTTTTCACCTTGGTTGGCAGTTAGGAGATTTTTGTCCCTTTTGATCTTGAAAACTTGACACATTCATTCTGACACAACAACGACCTTAGAATCATATTTGGTTTTCACCATCGAGCTCAACATCATGTTTTTCATCCCTTTGACAACTGCTACTTTGTAGGTGACTGAGATAATGAATTTTGACCTTGTTGTTGCTCCTTGAAGCATAACAAGCTCATTAAACATATCTGGGAGGATTTTACATATCAATACCTTTAAAACTCTCCTTTTCCTACACCATGGAATTCAAACTATGCCTTTTTCCTTCTTTGACCATCTTCCCAAAACCCTAGGTGTCTGGAGTGCTTGAAAACAATTATCAGTGTTGTCTTCTAAGTTTTCTATAGCCCTTTTGAGTTCATTCATTTCTGTCTAGTTCACCTCACATTTTTCCCTTTTTCATGAATAATTTCTACAAAAAATTATCTTCATGTTTGGTTTCTTGATGTACCTCCTCCATGGTCATTTCTACCATTTGATTCACTGTTTGGCACTTTGTAGGGCCATCAGGCTCAAAAACCTTAATTCTCCTTAATACCAAGTGATTCTTGTCTTCCTTGCTATAAGATGTCTTACTTTAGGAACATACCATTTACCTTGTCAATTTCTTCTGTTCATTGACCTCTTAACACTCCTGCGGAAGTGCCAAGTTACATTTACCTTTTGTAGAATCTTGAATTTGAAAAGGTAGTATTCTTTTGATATTTTCAGATCTTTTCTTGAATAACCATGTCTCAACATTCAATACCTTTGAACCATACTTTAACAAATAAAAACACTCTCTAAAAAACCAATGATTGACCTTGGACCATATGAAATGCTAATTTGACCTCGTGGGAGGATCCTTTGACCTGCTCTTTGACTGAAATTTGGTTTGGAGTCCTCAAGTGTAAAAATAGAGTATTGAAAAAGTGGTGTATTGAAGATTCAAAATCCAATGTACTTGATTTATCTAAAGAGCCTACAGAGGTAGTTTTGAGACCATCAATGCTTGAGGAACCTAGTGAACATGGGAAGGAATAGGCTTACATGTAACCCTAGTTGTAAAGTGGTGTTATGGGCAAGGAAAAAATAGAGTGATGTGGTCATAGGTAGCAAAAATGATGGATATGGGAGGCATAAGCCCATAAGGAAATATTTTAGGAGTGGCAGGGTGACCATGAAATGGAAAAATGGTAGAATGGTGAAAAAATTTCTATAAGGATAATGAAGGCAGTGAGATTTCTAAAACTCAAAATATTCAGGGAATTTTGTTTTTAGAAATTTAGAACCAATATTTAGTCATCTATAGATAGTAAAAATTACTGATGACTAACAGTGGCTCCACTTTGGGAGGGCAACTCCTTTTCAGAAGGTGTCCAAGACCTCAGAGTTCAAATCTATGAGTTTCGAAGATTAGTACCTTACTTCTACTTGGCAGATCCTTCTTCCTTCACTTGCTGATGTTGTCTTGAAGCTATGATATCATAAAATCTGAAAAAAAAACATGATTGCTTCAATCTCAGTTCCACCTACCCATCTTACTTTGCCTAACATTTTTTCTTATTTTGGGTGCACTTGGACTGGCAAAACCTTGACATTATCTTCTTTTGAAAGCATAAAAAACTATCTACTTGTACCCTTATTACTTCCAATAGTTTAGATTAGGATAATGAACTCTTTTAATCTCTACCTAGTCTACTTATCTCTCAAGATTAAGCTTTTTGACAGATTATTATTCTATAACCTACTAACATGAAATTGAAAACATGATCAAAATAGGATTAAGAAATCTGATTTGTCATGGGCTATGGCATTTTGGACAAGTTGCACACAGAGATTATTTTTGTAAAATCAAAACTAGAAAGCATGAAGGCTGTGATCTAACATTTGTTATGTATCCCTATCTTTCTCTTTGGTTTAGATTAATGCTTTGGGAACTAGAATCTTTTCCTAATCTATCCTACTAACAAGCCAAGCTTAAATGGTTTGAAAAGTCTTCTTTCACTAACCTACCAGCAAAAATTTAAAACATATTTAGTCATGATTAGGCTAGATGAATGAACAAGACTGTCTTTTCTCAAAGGTAGTGGCATTTAGGCTTGCACACTTTCAGCAACACTCTTTTTTGGTATGGGGCTATACCTCTTCTTTTTCCTACCTTATTTTTCTTCTTTTCTTTGTTTTTGTATTTCATTTTTCTGATTTTTCATCAATCAATGTTATGTACAATGAAGGAAAGCTTCCAACTAGGAATTTTACAAAACTAGTGCTTGAGCATCCTACCATTAACAAGACCTCCAAATAACTCTATTCCATCTAGCTCTTGTAAAAGGAAAGCATTTTTACCTCTAACTGAATGATTGATGTAAGCGCCCTTCATGAAATTTTCAAATTTTCCATTCTTGCCTTTGTCCTCTCTCATTGAATCCCATTTCGGCACCTTGTCTCCAATCTGGAAATCATTGGCTTTGGTCCTTCTATCAAAGATCTTCTTGATGTTCTCTTGCACTACTTGTGTTCTTTTGTAAACTTCTTCCCTTGACTGCTACAAATGAATGGTTTAGTTTAGCCTCCTTTACATATCATTCTCTTCTGATTGTACCTCTTGAATAACATTCATAACTAGAACTCCCAAGGATGTTGGGAAAATTGCCTCCATGCCATACACTAGCTGATAGTGTTGGAAATACTAAGAGGGGGGGGGGGGGTGAATCAATATTCCTTTCAATTAGATCATTAGTTAATCTTCAATTAGTATCAGTGTTTGTACAATGATAGAAGTAAACAGAAGGAGCACAAATGCACACATTTTTTAAGGTGGAAACCCACTCCGGGACAAAAACCACCTAATTCATTTCTAATAATTCTTTAATATTCAACTCCAATTGAAAATAAAGCTCCAACTTCCTAGAATATAGAAAAGCATTCTTCTCCAGCTCCCACAACATGTACGCTCCAATGCCTGAGATTCTTTAGTAGTCAACTGAATGGATGCCCCAATACCTAATGATCTACAACTCACCCTAGCACCACCCTACCACCCTATAGAAGAATAAAAGAAGAATGGACTCTTGTACCTAGGAAAATGGTCCACTTTACAATGATATAGAATGATGTACAAGAAGAAGAAAAACTAGACCATAACCGCAACTGTGACACAACCACTAATGATGATTCGAGAGCTCTCGATACTGCCTCTTCAACTCATGGTAGATAGACACTATAACAATTTTTTACAATAATGTATTTACAATGACTTAGTACAATGATACCTTTACAGTGACTGTATGCAGTGTTGCCCACTTGAAGACTTCATGTGATGAACTTATTGTTGTTGTTCTGCACCTTGGTTTTTTCTCTTGTCTTGCTACTCTCCACTACACCTTTCTTTGCTTTGCTGCCCTAGAAAGTCTGGTCCTTTGTAGCCCTTGACAACACATGATCTAGCTTTTTCTTGCCTTCTAGGAGCTCTATATTGAATCGGGTGTATCTCTATTATTTCAGATCACCAATATGTGATTTTTGATCATGTATTATTCCTCTAAGTCTTCTTTCCAATGCCATAGGTCTGACCCAATTCGGATTCTTCAAGTGAGATTTATGCCCAATCTCTCACAATGCCCTAATTATGGACTATTTCAATAGAGAAAACTTGTATGACATGCCACGTGTCACAGTTTCTTCATTCGGCTCTAAAATTGACAGAGATAAAATTAAAGTGCGTGCACTATCTTCCACATTTTAAAAAATTCCAATCTGATACATAGAGAGAGAGTTATGATGATGTTCCCAAGGTCACTTCTTTGAGATGACTTTCAGGAGCCTTCAAAAGCATTGACTTCCACAGATCATATCTCCGAAAATTTTGCGCACCTCGATCTGAAATTTTTGCAGGATCTTCCTTAGGATTTCGGCTTCACCTCATAAACATTTTAGCTTCTAAACCTTTGCAGAAAAAGAATTAGAATGAAACTTCCACGATGACCTATTTCAAATGGTGAAATCCCTTACATAAGGAGGATATGAGGATCACAATTTATATAAATTCTTAGCTTGAGAGGGACTTCAACAAGTGAACGTGGGAGGGATTTTAAGAGCTTAAAAACTATTAATTAAGAAATTTCAATGAACCATGGCACAACCCCATGGGGTTTTATCCCACTAACTAGGGGTACAAAATCCAAACATGAATATCTCTCAAACCATGAAGAATTATGTGGCGTGTCATATATCAACGGAAGCATCTCGACAAGTAGAAACCATAAAAAAGCATTCTTGATCCAGAATATATTAATTTTGTAGGTCACAATTCCCATGCAATATTGGGGTAGACACTTGTGCTGCTTGGGTTGACATCAATGACAACCGCTGATCAAAAATCTCCCCCATTGGCATCAATGGCAACACAAGTACTCCCCCTGCGATCATGACACCTCTTCCTACAACATTCTCTCCCCCTTTGACATCAATGGAAAAGGGTAACTCCCCCTGACACATAACCATCCTATGAACTTGTACACTCTTCCACTCCCCCTTTACATTATGAATAAGGAAAATTTAATGAGAACTTGGGAGAATCCCAAGCTTTTGGCGAAGATATTCAAATGCTTCACGAGGTAAAGGTTTAGTGAAGATATCAGCGATTTTTTCTTTTGTACCAACATACTCAAGTTTTATATTCTTTTTAGCGACTTCTTCATTAACAAAATGATATTTGATCAAAATGTGTTTTTTTTTTGAATGCATGACAGGATTCTTGGAGATGCTAATGGCACTGGTGTTATCACATAATATGGGAATAGGCTGATTGAATTGTACTTGAAGATTTTGCAAAGTTTGTTTCATCCAAAGGATTTGAGTTCAACATGCTGCCGCTGCAATGTATTATGCTTCTATTGTAGATAACAAGATTGAGGTTTGATTTTTTCTCAACCATGATATGAGACTACCACCTAGATAGAATGTTGCTCCACTAGTACTCTTACGATTATCAACACTTCCTGCCCAATATTCATTTGTAAAGACTTGAATAATGTGATTTTTACCCTTGGGATACCATAAGACATATTATTCTATGCCCTTTAGATATCAAAGAATTCTTTTGACAACAATAATATGTGATTATTTTGGTGTTGCTTAGAATCTTTCTACTTGTCCAACTGCTTGCATAACATCTGGTCGGGAAGTTGTTACATATAGAAGACTATCAATCATAGATTTGTACAACATTTGATCCACATCCTTAGATGAGTCGTCTATGCTCAATTTTCAACCTGTTACCATCAGAGTAAGGATGGGTTTGCAATATTCCATTTTGAATTTCTTGAGAATTTCCTTGATGTACTTGGCTTGACATATAAATATTCCTTTCTCTTGCTGAGATATTTGAAGCCCTAAGAAGTACATCAGCTCACCAAGTAAGGACATCTTGAACTCACTTTGCATATTTGTAGAAAACTTCTTACTTAGTTGATCATCATTGCTACCAAATATTATATCATCCACATATACCTCAACGATTGTTAAATTATCTTTATCTATTTGTACATAAATATTTCTATCAATGATACCTTTCTTGAACCCTTTTTGACATAGATATACATCAAGACAAGCATACCATGCTCTGGGAGGCTACTTCGCGTCATATAGAGCCTTCTTTAACCTGCAAACATAGTCTAATTTTTCTTATAGTACAAAACCTTTAGTTTGTTCAATGTTAACTTCTTCTTCTAACTCTCCATTCAAAAATGTTGACTTAACATCCATTTGGTAGACTTTGATTTTTCTTGAACATGCATAGGCGAGAAACATTCAGATGGCTTCCATTTTGGAAATTGGTGCAAATGTTTCGTAGAAATCAATTCCTTCCACTTGTGCATAGCCTTTGCAAACCAATCTTGCTTTGTTACTGGTAACCTATCCATCTTCGTTAAATTTGTTCTTAAACGCCCATTTAGTCTCATTGACATTTTTATCTTTTGGTCATGGAACTAATTCCCAGGTGTTATTCTTCTCGATTTTATCCAATTCTTCATTCATAGCTGCTACCCAATGTTCATTCTGGTTGGCTTCCTAAAAAATACTAGGCTCAAAGGTCACTAGAAAAGAAATGTGAGCTTGTTGTGACGAACGAAGTTGTCGAACTTCTTTTATGTCACCAATTATTTGAATTGATGGATGGTTCTTTTGAATCCATTCTTTTTTTCTCTTCGGAGGAGCTTCTTGTTGTTGTTCTAGTATACCTTGATGATAATTATTTACTTCTTCCTAATTGATAGTTGATTCTTGTTCTAGAATTTTATCTGTGTCTTTTTCAGCCTCTATCTCAAGTTTCAAAGATTCTAGATCCTCATCATTATTCGTTAGAACACCATATTTGTCAAATGTAACATTTATGCTCTCCATTATCTATTTTCATCTTAGATTATAACATTTATAGGCCTTTCTTTTGCGTGAGTAACCAAAAAAGATACCTTCATCAACACGTGATTCAAACTTACCCAAAGTTTGATCTTCTCTTTTGATATAACATTTTATTCCGAAGATTCTGAAATATTTCACATTAGTTGGTTTCCCTTTCCATAGTTCATATGGGGTCTTGTTGCAATTATTTCTGAGAAGACTTTGGTTGATAATACAAATTTTCCGTATCAATTGCTTGAACCCATAAATTTTCATCCAATTTTGAGTCCTTCAACATTGTTCTACCCATTTCATGCACAATTTTGTTCTTTCTTTGAGGAACTCCATTTTACTGAGGTGTTTGTGTTGTTGAAAATTTCCTTTTTATTCCATTTTCGTCATTGTATTGCTGAAATAATTTTGAAATTAATTCTCTGCCATTATCTGATCTTAGACACTTTATTTTCAAATCAGTTTCATTTGTAGATCTTAAAGAACTCAAATGCTTCAGATTTTTTCTTTAGGAAACAGATGGTTATCATCCTAGTATAGTCATCTATAATTAACATGAAATATAATTATGCATCTAAGACTTTTTTTCTCACAATACCACATAGATCAGTATGTATCAATTCCAATGGATGTGATGCAAAGTGTTATTTTGTTTTAAATCGGACTTTTATCTTCTTTCCATGCCGACAGGCCTCACATTGTGTGTTGGAAGGTTTTCAGATTTTTGACATTTCTTGTACTGCTTCCTTTTTTCTTATCCTGACAAGATTTTCAAACTTTATGTGACCCATTTGTTTGTGCCATAACCAGATTTCATCTTCTTTAGCTAGTAGACATGCTTTAGTTTCTTCATCTAGAACATATATGTCGTTTGGAGCTCGACTTGATGTAGCCACAATTTTACCATACATGCCTTTCCTGATTTCACATTTTGTGGAGTTGAATAGCATTGTGCATCCTTGATCAAACATTTGTCCAACACTGAGTAGATTGTGATTGTTGTTTTCAACCAATAGAACATTCATGGCTATAACATCTTTTCTTCCAAGAGTGATGGTACATGATCCTATAACATTTGAAGATCCATCATTTCCAAAGGATACAGTTCCATCCTTATTCTCTTTCAAACATACAAATTTCATTCTATCTCCATTCATATGCATTGAGAAACCACTGTCAACATACCACACATATTTTTGTTTTGAATCTTGAGAGCGAGAGCACAATTATTAGTCTTCTTCTCCTTCCATGTTCATTCATTCTGTGGCTTCAAAGATTCTTCTAGAGGATTTTCAACTCTACAATCTCTCGCTATGTGTCCAAAGTTCTAACATCTTATTGAAGCCTTGAAAATCATTGCTTCAAGCATTGAGGGAAAACCACCCGATCCAAACCTTAGGACAACTCCTTTTCCGTTTGGTGTGGTGGCTCTGACTAGATTTATAGGACCAGTTTCCTAATAATAAATGGATTGGTGATGGAGTGTTTGTGCAAGTGGGTAAATGGCACTAACTAACTGAATTAATTTATCTAACTTAATCTATAACTTGTAAATTATTCTAAAACTAACCCGGGTATTAAGTATGAATACGACTTAAAGATGGTTTCAATTAAAAAATTAACCATGAAAATGTATTATTATTCGGCAGAAAGATGCAGTACCATATAATGATAAATCTGTTTAAGAAATTAAATAGATTTAGAATAACACATCGCATTCATAATTCTATATATCATTTTCATATACTATGATAGATGAATATTTCTATATCTTCAGAAATGATATGATAAAGAAATATTTGAGAAAACAAGAATATATAAATGATAGCAAATTTCAAAGAGAGTACTTCATAACATAAAGAAAATAACAATAAATCAATAGAAATACCATATTCATTTAGATATTTTCTTGATGCAATTCGATATTCAGATGTTGTGCTTTAACTTAGAACAACGTCCAAGGTACAGAAATGCAACTCTTAAAGGTAATTCCCCATAAATCATAGGATGTGATCCTTTATAAAAATAAAATAGTCAATGGAGTACAGAAATGTATGATCCAAGCCAAAATATTATAAATTCATGACCCTTTTCTAAATGCATGAAAGGGGTTTAAATAGGAAATTAAAAAAACAGATTATCTATAACTTATGCTAGAAACTATCATCGGAGATCCGGGAAAATACTTGCAATATCAAATAAAATAGATTCACTGAATTTATTCTGTATTCAATGTGCTGAGGTGGCAGATTTTAAGCATATCTTTAACTTTCATTGGATGAATCAGCCTCGAATGCAACTGACTAGTGTATGTGGCATCGGATAGCTCTGGAATGATGTAATTTATGGCATTAGAAATGCATTTGATTTCCATCTACTGACTTTGTGGTTTGATCAAATATGTGCATAGGACATCCCATGTAATTTCCTATATTTTGCTGATCTTTTGATTCCTGTTGATTATTTCCTGCTTCCATCTAGTATCAGTCTCTTTTATCCTTGGCAATTTACCTGGAGTACAATATGAAATCAAATTAGTAGCATATAAGCTATCATTTACTAATTGTGTCAGATTGTTCATTATGGCTCTAGCCCTTGATGTAGCACGTTCTTCTTTAATTAATTGTGTATCCCATTCAACAAAAAAAATTTATTTATGCATTTCTTTAATCCTAGGAAGATTTTCTTTCTTTCCTTGTTCTAAGTCCTGCCATGAAATAAACTCTGAAATCTTATCATCTGAATTCTCAAATTCAATTATGGTATTGATTGATTCATCAATAAGTGAAGATGTTATTTTACATAAAGGTTCAGCTTGTGCAATTTTTGAACACATTTCATCCAACTGCTAAGATAATAATTTACTTGTTTCCAGAGCTTTTGTTATAAATTGGTCAATTTTAGGATAACCTTTAAATTTATCCAATCTTGCTTGAAAAAAATTTCCTTGCTCTGCTTTGGCGGCTTTCTCATTTTGTAGTAAAGTCTGTAGTTTGGACACCTCTTGAGACAACTGTTGTTGTTTATTCAAGGCTTGTTGGTCAAGCTTCTTCTTTACAATACTTATTTGTTCTTCCAATTGTTTGGCTTTGAGTCTTTCTTCTTCCAACTGCTACTCCAACTGAAATATTCTTTGTTGATCACCTGTTGTTTTCTCCTCTATAAATGCTATCTGTAAGTCTTTTTGATTTATCATTTGATTGGCTTCAGTAGCTTTATCTATAGTGGCTGCACTATTGGCACCTGTATATTGTGATAATTTGGTAAGATCCTCTGAATGATTTACCTCAGTATTCTTCCATACAACATTCATTAACTCAACTTGTGAAGTTGCAGATGGTCCTTGATCTGCCTTCCTTCTCTTTCTTTGTTTTCTGACAATAACCCTATGCTTAGGACTGTAAAAGATATCCAGGGGAGGAATGTCTTCAATTCTCAACACAATTTATTCTGATGTATTTTCAGGAATGATCTCCATATCCTGATCATTCATATTGTCAACTCATTAGGGGAATTTTGAGGTCTAAAATGGGCCTCCTAAGAAAAATGTACAACAAAAATAAACTTTATAACAACCAATAGGATTCAAGATGATGATGTCAACCATGGGGGAGGATTTACCATTTTTTAAATAAAAGGGTAAAAATATTAAAAAATAATAAAATAATAAAACTACTTTTTCAACTCGTATTTTCAACTTATCTCCCAAAATTTTTACTCAAATTTTGAGTGGGAGTACTCGTTGGATGCAAAATTTAATTCCTCATCCAAGGAGTACCCATGTTGCATACTTTCACGAAAAATACATGAAAATGGAAATTAAGCATTAAAAACAAAAAAAAACATGATTACAATTACGTTTATGTATTTACTTTTCGTAGTAGTAGGTGTTTGGTCAATTTAGTGTGTCCTAAATTGCTAACATAAATTATCAACCTAGGATTCGTAAGTCGACGGCGTATGCTAAGGCTGGGGGTCATAACCTATCTCTACTATTTTTGATTTATGAAATTCTAAAAGACAAGTATGGTTATGGATATTCAAGGCAATGATGTCCTTTATAATGATTTACCAACTTGAAACTGAAAAAGGAATTTGAAACATACAATGACAATACTTGAAAGGAAATGAAAATGTGCTACTGAAATGAAAAAGGTGCTGCTAATCTAATAAATCAAAACAGTGAACTAGTGAGCATGAAACCAAACTATTCTTGTTGTTGTCTAAACACAAAAGAAACTATGCTGAAAGAAATCCAAAAGTTGCAATAAAGTAAATCTAAATCAAATTACATCAACTTGTCTTCTGATCCTTCATCATTAGTCCAGCTATGATTTTCGGAAGTAACCATAAACAACTTGAGTAACTGATATCTAACTTGCAGAAAGTAAACTAATATCAAACCACACATTCATAATTCAATCCCTCACCATCAGTCCAGCTGTGGCTTTCGGAGGTAACTGAAGATGTTATGCACAATTTAATATTTCTAACTTGCAGAAAGGAAACTAATATCAAACTACACATCCATAATTCAATCCCTCACCATCAGTCCAGCTGTGGCTTTCGGAGGCAACTGAAGATGTTATGAGCAATTTAATATATCTAACTTGCATAAAGGAAACTAATATCAAACTACACACTCATACTTCAATCCCTCACCATCAGTCCAGCTGTGGCTTTCGGAGGTAACTGAAAATGACATGAGCAATTTAACATATCTAACTTGCAGAAAGTAAACTAATATCAAACTACACACTCATACTTCAATCCCTCACCATCAGTCCAGCTGTGGCTTTCGGAGGTAACTGAAAATGACATGAGCAATTTAATATATCTAAATCTAATTACTGAAACAAATGTGCAAGACTGAAATAAACAAAGCAGTGCTGGAATTAAACAAAAAGTAAATTAGCAGCAGAACAATATTGATTCCATGTCATTAGTCAAAAGATATGCAAATGCCCGGGCTGCCATGAAAAATTATGTTAAAAGCTATTATTTCAAAAAGCAATCTAAGTAAGGAAATATGAAAAAACAGAATTGAAAGCAACTTATCTAGAAAACATGTAAAAGCCTCCTTGGATAGCAGGGGCTCTCTGCTACCAATTTGGTGAAGTCCTTCAGCGCCTTAAAGTTGTAATCAAAACAGCATCAAAGAACTGAATTTCTCTATTAAAAAGAACTCACAAATCTACATCCTATTCCATCTTGAACTTAGTTACAAATCTACTTCCTCATTACTTTCTCATTACTTATGATAGGAGAAAGCTTCTCCTATTTATACAAAATATGAGGAGTCATCTCATTAATGGGAGTCCATGAATCTCTCCCTCCATCTCTAGAGTTACAATCAAACTAGGAAATGATAAGACACATGTCTTTCTAGAGTTTTAACACAACTTGAGGAATGAGACACATATCCTCTTAGAGTTTCAATACAACAAGGAAGTGAGACACATATCCTCTTGATCCCATAATCTTCTCCAACCAAATTCGAATTTGGCCTTAGAGTGACACATAAGGGTCTTCTAGAAGTCTCCTTTTGACCTACACATGTCACAAAACTCATAACACATATATAGATATATGAAACTATGTTAATTTTCTAGTTTCTAATCATAAATTCACTTAAAATACATGAAATAAATAACTTTGGAAAACAAGGATCCTAACCCATATATTTATGAAAATGGTTACTTGATGTAGGGTTTTAGGTCAAATGGCTATGAAATAAGAGCTAAATGGTTATGACATAATGGAAATATGTATGAATATGGATAACATTTTTGAGACTCAACATACCCCCCAACTGAAGTTGTTGCATGTCCTCATGCAACCATTGCAATGATTCATTTGTCCATGAGTTGATCTTTTATGAGTTTTGACTCATATAGATTCATTCCAAACTTTGCTTTTTGATTTTTCCTTTTTGGAAAAGTATAATACATTTGATTGCAACTTCTTCTTCTTCTTCTTCTTTTTTTTTTCATTGGTTGGTTCTTGTGTGACAACCATTTTTTTTCCTTTTTTTTTTTTTTTTTTAAGCATTGGTTCTTGTGTAACAATGCTTTATTTTATTTGTTGCATCAAAGTTTATGAAAACATTTAGAATCAATTTCTTCATCAATGAATTGATCATTTGCAAGGCATATAATCTTTTGGATCATATTGCAACAATAGTTGGTTCGGAAGTATATGTGGGTGGAAATGAAATGAAAATGTGTGATAGTGTATGACATGTGGATATGAAATGATGTCCCTTCCCCCCCCCAACTAAAGATATGACAATGTGGAAAAGGGAGTGAGGAATTTTCCAAAGTTACACCAATTTTAGCATTCTAATGAATTACATATGACGCAAATTCACGGCAACGCGCCATGTACCTTGATAGTTAGGTTTTGTGTGTGTATTAGGCTACAAATGTGATTATATTCTTCTTGAGTGGCTGGGCAAGAGGTGGATAAAGATGAGATAAAACTTTTATTTATTTCTTTAAAAAACTTACTGAAATGTTGCTCTAAAATACTTTTAATATGTGGTACTTCATGTCTTCAAAACTCATTGGCACAATTCCTACTATGTGAAAAGATGTTCTGATGTCGAACATAATAGGAAATTGTTGACTTAGTGGCCATTAATGGATGCCACTAGTCAACACGAGAACTCTCACCATTTATGACAATGAGAGCCAAGATGCCCAAACACATCTTGCTAGGTACGAATGATTTTGCTGATGTCGAGTCACCTAGAAGATCTGACGAACAAGAGACATTAATGTATTCCCATTGTTTGTCAGCATAAGAACTTTCCATTAAGGCATGCAAGCCTCAAGGTTTTTTTACAAAGAACTTAGACTCAAAGGACTATGGACTCAATCATTTTCATTGAAGCAGTGCTTATTTGCGGAATAAAAATGACAAGAAATGGAAGAATAAAATGGAAGATGGCAATGCAGAGTAGAAATGGAAATGGGCAATAAGGATGTGAATGAGTCTCTTGCTTTTATTTGTGGGTTATGAATGGACAAAAAGAAATGGAAAGTGGATGTGAATGTAAATGGAAAATATGAAGTGAAATGAGGTGAATGGTTTATTATGAGGTATGGATGTGATGGAGACAATAGTATCTGAAAGTTTTTCAAGTGTTTGAATCTGATTTTACATCAGCATATTTCCTCTTTGTTGCTGATCATCCTCTTATGAAACAAATTGGTCTCTTAGAGAGACACCATTCTCTTGTAGTCATTTGTCCTTCCTCCTGGAACCTACAAAAAAAACTAATACTTCTTCTGCAATGGAATGTAAGATTATCAAAGGAGAGAGGTGATCAATCTCTCTAGTTATGATATTTACACACAAAACTAAGAATTTGTATTAATGAAACAAGTTCTCAAAGGAAAAATCAAAAGAATTTATACCTGTTTTGGAATTAGTGCCTCAAGTTGAATGTAGCTTCTTTTCAGCAATTTATTTCATTATTTGCCATTTCAAACTCTAATGATAGATTTCTCATTGTATAGATCTTGTTGAGACCTTTCCAACGATACTTAAATCATCAAAATCTGATTTTGTATGGGAAAGTTATGCTGATTTGAACAATGAGGTTTTTCAGCTGCGGAATTGGAGAACAGCTGCGGAATTGGACTTCAGCTGCGGAATTGGAGAACAGCTGCGAAATTGGACTTCAGCTGCGGAATTGAAGAACAGCTGCGGAATTGGACTTCAGCTGCAGAATGTCGACGGTTTCTGTAGCTAAAAATCTTGAATAAAAAGTTAGCCATTCATCCTTCATCATCAATCCAAAATTAATCAATACCTTCAGAAAAACGAACAAATAACTTGTTCATTTCATTGATTCAAAATTATTCATTTTTTTTTTTTTAAACAACAAAAGAGAAATGCAATCAAATAATGCTAAATAAAACAAACTCAGATACATTGACCAATCGTGACCTTGCAATGACATTGAATGGTAAGTGAAGATCACATAAGATGAAAAATAATATATTGGTAAGCATTGAAGAACATAAAAGGCATGATTGCTATTTCAAAATATAATCTTTCATCTCTTCAAAATTTATTTTTGTATCTGTTTGATCCTTAAGGACTATCACAATCAGTAACCATTCAGGACCACCCTCCTCAGTTGGAATTTCAATTGCAGTAGTTGCCATTACAGACACGTTCAATCTCATTTGAGCTTACCTTTATGCTACTAAGGTTCATTGTGCCATCTACACGACCATGTGCTTGATAATATCCTCTTGTAGTTTGCTCAATTCATCCCCATGCCCTCTTAATGTCTTTCCATAGTGATGTGGCATCCCTTTGAAATAAACATCATAATGGTTGGTGTTTAATAATGTCATTGAAGCACCAAAAATTGATGGGCAGATGATAAAGGAGATGTGAAATCCAACATTCAGAAAACAAAATTGAATTAAATTCAAAAATGAGTGGAATGTACATTGAATGCCATGATAAGAGTTTGATTTTGATTAGAATTCCTCTTCCTAGAAATCAGGAAACCGAATTATCAATGCAGAGTGCCGTTTTCAAATTCTTCACTCAGAAAAACCGTTTTTCCTCACGCGGCAGGCAAAAATGGGCTCCAAAGAACCGAGCATTTCTCCTAGACCGCCACGAATTTCTTAAAACAGTTTCTGGGTTATCTAATTAACCATGTTGGCGAAAAAACCCATGTTTTATTTTTTCTAAATTCATCTCCGTTTGGCCAAATCGTGCTTTCAAAGTTTGCCTTTTTTCTCTATTTTGCGTTTTTCTGTTTTGACCTCTGTTTGTTTTCTTTCAGGTTCGGCTATAGCTGCATCAATTCTCTGCAAATACTTGTTCTTTGGGAAGATTCCGTCAACCTTCCAAATCAGATTTTTCTTTGCAAATATTGCCCATGCTTATCCTTCACCTAAGCATTCTTCAGTTTAATCAAGGCACGTTTTGCCTCTTTAAAAAAAAAATTCAATTTCAATGCCTTGTTCTCTTACATGTGGCTGTCTTATGAATCTCAAGGAGCATTTGGTGATGGTAGGCGGCATTGGCAAGGCTGACAGGCCTGGTATAACAAAAGGAATTGGCATTGATAGGTTTGAATGGCGAGAGATTTGCACAAAGGCCTCACGAATTCTTTCACGGATTTGGGAAATTTTGATGATGTCTTTTCCAGCTCAAATCCTACGAGTCAATAATGCTGTCATAAGCTCTGAAACACTACAACCTAGCAGCTTTGCAACATCTCTAACTCAATCATTTTCAACTTCTACGTGATTTTCATTATCAGAAGCAAAAAATCTGATGTTTCCGAGCCATAATACAACTGCAAGCATCGTAAATGGTTGAATTTTTATGCTTTCTGTTGAGAGTAATTCATTTTTTTTCTTTTCAAAATGCCATGGCCTTTTCATTTTTGTTTATGTTTCTGTTTTTCAATTTTTTATTTTTTATTTTTTATTTATTTTTTTAATTTGTTTTTGTTAATAAAATTATATGTTATATTTTTAAAAACTAAAAATACACATATATATTTTACTAAGCAAAATGATTTTTTTTTTGTTTTTTGTTTTGTTTTTTTTTTTTTTTTTATTTGTTTGGTTAATAAAACTATATATGTTATATTTTCAAGAATTAAAAATATACATATATGTTTTACTAAACAAAATGAATTTTTTTTTGTTTTTTTTTTTTTAATTGTTTTGTTAATAAAATTACACATGTTAAATTTTGAAAAATTAAAAATATACATATGTAATTTACCAAACAAAACAAAATTTTATTGAAATTTTTTTTTTAAATGATTTGTTATTAAAATTATATATATATATATATATATTTTCAAAAATTTTAAAAATATACATATATATCTTAGTAACAAAACAATTTAATTTTTTATTTTTTTTCAATTGATTTGTTTAATAAAATTATGTATGTGATATTTTCAAAAATTTAAAAATACACATATATATTCATTAAACAAAACAATTTATTGAAATCAAAGTTTTTCATGAAAACAAATTTTTTTTTTTAAATTGTTGAATCAATTGAAATGATGAAGTTTTATTTTGTCTCCTCTTTTTTTTTTTTCTTTTTCACATAACAATTCTTTTTCTGATCCTCCAGATCACACAAAGTGCAAGAGGAGAGCATACTCAAGAATTATTAATTTTTTTTTACATAACAATCCTTTTTCTGATCCTCCAGATCACACAAAGTGCAGGAGGAGAGCATACTCAAGAATTATTAATTTTTTTAGATGTAAGAAATAAGGCTACCTAGTTACACTTCCCCGGCAACGGCGCCAAAATGTTTGGTCAATTTAGTGTGTCCTAAATTGCTAACATAAATTATCAACCAGGGATTCGTAAGCTGGCGAAGTGTGGCGCACTATATGTGCAAGATAACCTATCTCTTACTTTTTGTCGTTTTTGGATTTTTATGAAATTCTAAAAGACAAGTATGGTTATGGATATTCAAGGCAATGATGTCCTTTATAATGATTTACCAACTTGAAACTGAAAAAGGAATTTGAAACATAAAATGACAAAACTTGAAAGGAAATGAAAATGTGCTACTGAAATGAAAAAGGTGCTGCTAATCTAATAAATCAAAACAGTGAACTAGTGAGCATGAAACCAAACTATTCTTGCTGCTGTCTAAACACAAAAGAAACTATGCTGAAAGAAATTCAAAAGTTGCAATAAAGTAAATCTAAATCAAATTACATCAAACTATCTTCTAATCCCTCATCATTAGTCCAGCTATGATTTTCGGAAGTAACCATAAACAACTTGAGTAATTGATATCTGACTTGCAGAAAGTAAACTAATATCAAACCACACATTCATAATTCAATCCCTCACCATCAGTCCAGCTGTGGCTTTCGGAGGTAACTGAAGATGTCATGCACAATTTAATATTTCTAACTTGCAGAAAGGAAACTAATATCAAACTACACATCCATATTCAATCCCTCACCATCAGTCCAGCTGTGGCTTTCTGAGGCAACTGAAGATGTTATGAGCAATTTAATATATCTAACTTGCATAAAGGAAACTAATATCAAACTACACACTCATACTTCAATCCCTCACCATCAGTCCAGCTGTGGCTTTCGGAGGTAACTGAAAATGACATGAGCAATTTAATATATCTAACTTGCAGAGAGTAAACTAATATCAAACTACACACTCATACTTCAATCCCTCACCATCAGTCCAGCTGTGGCTTTCGGAGGTAACTGAAAATGACATGAGCAATTTAATATATCTAAATCTAACTACTGAAGCAAATGTGCAAGACTGAAATAAACACAGCAATACTTGAATTAAACAAAAACTAAGAAAAAATAAATTAACAGCAGAACAATATTGATTCCATGTCATTAGTCAAAAGATATGAAAATGCCCGGGCTGCCATGAAAGATTATGTTAAAAGCTATGATTTCAAAAAGCAATCTAAGTAAGGAAATATGACAAAACATAATTGAAAGCAACTTATCTAGAAAACATGTAAAAGCCTCCTTGGATAGCAAGGGCCCTCTGCTACCAATTTGGTGTAGTCCTTAGCTCCTTGAAGTTGTAATCAAAACAGCATCAAAGAACTGAATTTCTCTATTAAAAAGAACTCACAAGTCTACATCCCATTCCATCTTGAACTTAGTTACAAATCTACTTCCTCATTACTTTCTCATTACCCTCTCATTACCTATGATAGGAGAAAGCTTCTCCTATTTATACAAAATATGAGGAGACATCTCATTAATGGGAGTCCATGAATCTTTCTCTCCATCTCTAGAGTTACAATCAAAATAGGAAATGATAAGACACATGTCTTTCTAGAGTTTTAACACAACTTGAGGAATGAGACACATATCCTCTTAGAGTTTCAATACAACAAGGAAGTGAGACACATATCCTCTTGATCCCATAATCTTCTCCAACCAAATTCAAATTTGGCCTTAGAGTGCCACATAAGGGTCTTCTAGAAGTCTCCTTTTGACCTACACATGTCACAAAACTCATAACACATATATAGATATATGAAACTATGTTAATTTTCTAGTTTCTAATCATAAATTCATTTAAAATACATAAAATAAATAACTTTGGAAAACAAGGATCCTAACCTATATATTTATGAAAATGGTTACTTGATGTAGGGTTTTAGGTCAAATGGCTATGAAATAAGAGCTAAATGGTTATGACATAATGGAAATATGTATGAATATGGAGAACACTTTTGAGACTCAACAGTAGGACCCATCGAAAGTATGCAACATGGCTACTCCTTGGATGAGGAATTAAATTTCACATCCAACGAGTACTCCCGCTCGAAATTTGAGTAAAAAATTTGCGAGATAAGTTGAAAATATGAGTTGAAAAAGTAGTTTTTTGATTTTTCCCTCTAAAATTTTATGATGTCACCAAATCTTATTTGATTTTTTCCACTATTATTTTATAATTTCCTTAGGAGGCCCATTTTAGACCTCAAAATTCCCCTAATGTGAGGATTATTTTTTCCCCTATTTGCTGAGCGAATTGTTCATATTGACTTAGCAAATGGGGAGTAACAATAATTTCAGCAGAATTCACCACTTTGTCCATGGTTTTTTCTCTTTCAAGCTGATCATCTGGCTTATTACCTGTATCTTCTTTTTCAGTCAGGAAATTAGCCTTGCTACTTGTATTCTCCTTTTTTGTTTGCACATTGGGCTTGCTTCTTGTATTCTCCTTTTCTGTTTGCTCATAAATTTTGCTATTAGACACTTCTTTTCCTTCTTTGCTAGCTGTATCTTCCTTTTTCTTCTGTTCTATTTCCATACTTTCATTTTCTTGTAAAGGAATCCTTAGCTAGTCAAGAGGAGCTTTCAATAATATCTAACTTTTGAATTTCATGACTTTATTCATATCTTCTTGTTAAAACTTAGATTTAGCCAAGTCATAAACTTGGGAAAATTTATCAATTGAAACAAATAAATCATCAAATTCATCAGGTTCATGCTCAAACCTAGCAATTTGAACCTGAGTTGTGAAATCGAAAGCTACTTTATTTTGATCATATTTCCTTCCTGGGACAGATGCAAGCTTAAGATCTCTAATTTTAAGGACTTCCTTTTCAACATGCTTAAAATCATTCAGGGTATAGGTTCCACAATGGAAAGGGAAGGTTGGCCACATCAATTTTTTGGAATTCTTTAAAGACCTAGACATTCCTCTTTCTGTCAACTGATAAGATATTTCTAGAGCTAAAATTTTATCAGGGACATAAACAGGCAAGATATGGGGTTCAACAATGCTTCCAAAAATTCTAATATAGGTAAAATTTTCCCTCCAAACCAATTGCTGATTAGGGATATATCAAGCTTTGCTTTTTCAGAGAGACGAGGAGGAAATTGATTAAAAATGATCTGGTAAATGGGTAACATAAATCCATGGCAGATTCTATATACATGGTTCTTGAAATGAACCTTCCACAAGAGTTTATGGTAAATGTGAATCAGAACAGGTTCCTGTGAAGTCCATTTCCAACCCACAATAGGGAATTCGGAATTAAAACAAAGAGCATCTAAGATATAGGCACATAAATGAAATGGGGGAGTATTTTTTTAGCTCCTCGTAAATTCAACAGGTTGGTGAGACCGAAGCTACGGGGAGAACACTTGAACCACTTTGGGATTCTAGGATCTAGCCCTCCTAAATCCAGAGAGGTATCTCTCTATAAGTGCAAAGATTGATTTATCTTTAAGGCTTTTGTGTGTGATATTAGGCTAGTTATGAAGGGCAAGGTTTTGTTTGATTTTGGTTGGGCAAAGATATGTGAAGGTGAAGGAAGTCTAAATTAAGAGTGAAGGTGAATGAAAGTGAAAGATTGATTCATCTAAGAAGATAGGCAAGAAACAACTTCAATTCATTGGGCTATGGAGTCATAGTAGGATTTAATTGAAACAACAAGGTTCAAGAGTGGTCCATGGGGCAAGTCATCTATGTCTAAGGATCTCTTTAAAGTTGATTTTATGGAATGAAATGAAACAATAAGAAGGGGAATTTAACAAATGAAGAACAAAGAGCAGCCTAAGATCAAGTAAGTACTTTGAAACTATCCTGCTTTTGGCATAAACTTAAGAAATACATAAAAGTAATCTAAGATCAGGTAAGTACTTTGAAACTAGCCTGTTTTTGATGCACTTTCAATAGAAAACATTTAAAACAAAAAAATAATAGCTTAAGATCAAGTAAGGACTTTGAACCTATCCTACTTTCAGCATATTGTAAGGGAAACTTTTCGAAGCAACTGTTGGAGAAGAAACTAGAGGAGAGGGCTCACCATAAAATTCCCTAGCTCTGCTTTACTTAGCAAAATTATCAAGACAACACATAACATAAAAAAGAATATTCTAAGATCAGGTAAGGACTTTGAACCTATCCTGCTTTCAACGTACTCTTAGGGAAACTTTCAGACAACCTTTGGAGTTAAAACTAGAGGACAGGGCTCACCATAAACTTCCCTAGTTTAACTTTACTTGGCAGAAACTGAAAATAAAATTCAAGAACAATGTTTAGTTTAGACAGTAGGACGAGGGAACGCCAACATTCCTAACTTCTTGGACTATATTGAATCATTCTTAAACAACACAATTGGAATAAAACATGCAGATAAAGCTTATCAGTAAGAATAGGGTACCTTTGACAGTAAATACTAACTCTATAATTGTTGTTCTTTATCAGAGAAGATGGACATAATGGAAACATAAATAAAATAACAATTTACAATAAGAAAAACATCATCGTTGACATAGACCAGGATCCCATAAATCAGCTTGTATTTGACACTTCAAACTAGTTACAATCTTCAAGTCCAATGGTTCTCTATAGCTTCAAACTTCTCATATCAACTTAGGTATTTTCAATTACAAACAGAGCTTACAGCAGCTTCAATAAACTATTTATAGGAAACAGATATGTAGTGACCAACATTATCTCATCTTCTACAGAAGTATTTATAGAAGAAATGAGGAGGTGGGATGGGATAAAAGATCTTCTAGGTTCAATTAATACAATTTAATGTTTCTCAGCCTTTGAGGGGCTCCATGGAGAAACTCTCTGATATTTCCTCTGTATTAATTGGTTTACATTAAGTATTAAGCTTTCTAGGAAGATTTTTTGACTTTAAGGCTCTTTTTATCCTTGTAATAACTCTGCTGATAGTTTAAAATAAGCTCCTTTGGTTGAATTAACTGTTTAGTTGTATTGATGAAAATATCTTCTACTCTGGTAATAACTATGGCCTCTCTCGAATGATTTAAGGCAGTAGGTGGCTTTTGGTAGCTATGAGGATTAAATTAGCCTCTGATGTGGTAGTGGAGGCTTTCTCGGACTGATAGATATTATTGTTTTTCTTCAAACATTGTTAATTTGATTTGATTATGTGTGTTAGGCTTAATTAGGCCTAAATTCTGTCTTATGTTCTTCAAAATGCATTAATTGAGTGGATTAGGCTTTAGATAGTCGATTTAGGCCATAATCCCTCAAAACTATGTAAAGAGTCTTCAATTCTTCATCGCTATTGTGACTGGATATTTTAACACTAATACTCTCTATTTGATTTAACTTTACTGTGTCTTGTTGATGTGCAGGTGAGCAGAGGGCTTTAAAATGGCATCAGTGCTCATGAGGCACGGATGAAACATGATATGGAACCCCGATAGAGTGATTTCTTTTACAAATAAAGGCCTGGGGGATCGTCATCCCTAGCCTCTGATTTTATTTTAACATAATGGAAACAACCACAAACCAAGAAAAAATAGAAAAATCCTACGGGGATGGGTTCAACTACTTCAAAGGCTGAGGTTAGATCATAGTAGTTGGATGAAAACATCCAATGGCAAGGATTACTCGTGGAGGTTAAAAGGAGAGGCAGTTGATTAAACGGTGGGGAGACTAAGTCAGGGTAGTTGATCTGCAGAGATCAACGTTCAAAATGGATTGGGAAAATGTAATGTAAAGGGGGGCATATTATAGTGGAAAGGGAGAATATACAAAGGAAAAGGGTGAAAACCTTCGGTGGAAGGAAAAATGCGTTAAAACAAAATTTGGGGTTTTGGAAATAACCTGGGCCATCGAATGAGATCGGCCATAGAGATCAATGGCTGAGAATGACTCATGAAGTCCCTTTGAGGATCGCGGAGGGCGATGAACTAAAGGTGAGATTAAACCGGGACCATTGATCTACAGAGATCAATGACGGAGATTAATTTCAAGAAAATGAAGTGTAAATGGGAAGGGTGGTTTTAGCTGAGAAAACTGCTGGTTTCGCACGATGAAATGGAGGAAAGGTTTTTTTACCTTGTCGAATGCGATATGCATTACCGACTGACACGTGGCCTTTCAAAACCACCCTCATCGCGTAATTTTAAATCATTAACTTTTGGGTTTAAAATTGCACGAAACTGCGCGTTGGTTGTCAGATCTAGGGTCTTAGATTGGATGGTCATGGAGAAAGCACGATGGAGAATAGATGCACAGGTGATAAGATGTAGGGCAGAGTCTGAGCAGTTTTGATCTGGACCATCAGATCAAGGAATGAATGGCAGAGATTTGATCTGGGAAAGGTAGGACCTAAAAGAGTTGGGCCTATCGGGCTGAATCTAGACCATTGGATCTTCAATATGGATGACCTAGATTCAATATTAGGGCTAATGAAATAATATATGAGGCAGGGGCCAGACGGAGAAAGGGTTTATGTGGGTCATTGATCTGCAGATATTTCCCCGAAAAACTTTATCAAGCGGGGTTTACGAAATTAAGCAAAGGTGTGAGGATTGACCTGGACCATCGGATCTTAATGCATGGACGGCCTAGATGCAATGGGAAGATTGTGATCAGCGGGGGCAAAGGGAACAGAGTGCCAATGCGATTGAATTTAGATCGTTGATCTGAGTATCAGATCGATGGCGGAGATTTTCTTATGAATGCCGAAGGTGGAAGGATGGGCTTATGAAGAAAGCGATGTGGGCCGTCGGATCTAGGTCTGGTGGGGGAGGTCAATGGCTGGGAAGCCATCAGGAGGTGACCAATCAGAGGGGGCAAGAACTATTAAAATAAACCCAACGAAAAAAATCTTCGATGCGAGATCCCGAAGACCGTTTGATCATTTTAGATCAACGGTTGTTTTTCGTTAAAACAACGAAACATCGGACTTTAATGAAAGCATAGAAAAGTTGGATTTTTATAAAATATAAATGGAAAAAAGGTTTTTTACCAAGTATTTTTGTGTTTTAGCGCCTGATTTCAGGGTTTTTGGTTTTACAAAGGAAGCAAGGGATTGGGGGATAAAAAGGAGAAGAGCCAGTCGCAATCGGGAAATTCTAAAAGCGAGAGGCACCATAACACAAGGAACGCCCAATTGTGATAAGTGCCCGGGACCTTAACGCTTGGTTCCACCACTAGGTCGCATGGTGGGGAAGTGGTTTAGGGCTTAGCCGAAAGGGTCTTAGGCCTATAATGTAAAAAGTGGGTTTTTTATGTTTTTCAAGGATTTTCAAAGGATTTTGGGGGTTTTGGTAAGGTTTAAAAAGGAATTTTAAACCTTATAAAAGAGAATTTATGAAGGGAAGAAGGGAAATAAGGAAAAATAAAGGAATTTTATGAGGTAAAACGGGATAAAAATGGAGGTTAATTATGAGTGAAAGGAGGGGGAAAATGAGGGGGAAAATGGAGTTTTTGCAGCCGTTTTTCTTCAGGAAAACAACAGAATTTCAGAGTTTAAGAGGGAAACAGCAGTGAAGATTTAATCAAAGGATAAGAAATCTTCATAAGACTTCAAGAAATAACAATTTGGCAATAAAATTGTTTCTTGAAGGCTTCATAAAATGATTTAGCCACCATTTGATATGAAAAATTTAATATGTGGCTAACAGTGGCTCCACATGGGGATGGTGCCTTCTTGAAGTTATCAAGAACTTTAGACTTATATTCTCTGTGGGGCTAATCAATGCCTCATCCATTGGGCTGCAAATTTCTTCACTTGGATGATCTTCTTCTATTATGATAATGTTAGCAGCCATGATGAACAATGGAACTCTATCAAACAAGCTTTTTACCTACCCAATCCTACTGATCTTACATTTTTTCTTCTTTGAGAGTGCATTTGGATTGGCAAAGTCTTTTACAAACATTTTATTCTTTTGAAAGAAAAAAACTAATCTAAGTCTACTTCTTATTTCTCCATGAACTCATATTGAACAGTTGAGTTCATAAGCTTCTCTTCCTAATTACTATCTGTTAGGATTAGAATGTTTAACAGATTTTTATTCTCTAACCTCTAAGACATAAATTTAAAAGGATACAAGTCATGATTGAATAGTCGAACTTGTTGCTGATCTATGGCATAAAAACAAGTTGCACATAGATTATTATTTGCAGAAAATTAAGTCAAAATGGTGAAGGCATAAGATCTGAAAGTTTTAAGCACAACCCTCTCTTTTCTTTAGCTCTGTTTTTAGGCTTGTTTGAGCTATTTTTTCTTTTTTATCTGGTTCAAGTTTTGGGCTTATTAGAACCAGCTTACTTCTATCTTTGACTCATGATTTAAACATATTAGAGTCATTCTTCTTTTGGAATCTTAGGTTCAGATTTTGAGCTTGTTTGAACCTGTACTTTCTATCCTAATCTACCTAACTGATAAGCCAAGATTAAGCTATTTGGAAAATCTAATTTCACTAACTTATCAGGAGTAAATTGAAAACTAATTAGTCATGATTAGGCTATATGACTAACTCGGAGTGTGTTTTTCAGGAGTGGCATTTGAGCTTGCACACTTTCATATTTTGTTTCTCTTTCTTGGTATGGGGCTATACCTTTCTTGTTTTTACAATCTGCCCTCTTTTCTATTTCTATTGTTTTTGTATTTTTCTTTTTTCTAACTTTGAATGCAATGATGGATGAAATATTTATAATGCGAAAAAATATAAAAAAAAAGGCTTTCAAACATGATAAGATTAAGAGGAATAATGTTTGAGCATCCTGCCATTGACAAGACCCCCAAACACTTTAGCTCCATTCAATTCCTGCAAGAAATAAGCATTGTTACCAGTAGTAGAATGAATGAGATAAGGGCCAAGCCATAAGTTATCAAATTTCCCATGCTTTCCCTTGTCTTCTCTCCTTGAGTCCCACTTTAACACTTTGTCACCAATATTAAAATTACTAGCCTTTGTCCTTCTATAAAAAAGCTTCTTGATGCTCTCTTGCTTTTGTAATGCTTTGTTGTAGACCTCCTCCCTAGTTTGCTGAAGATGTATGGTCTGATTAATCCTTCTGATCATGTCACTTTCTTCAAACTGCACTTCTTGGATCAACTTGATAAATGGCACACCTAGGTTGGTTGGAAAATTTGCATTTATTCCGTACACAAGTTGATAGGGTGACATTCCAATAGATTTCTTAAGTGTTAATTTGTCAGCCCATAGTGCATGTACTAGCATTGTGTGCCAATACTTCTTGTTGTCCTCCAGCAACTTCTTGATTATGTTTACCAAACTCTTGTTTGAGGATTCTGCTAGCCCATTACCTTGTGGGTAATAAGCAGTAGAATGACCCAATGTTATCTGATATTTGTGACGGAATTAAACCATATTATTTTATCCAAATGCAGCTGCATTATCAGTGATGATCTTCCTAGGGCAGCCAAATCTAGAGAGGATATGAGTCTCAATGAATTTTATGATGACAGATTCATTGGCTTGTCTAGAAGGGATGGCTTCTATCCATTTGGTAAAGTAGTCTGTTGTAGTGAGAATCCATTTATTTTGGGCAGATGATGGTGGATGGATTTCTGCTATGAAATCTAAACCCCACTGTTGAAAAGGAGCTTCAACAGTGATTGGATGCAAAGGTAATGGAATAAATTTTCTTTTGCCTTCCAAAAGTTGGCATTTACAATAGGAAATTATCATCTTGTGTGCATTTAGAAAGAGGGTGGGCCAATAGTAACCAGCTCTAAGGATTTTTTTGGCTATAGTCTTCTAGTAGAGGTGGCCTCCACATTCTCCTTCATGGAACTCGTGCTTAACCTTCTCTGCATCATTCTTAGGCAAACATTTAAGCAATATCCCACTTGCATTTTTCCAATTAATACATTTATCTATAATGCAGTAGTTTACAACTTTTAACTTTAAAAACCTTGCCTTTGTTTTTGATAAACCTGGAGGTGTGTTCAAATTAAGAAAAACATATAGAATATCAGCATACCAAGAGGAATTCATAAAATGGTCTTCAACAATGGGAGTTGAGAATTCCTTTTGTTCATCTAAAGGATTTATCATATTTATATCAAGAACTTCAAAATTTGATTCAGCCATTAATCTAGCTAGACCTTGACCTTTAATGAGTTTAGTGGGCTTGATTTCTAAATCATATTCAAGTATCACAGCTATCCACTTACCTCTCTTACCATCTGGGTCCTGTGTTAGAATGTATTTCACAACTAAATTTGGGACAAAGGCAATGATGTGGGAGTGCAAAATGTAAAATCTGAAGTCTTTTAAGGCTTTGACTAAGGCAAAGGCTTACTTTTCAATAATGTTATACTTCAGAGGAGCATCTCTCAATTCCTTGCTAAAGAATGCAATGGGCTGCTCTTGTGCTTGTGGATTTTTCTGCAATAGGACAGTAGCTATTGTATGTTCTGATGCAAATGAAAAAATTGTAAAAATATTTGGAAAAATCGGGACTTATTAGAACTGGTGTTTTGGTTAATGCTTGTTTTACCAGCTCAAAAGACTTCTTTTCTTCCAAAGTCCACTTAACTCCTAGTTCCTTTTTCAGCATGTTTGTAATGTTTTTAAGGAGTTCAGCTAAGCTGGGTATGAACCTTCTCAAGAAATTAATCTTTCCAATGAAAGATTGAAGTTCCTTGATGTTTCTAGGATGAGTGATTTGCAATATAGCCTCAATCCTCTTTGGGTCTATCTTTATCCCCTCTTCTGAAATGATGTGCCGAAGAAGTTTACCTTTTTGGAGACGAAACAATATTTTCTTTGGATTTAAAGATATCCCAAACTTTCTGCATTTCTCGAATACTTTTCTCAAGTGTTCTAAGTACTCTTCATCTGTTTTGGAAAAAATAGTGACATCATCAAGGTAAATAATGATGAAGTAGCCTAAGTCTTCAGAGAATGCAATGTCCATGGCTCTCTGAAAAGTAGCACCAGCATTCATTAAACCAAAGGGAATTTTCACATACATGAAAGTGCCCCAAGGTGTAGTAAAGGCTGTGTTTAATTGATCATCAGGATGTACTAAAATCTGATTGTATCCTGAGTAGCCATCTAGCAAAGAAATTCTTTTAGAACCAACTACCCTTTGTAAAATAAGATCCATCTTGGGTAAAGGGTAGTTGTCCTTCAATGAGGATTTTTTTAAGTCTCTAAATTCTATGCAAAGCCATATCTCTCCTGCTTTCTTCCTAACTGACACTAAATTAGACACCCATTCTGAATATCTAATAGGAACAATAATACCAACTTCATACATTTTCTTGATTTCTTTCTCAAACAAAGGTAACTGAACAGGGTTTATTCTGCGCAGTTTTTGTTTAAATGGCTTTTGGTTTTCCTTGAGAGGTATCTTGTGCTGAATTATCTCAGTGTCATAGGATTTCAGATCCTCATAACTCCACGCAAAAACATCAGAAAATTATTTAAACAGCTCTATGTATTTCAGTTTGATGTGAGCTAGTAAAGTTTTGGATAGTTTGATCATCTTTGGTTTTAGTTCACTGCCTATATTATACTCTTCAACTTCAGTTTCCACAGGTTCCAAATTTGGCTTCTTGGCCACATCGTTGAAATCAAACAACTCTTCGAAAGGGACCAGACCTTTTGGCAAAATTTGATTGTTAGATTGCAGAGTTTCTAAGTCTTCTTGGTCTAACTCTGCAACCATTTATGTTATGTTCTCAAGTTTGTTAGACAGCATATTTACATCAGCCATCTCTAGAGACTCTTATTCTTTATCAAGAATATTTTCTTCACTAGGATAGTCAGTTTCATAGTCTGAATCCGAACTTGGTAGTTCAAATTTATTTCTGGACTGCAATAAATCTTCTATTTGTTTGTCTCCATCAAACACTTGCCAATATTTCTTATTATCAGGAATTGCTCGTCTAAATTTTATTTGATTTGTACATTTTTTGGTTTCATAATGATTTAGGCACGTTCTAGCAGCAAAAGCCAAACTGTTAGCTTGAATATTTTCATTTTTTGGGACAAAAATTAGTTTAAATTCCTCAAATGTTTTCAATAAATCCATGACATCGTTTCGATAGGCTCTAAGTCTGGGATGTTTCATAGTATATTCCCCATTCACTTGCCTAATTATTAACTCTGAATCACCATGCACCTTTATTCTTTCGGCCCCTAATTTATTCAATATATGCAGGACCAAAATAAGGGCTTCATACTCGGCGATGTTATTGGTGCACTGAAAGTTTAATTTGCAGGAGTGCCCTTCAATATGATTGTTGATTGTATTGTGAAGCCACACTCCCACACCTATATCACTCTTAGTAGAAGATCCATCAAAGTACATACTCCAGAGAGGATTAGTTTCAGTTTCATCAGTTTGGTTACTATCCTCTTCATCTAGTGTGCTTTCGAATTTTTCTTGAAGATCAGTACTTTGTTGAATTTGTTTTAATTCCTTAGGTTTTTCATCATGTTGAGGACTGATTTCTTGACTCTCAAGGTTTAAAATCAAAGGATGAATGATTTGTAGCTCTAGACCTATGTTTTTTTTGCTATAGTTTTCGAGCTTAGCAAATTGTTTTGACACTTCTGTGTTGTTTTCCTCCTCCTCTCTATCTGCCATTAATTCAGTTAAGGTCACTTGTTCAGTAAACGTTTCATCATTGAAAAGGATAAATGAGTCAAGGCCTGTATTTACAGAATAAAGGGGAGAGTTTTGTGGTCTTTCTTGGCTGGTAACCATGTATTGCATATGAGACTCCCTGTAAAGTTTTCTTGTTTGGTTAAAAACAGGGACGATGACATATGTCATGTCCATCTGCATTGTTCCTTGTAACTTAGCTCCCCATGATCTTGATAACAGCATACCATATTTTGGGGGTACATCAGCCACAACAATATCCATTACTAAACATTTCGCTGGAATTTGTGCTAAGTTTACAGAGAGGTCTTTGATTAAACCTAAACATTTCACTCTACTTGAGTCAAAGGAGTAAATATCTTTGTAAGGTCGGGTAATTTCAAGGCCTAGGCTCTCCATTATAGCTTTGGAAATTAAATTGCGGGAGGCCCCTGAGTCATCCATGCCGTTGTGCAAAATTTTGTCATCAAAATTTAAACTAACATAAAAATGAGGAACTGGTCCCTCTTGATATCTACCATCAATCTTAGGACCAAAAATGAGCTCTAACTAGTCATAATTAAGATTGATAGTGTCATTATTTTATTCTATGTTTAAAGCCTTCAAAATTTGTGATCTATATACATCTTCGGTAGCTAATTCAGTGAGAGGAACAAAGATCTTGATTCTGGCAATTTCTTGTTCCAAACTAAAAGGCATCTGATTCTTGAAGCGCTTGTTTCAGCCTTATTAACTACCACTCTATCAACAAAACCAGTTTGCTGATTTGCTCTATTTACATTTGTCAAAGTTATTTTAACAGGAGAACTAGCTGAGGTGTTAATGCTACCAAGGTCTGCACTCTGTTTTTTATTGTTTTGAGTGCCTTTCTCTTTGTTTTTATCATAATTTCTAGCCAGTATTTTGTCTTTCTATTTTGTAACTTTGGGTTTATTTACAGTGCTATTTTGTGCAAATTTTTTAGAGGTTTTGTTGTTGAGGTTTTCCAGATTCTTTTTACTTCTAAGGTCATATTCCTTTGTGGTTTCTATGATGAAATTTTCCATTTCTTGATAATAATATTCATCCTTTGGTATTTTATCATCATAGGGTGTGTATATACCTTTTTTTATATTGTAATGAACTTCAAAATCATCATTGTCTACTCCCAACATGTTTATGTCATCTTTCTCTATGTGTTCACTTGTTTCTTCAACCTCACTTACATAGTTTTGATGAAAAGGAGGAGTAATCTGTTTATCATCCTCCCTTGGTCTGTTTTGGGGTTGATTTCTCCTAAAATTTTGATTTTGGTTTTGATTTTTGTTTTGAGGAGCTGTTTGGTTTTGACTAGCTTGTGCTCTCTCAAGTATGATCATATTTTTCATCATCTCCTCCATCATTCTCTCCATCTTTGAGCTTGATGTGGAAGGTGTGGATTCCTCTCTAAAGGTTACTTTCCTCTCATTCCTCATTCTTGCTCTTTTCTCCATTAAATTAACTTCGACAGCAAGAGCTCCTTTTTGAATATCTTCAAGAGTTAAAGGATATCTCTCTCTTAGCTGATAGGCCATATTAGGATCAAATCCTTCAGGAAACTTGTTTAAAGCTGAGCCTTGTGGAGGTTTTAAGTATGGAGGAAGGGCATTGTAAACACTGTTAAACCTAGTGCAATAGGCTTGAACACATTCCCTAGCGTTTGTTTGGAGATTCTTGTAATCAAAAAGTTTTTGGAGAGGGTTTTTCCTTACTTCCCATTTGTTTAAGAATATCTGATGGAAGGCTTGGAGATCATTAATACTGTAAGGGGTTAAGCCTTTAAACCATTTTCTTACCTCTCCCCCTAAACTCTGAGCAAATAATCTAAGTTTGACAGTTTCATCATCAATCTCATTTCTGTCAAAGTAGTCATTCATCTTATCCACATGTTGTGAAACAGTAGTAGCATTACTAGCATCGTACAATGGTATCTTGGACTGATAGTCCTGTGGAAGATTGACTAAAGGTAAAGGAAGGACAAGGGGAGCATACCATGTTGCCATGATAGGAGGTTGTGGAAATAGTGGGTGGTTTACAAGTTTTTGATTAACAAGAGGGAAAGTGGGTTGGAATGGAGTGGTTTGGACAGTGGATGTATGAAGAATAGATGTGGATGGACCAGCAATAGATTGTTGAGCATATCTAGGATGAGAGAAACAAAAATTATAAAGGAAATGTAAATCAGGTGGTGTAGTTTCTCTACTACCAGGATGTTCACTTCATTCCGGGGATGAAAGTGAAGACTCTGAATCTAACTAATCTAAATCATCAAGTGACCTAGTTCTAAATGGATTTCTTAAGTCAACTTTTGATTCTTGTAGAGCTGCAAGGTTTTCAGGAACAGAATTAGCTCTAAGGGGTGATCTGAAAAAAGTTGAAGATTTAACCTCAGGAGACTTCCTAAGGATTCTTTCATGGTTATCAACTATCTCAGGAGGGTTTGGGTCAGGATAGGATGTAGTGTGAATCTTTCTAGGAGCCACTATGCTGTGTTTTTTAGACCTTATTAAACAAGAAAAGTTTAACCAAATATGACAATCTTTAAGAGGCTAACTGATGTTCAAATAAGAAAAATTTAATCCTAAAGTCCTCTAACTGAGTTTAAATGATGTTATGATGATAATGGGTCTTCCCAGTGGAGTATTAATTTTTGTATAGGATTGTAGAGTCACTAGGTGGAAATTTTTAGCTCTTTTGGAGGTAAAAGGTTTTATGTAAACAAGAAAAATTTAACCCCAAAATCCTCTAACCGAGTTTAAATCATGTTATGATGATAATGGGTCTTCCCAGTGGATTATTAAGGCCTATTTAGGATTGTAGAGTCACCAGGTGGAAAGTTTTAGCTCTTTTGGAGGCAAAAGGTTTTATTGTCCACCACCATGTTTATTTGAATACCAATCTGAAATATTTTTGGGTTTTTCTGAGTTTTTTTTTTTTTTTCAGTCCTATGGGTTCTAAGAGTGTCCTAAATATGTTTCAACACTTATCTATGCTGATGAGATAGAGAAATTCTACTCATATGGCTAAGCTAGCTGATCCTTCAAGGTTTGATAAGCTCTTTATGAGAATCCTAAGGTTTTCCTTAGTTTGTCACTAATTCAAATAAGTTTTATCATGATTACCCTTTGCTTGGTAGTGCTTGAAGAGGGCTACTTGTACTCACTAAACACTGAGTGTCATGTTTTAAGGATTTCAACTCAAAAGTCCCTAGCGGAGTCGCCATAAATGTTATGCCTGGTGGCTCAACTAGCTAACACACCAAATGTTCTTGTTAAAAGGGTAATCTGAGATCTTTAAAGGTATATGTAGGATGAAAAATACTCAAACTCCCCAGTGGAGTCGCCAAAAATGTTAGGACTGGTGGCTCAACTGGCTAACACATCAAATGTTCTTGTTCAAAGGGTAATCTGAGATCTTTAAAGGTATATATAGGATGAAAAATAATCAAACTCCCTAGTGGAGTTGCCAGAAATGTTAGCTCCCCATAATTTCAGCAAATTGGTGAGACCGAAGCTGCGGGGAGAACACTTGAACCACTTTGGGATTCTAGGATATAGCCCTCATGAATCCAGAGAGGGATCTCTCTATAAGTGCAAAGATTGGTTTATCTTTAACGCTTTTATGTGTGATATTAGGCTAGTTATGAAGGGCAAGGTTTTGTTTGATTTTTGTTGGGCAAAGATATGTGAAGGTGAAGGAAGTCTAAATGAAGGGTGGAGGTGAATGAAAGTGAAAGATTGATTCAGCTAAGAAGATAGGCAAGAAACAACTTCAATTCATTGGGCTATGGAGTCATAGTAGGATTTAATTGAAATAGCAAGGTTCAAGAGTGGTCCATGGGGCAAGTCATCTATGTATAAGGATCTCTTTAAAGTTTATTTTATCGAATGAAATGAAAAAATAAGAAGGGGAATTTAACAAATGAAGAACAAAGAGTAGCCTAAGATCAAGTAAGTACTTTGAAACTATCCTGCTTTTGGCATACACTCAAGATGACAGAAAAGCAATCTAAGATCAGGTAAGTACTTTGAAACTAGCCTTCCTTTGATGCACTTTCAATAGAAAACATTTAAAACACAAAAAGAATAGCTTAAGATCAAGTAATGACTTTGAACCTATCCTGCTTCAGCATATTCTAAGGGAAAATTTTCAAAGCAACTATTGGAGAAGAAACTAGAGGACAAGGCTCATCATAAACTTCCCTAGCTCTACTTTACTTAGCAAACTTATCAAGACAACACATAAGATAACAAAGAATAGTCTAAGATCATGTAAGGACTTTGAACCTATTCTACTTTCAACGTACTCTTAGGGAAACTTTTAGACAACCTTTGGAGTTAAAACTAGAGGACAGGGCTCACCATAAACTTTCTTAGCTTAAATTTACTTGGCAGAAACTGAAAATAACATTCAAGAACATTGTTTAGTTTATATAGAAGGACGAGGGAACACCAGCATTCCTAACAGCTTGGACTATATTAAATCATTCTTAAACAACACAATTGGAAGAAAACATGTAGATAAAGCTTATAAATAAGAACAGGGTACCTTTGACAGTAAATCCTAACTCTATAATTGTTGTTCTTTATCAGAGAAGATGGATAGAATGGAAATAGAAATAAAATAACAATTTACAATAAGAAAAACATCACCATTTACATAGACTAGGATCCCATAAATAAGCTTGTATTTGATACTTCAAACCAGTTACAATCCTCAAGTCCAATGGTTCTCTACAGCTTCAAACTTCTCATCTCAACTTAGGTATCTTCAATTACAAACAAAGCTTACAGTAGCTTCAATAAACTATTTACAGGCAACAGATATGCAGTGACCAACATTATCTCATCTTCTACAGAAGTATTTATAGAAGAAATGAAGAGGTGGGATAGGATAAAAGATCTTATAAGTTCAATTAATACAGTTTAATGTTTCTCGGCCTTTGAGGGGCTCAATGGAGAAACTCTCTGATATTTCCTCTGTATTAATTGGTTTACATTAAGTATTAAGCTTACTGGGAAGATTTGTTGACTTTAAGGCTCTTCGTTATCCTTGTAATAACTTTTTTGATAGTTTACAATAAGATCCTTTGGTTGAATTAACTGTTCAGCTGTATTGATGAAAATATTTTCTACTCTGGTAATACTATGGCCTCTTTTGAATGCTTTGAGGCTGCAGGTGGATTTTGGTATCTGTGACAATTCAATGAGCCTCTGATGTGGCAGTGGAGGCTTTCTCGGACTGATAGATATTATTGTTTTTCTTTAAACACTGTTAATTTGATTTGATTTTGTGTGTTAGGCTTAATTAGGCCTAAATTTTGTCTTCTGTTCTTCAAACTACGTTAATTGAGTGGATTAGGCTTTAGATAGTCGATTTAGGCCATAATCCCTCAAAAATGTGTAAACAGTCTGCAATTCTTCATCTCTGCTGTGACTGGATCTTTTAACACTGATACTCTCTATTTGATTTAGCTTTACTATGTCTCGTTGATGTGCAGGTGCGCAGAGGGATTTAAAATGGAATCAGTGCTGATGAGGCATGGATGAAACATGATATGGAAACCCGGTAGAGTGATTTATTTTACGAATAAAGGCCTGGGGGATCGTCATCCCTGGCCTTTGATTTTATTTTAACATAATAGAAACAACCATTAAAACCTACACAAACCAAGAAAAATTAGAAAAATCCTACGGGGATGGATTCAACCGCTTCAGAGGCGAAGGTTAGATTGTATTCGTTGGATGAAAACATCCAACGGCGAGGATTGATCGCAGAGGTTAAAAGGAGAGGCGGTTGATTAAACAGTGGGGAAATTAAGTCAGGGCCATTGATCTGCAGAGATCAATGGTTGAAATGGATTTGGAAAATATAATGTAAAGGGGGCCATATTATAGTGGAAATGGAGAATATACAAAGGAAAAGGGTGAAAACCTTCGATGGAAGGAAAAATGTGTTAAAACGAAATTTGGGGTTTCGGAAAGAACCTGGGTCATCAGATGAGATCGACGACAGAGATCAATGGCTGAGAATGACTCATGAAGTCCCTTAGGGGATGGCAAAGGGCGATGAACTAAAGGCGAGATTAAACTGGGACCGTTGATCTGCAGAGATCAACAGTGGAGATTAATTTCGGGAAAATGAAATGTAAATGGGAAGGGTGGTTTTGGCTGAGAAAACTGTCGATTTCGCAGGACAAAATGGAGGAAAGGCAGTTTTACCTTTTGGAACGCGATATGAATTACCAGCCGACACGTGGCCTTCTAAAACCACCCTCATTGCGTAATTTTAAATCATTAACTTTCGGGCTTAAAATTGTGTGAAATTGCGCTATGGCCGTCAAATCTGGGGTCTTATATTGGACGGTCATGGAGAGAGTGCAATGGAGAATAGATGCACAGGTGATAAAATGTGGGGCAGAGTCTGAGTGGTTTTTATCTGGACCGTCAGATCAAGGAATGAACAGCGGAGATTTTATCTGGGAAAGGTAGGACACAAAAGAGTTGGGCCTATTGGGTTGAATCTGGACTGTTGGATCTTCAATATGGATGGCCCGGATTTAATCTTGGGGCTAATGAAATAATATATGAGGCAAGGGCCGGGTGGAGAAAGGGTTAATGTGGGCCGTTGATCTACATAGATCAACTGTGGAGATTTTCTCGAAAAACTTTATCAAGCGGGGTTTACGAAATTAACCAAAGGTGTGAGGATTGATTTGGACCATCAGATCTTAGTGCATGGACAGCCCAGATGCAATCGAAATATTGCAATCGGTAGGGGCAAAGGGAACAGAGCGCCGATGCGATTGAACGTAGACCATTGATCTGAGGATCAGATCGATGGCGGAGATTTTCTTATGAATGCCGAAGGTGAAAGGATGGGCTTATGAAGAAAGTAATGTGGGCCATCAGATCTAGGTCTGGTGGGGGAGATAAATGGCTGGGAAGCCATTGGGAGGTGACCAATCAGAGGGGGCAAGAACTATTTAAATATGCCTCACGAAAAAAAATCTTCGATGCGAGATCTCGAAGACCATTTGATCATTTTAGATCAATAGTTGTTTTTCATTAAAACAACGAAACGTCGGACTTTAATGAAAACATAAAAAATTCGGATTTTTATAAAATATAAAGGGAAAAAAGGTTTTTTACCAAGTCTTGTTGTGTTTTAGCACCCAATTGCGGGGTTTTTGGTTTTACAAAGGAATCAAGGGATTGGGGGATATAAAGGAGAAGGGCCAATCGCAATCGAGAAATTCTAAAAGCGAGAGGCACCATAACACAAGGAATGCCATATTGCAATAAGCGCTCGAGACCTTAACGCTTAGTTCCACCGCTAGGTCACATGGTGGGGAAGTGGTTTAGGGCTTAGCCGAAAGGGGCTTATGCCTATAATGTAAAAAGTGGGTTTTTTATGTTTTTTCAAGGATTTTCAAAGGATTTTGGGGGTTTCGGTAAGGTTTAAAAAGGAGTTTCAAACCTTATAAAAGAGGATTTATGAAGGGAAGAAGGGAAATAAGGGGAAATAGAGGAATTTTATGAGGTAAAAGGAGATAAAATTGGAGGTTAATTATGAGTGAAAGGAGGGGTAAAATGAGGGGGAAAATGGAGTTTTTGCAGCAGTATTTTCTTCAAGAAAACAACAGAGTTTCAGAGTTTAATAGGGAAACAATAGTGAAGATTTAATCAAAGCATAAGACATCTTCATAAGACTTCAAGAGCTAACAATTTGGCAATAAAATTGTTTCTTGAAGGCTTCATAAAATGATTTAGCCACCTTTTTATATGTCAAATTTTATAGGTGGCTAACATATTCACACTATTTTTATTCTTTCTATAGTCCAGAATTCTGTTCGCCATCTTATCAGAAAGAATAATTGACTAGTCCATAATTTCAGAATTTATAGCAGCATGAATTAGGGGTAGCATCTGAATTGAAAATCTTGCAAAATTATCATTCCTGAAAAGTCTACACATCATCGCAGCAGCATAGCAATACAGGGGTGCAAGAGACTCTACGGAGTACATACCTAAAGTCTCATTCTTATGCTTTTCTAGAGCTCATCTCCATTCTTTAATTGGGTCTGACTCAATTTCATTGCTTGAAGTGAAATCTGCTATGAAATCTTTGTTGTAGACCTTTTGAGGATTTGGCAGATGGTACATCGCTTTGATATCTTCCGCTCTAAAAGACCCAAAACTTGTTCCCACAGCTGAGACAAATGTTATGTTTTTGATGGTGGTGTTTTCTATCACCCATGATTGTATTATATCATAATATGAGAACATATTCGCCGGAGCTGCAATTCTATGCAGGAAATAATTTGCAAGTTCTTTGAGAGGACTTTCAACATCAGAATCTAAGTCTTCATCTAATACTGTCACCTTTACCATTGTAACAATAGGTTTTTTAGCTTCAAGCAAATTATAAACATCTTCCCATGAAGGCTTCCCAAGACCCTGGCATGTAGTATCTGTAACCAACTTGATTTTAGCTGGTTTTTATTTTAGCATTATGGTAGTGCCAGCGGCTTGAGGTGACAGTGGTTCTTTCTTTTCTAAACTTCTAAGACGTATTTTCGTCTGGTATTGTTTCGCTAGTTCAGTGAATGAGAGGGTTTGATGTTATATTGATCTGCAAATGAGGAAAACCTTTGAGACGCAGGAAGGAATGAAGCAATGAAAATAACTTATGCGAAAATATTTTTATTAATGATCAAAATTGATTAACTCCATATTAAACTTAAATGCCCTCCATGAGAGTCACATTCACGCATTCATAATAGAATCAATCACCATAATTTGTTTTATTTTCTAATTAATGATGATCGTACAATAGGAGATCGATGATATTGAAATGTTAATATAAAACTTTCCTTTTGAATTTTCTGATTGCGATTGATCAATAATAATATATGCGCAGTGTAAACAACAAAAAATAAAGACTGACTATTCATCGCATTGGAGGTTTCGAAAGGGAATCAAATAAAATCTCATATTTTCCTCTGATTTTCAATTTGGATGATAGTATATGGCATCGGATATTTCCTAAGGAATTAAGTTGTAAATGATTTTCGCCGAGATGTGATTGCGATGATGGTGGGGTCCATCGCATCGAAACAAGTAAATGTGATGTTGCTTCTCCAAAATGCGATTTCGATGAATCGCATCGCATTGGAGTTTATGAAATAGACCGAATGAAGGGTATCCTTTTCGAAATGTGATTGCGATAGGTTACATCCCATCGGAGTTTTGCAAAACAAAAGTGAAACCTTGAGACCCTACTGATTTGCGATTGCAATTTACTTTATTGCATCCGGCCTTTTTAGCATGAATAATTCTATTCTTTGTGCCAATGCGATCTAAGACTTGATAGTTCAACGGATTGGAAAAATTCAATGTCACATTTCTTCACTTGTATTTGATATATGCAATATGCGATATATGACTTTTAAACAATGAATATTTTAATTGTTTTATTTAAAATAATCAGATTTCCTCAAAGTCTTTTATTTTTATCTAAAAAAGAAAGTGGACCTATTTCTAAACAAATTTTATTCTAAAATAACGAAATGGGGAGGGTTGTTGTACCGTACAACACATCTGTAAAATTGAAAATTATTTCTTAAATTTTCAAATCTATTGATGTTTCGTTGAGCCCTATGAGGTTCATATTTGAACGATCTCTTGGAATTGTATTAGTTCCTAAAGTACGTGCAACATTTTACAGCTTTATGACCAAATTTTCCACATGAATAACAATAGCCATAAAAAATATGTTGGTACCTGGATGGAAATCTTTGTCGAGGAATTGTCTTCCAAGGATGTTCTTGAAAATCTTGTCCAATTAAGTCTACATGCATGTCAGATCTCATAGGTTCATTGTATTTTTTCGTAAAAGGTCCTACTTCTTCTTCTTTGTAACCGAGGCCTGTTCTATCGTTGTAAGATCGTTGATTGTTGATGATTTCCTCCGATGCCCTTGAGCTGTTGGCATAGTTTTTCCCTTCTTCACTTCCTTGCGCAGTGAGACTACTTCGACTTCTAATGCTTCCCCTTCTTGGTTGCTTTCTTCCAAGTTCTTTTGAAGTGACTCTTCAATACATTTGTGTTCTTCCACTTCAATTTTGAGACCTCGAACTTGTTCTTCAAGAGTATTGGAATGAATTTTCTCAGCCTTGAGCTCTTTTATAAGCCTGATTGCCTCCTTAGAAAATTCTTCTATGGTCAACCCTTCTTCTTCATTATTTGATACCTCTTGTTTATTGTGCTTGGCCATAAACAATACTCTCTCATTAGCTTCTTCTTCACTATCACTGTCTTCATCGGATGATGAGCTATCTTCTTTAGAGAGAAATTTCCTTTGGATCCTTTCCTTTTTTCTTGCTTGTTGAATTTCTTAAAGCTTTTCTTTCCTTTTGAGTTTCCATCACTTCTGTTCAGACATTTTGCTGCGAAATTCCCAACCTCAGCGTAGTTGAAACATATCAATGGAAGTTTACCTTTGAATTTTCCCTTAACAATCTTTAGTTTTCTTGTAAAATAAACATATTATTCATCCGAAAGACCTTCTCCATTATCTCCCTTTTCTTCACACTTGCAGGTGCATGTCTTTTTAATTGAAGGTTGTTTGTCCTTATTGGCTTTATTAGATGAAACGAATGTTGTTTCTAGATGCGAATTATCGTCTTCTTCATCAAGTCTTATTTCATATGCTATGAGAACTCCATGTAATTCGTCTTTGCTGAGTTTTTCCAGATTTGCACTGTATTCTAAGACTGATATCTTTGGGTTGAATCTCCCTAGTAATGTTCTAAGAATATTTCATATAATAGTATTCTCGTCAACTGGCTCTCCCAATCCTTCCAGAGTATTGGTTTTTTCATCAACGTTTTGGAAGTATGCAACAATGTTGCAATCTTCTTTCATTCTGAGTTGCTCAAATTTTTCTCTATAGATTTGAAGCTTTGCTTCTTTGACATTTGAGTCACCTGCATATATATTCTCAAGCTTGTCCCATACATTTTTGGTGGTTTTACAACCCAACACCTTATGATAAGCTGATTCAATAATTCCACTCATAATAATATTCTTTGTTTTTGTGTCATTTACGAAATTCTTCTTACCTTGTTCATCTGTGGTTGATGTAATATCCATTTTGAACAGTGTCCCATACTTCATAACCTTGCGCCAAGAGATAGACCTCCATTCTTCCTTTCCAGAGTGCATAATTATTTTCATTGAACAAAGGTACACCATTCTTGGTATGCTCCATGACCTCCTTCCAATTGTTAAATTTCTATTGAAGGAACTAAGCTCTAATTCCAATTGTTGGAAATACTGAGAGGGGCGGTGAATCAATATTCCTTTCAATTAGAGCATTAGTTAATCTTCAATTATTATCAGTGTTTGTAAAATGATATTATTAAACAAAAGGAACACTAATGCACATAGTTTTTCAGGTGGAAACCCACTTTGGGACAAAAACCACCTAATTCTTTTCTAATAAATCTTTAATATTCAACTCCAATTGAAAATAAAGCTCCAACTTCCTAGAATCTAGAAAATAATTCTTCTCCATCTCCCACTGGATGGACGCTACAATGCCCTATATTCTTTAGTAATCAACAAAATGGATGCCCCAACACCCAATGAGCTACAACTCACCCTAGCACCATACTACCACCCTATAGAAGAATAAAAGAAGAATGGACTCATGTACCAGGGAAAATGGTCCACTTTACAATGATATAGAATGATGTAGAAGAAGAAGACACACTAGAACATAAACCCAACCATGAAACAACCACCTAATGATGATCCTAGACCTCCCGACACTACCTCTTCAACTCTTGGCAGATAGACACTAAAACATTATTTTTACAATAATGTATTTACAATGACTTGGTACAATGATACCTTTACAGTCACTGTATGAAGTGCTGCCCACTTGAAGACTTCATGTGATGAACTTATTGCTGTTGTTCTACACCTTGGTTTCTACTCTTGTCATGCTACCCTCTACTACACCTTGCTTTTCTTTGCTGCCGTAGAAATTCTAGTCCTTTGCAGCCCTTGACAACACATGATCTAGTTTTTTCTTGCCTTTTAGGAGCTCAATATTGAATCCTGTGAATCTCTATTATTTCAGATCCCCAATATGTTATTTTCCATACTTTAGTATTCCTTTGAGTCTTCTTTCCAATTCCGTAGGTCTGGCCCAATTTGGATTCTTCAAGGGAGAGTTATGCCTAATCTCTCACAATTCCCTAATTATGGAATGTTTCAGTAGAGTGAACTTGTATGGAATGCCACGTGTCATTGTTTCTTCATTCAGATCTAAAATTGATATAATGAAAACTACAGTCCATGCAATATCTTCCAATTTTTATATAATTCCAATCTGATACTCAGAGAGAGAGAGAGTTACAACAATTTTCCCAAGGTCACTTCTTTGAGATGAATTTAAGGAGCTTGCAAAAACACTTCCTCCACAGATCATATCTCCGAAAATATTGTACACCTTGATCTAAATTTTTTTACAGGAGCTTCCTCATGATTTCAGCTTCGCCTCATAAAAATTTCAGCTTCTGACCCTTTGTAAAAAAAATGTTAGAGTGAAAATTACATGATGACCTGTTTCAGATGGCGAAATCTCTTACATAAGAAGGATATGAGGATCACAATTTACATAAATTCTTAGGTTGAGAGGGGCTTCAAAAGGTCAACGTGGGAGGGATTTTAGGAGCTTAAAAAATATTAATTATGACATTTCAATGACCCATGCCACAACCCCATGGGGTTTTCGCCCACTAACTAGGGGTACAAACTTCAAACATGAATATCTCTCAAACCATGAAGAATTACATGGCATACCATATATCAACAAAAACATATCAACAAGTAGAAACCACCAAAACATTCTTGACCCAGAATATATTAATTTGGTAGGTCAAAATTACCATGCAATATTGGGGTAGACCCTGGTGCTGCTTGGGTTGAAATCAATGACAACCACTGATCAACAGATTGGGAGACATATTGATAGATTTCTTGGTTGTTAGTGTATCAACTCGTATTGCATGTGTTGATCAACAATTTTCATTGATGTCAACCCAAGCAGCACCAGGGGCGACCCCAATATTTCATTGGAATTTTGACCTACCAAATTACTATATTCGAGGTCAAGAATGATTTTGATTGTTTCTTCTTGTTGATATGTTTCCGTTGATATATGGCACACCACATAATTCTTCACAGTTTGAGAGATATTAATGTTTGAAGTTTGTAACCCCAGTTAGTGGGCTAAACCCCATCGGGTTGTGGCATGGGTCATTGGAAATTCATAATTAATATTTTTCAAGCTCCTAAAATCCATCCCACATTCACTTTTTGAAGCCCCTCTCAACCTAAGCATTTATATAAATTTTTATCCTCGTATCCTCCTTATGCAAGGGATTTGGCTATCTGAAACAAGTCATCGTGGATTTTTCACTCTAACCTTTTTTCTACGAAGGTTTAGAAGCTAAAATTTTTATGAGGTGAAGCTAAAATATTGAGGAAGCTCCTATGAAAATTTCAGATCACGGTGCACAATATTTTCGGAGATATGATATGTGGAAGTCAGTGTTTTTGTAGGCTCCTAAAATTCATCTCAAAGAAGTGACCTTGGGAAAATCCTCATAACTCTCTCTTTGAGTATCGGATTGGAATTCTGTAAAAAGGGGAAGATAGTGCATGGACTATAGTTTGCGCTCTATAAATTTCAGAGCCGACTGAAGAAACAACGACACGTGGAATGCCGTAGAATTTCGCTCTAATGAAACAATCCATAATTAGGACATTGTGAGAGATTGGGCATAGCTGTCCCTTGAAGCATCCAAATTGGGTCAGACATATGGCAAAGGAAAGAAAACTCAGAAGAATACTACATGACTAAAAAACAGATATTGGGGATCTGAAATAATAAATATACACTAGATTCAATATCAAGCTCCTAGAAGGCAAGGAAAAGCTAGATCATGTGTTGTCAAGGGCTACAAAGGACCAGCCTTTCTAGGGAAGCAAAGAAAATCAAGGTGTAATAGAGGGTAGCATGACAAGAGGTGCAACAAAGGTATAGAACAACAACAAGAATTTCATGACATGAAGTCTTCAAGTGGCCAGCACTGCATATGGTCACTATAAAGGTATCATTAAACTAAGTCATTGTAAATACATTATTGTAAAAATTGTTCAAGTGTCTATCTGCCAAGAGTTGAAGAGGCAGTGTCGGGAGGTATAGGATCATCATTAGGTGGTTGTGTCATAGTTGGAGTTATGTTCTAGTGTGTCTTCTTCATCTACATCATTCTATATCATTGTAAAGTGGGCCATTTTCCATGGCATGGGAGTCCATTCTTCTTTTATTATTCTATAGGGTGGTAGGGTGGTGCTAGGGTGAGTTGCAGCTCATTCGGTGTTGGGGCATCCACTCAGTTGACTACTGAAGAATATCAGGCGTTGGAGCATCCATCCAGTGGGAGCTAGAGAAGAATTCTTTTCTAGATTCTGGGAAGTTGGAGCTTTATTTTCACTTGGAGTTGAATTTTAAAGAATTATTAGAAAAGCATTAGGTGGTTTTTTTCCCAAAGTGGGTTTCCACCTTAAAAACTGTGTGTATTTGTGTTCCTTTTGTTTGTAAAAAAACTGATAATAATTGAAGATTAACTAATGCTCTAATTGAAAGGAATATTGATTCACCCTCCCCTCTCATTATTTCCAACAATTGGCATCAGAGCTTGGTTCCTTCAATAGCAGTTTAATTGTAATATCCCTTTTTCAGGATTGCTCATGAATCATGCATGAAAAATGCATTTCCAGAAATATATGCAATAAAATAGTGAAATAATCACTTGTATACCATGGATACATATATGTATCATGTAAATACAAGAGGAGATCAGAAAGAAATGGAACTAGCTAGGTTAAATAGACCTCCCACACTAGTGTAGCTAAAAATGACTAGAAACCCCAAAATTGCATTTTACCGGAGTTGTTGCATCAATGGAATGCGCATTATAAAGAGGGTTTTAACATAAAAATATGGGAGAACAATAGATATACTCATATATTAATGAATAATTCTGAAGTACAGAGATCTAGTCTCCTCATACAAAATACAAGAGAACTTGGCAAGGGTTTCTTGTCAAATACTCCGCATACAAAATGGGAGATTTAGTAATTTACTGAATAACCACTCAAACACTAAAGAAAAAGAGCATAGAAGGCTGAAAAGGTATCTTATCTGATGTATAACCCTCAAGGGCTTCCTCCCATGAAAGGATGAACCTCTCAATCACAAGGAAACAATGCAACAGAGACACCAAACCATGCAATGATCACTGCCTCCAAAATAACGCACTCCTTAGCAGAAACAATTCTGGGAGGGTATGAGAAATGTGTGGTCTGACACCAAAAAACTGAAATATGTCCTGGAGCTCTCCAAACAGATCTCTCAAGTGAAGGAAAGCTTCCTCCAATGAGAAACTAGCTTAGAAGCTGGGATTCCAATCCCTTCCACTGTTGCACCCAACAACACTACACAATCTCCGAAAATGTTGTGCTGATGAAGATGGCTAAAGCTTGGCCTGAAAACATGATGTTTAATTATGAATACAAACTCTTCCAATGAGCTCCTAAAAGGAGAGAGGTGGGATTCCCACCTGGGAACACCTAGTGCTAAACAACACTGCAACTTTGCTAAGCAGCAAAGCAGCAACAATTCTTGGCAGCCAAGAATAATAATCTACAACATGATCAATAATGCTGCCATCCTCTTCCTTATATAATATGTGAGTTTAATTTCCCTTGGCCCCACTCACTTAGGTTACTTCTAACCCAAGTTACATTTCCCTCCAAAATTGTGTTATCCATCCTAGGATTCCTCCTCCACTAAAACTGCGTTGTTGACTTGGTCAAAGAAGCTTCATTTTAACCTTGTTCACACATGGAGGTGTTTTATTAGGCTTGAAAGAGTGTCCCCTATCACAATTTGAGTATTTTATTCCTCCTTAGGAGACTTATGGGATTTTCTACCCATTTATTTATCGGCTACAGCTGCTGCTAACTCTAATGTTCCATTTAGCTTGGAAGCTAAAATTTTGGAACATTACAGTCCTCCCCTCCAAAATATTTTCTTGTCCTCAAAAAAATTCATAAGGAGAACAAAATTTCTCCCCTCTTCCTCATGTGGCCTCAATCAATAGTCTCCATCACTGCAACAAGAGAATCTGCAAGTAAACTATCATCCAATGCTTCCTCCCAAGTGTGCAAAACCAAAGTGTCTGCATCAATCAAAGGTGGAAAGTGTGAGTGGAAACATGTTATCCGTCTCATGACCTCCACAAAGTAGGAGTTATGATAAACATGGTGAATGAGTGCCTCCCTCACCCATGCAATCATCCAAATGAAGTGAGTCACCAACCAACATGGTAACTCATGAAAAGTTTCTTCCACCTTGTGCTCCTGAAATGTAGGCGGGCTGAATAAGTGAACATGATAGGAAAGAAGGCCTATCCCACACTTGCCTCCTCTCCACTTATGATAAGTGTAGAAGGCATGCTGATCTTGGGCTGAAACATGATGGCCCTCAAATGGCCAGAAGAAGATTGAGCCTCCAAGGATGACTCCTCCAAAACCACGAGTCATGCCAACCCAAACCATTCCATTCAAGATGAATGGCACATCATCACCACATGGCATCCAAATCAGAAAATGGCTTAATTTTATGTGCAAGCTTGGATGATACATATGGTCTCTCTGGTGGATACAACGTAGTTCCCCCAATTGCTGGTTGAGAATGTCATAAGGAAAGTGGTCCTGCAACAAGTTACAAGTTGTATATGTTTGTTCTCCCAACATGGAGAAGTAAGCATCAATGTATATCAGCTATACATATATAAGATAAAAATGCACTTGCCCAAATTCATGTATATATGGGCTACTATCATCATAAACATTGGCCCTAAAGTGACCATGAAGCCCAAAAATTCTCTTGCTCTTTTGAGGAGCAATGCACTGTTCAAACATGGTGGGAAGGTACAAATACTCAATGGAGTAATTGACAAGTATAGAATTGCATTTCCTACCACACACAGTGAGTATGCTAAAAGTGAGTTCCATGTATAAGCTCTCCCATGAGGATTCCCTCACAAAAATCTACATGAAGAAGGGATACACATACTCTTTGGAACACTCCATCAATAAGAACACACTCTCATGTGACAACGTTGTAGGCCTTAAGAATAAGGCTCCATGACCTCTCCCTTTGAAATTCCACATCCCAAAGCCATCCACCATCATGCTTCTATGTGAGAAGATCATCTTCTGGCATGGAAGTCTTTCATGATCCTTCAATACTGAAGGGTAGACTCCTTGCACCATGAATGTGCCTTTCTTCTATTCAGAAATATCATGAAAAGTATGGGAATAATTTTTTCTCATACTCTCCCAAGTGTAACCATAGCACCAACTTTTGTTTCTGCCTCATCTCTCCCTCATACAAGCTTCCTTTCAACAGAAACACATCAGCAATACATGGAAGCAAGATACAATAAAAACAAGTTGCCAATTGACAACCAGAGAGTGAATCATGGTCCCCCTCATGGAACCAGCGTAGTGCATCCTTTGTCTGCATCAAAATTAGAAATAATAGGTGCTTTTCCAGCCACTTTTTTTCTGCCATAGTCATCTCATAAGATGAAAACATGAAGTTACAATATGGTGTCTGTTAGCGCTCAAATCTACCTCAGGCTGAAATGAAGTAAACTCAAGGCTACATCAAACCACGCTCAGCCTCGTAGCTAGCCCTACGAGGACAGGAGAGGGCTCTCTCCGTCAATCTCGAGAAAATAAGCAATAAGATGCGAGATGACTTACAATAAGAACTGATTTTAGGCTAGTAAAGAGATATATATGTTTGGTTTTTGGTTTTTTGGGTTTTCGCTGGAGTAATGGGAAAACAAAAATTTGGGTTCGGGGATAAGGTCAGACCTTTGCAGAGTTCAAGCTGGGGCGAGGTAGGTGATGATCTTGATGCTTCGAATTGGATTTTATGGATAGATTAGACTGACGAGGAGCTGGAGAGGGCAAAGAAGAACTTGGATCCTCTCCAAACAGCTGAAAACATATAGAACTAACTGAATTCAAAGGCTAAGCACTGTAAACAATGGATTCAACCTTAATCACTCATTCAATTTAGTTCAGAAGCATTATGAAAGGATGGAAACATTAAACATGAAGAAACTTACAGTAAACAAAGGAGAAACATCATCAAGAACAGAACACCACAAGGATCCCAACAAGTGCCGCAAAACCCCTGATCTTTCCTTAGCCAAAATATGAAAAGTATGTACAATGATATCAAAAGTATCCCAAGAGTCCAACCTGTAAAATGCCTCAGAAATTACAATATATAGATCACTCTAACCCCTTTCACCACCTCTAGGGGTCGAATTCCCTCTTCGGGGATCAGTTTCAACCAATTCTAATCATGGAACTACAATCTAGGCAGCTAACAACTTGCCTCTAAAAGAGTGGAAACTGATCCATTACATGATTTTTTACTCATTTGAGAGTGAATCTTCTAGAAGAGATAAAAATAAGTCAAAGTTACATGCCAAACATGAATTTACATCATAAAAACCCAAAAATTCTATCCATGAGCAAAACTGGTCCATAATAGGCGAAATACTGAGCTGGCAGCTGAAAATTGAGAAAAATTTCTAGGTGGGTCGCTCCTGAACTGCGTGGGTCGCTCATGTTCCAGGCTGATTTTGAGGTAGCTCCCGGCATCCAAATTGAGCTCATGATAGCTCGTTGGAAAGCCCTGGATGTCTACTTTCCAACCCAAGTGGAATTTTTGAATTTGGAGTTGATTGGACCCTCCAAAACCGCATTCTCCCAGAGGTACTTCCTGCTGGTGCAAAAGGTGGCAGCAAGGTGATTTTCATGGTGTTTTTGAGCTGTTTGACCATCCAGATTTTGTTGAAATGCTAAGTTGACTTCAGAGGATGCATAATTAACCATGAAAAATCCAAAAATGTAAAAATCTCCTCCAGCAAGTGTCCCAAAAAAACGTGAGCGCATGAGCGCGCGACCCACGTAACTGCAAAACCTGTTTTTTAGACCAAAAATTTGAAAATGACAAAATTTTCTCCGAATTTGCCCAAATTCGGAGCAGAGGTCCTCCATCATGTTTCTTGCTCATTCAATGAAGCCTCGGCCAAAATCCGGAGTGGATCAGGCCTTTTCCGCCATTTTAGTGCTCTTCTGGTGCATGCAGCTCCTGTGGTGAAAACACTGTCTCGGTTGTATGTGTTGGTCTCTATCATGATCCTGTGAATGTACCTGCGCTGATGAAGAAGGAGAGACCCCTTCCACGCCATGTGGAGATAGTACTCGCGTTGCTGATGAAGTCAACGAGACCCCTTCCACCCCGGGTGAAGATAGTACTCGTCGTGATGTTGAAACAAAGCTCTGTGGCTTCTCTGATATGTTACCACTACTGGTGCACTGGTATGCTCCATCTCAGTGCATCAACCTCAACGATTGAGTCACTATCCGACTCCTGCTCATACACTGACTCTGTCTCTGACATGGCCCTGACCAAGCTATTGGCACTATGTATACTGGTATGAAAGCAGTGCAAACAAAGTTATGATGTGTGTTTCAACACCCAACAAATATCCCCACCGTCAAAACACCATAAGGAAATAAACCATGAAAATATCTCTGTTTTAAATGGTTTGGAAAAGAGGCACAATCTCTGTTTTAAATGCAAGTGAAACTTTGACCAAAGGGAGCAGGCAACCTTCAGAATATTGAACAAGTCTTGTCAAAGGGAGCATGGCATCATATGAATGTTTTTGTCCATGAGTAATAGCAACAAAAGTGTCAATGGGCAGTTTGAAACAAAGTCATGAGAATGTTTTTACATTGGGCAGTGAGACATAATACAACCACAGTCACTATTGAACAAAGGTTTTAAAACATGGTATAATAATAACAATGGTCACAATGGCATAATAGGCATGAGAACAATATGGTTTTGATATTATATGGAAGGCTGGACATATCAATGATATAAGATAAGCAACAAACTCATGCAACCACCCATATCATTTTAAAACCCTGAAAACGATATTGCCATGACTGTGGGGTTTAAATCCTCCATTTGAAATGTTTGAAACCACCAACGATGCCACCGGTGCATTTAAAAACATCAAGCAATTGCAAATAACCTGTTTGAAGGCCGATGAATCGATCCTAAGCAAGACTGGGCGCTCAAAATGAAGTTTCGAACCTCTGAATCTGCATGGGTCGTGCAGCCTCTGCGTGGGTCGCTCAGCCCAGGTGGGTCGCGCCCCTTGCAAACTTACACTGCTGAACTGACCTGCGTGGGTCGCTCTGCCCAGGTGGGTCGCTCGGCCTCAGGTGGGTCGCGTTTCTCTTGCAGGAAGCTTTTGGAGGCCTTCCCGGTGTCCAAATCGGGCGTGTGATAGCTCGTTGGAAAGCTATTGGAGTCTACTTTCCAAAAAAAGTGGAATTATGCAATTTGGATTCCATTTACCCTGTCAAAAACCAAATCTCCCAACACTAGTCAAAATGAGCAGAATGAGGCTGCCTCAAGGCAGAGTGCTGTTGCAATCAACTTTTGAAGGTCTTCCTCAACTCCAAATTGAGCTCATGATAGCTAATTGGAAAGGTATTTCTGTCTAGTTATCATTTGACTCATCAAGCAAGTCAGTTGGCCAAACATGCTAGGAGAAAAATTGATTTTCCCAAGGTCACTTCAGAGGTGCATTCAATTCTCCTGAGGCAACGGAATTTTTGACATTTCTCTAAAACCATGATACCTGTGTAAAACGTGAAGGAGGTTTTTCTTCCTTGGGATGTTGTGGACAAAAACCTCTCTCATTTTTCCAAAATTCATCTTTGATTGCTCTGAAACATCTTTTGAGTGAAACTTACCCCGATGTGTGAAACAAGGAATTTTGTCGAAATGAAGCGAAATGAAGGGGATAAGGGGCTTCTAAATTCTTGGGGAAATTTTTGGAAGTAAGGAGGGATGTTAGGAAGCAGGGGAAAGTGGAATCTCAGAGATTGAGTGAGGGGAAGGGGTCCAAATGGGCAAAACATAGGCCTAGCCTAGAAAATTGCCAAGTTGTGGCGAGAAACTAGGGTTTGTGCAAAAATGAGGAATTTGGGGGATATCAGTGATGGGAAGTGTTTAATAAGGTATATTAAGGATAGGGGAATGTGTGTGAACATCAGGATGCAAGTCTTTTTGATGATTTGACCATCCAAGAGAAATTACCTCCAAAACCCTAGGTGAGGGAAATGGACCTTACCAAGACACAACTGAAGCATGAACAAGGTGTAAAATGACCCAATGGAACTTGACATGATGATGAAAACCCTATGAATGATGGCACACTCAGCTGAATGGTGACTTGGACCGACATTTGGACAACTTTGACAAGAGTAAAAGCAACCCCTAGACCTAATGCCTAGTGACCAAATTTTGCTTGAAGATTCATTGAAATGACAAAATTTGACATTGACACCTTAAAATCACTTTATAAGAGCATGTTTGATCACTGGAGGAAGGCTGCAAAGGCTGACACTAACATTGGCTCTAATGGGGATGGTAGCTCCTTGGAGGTGCCAAGAACGGCAGATCTCTGGAGAGCAGACCAGTGCCTTATCCATTGGGCAATGGAATCAAAAACTCAAACTGAAATGCATGACTGAAAATTGATGACTTGACGACACAAATTGACTCTCACTCAACTAAAAACTAACTCGATACTTAAACACAACCGACAAACTGGAAATAATGCTCAAAGTAGAGCTTATTCAATACAACCTACTCTAATTGTGCTTTACACCACCCGATCAAGTGAAATGGAATAGCCAATGCAACCATGTGAGCATGCTGGATGTTGTTTGATTTCTTCCCACATGCTTGCTTATGAACAACAAGAAATAACTACTGAAAGGAAACTCCCATGGAAACTTTGAACCAAGTGGACTGCTGATAAACTTGCAAAGCATAAATTGACTGGATGACTGCAAGAATATTGCGAATGGATCTTACTGCCACTAGCTCATCCGCATAATCTCGAAGAAGAACAGAAAAACTTTTCTCACATCCTGTGCTTTGGTGATTGCAGCAAGCTGTCAAAAGGATCCTGAAATTCATGAAAAACCAAACTCTGTTGCTGATTCCAGACAGAACAAAAGTCTCCTTCATCAATCTCCTCATATGAATGGAAATCTTGACATGTGCTAAGCAATGAACAATCTATTAAACAAGACAATGAAGGTGATCTTTGAATAAGATTATCATCAACATTCTTTTCGGGCACATGGTTAGCTAATGGAGCAGAATTTTTATAACAAACATCATCCAACACACGAGCAATAGGGTCATCAAAAGCTTGAGAAGACTGCTGCACTGTATCCCTTGAAACTGTATGACATCCTACTGGCTGTTCATCTTTTCCTTGAGATATATTACGAAGATTCTGCCTTATAAACTGAAATTCTTCGAAACAAAAGGGTATAGAATTTTCCTGCATCATCAGATCATGTATTTCATCTCCCACAACTTCATCTGTAATCTGACCGTCAATTGCATTGGATGGCTGCAAATCTGATGCTACAAGATAATCATCTGAAGATTTACTATGCAAATTTTCTCTCAAAAACTGAAATGATTCAAAACACAATGGTATGGAGTCACCTTGAATCATTAAATCATGTGTGCCCACTTCCAAGTCCTCAGCTGCAACTTGACAATCAATGACTTTCGAGGGCTGCAAGTCTGAATATGAGAAGTTTTCGTTGCCCTCAAGACGATCCAGATCAAGACTTGTTGACATTTGATTTTTGATTGCATGGTATTTATCTCTAATGAACTGAAACGAATCAAAAAAAAAAGGCAAAGATTCTTCACTTACATCAAAATTTTCTGCACTATCCTCATCATTGCCATAGCTGATATGCATCGGTTGATCACTGTACTCGAGCTGCTGAAAGTGAACTTCCTCCTCGCACAAACTAGCTGTTGATTTGTCTGCAAGATTAACTTCTGTTTGGAGAACATAATCATCATCATACTGATCAAACTGAGGCAATTCACCATCAAACATACACATCATATCAACAACTCTCTCTTCTTCACAATGATCTATAAAACAATCACTATGACAACTGGAATCAGAAACAAAATGTTTTGGATCAGAAACTTGTTCTTGAATGTCATTTTCATTTTTTGCAGTCATTTTCCGCACCATCTCTTCGACCGTGTTTATTTAAAAGATCAAGATTTTCCTCTCAAAGTGTCATCATTCAAACATTCTTTCTTTCTTCTTCCTTCAACCTTGCCCTTCGGATCAGCAAATGAGCCTCTACATTTACTGCACTGTTCTGCATCTTGTGAAGTGTCCCAAGATTCCTTTCTCTCAACCGAAACTCCATTTCCAGATCAAAGGCACCCGGGTAGTGTAAGAGAGCAGATCTAGGAGAAGGTCTTATATCAGCTGGCATCGAATAATAAACTTGGTTAAATTTGGCAGAAAAATATTGTACTGTCTCCCCTCATAATTTTTCTCAATCTGTTGTTGGCCTCCTCTATAATCAACAAAAAGTTCTGTCGGATCATCCACCTGTCAAGGAAAACTTTGACAAACTGCTGAAAATCTGTGACGCTCGCATCAGGCAGGGCTTTGAACCAACTCTTCACTTGGCCTTTCAAAGAAAGAGCAAAAAGCCTAATACTAACATCTTCATCATCAACTTCAAAAAGATCTAGAAAAGTCTCAACATTCTGCACATGTTGCTCAGCGTTGACATTGTTACATTTACCATCAAATCTCGGTAGATATAGGTCATAATTTGCAGGAAAAGTATGAAGAACAGAAGGCAAAACAAGAGGTTTATACCGATCTGGAATTTTACAAGGTGTAGGGGCATGTACAAGAGCTGTGGGATTAGTTTTGTTTTCTGGCTCATCACTCTGTAGAGAGTCATCATAAGATGTGGGAAAAGTAAGGAGACCGGGATCAAAGGGAAACTCAACATTTACACTTTTTGAATGGGTCGAGTGAATATTTTGATGACCTTTCTCATACAACAAACTTTGAAAAACTTTCAGGATAGCTTCAAGACCAGCAAAGAAGTAATTTACGAGAAAGCAGATTAGATCCTGAATACCATTCCACTTTAGATACCTGAACTTCGTGTAAGATCCTTCCATTTTCTCAGAGAAAGAGTCAGTCCTCCAGACTTTGAATTGGAGCCACCAGGTGAATGATTTCAGCCTTCTTATGTCTGATCGTTGTCCACCATCAACCATCAGATCTGAACTTGATACATATACTGGGGCAATTTGCAAATCAAGGGACACATTCACAAGCTAAACCGGAGATCGACTGAAGCAGCTTTTATCTACTATGCACTCGCAGAGCAATGTGCAGTTCGAAGGCTACCTGGCGTGACTTCAGACTCCGTCTATAGCTAATGAAACAAATGACATCAACAAGCAAACCAATTCTTCCCCAGTATGGTCGCCACTATGTTAGCGCTCAAATCTACCTCAGGCTGAAATGAAGTAAAACTCAAGGCTACATCAAACCACGCTCAGCCTCGTAGCTAGCCCTACGAGGACAGGAGAGGGCTCTCTCCGTCAATCTCGATAAAATGAGCAATAGGAAGCGAGATGACTTACAATAAGAACTGATTTTAGGCTAGTAAAGAGATAGGTATGTTTGATTTTGGTTTTTTGGGTTTTCGCTGGAGTAATGGGAAAACAAATTTTGGGTCCGGGGATAAGGTCAGACTTTTGCAGAGTTCAAGCTGGGGCGAGGTAGGTGATGATCTTGATGCTTTAAATTGGATTTATGGATAGATTAGACCGACGAGAAGCTGAAGAGGGCAAAGAAGAACTTGGATCCTCTCCAAACAGCTGAAAACATATAGAACTAACTGAATTCAAAGGCTAAGCACTGTAAACAATGGATTCAACCTTATTTCACTCATTCAATTTAGTTCAGAAGCATAATGAAAGGATGGCAACATTAAACATGAAGAAACTTACAGTAAAAAAAGGAGAAACATCATCAAGAACAGAACACCACAAGGATCCCAACAAGTGCCGCAAAACCCCTGATCTTTCCTTAGCCAAAATATGAAAAATATGTACAATAGTATCAAAAGTATCCCAAGAGTCCAACCTCTCCAACCTCTGAAAAGGATTGAGAAATTACAATATATAGAGCACTCTAACACCTTTCCCCACCTCTAGGGGTCGAATTCCCTCTTCAGGGATCAGTTTCAACCAATTCTAATCATGGAACTAAAATCTAGGCAGCTAACAACTTGCCTCTAAAAGAGTGGAAACTGATCCATTACATGATTTTTTACTCATTTGAGAGTGAATCTTCTAGAAGAGATAAAAACAAGCCAAAGTTACATATCAAACATGAATTTACATCATAAAAACCCAAAAATTCTATCCATAAACAAAACTGGTCCATAATAGGCGAAATACTGAGCTGGCAGCTGAAAATTCAGAAAAATTTCTAGGTGGGTCGCTCCTGAACTGCGTGGGTCGCTCATGTTCCAGGCTGATTTTGAGGTAGCTCCCGACATCCAAATTGAGCTCATGATAGCTCGTTGGAAATCCCTGGATGTCTACTTTCCAACCCAAGTGGAATTTCTGAATTTTGAGTTGATTTGACCCTCCAAAACCTCATTCTCCCAGAGGTACTCCCTGCTGGTGCAAAAGGTGGCAGCAAGGTGGTTTTCATGGTGTTTTTGAGCTGTTTGACCATCCAGATTTTGATGAAATGATAAGTTGACTTCAGAGGATGCATAATTAACCATGAAAAATCCAAAAATGTAAAAATCTCCTCCAGCAAGTGTCCCAAAAAAAAGTGAGCGCATGAGCGCGCGACCCACGTAGCTGCAAAACCTGTTTTTTAGACCAAAAATTTGAAAATGACAAAATTTTCTCCGAATTTGCCCAAATTCGGAGCGGAGGTCCTCCATCATGTGTCTTGCTCATTCAATGAAGCCTCGGCCAAAATCCGGAGTGGATCAGGCCTTTTCCGCCATTTTAGTGCTCTCCTGGTGCATGCAGTTCCTGTGATGAAAACACTGTCTCGGTTGTATGTGTTGGTCTCTATCATGATCCTGTGAATGTACCTGCGCTGATGAAGAAGGCGAGACCCCTTCCACGCCATGTGGAGATAGTACTCGCGTTGCTGATGAATTCAACGAGACCCCTTCCACCCCGGGTGGAGATAGTACTCGTCGTGATGCTGCAAACAAAGCTTTGTGGCCTCTCTGATATGCTACCACTACTGGCACACTGCTATGCTCCATCTCAGTACATCAACCTCAACGATTGAGTCACTGTCCGACTCCTGCTCATACTCTGACTCTATCTCTGACATGGCTGCGAACAAGCTATTGGCACTATGTATACTGATATGAAAGCAGTGCAAACAAGGTTATGATGTGTGTTTCAACACCCAACAAGTATTCCCACCGTCAAAACACCATAAGGAAACAAACCATGATAATATCTCAGTTTTAAATGGATTGGAAAAGGCACAATCTCTGTTTTGAATGCAAGTGAAATTTTGACCAAAGGGAGCAGGCAACCTTCAGAATATTAAACAAGTCTTATCAAAGGGAGCATGGCATCATATGAATGTTTTTGTCCATGAGTAATAACAACAAAAGTGTCAATGGGCAGTTTGAAACAAAGTCATGAGAATGTTTTTACATTGGGCAGTGAGACATAATACAACCACAGTCACCATGGAACAAAGGTTTTAAACATGGTATAATAATAGCAATGGTCACAATGGCATAATGGGCATGAGAACAATATGGTTTTGATATTATATGCAAGGCTTGGACATATCACTGATATAAGATAAGCAACAAACTCATGCAACCACCCATATCATTTTAAAACCCTGAAAACGATATTGCCATGACTGTGGGGTTTAAATCCTCCATTTGAAACGTTTGAAATCACCAATGATGCCACCAGCGCATTTAAAATCATCAGGCAATTGCAAAAAACCTGTTTGAATGCCAGTTGAAGCAATCCCAAACAATACTGGGCTCTCAAAATGATTTTTTGGACCTCTGTTGATGAGTGGGTCGCTCTGCCCAGGTGGGTCGCTCTGCCCAGGTGGGTCGCTCCTGTTCCCTCTTGCCACATAGTGCATTTGGCAGAAAGATTTTGGAGGCCTTCCCGGTGTCAAAATCAGGCGTGTGATAGCTCGTTGGAAAGCTATTGGAGTCTACTTTCCAACACAAGTGGAATTATGCAATTTGGATTCCATTTACCCTGTCAAAACTCAAATCTTCCAACACTAGTCAAAATGAGCAGAATGAGGCTGCCTCAAGGCAGAGCGCTGTTGCAATCAACTTTTGAAGGTCTTCCTCAACTCCAAATTGATCTCATGATAGCTCATTGGAAATTTATTTCTCTCTAGTTATCATTTGACTCATCAAGAAAGTCATTTGGCCAAACATGCTAGGAGAAAACTTGATTTTCCCAAGGTCACTTCAGAGGTGCATTCAATTCTCCTGAGGCAACGGAATTTTTGACATTTCTCTAAAACCATGATACCTGTGTAAAAAGTGAAGGAGGTTTTTCTTCCTTGGGATGTTGTGGACAAAAACCTCTCTCAGTTTTCCAAAATTCATCTTTGATTGCTCTGAAACATATTTTTAGTGAAACTTACCCCGATGTGTGAAACAAGGAATTTTGTCGAAATGAAGCGAAACGAAGGGGGTAAGGGGCTTCTAAATTCTTGGGGAAATTTTGGGAAGTAGGGAGGGATGTTAGGAAGCAGGGGAAAGTGGAATCACAGAGATTGAGTGAGGGGAAGGGGTCCAAAAGGGAAAAACACAGACCTAGCCTAGAAAATTGCCAAGTTGTGGCTAGAAACTAGGGTTTGTGCAAAAATGAGGAATTTGGGGGATCTCAGTGATGGGAAGTGTTTAACGAGGTATATTAAGGATAGGGGAAGGTGTTTGAACATCAGGATACAAGTTTTTCTGACGATTTGACCATCCAAGAGAAATTACCTCCAAAACCCTAGGAGAGGGAAATGGACCTTACCTAGGCACAACTGAAGCATGAACAAGATGTAAAATGACTCTTTGGAACCTGACATGACGATGAAAACCCTCTGAATGATGGTACACTCAGCTGAATGGTGACATGGACTGACATTTGGACAAGTTTGGAGGAAGTGAAAGCAAACCCTAGACCTAATGCCTAGTGACCAAATTTTGCTTGAAGACTCTTTGAAATGAAAAAATTTGACCTTGACACTTTAAAATGACTTTGAAAGAGCATGTTTGATCACTGGAGGAAGGCTGCAAAGGCTGACTCTAACATTGGCTCCAATGGGGATGGTAGCTCCTTGGAGGTGCCAAGAACGGCAGATCTTTGGGAGAGCAGACCAGTGCCTTCATCCATTGGGCGATGGAATCAAAAAATCAAACTGAAATGCATGACTGAAAACTGATGACTTGATGACACAAATTGAATCTCACTCAACTAAAAACTAACTCGATACTTAAACACAACCGACAAACTGGAAATATGCTCAAAGTAGAGCTTATTCAATACAACCTACTCTAATTGTGCTTTACACCACCCGATCAAGTGAAATGGAACAGCCAATGAAACCATGTAAGCATGCTGCCGGCTGTTTGATTTCTTCCCACATGCTTACTGATGCACAGGAAAAGGAAAGAATCGAAAGACAACTCCCATGGAAACTTTGAACCAAGTGGACTGCTGATAAACTTGCAAAGCATAAATTGACTGGATGACTGCAAGAATATTGCGAATGGATCTTCATAAACATAGCTCTGGTCCAGATAATCTCCATACCTTGATCTTAAACTTTTCCTCACATCTGCGGTGCTTTTCTTTGGTGATTGCAGCAAGTTGTCAAAAGGATCCTGAAATTCATGAAAAATGAAACTCTGTTGCTGATTCCAGACTGAACAAAAGCCTCCTTTATCAATCTCCTCATATGAAAAATCTTGACATGTGCTATGTAATGAAAAATCTGTTAGACAAGACAATGAAGGCAACTTTTGAATAAGATTATCATCAACATTCTTTTCGGGCACATGGTTAGCTAATGGAGCAGAATTTTTATAACAAAAATCATCCAACACACGAGCAATAGGATCATCAAAAACTTGAGAAGACTGCTGCACTATATCCTTTGAAACTGTATGGCATCCTACTGGGTGTTCCTCTTTTCCTTGAGACATATTACGAATATTATGCCTTATAAACTGAAATGCTTCAAAACAAAAGGGTATAGAATCTTCCTGCATCATCAAATTATGTATTTCATCTTCCACAACTTCATCTGTAATCTGACCTTCAATTGTATTAGATGGCTGCAAATCTGATGTTACAAGCTGCTCATTTGAAGATTTACCATGCAATTTTTCTCTCAAAAACTGAAATGATTCAAAACAAAGTGGTACGGAGTCACCTTGAATCATTAAATCATGTGTGCCCACTTCCAAGTCTTCAGCTGCAACTTGACAATCAATGACTTTCGAGGGCTGAAAATCTGAATATGAGAAGTTTTGAACAAGGCTTTCATTGCCCTCTAGATGGTCCAAATCAAGGCTTGTTGACGTTTGATTTCTGATTGCATGAAAGTTATCTCTAATGAACTGAAACGAATCAAAACATAAAGGCAAAGATCCTTCACTTACATCAAAATTTTCTGCACTTTCCTCATCATTGCCATAGCTGATATGCATCGGTTGATCACTGTACTCGAGCTGCTGAAAGTGAACTTCCTCCTCGCACAAGCTAGCTGCTGATTTGTCTGCAAGATTAGACTTTTTTTGGAGAACATAATCATCATCATACTGATCAAACTGAGGCAATTCATCATCAAACATACACATCATATCAACAGCTCTCTCTTCTTCACAATGATCTATAAAACAATCACTATGACTACTGGGTTTAGAAACAAAATGTTTTGGATCAACAACTTGTTCTTGAATGTCATTTTCATTTTTTGCAGTCATTTTCCGCACCATCTCTTCTATTGTGTTTACGAAAAGATCAAGATTTTCCTCTGAAAGTATCAGCTGCTCTGAAACATTCTTCTTTTCTTCTTCCTTCAACCTTGCCCTCAAGATCAGCAAATGAGCCTCTACATTCACTGCCTTGTTCTGCATCTCGTGTAGTGTTGCAATATTCTTTTCTCTCAGCTGAAACTCCATTTCCGGATCAAAGGCACCCGGGTAGTGCAAGAGAGCAGATCTAGGAGAAGGTCTTATATCAACTGGCATCGACTAATAAACTTGGTTAAATCTAGCAGAAAATTGTTGTACTGTCTCACCTGGCATTCTTTTCAACTGGTTATACTCCTCTATAATCAACAAAAAGTTCTGTCCGATCATCCACCTGTCAAGGAAAACTTTGACAAATTGCTGAAAATCTGTGATGCTCGCATCAGGCAAGGCTTTGAACCAACTCTTCACTTGGCCTTTCAAAGAAAGAGCAAAAAGCCTAATACTAACATCTTCATCATCAACTTCAAAAAGATCTAGAAAAGTCTCAACATTCTGCACATGTTGCTCAGCATTGACATTGTTACATTTACCATCAAATCTCGGTAGATATAGGTCATAATTTGCAGGAAAAGCATGAAGAACAGAAGGTAAAACAAGAGGTTTGTACTGATCTGGAATTTTACAAGGTGTAGGGGCATGTACAAGAGCTGTGGGATTAGTTTTGTTTTCTGGTTCATCACTCTGTAGAGAGTCATCACAAGATGTGGGAAAAGTAAGGAGACCGGGATCAAAGGGAAACTCAACATTTACACTTTTTGAATGGGTCGAGTGAAGATTTTGATGACCTTTCTCATACAACAAACTTTGAAAAACTTTCAGGATAGCTTCAAGGGCAGCAAATAAATAGTTTCCAAGAAAGCAAATTAGATCCTGAATACCATTCCAGTTTAGATACCTGAACTTTGTGTAAGATCCTTCCATTTTCTCAGAGAAAGAGTCAGTCCTCCAGACTTCGAATTGGAGTCACCAGGTGAATGATTTCAGCCTTCTTATGTCTGATCGTTGTCCACCATCAACCATCAGATCTGATCTTGATACATATACTGGGGCAAGACAATCTACAAGTCGAGTGTCACATTCACAAGCTAGACCGGAGATGGACTGAAGCAGCGTTTATCTACTATGCACTCGCAGAGCAATGTGCAGTTCAAAGGCTTCCTGGCGTGACTTCAGACTCCGTCTGTAGCTAATAAAACAAATGACATCAACAAGCAAACCAATTCTTCCCCAGTATGGTCGCCACTATGTTAGCGCTCAAATCTACCTCAAGCTGAAATGAAGTAAAACTCAAGGCTACATCAAACCACGCTCAGCCTCGTAGCTAGCCCTACGAGGACAGGAGAGGGCTCTCTCCGTCAATCTCGAGAAAATAAGCAATACGATGCGAGATGACTTACAATAAGAACTGATTTTAGGCTAGTAAAGAGATATGTATGTTTGATTTTTGGTTTTTTGGGTTTTCGCTGGAGTAATGGGAAAACAAGTTTTGGGTCCGGGGATAAGGTCAGACCTTTGCAGAGTTCAAGCTGGGGTGAGGTAGGTGATGATCTTGATGCTTTAAATTGGATTTATGGATAGATTAGACTGACGAGGAGCTGAAGAGGGCAAAGAAGAACTTGGATCCTCTCCAAACAACTGAAAACATATAGAACTAACTGAATTCAAAGGCTAAGCACTGTAAACAATGGATTCAACCTTATTTCACTCATTCAATTTAGTTCAGAAGCATAATGAAAGGATGGCAACATTAAACATGAAGAAACTGACAGTAAACAAAGGAGAAACATCATCAAGAACAGAACACCACAAGGATCCCAACAAGTGCCGCAAAACCCCTGATCTTTCCTTAGCCAAAATATGAAAATATGTACAATGGTATCAAAAGTATCCCAAGAGTCCAACCTCTCCAACCTCTGAAAAGGATTGAGAAATTACAATATATAGAGCACTCTAACACCTTTCCCCACCTCTAGGGGTCGAATTCCCTCTTCAGGGATCAGTTTCAACCAATTCTAATCATAGAACTACAATCTAGGCAGCTAACCAGTTGCCTCTAAAAGAGTGGAAACTGATCCATTACATGATTTTTTACTCATTTGAGAGTGAATCTTCTAGAAGAGATAAAAACAAGCCAAAGTTACATGCCAAACATGAATTTACATCATAAAAACCCAAAAATTCTATCCATAAGCAAAACTGATCCTATTAATGAAAGAACATCAAATGGCAAACAAAAATTCAGAAAATTTCTAGGTGGTAGTTTCCTGAATCGCGGGTCGCTCATGTTCCAGCGATTTTGAGGTAGCTCCCGCATCCAAATTGAGCTCATGATAGCTCGTTGGAAAGCCCTGGATGTCTACTTTCCAACCCAAGTGGAATTGCTGAATTTGGAGTTGATTTGACCCTCCAAAACCTCATTCTCCCAGAGGTACTCCCTGCTGGTGCAAAAGGTGGCAGCAAGGTGATTTTCATGGTGTTTTTGAGTTGTTTGACCATCCAGATTTTGTTGAAATGCTAAGTTGACTTCAGAGGATGCATATTTAACCATGAAAAATCCAAAAATGTAAAAATCTCCTCCAGCAAGTGCCCCCAAAAAATGCGAGCGCATGAGCGCGCGACCCACCTAGCCACAAAACCTGTTTTTTAAACCAAAAATTTGGAAAGGACAAAATTTTCTCCGAATTTGCCCAAATTCGGAGCGGAGGTCCTCCATCATGTGTCTTGCTCAGTCAATGAAGCTTCGGCCAAAATCCGAAGTGGATTAGGCCTTTTTCCGCCATTTTAGTGCTCTCCTGGTGCATGCAGCTCCTGTGGTGAAAACACTGTCTCGGTTGTATGTGTTGGTCTCTATCATGATCCTGTGAATGTACCTGCGCTGATGAAGAAGGCGAGACCCCTTCCACGCCATGTGGAGATAGTACTCGCGTTGCTGATGAATTCAACGAGACCCCTTCCACCCCGGGTGGAGATAGTACTCGTCGTGATGCTGCAAACAAAGCTTTGTGGCCTCTCTGATATGCTACCACTACTGGCACACTGCTATGCTCCATCTCAGTACATCAACCTCAACGATTGAGTCACTGTCCGACTCCTGCTCATACTCTGACTCTATCTCTGACATGGCTGCGAACAAGCTATTGGCACTATGTATACTGATATGAAAGCAGTGCAAACAAGGTTATGATGTGTGTTTCAACACCCAACAAGTATTCCCACCGTCAAAACACCATAAGGAAACAAACCATGATAATATCTCAGTTTTAAATGGATTGGAAAAGGCACAATCTCTGTTTTGAATGCAAGTGAAATTTTGACCAAAGGGAGCAAGCAACCTTCAGAATATTGAACAAGTCTTGTCAAAGGGAGCATGGCATCATATGAATGTTTTTGTCCATGAGTAATAGCAACAAAAGTGTCAATGGGCAGTTTGAAACAAAGTCATGAGAATGTTTTTACATTGGGCAGTGAGACATAATACAACCACAGTCACTATTGAACAAAGGTTTTAAAACATGGTATAATAATAACAATGGTCACAATGGCATAATAGGCATGAGAACAATATGGTTTTGATATTATATGGAAGGCTGGACATATCACTGATATAAGATAAGCAACAAACTCATGCAACCACCCATATCATTTTAAAACCCTGAAAACGATATTGCCATGACTGTGGGGTTTAAATCCTCCATTTGAAATGTTTGAAACCACCAACGATGCCACCGATGCATTTAAAAACATCAAGCAATTGCAAATAACCTGTTTGAAGGCCGATGAATCGATCCTAAGCAAGACTGGGCGCTCAAAATGAAGTTTCGAACCTCTGAATCTGCGTGGGTCGCGCAGCCTCTGCGTGGGTCGCTCAGCCCAGGTGCGTCGCGCCCCTTGCAAACTTACACTGCTGAACTGACCTGCGTGGGTCGCTCTGCCCAGGTGGGTCGCTCGGCCTCTGCGTGGGTCGCGTTTCTTTTGCAGGAAGCTTTTGGAGGCCTTCCCGGTGTCCAAATCGGGCGTGTGATAGCTCGTTGGAAAGCTATTGGAGTCTACTTTCCAAAAAAAGTGGAATTATGCAATTTGGATTCCATTTACCCTGTCAAAAACCAAATCTCCCAACACTAGTCAAAATGAGCAGAATGAGACTGCCTCAAGGCAGAGTGCTGTTGCAATCAACTTTTGAAGGTCTTCCTCAACTCCAAATTGAGCTCATGATAGCTCATTGGAAAGGTCTTTCTCTCTAGTTGTCATTTGACTCATCAAGAAAGTCATTTGGCCAAACATGCTAGGAGAAAACTTGCTTTTCGCAAGGTCACTTCAGAGGTGCATTCAATTCTCCTGAGGCAACGGAATTTTTGACATTTCTATAAAACCATGATACCTGTGTAAAAAGTGAAGGAGGTTTTTCTTCCTTGGGATGTTGTGGACAAAAACCTCTCTCAGTTTTCCAAAATGCATCTTTGATTGCTCTGAAACATATTTTGAGTGAAACTTACCCCGATGTGTGAAACAAGGAATTTTGTCGAAATGAAGCGAAACGAAGGGGGTAAGGGGCTTCTAAATTCTTGGGGAAATTTTGGGAAGTAGGGAGGGATGTTAGGAAGCAGGGGGAAGTGGAATCACAGAGATTGAGCGAGGGGAAGGGGTCCAAAAGGGCAAAACACAGGCCTAGCCTAGGAAATTGCCAAGTTTTGGCTAGAAACTAGGGTTTGTGCAAAAATGAGGAATTTGGGGGATCTCAGTGATGGGAAGTGTCTAATAAGGTGAATTAAGTATAGGGGAAGGTGTGTGAACATCAGGATACAAGTTTTTCCCACGATTTGACCATCCAAGAGAAATTACCTCCAAAACCCTAGGAGAGGGAAATGGACCTTACCTAGGCACAACTGAAGCATGAACGAGATGTAAAATGACTCTTTGGAACCTGACATGATGATGGCAACCCCATGAATGATGATACACTCAGCTGAGTGGTGACATGGACTGACATTTGGACAACTTTGGAAGAAGTGAAAGCAAACCCTAGACCTAATGCCTAGTGACCAAATTTTGCTTGAAGACTCTTTGAAATGAAAAAATTTGACCTTGACACTTTAAAATGACTTTGAAAGAGCATGTTTGATCACTGGAGGAAGGCTGCAAAGGCTGACTCTAACAGGCTAGATGCCTAGTACTTGACCATCTTTATTTTCTTTTTGATCAACTGCTACGCAATTGAAAGCATTATATCAGCAGCAATACTCCCCAAACAATCTCTACCCATCCTACTGTCCTAACATTTTTTCTTCAAGGTGCATTTAAACTTGCAAACCTTCTTCATCATTATTTTTATTGAAAGCAGAAAACTAATCTAATTCTACCCTTATTTCTCCCTGAGACCAGATTAAACAGTTGGACTCATAAATTTCTCTACCTAAACTAATATTTGCCAGGATTAAACTGTCTGGCAGATTTCATTCTCTACATTCTAAAACAGAAATTGAAACACAGCCAAACCAGGATTAGATTATCTGGTATGTTGTGGGTCCATGGCATAAAGACAAACTTCCCATGAACTAAAACTTTGCAGGAAATTTAAACCAAAATTGTGAAGGCTTGCAATTTTGAAACTTTTAAAGCATCCTTCTTTTTTCTTGTGACTCAGGTTTTGAGCTTATTAGAGTCACCTTTTTCTTCATTTTGGCTCCTTATTTTGACCCTGTTAGAGCTGTTTTCTTCTTTACTTTACTGGTTCAAGTTTTGAGCATGTTAGAACCAGCCTTTCACTTTCTCTGGCTCAAGTTTGATCTGATTTGAGCCAGTCTTTTTAGTACTTCATAGGTTCAAGATTTGAGCTTGTCTGAACCTTTCTTTTCTTTTTCTTTTTTCTTTTTTTTTCTTTTTTTTCCAAACAAAACAAAGCAATGGTATTTACAATGGAAGTGAAAACTTTTAATCTAAACTTCAGCAGTAATAATGCTTGAGCATCCTGCCATTGAAAGGACCCCCAAACAGATCTGTACCATCTAATTCTCGTGGAAAAAATGCATTGGGACCAATGGTAGATTGTATGATATAAGGGCCTTGCCATAAACTGTCAAACTTGCCATGCTTACCCTTATCTTCCCTTCTAGAGTCCCATTTTAGTACCTTGTCCACAATCTTGAAATCACAAGCCTTCGTTCTCTTATCAAACAACTTTTTAATGTTCTCTTGCACTTTCTGAGCTCTGTTGTAGACTTCTTCTCTTGTCTGCTGGAGATGTATGGTTTGATTGATCCTCCTTACCATGCTATCTTCCTCTAACTGTATTTCTTGGACCATTTTTATCACTGGAACTCCCAAACTGGTAGGGAATACTGCATCAGCTCCATAAACAAGCTGATAAGGAGACATTCTAATGGATTTCTTTGTTGTCAACCTGTCTGCCCATAAAGCATGCACTAACCTACTATGCCATGATTTTTTATTCTCTTCTAGCAACTTCTTGATGATGGTCACCAAACTCTTATTTGATGATTCTGCTAGCCCATTACCCTGAGGATAATATGTAGTAGAATGACCAAGTGCAATTTGATACCTGTGACAAAAATCAATCATCTTTTTGGAACCAAAGGCAGCAGCATTGTTAGTGATAATCTTCCTAGGGCAGCCAAATCTAGATAGGATATGGTCTTTAAGGAATTTTATGATGACTGAGTCTGTGGCATTCCCAGAAGGGATGGCCTCTATCCATTTGGTGAAATAGTCAGTGGTTGTGAGTATCCATTTATGTTGGGCAGATGAAGCAGGATGGATTTCCCCTATGAAGTCTAGGCCCCACTATTGAAAAGGAGCTTCAACGGTGATTGGTTGTAAAGGTAAAGGAAGGAGTTTTCTTTTGCCCTCAAAGATTTGACATTTGTCGCAAGCAACTATCATCTTGTGGAAATATTGGAAAAGGGTGGGACAATAACAGCCAGCTCTAAGGATTTTATTAGCAGTGGTTTTCCAGTAGAGATGGCCTCCACACTATCCTTCATGGAATTCGTGTTTGATTCTCTCTGCATCAACTTCAGGCAAACATTTAAGCAATAAAACATTTTCATTTTTCCAATATAAACCTTCATTTTAAATGCAATAATTTATAACTTTCAACTTTAAAAACCTTTCCTTTGTCTTTGATAAATCAGGAGGAGCATTAGATTTACAAGCACATACAAGATATCAACATACCAAGGTGAGTTTTGGAACTGTTCTTCTACAATGGGAGCTGGTAATCCTTCCTGTTCATCCAAAGCATCTACCATATTAATGCCAAGGGCTTGTAAGTTAGATTCAACCATTAATTGTGCTAAGCCTTGACCCTTGATGAGTTTAGTGGGTTTGATATCCAAATCATACTCTAGTATCACAGCAATCCACTTGCCTCTCTTGCCATCTCGATCTTGTGACAAAATGTCTTTCACCACTATGTTAGGCACAAAGGAAATAATATGGGAATGTAAGATATACACTCTGAAATCCTTTAAGGCCTTTACCAAAGCATAAGCCTGTTTTTCCATGATGTTATATTTCAGAGGTGCATCTCTCAATGCTTTGCTAAAAAATGCAATTGGCTGCTCTCGTCCCTCTGGATTTTTTTGCAATAGGACAACAGCCACAGTATGTTCTGATGCAAAAGAGAATATGAGGAAGTCTTTAGAAAAATCAGGGCTGATTAGGACCGGTGCTCGGGTGAGTGCATGTTTTACCAATTCAAATGACTTTTTGGCTTCTAGAGTCCATTTAACTCCTACCTCTTTCTTGAGCATATTTGTCATGTTTCTAAGGAGTTCTGTTAGGTTGGGTATAAACCTCCTCAAGAAATTAATCTTCCCAATAAAGGATTGCAATGCCTTTATATTCCTTGGGTGGCTAATCTGCAATATTCCCTCTACTCTTTTTGGGTCTATTTTAATCCCTTTTTTAGATATAATATGACCAAGAAATTTACCCTCTTGGAGACCAAACACAGTCTTTTTGGGATTTAAAGATAGCCCATACCTTCTGCATTTCTCAAAGACTTTTCTCAGATGTTTAAGGTGCTCTTCATCGGTTTTGGAATACACTGTTATGTCATCAAGGTAAATTACAATGAAGTGGCCTATTTCCTCTGAGAATTCAATGTCCATGGCTCTTTGGAAGGTGGCCCCAGCATTCATTAATCCAAAAGGCATTTTCACATACATGAAAGTGCCCCAAGGAGTGGTGAAGGTTGTTTTAATTTGATCTTCTGGGAGTACTAAGACCTGATTATACCCTAAAAAGCCATCTAACAGAGAAATCCTCCTAGAACCAACTACCCTTTGTAGGATGTGTTCCATTTTTGGCAAGGGGTAATTGTCTTTTAAAGAGGCTCTATTTAAGTTTCTAAAATCAATGCACAACCTAATTTCTCCTGTATTTTTCCTTAAATCCACAAGGTTAGATACCCAATCTGAAAACCTCACAGGGACTATGATTCTAGCCTCATACATTTTTTTTATTTCCTTTTCTACCAGGGGTAACTGTACAGGGTTAATTCTGCGCGGTTTTTGTCTGAAAGGTTTTTGGTTTTCTTTCAATGGAATATTATGCTGGATGATCTTTGTTTCATAGGCTTTCAAATCTTCATAACTCCAAGAAAAAACATCAGTAAAATCTTTAAATAAATCAATGTATTTCTGCTTGATATGGGCTGGCAAAGTTTTAGATAATTTGATCATTTTAGGCTTATCTTCGCTTCCTATATTGCATTCTTCAACATCAGACTCAGTGGGTTCTATAGTGGGCTTCTTTGCCACATCATTAAAATCAAAGAGGTCCTCAAGAGGTGCTAGTCCTCTGGTTATGCTTTTGTCTTTGGACTGCAGTACCTCTATGTCTTCCTTATATGTTTTCATGTATTCTTCTATTTGGTTTTCAAATTCTTTGGTCAGCAAGTTTATTTCTGCAGCAGGGGATGGTTTTTCTTCATCATAGGGCTCTTTATCCAGACATTTTTCATCAGATTTAGAGTCTGAATCAGGTAATTCAAACTCATTCCTGCAAAGCAAGAAATCCTCTATCTGTTTGTCACCCTAAAAGACTTGCCAATATTTTTCATTATCTCGTACTGCTAGTCTATATTTTGTTTGAACAATGATTTGTTTGTCACTAAGTGGTCTCTGATATGAACTAGCAACACAGGCCAATCCATTTTCAAGTATGTTTTGACTTCTAGGGACAAACACAAGCTCATATTCTAAAAATGTTTTCAAAATATCCATGGCATCATTCCTATATGCCCTTAATCTAGGATGTTTAGCAGTGTACTTTCCATTTACTTGTTTGATTACTAGTTCTGAGTCTCCATGGACAACTATCCTCTTACCTCCTAGTTTTTTCAATAAATGCAGTCCTAAGAGGAGAGCTTCATACTCTGCTATATTGTTTGTGCATTTAAAATCTAGCTTGAAGGCATGACTCTCAGCATAATTGTTTTCAGTATTGCGCAACCATACCCCAGCTCCTGCATTCCTTTTAGTACAAGACCCATCAAAATTAATTCTCCATAAAGGGTTGTTTGCAGATTTGTTATCAATTTCACCCTTAATGTCTTCTTGTTTCCTGAGGTTAGAAGACTGATGGGAAATTTTCTCTCTGCAGTCTTGGTTCTTATTTTCAAATTCTGCAGATTGTTCAGATGTTTCTCCTTTGTTTTCCTTTGTGTTCAGAGCTACCATTATGTTAATATTTGTGGCCTCTACTCTGTTGTTTAAGTTTCTATTCTCTAGCTCTTGCTCTTCTGTAAACTCATCATTATAAAGGATAAAAGAGTCTAGATCTGTATGGACAAAGTAAAGAGGGGAATTATTTGGTTTCTCTAGGCTAATCACCATGAATTTCATGTGTGCTTCCCTATATAATATTCTAAGCTAGCTGAAAACAGGGATTGTGGCATTTGTCATGTCCATTTCATTGTACCTTGTAGCTTGGCACCCCATGATATTGATAGAAACATGCCATACTTAGGAGGTACATCATCCACTACAACATCCATTACCATGCATTTGGCTGGGATTTGGGTCAAATTCACATAAAGATCTTTAATCAGGCCCAAACACTTCACTCTGCTAGAGTCGAAAGAATATAAATCCTTGTAAGGTCTGGTTATCTCTAGGCCTAATTTTTCCATGATCACTTTGGGCATGAGATTGTGTGAAGCCCTGAATCATGCATAGCATTATGTAGGATTTTTTCATGGATATTTAGACTAATATAGAAAGGAGGCACTACTCCTTCCTGAAATTTCCCTTCAATTTTTGGGCCAAACAAGAGAGCTGGTTGATCATCATTTAAGTTGACAGAGTCATTGTTTTCTCATAATTTTAAAGCTTTCAAGATTTGACATTTATATGCATCTTGGGTGGCCAACTCAGTGAGAGGGACAGAAATTTTGATTTTGGAAATCTCACTTTCCAGATTGAAAGGAGACTGACTCTTTGAAAGGCTCAATTCTGTCTTGTTGGTCACTGTTTTATTAGCAAAATCAGCTTGCTGATTTTCACTATGCACATTGGTTGAAGCTGTTTTTTCAGGAGCATTAGCTACAATTATAGTGTTGCTAGTTTCTTGACTTGGTTTTTCAATGATTTGGATGTCTTTGTCCTTGTTTTTTCCAGAACTCTCAGCTGTTGTTTTGTTGCTTTCAACAGTCCCTTTAGGAGTCTTTTCAGGTCTTTTCTTGATGGTAATTTTAGAGGCTTTTGGTTTGGGAGTATATACGTTCTTTTTGCTTCTGAGATCATATTGTTCTCGGAACTGCATGATGGAATTCTCGAATCCTAACCTATAGTCTTCAAACTCTAACCCTTCCTCATCCCAATGTGTGTATGAGGTTTGGTTGTTTTCTGTGAAAAAGGTGTGATCTTGGTTATCCACTTCCATCATGTTTATAGTAGTTTCCTATGATTCTTCTATTATTCCCTCATCCTCATCAAGGAAATTTTCTTGGAATGGAGGTATGACTTGTTGGTCAAAATCCCTCTGTCTATTAGGGGTAGTGTTTCTCCTAAAGTTTTGGTTCTGGTTTTGAGTTTGGTTTCTATTCTGATTACTGACTTGGAAAACCATCTTCTCCATCATTATTTCTATCCTATTCATGTTTTTGGCTAGATCATCATATTTGGGATCAGATTTAGAAGTTGTGGTGTTTTCCGTATATGTTACCTTCTTTTCAGCCCTCATCCTAGCTCTTTTTTCGATTAAGTTTGCCTCTACACTTACAACTATTTTCTGCATATCTTCTAGAGTTGTATAGTCTCTCTCTCCCTAAGTTGATAGGCCATGTCAGCATCAAAGCCCTCGAGATATTTCACTAAGACCATTCCTTGGGGAGGTTTCATGTGGGGTGGAAGAGCATTATAGACACTGTTAAACCTGGTAGAGTAATCATGAACACTATCTCCCTAATTTCTTTTGAGATTTTTATACTCTGCTAATATTTGGAGAGGGTTTCTTTTAATTTCCCATTTATTTATGAAAGCTTGATGTAAGGAGGGAAGGTCATTGATGCTATTAGGAGCTAAGCCTTTAAACCACTTTTTTACTTCTCCTCCTAAACTTTGAGCAATGATTCTCATCTTAATGGTCTCATCTTATATTTCCATATAGTCAAAAGCATCTTCCATCCTATCTACATGGTGTTGAGCTGTGGTAGATTCTTTTCTAGTGAAATGGGGAATTTTAGACTGATAGTCATTAGGTAAAGGAGCCAGAGGCTATGGCAACACTAGGGGAGCATACCATGCTGCCATGATCTTGGGTAGCAGGTATGTGGATGATAGAAATGCTTGGACCAGCAACAAACTGTTGAGCAAATTTAGGGTGAGAGAGACCCAAGTTATGAATGAAATGTATATCAGGAGGTGTGGATGGAGGAGTTTCTCTGTTATCAATGTGTTGACCACTATGTGGTGGTGAAATTGTAGGCTCAAAGTCTGTTTGATCTATACCACTGAATGACTTAGTTCTTGGTAAATCACTTGGTAAATCTAAGTCAAATTGAGTATATGATAGAGATGCAAGGTTTCAGATGCTGAGTTAGCTCTATGAATAGATCTGACAATAGCTAGATCCCTAGATGTAGGAGACTTCCTAAGAATTCTCTCTAGATTGTCAACTATTTCAGGAGGATTTGGATTAGGATAAGCTCTGGGATGGATTGTTCTTGAAGCCAGTATGTTAAGTATAACAATTTTTTAAGATGCAACTATCGTTAAAAAAGAGAGCTTAATCCTCTTTGTTTCTTTTAATATGGATGATGTTGTAATAAAACTGATCTCCCAGTGGAGTCTTGAAAAAAAACAAAGATAATCAGCAAGCCTACAGATCACCAGTAGAGTCTTTTGGTCACTTAGGAACTGTGGAGTCACCAAGTGGAAGATTTCAAATGCTGAAGAATATTTACTGTCCACCACAGTGATTAACTACCAATCTAAGGAGATTATGGGCTTTCTGAGGTCTTGAGGGTATCTAAGATGGAATTCAATCAGAAGTCCCCAGTGGAGTCGCCATTATGTTGGTGTTCCTGTGATTTGGCAGATTTGGCAATACCAAATGACAAGGCAACATCAAACCACTTTGGGATCTCAAGATCTAGCCCTCCTGGATCCAGAGAGGGATCTCTCTTTAAAAGTAAATAAATGTATATCTTTGATGTTCAATTTAAGGTGTTAGGCTAGTTATGGAGTACAAGGGTTTTTTTTTTTTTTTTTTTTTTGGTTAGGAAAAATGAAAAAAGGGTTCAGTGTAATGTAAAGGAATGAGTGGAGAAGGATTTTTTGGCAATGGGGAGATAATTCAAAGAGAAAACAATTCCATTGGGCAATGGGGTCATAAAAGGGTTTACTTGCAATTCAAATATCCAAGGCTTTCAAAGGGCTAGTCATCTATATCAGAGGATCTCTTAAGATGATAGTATGGGATGGGACAATAAGGAAATTAATGGGAATGACAAGGAAAACCTTCCAAGGTGACCACTTCGGAGTAAATCTAAGGATAGGGCAATGCCTTAACCTCTACAATCAAAACTCCTAATGAGGCAAACTCCGAAGACAACAATCCAGCAGTTCTCCTGGCTACTTTCAGACAATGGAAAACATTTAAGTTTAACACAGAATGAAACCTAAGATCAGAGAAAGACTTTTAACCTTCTCTGCTTTTGGCATTCAACTCAAAGGGATCTTAGAAAAGCTAACTGTTGGAAAAGGAACCTAGTGGGGCAGGGCTAACTCTAAATCTCCTAGTTTCCTAATTCTTTCAGCTGAACCAAACAAGAACATCCAAGAAACAAACTCTAAATTCATACATCAGTAAGCATGGGCAAACCAACTTCTATACTGGTTAAATTATGTTGAATTTGTTCTTAGATACACAAATAACAGAAAACATTAAGATAAGAGAGTGCAGGAAGCATTAGGGTACTTGCAGCAGTATATCCTGAGCTAAAATTACTAATTCTTATCAGAGAAAATGAAACATGATGTATAACAGAGGGAAAACAATAACAAATATAGAACACATCACCATTGATTTAGATCAAGATCCAATGAACATGCTTGTCATATTAGAAGAGCAAAACCAATCACATACATCTTTTTCCAATAGCTTGATATCATTTAGAAATCATCTCCCAGCCTATTTACAACTACTACTCACAGAACTCTAACTCAGTAAAATGGCTTACAATCAGTGTTTTTACAATATCCAACCAACCAACATTTACAATGTATTTCTCAGGAGTTCTTATAGATGAAAGAGTGATAGTAGTGGCAAATAGAACTTAAATGATTCATTAAAAAAGAGGGAGAAATTTTTTCGAATCCCATTCTGTTTTAATGTCTTTACATTTACTTTCAGTACCCTTTGGCTGAATCAGGGGTCTTCGACAGGTTGATAATAACTTCATGGTATGTTCTTGAAGTACTCTCTGACTGTTGGTACTCTGTTTGTACTTTGAGACAAGAAAGGATGAAGATTTGCCTTTCAGGTCTTCCATGCTTTGTAACTAATGCACTGAAATTTTTTAGGACTTCTTATCAGAATAATAACTATTATGGGCTTGATGAGGAGTGGAGAATGCTATGGGGACCTATCCTTTTTAGGAAAAGAACATTTTGTTGATATGAAAGCACTGATATAACTTTGATGTGTGCTTTAGGCTTCATTAAGCCTCCTTGATCATCTTTGGTCTTTGAACTGTATTCTTTGAGTCTGTAACTATGGATTAGGCCTCTTAGTCTTCAATATCATGCATTAATCCTTTGATTTGCCTTCTGATACTCTTTGCTGCTACTTTTGACTATGTTTGGTGAATATACAGGTTATGGGAGGCGCTGGAGGGTTTGAATCAGGGTTAATGACACTGATCTTTCAATAAAATGTGCTTTAAACCCTCCATGGATGTCTCTTTTGTGATCTTTGACTCTGGAAATGTCTTTCTGCTCTCTACATCACTTTGACTGTGACTGTAAAGACAATATGTCTTATCGCCTTTTGAAAACCTGCAAAACACAATAAACTCATTAAACAAAACCTGTGGGAGTGGGGGAGGATTGTTTCAGGGGGTCCAGGAGAATGAAAGGGTATTGAGGGAAAATGGTGGACGCAGCGGAAAAAAAGCATGAAAACCATGGCGGAAGGTGAAAAAACAAGTCTGATGAAGGTTGAGTGCGTGGATAAACTGGGACCGTTAGATCAGGGTGATCAACGGCTGCAATCGCTTGATGGAGTCTTCTGAAAGTTTGGATGGATGGTGGGAAATTGAAAAGAAAATATAATCTGGGTCGTTGGATTACAGAGATCAACAGTCGCGATTAAAAGTAGAAATGTCGTTGCGGAGGGGAAGGTGGTATGGTGGAAAACCGGGACGGTTTTTGCATTGCGTTTTGGGTGGTAAGTGGGATTGCCCGAAAAAATGCGATTCCACACACCTTTCGACACCTGTCCCACCTAAAACCTCTCTTTTCACAAAAATTTTTGGTGTTAAACTGCAGTCGCAAAAGTTTTGTGAAATGGAACGTCAGTCATCGGATCGGGGGCTCCAGATCTGACGGTGCAGAAAGACTGCAACGGGAAAATTGCACGGAAGGGGCGATAGTGGAATACAGGTGGCAGCACACGAGTGGTTAAGTATTTCACGAAGCGGGAGATAGGTCCCAAAGGAGTTGGGTCTATTGGCTTAAATCTCGATTGTAGGATATTTTGAATGGACGATCGAGATTAAAGGAAGGGTCAGAAAGTTAAAAAGGAGAAAAGGAAAGGAAGATGGACGAGCGATGTGCGACGAAATCTGGGCCGTTGGGTCTTGTGGATTCAATATTCCAGATTCATCTAAAAACTCAATGTCGGGGAAGGCAAAATAAGTGGAAAGTGAGGTTTTTCATGCGAAGGTTTGCGTTTTTCAGCGCCCAGTTGCAGGGCCAAGGTTATATGAAGAAAGGGGCTAAATCCATAAGCCCTCGGGGGCTAATAAGCTTTATAATGTAGAAAGGGGTGTTTTAGGCCAAAAGCAGGGATTTTTAAGCCAAATGAGGGGTTCTGGTAGATGAAAGGGATGATTTTTTAACCCAAATAGAGGGAAATAAATGGTTTAAAAGTGATTTAGGATGGTTTAGAGGTCAAAATGAAGGATTACAGAGGGGTTTTGTGGAGGGAATATGAATGAAAAATGGGGATTTTGTGGGAATGAAATGGAGAAAATGGAGGCCTTTTTAAAGCAGTCTTTTTCACAAAACAGCAGGGCTTTTCAATGGGAACATCAGTGAGGACTTATTCAAAGGACATAAGACACATGAAGGCTTCAAGAATGATAGATTTTCAAGGGAAATGTTTCTCTTGAAGACTTAGAAACATACTTCGCCACCTTTTTTCTATGCAAAAATTTTATAGGTGGCTAACACCTTCATTCCCCTAACTTTTTCTATACAAATAATGGTCTAACTGTAATATGGGGAACAATTACCTTAACATGAATTTTGAGGATGTATGGCCTAAAATATTTGACCTCCTTGTAAACAGCATATGCATGTTTTTCCATGTCCAAATAAATTAATTTTGACCCTTTAATTATCGTACTCATAAATGAAATGGGTCGTTCATTTCCCTGGTCATCCTTTTGGGTCAAAACAATTTCCAATGAAGTATCTGAAGCAAGAGTGTAGAGCATGAAATCTTTGTCAAAATTGGGACCGAAAAGAGTCAGAGCTTCAGTGATAGCTTATTTTACCCTAGAAAAGGCTTTCTTCTCTTTCTGGTTCCATTTCATCCTTCTTTATCATGTCCTACATAGGCTTTACTATCTAGGAAAAATTAGATACAAATTTGTGAACAAAATTAATCTTGCCCAAGAAGGACTACATAGCCTTCTTGCTGTTATGAAATAGGATTTGCATAATTTCCTTCACATGCTCTAGATATAAATTAATACTACTATTCTATATGATGTGTCCTAGGAGGTTTCCTTTGTGTATATTTTAACCATGTACAGAAATTACTTGCAAATGAATTCTTAAAATAGAAAAATATACAATGGCAAGAACATGAAACAAATATACACAGAGATTTTCCCCTCGAACCCAAAACAGGGAATACCGATTGATTTTTCATTTTATTCCTTTCAATGTTACAATACATATATATACATGTCAAAGAATTCATAAACCCCAATCCAATAACCTTGGATTAGAAAATAATCATAGTTTGCTCGTCCAGATCTACAAATACCATGGGAAAAAACCATCGTGCCCAAAAACCATATGTGAAAACCATGCGCAAAACCATGGGTAGGTATAACCTCCATCCTTGGGTCCACCCAAGTATTATTGGGTCTGCAACTATTATTGGTTCTGAACCCCATGACGTGTGTAAATAATATAACACACACCCAACACTTTGGAAACAACCAATATACTCTTCTTCAAATTGAGCGATATACCAATTTTCTACAGTGCTCAAATATTTGTCTTAGATGACACATATGATCTGATATTTTATTGGAAAATAATATAACATCAATGAGATATATGACCATGCTTTGTCATATCAAGCCTCTAAAGGTGACATCCATAACTCTCTGAAATGTGGCTCCAACATTAATGAGGCTTAAAGACATTCACCCGAATGAAAAGGTGCCCCATTTTGTATAGAATTTTGTCTTCATTATATCTGTCTCTTCCACTAGAACTTGGTTGTAACTAGAGAATCCATCAAGAAGCAAAATCATTTCAGAACTAGAAACAATTTTCAAAATTTTCTCCATTGAGGGGACAAGGTAATTGTCCTTATCTGAGGCATGGTTTAGATTCCAAAAATCTACACAGAAGAAAATTTCTCCATATTTCTCTCACATGAACTAAGTTAGATACCCACGTAGAGTGTCTAACTTTAAATATAATCCTAACATCCAACAATTTCTTCAGTTCCCTTTGTATCAAGAATTCTAGGGTTGTATGTACCTTTCAAATTTTTTCTTTAATCGTTTGACCCAATCCTTGATAGGAATAACAGGTTGAATCATCCTCATATCATAGGTTTTAAGGTCATCATATGTCCATGATAAAAAAATCTTTGTACTACTTAAACAACTAAAAAAATGATATTTTTTCTTCTGGAGCGCAACATGTACCAAGGTTCACAAAATTTGGGTCTGCCTCTATTCCAAGGTTGATTTTATCATGCAATAAAGTGGAACTTTGGAATTTCAAGTTGTGTGGTCCCTTGAAATTATTATGAAGTGCTAATTTAGTAGCTCATTGAAAAATTCCAACTATTTGATAAGATTCCTCTTTTCTATAGGACCAATTTTGACTATTGAAGCGCTCAATTTGGAGGAGGGAAAGTGTATTTTTTAATTAAAGCCCACATGTGCATATTTGATCAGGTCAGCCCTAAAACAAATTGGACACCCTTGGAAGGCTATAAATACAAGTGACCTTAACCTCATTTGGATATCATCATTATGATCATTCTTCTTCTTTCTTTGGTTTGTCTCACACAGATCTGAGATGGTTCGTGGAAAGTTCACTTTAATAGGTTTGAGATTGCAGGGTTCAAATCTCGCACGTGTGCTAGGGTTTTGATTTCTGACTGCAGGAATGACACAGGAAGTTTTCAGTTACAACCGCAGGCATGGAAGCCTATGCATGTGGTTGAAGGGTTCATTAGGGGAATCTTGAGGTATAAAATGGGCCTCCTAAGAAAAATGTACAACCAAAATAAACGTTATAAGAACCAATAGGATTCAAGATGATGATGTCAACCATGCGGTATGTTTCACCATTTTTGGAGTAAAAAATTAAAAAGGTTAAAAAATAATAAAATAATAAAACTACTTTTTCAACTCGTATTTTCAATTTATCTCCTAATTTTCTACTCAAATCTCGAGTGGGAGTACTCTTTGGATGAAAAATTTAATTCCTCATCCAAGGATTACCCATGTTACATACTTTCGATGGACCCTGCAACATGAAAAATGAGAAATACATGAAACATGATTGCAATCACATTTTCATTTATTTCTTATTTTTCGTGTACCAAAGTCCATCAAAAGTATGGAACATGGGTACTCCTTGGATGAGGAATCAAATTTTGCATCTAACGAGTGTTTCCAATCGAAATTTGAGTAAAATTGTAGAGAGATAAGTTGAAAATACGAGTTGGAAAAATACATTTTTTCTTTTTTCCCGCTAAAATTTGATGATGTAATTTAATCTTATTTTATTATTTCCACTATTATTTTATAATTTCCTTAGGAAGCCCATTTTAGACCTCAAAATTCCCCTAATTTCAATTGCATGCATGACTCTCTCTCCGTGTGGTTGGGACCTATGGCTTTGCTTTTCAGTTGATAGAATTTTTCGTGATTTGACCACAGTGTTCAACAGTTTATCACAGACAGTGAAAATTGATCACAAGCTTCTGAATTAGGGTTTTTAGTATTGGCATTGTTGGGTTCATCTCATGGATGTTGTTTACTTGATTTTTTTGGATGGGTTAATGATTGAATATATGGATCATTGTATCTTTTTTCTTGAATCATTCAATGACAATCTAATAAGAAGAAAAAATTAAAATAGTTTTCCTCGCAGTAGGTTTTTCCCTAGTCTCTGACCAGTCCTCGTGTCTTTATGTGTGAATTATTTTCTTCTGTTGTTCCTTTATGTTCTTCTACATTGATGATGATATTGTTATTTCTATATAGTTTCATATGTTGTTGAATAATGATGTAAATCCGAATAATTTAATGATGTTGTGGTGTTGAGATTCAACAAGATGATGATCCTAATGAAAATTAAGCACCTACACTAGGTGGGGCCCGCAGGCTATTTTTAGGTGTATGTCTATTTTTAGAATGGTGAGAAAATTCTATTTATAGATGAGGTTATATTTTTAGATGCATGTACGAAGTCTATTTATAGATCGCATGTCTAAATATAGAATGCATGTCGATTATTATTATCTCTTAATAATAATTAAACAATAAATATTAATATATTCTCTTGAAGCACTTGATTTTAGTTAACTAAAGTGGAAAACCAGTTAGCTGAAAGAATTTTGAGTTATAAGGTTGTTTGGTGGGACATGCAAGTGGACTTAGTTGTAACTGAGTGATTCAAAGTTGTAACAGAGTTGGATGTGTAGTTATGTGAGTTGTAAAGTAGTTTAACTCAGTTAAGTGAGTTAAACTCAGTTGTGCTAGTTGTAACTAGTTGTAACTAAAGATACACTAGTGAGAGATTAGTGAATTAAATATTAAATTAATTCACATGGAGTGATCTCACATGCAACTGAATATTTACTATTGTTAACTACATGCATGTCAGATCCAGTGGAGACCCAGTTGAGAGATAGGTGAAAGGGACAGTTTGACTATCAATTGTGACATTAGTGGGCGCACTCATGCAATCACACACACATTGGAGATGAAAATGAGGACTGCGCAGTAAATTCAAGGTAGGATCTCATTCATTCATGGATTGTGATCAGTAGGGATTGCGCAATGGAGGCAGGTTGTCAGGAGGCAGTAAATTGGCGCATGTATTTGCCAATTTTGGTATGACAGTGTGAGACGATTGTATATTGTACTGAGATATTCTGGGATTATATTTTTGTATGAGATTGTTTCATGATCCATGATATATACATAATATATGATAGTGGGGTTTCTAGCTTTATGCTTTCCCGGTAAAAACATATGTGTTATGTGTGATTTATCTTTCTTTATGCGTTTGTAATTTGCGATCGTGTTTTAAATTTCCGCAAGATTTTTGTAGAAGCGATTATGTATTTAAAATTGGCATATAATTTTTAGATCAGGAGAATCCAGAAAATTAAAATTTATACATGGTATCAGAGCAAAGAAGATTGCAATTTTGAACCAGTAGCTGAATTTTTTGGTGGAAACAATTCGAATTTGCTGCAAGAATTTATTGGTGCGACAGTTGAGTAAACATCGAAATGGCTTTCAATGGCTTGCGGCTAGAGTATGCACTCGAGGGAAGCTTGAACTACATTGCCTAGAAGTACAGGATGGAGGCAGTGCTTGAAGATAATGGCTTGAAGGAATTCATTAATAGTGATGTTCCTAAGCTCACTTCAACAGATGTTGCGTTACTTGACGCATGACAAAAGAAAGTAGCGAAGACGAGAAGGATTTTGTTGGAAGGTGTATGATACCATATTGTCTCAAGCCTTCATGGGAAAGCCACTCCATTTTCTATGTGGAAGGCTTTGACGGATATTTTCCAAATCAGCAGCGACCATAGGAAATTGGCACTGAAGGATAAACTCAGAAAGATCAAGATGGAGAAGGGCGAAAATATTCCTAAGTATCTCACAAAGTTTTTCCAATGTCAGGATGAACTGGGGAGTGTGGGAATCATGATTGGTGATGATGATTTTGTGAGCTTGGCTCTCTTGGGACTTCCTAAGAGTTGGCACAGTTATCAAGACTCTGTCAATGGATGGGAAAAACTGTCAGATTGGGAACGACTGTGGTCAGATCTAGTGCAAGAGGAGTTCAGGTGGAATACCAGAGATGGCTCTTCATCAAATAATGATGATGAAGAGGATTTTTCTTTGGCTGCCAAGGCAAGGAAATGGAAGGGAAATAAATTCCATTCAAAATCTGAGTCTAAAGGCAAGAAGTTGGATTTTTCCAAGGTGAAGTGCTTTCACTGCCATAAACATTGGCATCTCGCCACTAATTGTCCACAGAAAAATAAGAACAAGAAGGTTGTTGGAGCTACAGCTGGCGAGGCCCTTGCCTCGCAATTTGAACTTGATTTCTATTTGATTTCATGCTTGATTTGAAGCACAATGGGATCGGTTTGGTATCTTTATAGTGGTTCTTCCTTCCACATGACGGGAGATAAGGAGCTTTTCAGTGACTTGGAGGATAAATATCTCCAAATTCATGTAGAGATGGGCAACAATGGACGATACATTGTGACTGGCATTGGTACCATTACCTTTGAGATGGATTCAGGTAAACCATTTCTATTGAAACATGTTATGCATGTTCCAAGTCTGAAAAAAACTTGGTCTTAGTCGCGATGTTGGAGGATAGAGGCTATGGCGTTGTTTTCAGTGATGGAAAAGCTTTCCTGCAACATAAAAAAGTGGGTCAAGCCAAGAGGATAGGTATTTGAGTTAATAATCTCTACAAGCTTGAGGTAGAAGGATGCGCTGCAATGATGGGCAAGGAAAAAAAAGTGGTTAGCCGGGATGAGGGCGAATTATGGCACAGGTGATTGGGCCATCTTCATCACGGAGCCTTGAAAGTCATGCAGCAAACATCTATTGGACTTCCAATGGGAACACTTACTCAGTTAGATCAGTGCAATGGTTTCACCATGGGGAAGTATGTAAAGTCCACCTTTCATGAAAAGGAGGACCGTGCTTCGATGATCCTGGAGAGATTTCACACAGATGTGTGTGGACCATTCTCGGTTGCTTCAACAGAAAAACACAGGTATTATGTTATTTTTGTTGATGACTTTTCTCATAAGTGCTAGATCTTATTCATGCAGAAGAAGGATCAAACATTCTCAAAGTTCTGTGAGTTTAAGGCATTGGTTTATAAAGAGTCAAGGAAGCAAGTGAAGGCTCTGAGGAGCAATAATGGTGGAGAATACATCTCTAACGAATTCAAAGACTTATGTAGCAAGGAAGGAATTCGAAGAGAACTCATAGCACCTCATAACCCACAGCAAAATGGGGTCGTAGAGAGGAAGAACAGAACAAACGTGGGTGTTGCACGAGCTATGCTGCATGATCAAGGCCTACCAATGCATTTGTGGGTGGAATCATGCAACACTGCAATTTATGTGCAAAACTGTTGTCCTCATAGAGTATTTGGCATGAGTACACATGAAGAATATTTTTCAGGTAAGAAAATGGATGTTTCTTACTTTAAGATTTTTGGCTTGTCTGTTTATGTGCATGTGACCAAGAATGCCAAGAAGAAGCTGGAGCCGACTACTGAAGTTGGGATATTTTTGGGGTACACAGAAACACCCCATAATTATCGTGTGTATTTTCCAAACAGTTGAATGACTATGGTGCGACGAGATATAAAATTCAATGAGGAGAAATTCATGAAGTTGTCGCTTGAGAGGGAGCTAGACTTGCATGCAGAGGAGGAACTTTTGGTTCCAAAATATGAGTCTCTAGATATGGATTAGCCACAGGAGGAGGTTCATGGAGTGGAGGAGTCCACTCACGCAGAACCAAACATCAGAATTGGCAAAAGCCATACAATAGAAGCTGAGAGGTTGAAACTTGATGTGGCATAGAATGTTGGAGTCCCTACTTCACAACGCAAACAAAGACAGTCTCCTGACTGATTCAATGGATATATGGCTCTCATGAGCAAATGTATTGTGACAAAGCCATATTCCTTTTAGGAATAAGTGTAGGAACCCACATGGGTAGATGTAATGGTGGAGAAGTATGACTCCATTGTCAGAAACAGTGCTTGGGAAATTGTTCCAAGGTTAGTTGATAAATCAATGGTAGGTTTAAGATGGATCTACAAGGTAAAGCAAGTTTCTGATGGGAGTGTTGAGAAATGCAAGGCTAGATCTGTGGCCCGAGGCTTCTCACAGATCGAGGGGATTGATTATGAATAAACCTTTGCACCTGTCGCATGGTATTCTTCCATAAGGACTGTCCTTTCTCTCTCAGCGCAGATGGGTTGGCACATTCATGAGATGGATGTGAAGACTGTGTTCCTTAATGGTATCATTGAGGAATAGGTGTACATTGAGCAGCTTGAAGGATTTCAGATCTTCAGTAGTGAGTCACATGTGTACAGACTCAAAAGAGCATTGTGTGGGCTAAAACAAGCACCCCTTGCTTGGTACACTCGGATCGACAGTTATTTCACTGGACTTGGTTTCACCAAGAGCGAGGTGGATGCAAATCTATACCAAATTATGGTGGAGGGTAAGATTTTAATCATTGTTATTTATGTTGATGATTTAATACTGATTGGTGATGAGCAGTTGATACACTCATGCAAGGAGGACCTTGCAAAGGAGTTCAAGATGAAGGATATGGGTATTATGGTGGATTTGACGCATAGGTGTATGAAATCGCACCAGTTTAAGGGGTGTCACCTACCCCTTAAACTATTGGTAACAGGCAGAAATTGGTGGAGCTCAAAAGAATATAATCTAGAGGAAAAAATTTGTGAATGTATGCTCGAAGTAAACTTAAAACTAAAACAAAAATATACAGAAGCTATTGAAGAGAGTCAAAATGATAATAATGCAAACGATGGCTCGAGGCCTCTTCTTATTAAACGTTTGATATGGAGAAGAAATTTTACCCACTTGCCAAAGGGCCCCTAGACAATGGTTCTAGGTCCTGATGCAAGGATGTTGTTTTTCCAAGCTCTGCATCTGATGCAGTCTCCCTCTCTCTCCGTTGTGATGGACTAGATTGTTGGGTGGCGAACAATCGAGTCCCCTCTATCTCCAGCTCCGAGTCACAAACTACTAGTATTTCTTGGGTAATTATGGCCAGCATAACAATGTGATCACACTTTCTTCATATTTTGGTGGCTTTATATAGGGGATTTCAAATCCTCCTTCCCTCGCTTGGTACATGGTGGATGGTGACCCAAGGCAGAGGTATGATTCCATTGTGTGCTCCAAATATCCCTTTGTGTGCTCACATAGTGTCTAAGGAGGCGTTGGTGGTTGTCCTTAGGCGGCTTCATATAAGGAGTAATTGTCCTTTGCTTTGTGTGGTCCCGGAAAGCGAAATTTTTCCACTTTCAGGAATGCGCACTTATCGAGCAAAAAGGCGCACAAAAGGTGATATTCTCAAAGGATTAAGCGCGCAATTTATCATTTAAGACTAGTTCAAATCTGATTTTTTCAAAACCTTAGAGATTTTAAATACTTTCTTGATTCCATAATGTCTTTCTACCCTGTAAATCCTTTGGCTTGACATTAATTAATGTCATCTTCTGTTGTACGATTTTCTAGTGTTAACAGTTCCCCCTAATGTGTGAGGTCTAGGAAGGACTGTATAGCCGAAATGCATTATAGTTTCTTTTCTGTATCGTGCATAGAGAGAGAGAGAGAGGTCTACGTGAATCTTGGAATTGAAAACAACTTGCACCATTATGAGATGACCATGGCCTAAGGGACCCCTGCAAGAAAAAAAAAATATACAACATATATACAAAATTTCAATGAGGCGGGCATGTCCCATGCTCGTGATGCTATGGCTAGTTAAACAAAATTGACAGATGTGTTGTCTGCGTCACTACTTTGATAGTGATGCTGGCGGTTGTTGACAATGACTGATGATGCCCTCAGGGGTGTTTTTTCTTTGATGATAGGTGTAATGTGGTACCCATATGCGTAAACTTAGTATGGAATGTAGTTGTGCAATGTACACATATGTACGGCTGGGACCTTCCCGTGTAAGCATTGTTGACAGAGACACTTATGGAGGCATGGGTCTTTGACGGATCTAATAAAAGTGCAATGGTTCTAAGGTACGATACCATCATGACATGAAAGCTTTTGCTGTAGTCGAATTTCAGGAGGATTGATGACATCTGTGGACAATGATGTCTCCCATAGTGCCACCCGAGGATACCCCTTTGCATGGGGAGGGGTAATCCAAGGTACCGCTTCCTTTTTGGAAAAGAGGTGTCGAAGTCGACAAAAAGGAAGCCTTAACCGAACCATGGGTCTTCGACCTGAGGGGTCGGGGACCTAGATGTGATGGGTTTAACATAGGCACATTGGTGAGAGGTGACCGAAAACGGAGGATGGGGATTCAGTGACCCGAGGTCGGAGTATACTTTAGCAGCTTGGCAGCAGTCATAGTTATTTTTGAAGGGAAATCCCTGGAGTCGGTAGGACTTCCAGGGTGGGTGTGAACCAGCTATGAATGTTGTGATGGTGCATGTGTGGGGGTGAAATACTCCGATCAAGGGAATGAGGGACTGCTGCCATGGGGGAAAAGATGAAATATGAGGATGAAGGGGTGAAGTGCATCATTTGCGGTCTTTGTACACTTACCAAAAGAATAAAATAATGAGGTTTGGTTTGTACAAAACACAGATACGAGTACCCCAAAACATGAAATGGTTCGCTCACTGAAGGTGTGAGGGTGATGTTTTGTTGGGGGTGAGGGTCCCACTGGTTGGTCTCATGTGTGGGGTTGATGAAGAGGATGAAGAAGTGTCGCAAATGGGATTATGTTGATGGAGGTATGGTGGGCCAAATGCGATGCGTGGAGGTGCACTTTCAATCAGCTTGTACAACCTAGTCGTTTAGGAAGAGGGTGTCAGCTTATATGGTGAACTTGACCTTATGCATGATGAATGTATGGGCACGAGGGGCTTCCCAAACTGAAGTGGTATGGCCATGGCATCACTTGTTGTGATTTATGTTCTACTTTGGGTGACGAGTGCCATGGAGGGGAGGCTCTACCGACCAACACAGATGTTTATCATATGCAGGGTGAGGTGATGATAATCGTGGTCGGGTATGAGGGCCCTATGGTTTATTTCTGATGGAGAAATGATGTCAGGATATGCAAATTTTTTTGGGATGCTATCATGTTGGGGGTAGAATGATACCTGATCTGGAACCTTCAGTAGATGGTGTTGTCAATGGTTTGTGGGTTTTTCCTGCAAAAACAAATACCTCAAGTGAACGCATCTTATTTTCATCAACTATTTTTGAAATTCATGAGATGTTAAAAAGGAAGATGGGAGAGGGCATACCTGTTGGCGCTGAAATTTTATTTTTTGGGAGTGTGAATGTGTGGCATCGCCTCTATTTCCTTGGGATTTGTTACTTGTCTCCTAATTTTGATTTCACATAGGTTTTCCCCCAAACTGAGATCATGGGGGGGGTTGTGCCGGCTACTGCCCCCTGTCTAGGATCTCCCCGTCTACAGATTACTGTTGCCTAGGTGACCTTAGGTCAAAGACCCGACCAATCCGTCTGCAATAATCGATGCACCTGATAACTCAAGAGGATGAGGCAACCAAGTTCCATTGTCCCTGGTTGATGTATGGTGGCTTGGGGGGAGGAGGGAAAGATGGTTGTCTTTCTGGTGACTGTCATTCCTCTTGCAGGTGCAGGGTGGTACGATGTTCATTTCCAGATGCCTGGGTGGAGGGATCCTCTTGATAGGCCCGCTCGATAGCATGTAAGGCATCCCTATATCACGGGATCTCTGGGAAATGGTGGGTATATTGCCCATATTTTCCACAGAGAGAGCATGCGTGATTGGTACGCAGCGCTTTGCCTTTACCTTTGGTGGTAGATTCCTTTTTACGGGAACGCGGTGTCGAGATGTCTGCTTCGAAGCCGAGGAGTGGTTTTAATTCATCCAGATCTAGACATATATGGGTAGTATGGCCTATAACGTCGCACATGGTGTATACTGGTGATTCCCTTTGAATTTTGGGGGTCACCATCTTCTTTCCCCTATTTTCGGTTTTCGTGGCTGTGATTACCAGTTTCGCAATGGGAACTTCCTTTGCGGGGAAGGTCTCGGCCGTTTATTGGGTAGGTGGGGGCTCCTCGGGACTGAGGGGCTTTAACCCTATGGCAGTAACGTTGGTGGCTCCTGTTCTAGAAGGGGGAATGAGGTACCAAACTGGGAACGCCAACGATATGTTGGGTAATACCAGTGTTTCAAAAACCTGCTGGGAGACGAAGCCAGCTGGGGGATAGAGGAAAGGGGTTTGGGAGGCGGCGTAGGCTAGAGAGGCTGCCATGGCCGATACCAAGGTGTCGTTACTACTTGAGTCTGTGTCCTGACTAGCCTTGGCATTTGATGTGGACATCATGCACACCGGAGCTCCCATGATAGCCAGTGATGCCTCAGGCATAATGGGAGGATCTCCTAGGAATGACCCTAGAACGGATGACGGTTTGAACTAGCCAGGGCCATATTCTTGGATCGTGAAAGACCATCTGAGGCTATATCTACATAGGGTAGAATTACATATGTATTGGTTAGAGGGTGCTTCTCACTTTGTGTCAGCTGGTCCATAGTAATGATGTGGTCCTCGTGGAGGAACATCATAATGCGGAAGACGGAGGAGGCTATGGCGGACATGGCGTACATATAACTCCACTGAAGGAGTATATTGTAATCCAAGTGAGCGTTCAAGACTTCAATGTCTATGTGGACCATCTTTTCGGCTAGCCAGACCGGGGCATTTTGGTAGAGGCCGACAGGGGTCGAGTGAGAACCGTCGTACGCTCGAAGCAATATGACTGAGGGTTTTAGTTCAGGAGAACCCAACTTCTGCCAAACATTTTTCGACATGATTCATGTCGATGCACCCTCGTCAATGACACATCCGTGAATAGTGATATTTTGGACCAACACTAGTATCTGGAAGGTGACCATAGAAGGAAGCCTAGGGGTGGCTTTGTCTAAGACAAAAGCTATCATGCGCGTATTGGTAGGGTCGAAAGCGCCTAACATGGAAATTAGGGCTTTCTGTTGCTTTGGGCATGACTGCACTACTTCCAACGCGGAAAAAGCAGCAGGTGATTAAGCTAAATCATCCACGATGCTACAATTATGGGCCGCTTTGGAGTAGTTACCTGGTCTCCTATTAGGTCCCTTTGCCATCTTTGGCAATGGTTCTATAGGCATCTTTGAAATGGTCAAAGGTGCAGTCGGCACACTAGTACTAGCCCCTAACTTAGTGGTGTCCGGTGGGGTGTCGTAACTGTGGTTCTGTGTTTGGAAAAACATTTCTTCCCCAGTCATGTAGATTTCATGGCTGCTTTTCTCAGAATCGTCTGGGTTTTTTTGCTGAGTGTTGACCGTTCCTTGGTGGGGGAAAGGTTCTTGCAAAACAGCGGGTTGCTGGGAAGATCCTCCTTGTCCTCGGTTACTCTGCAGCTTTTTAAACTCATGTAGATCGGGATAGTGGTGAGTATAGTGCCCGTACTCACCACATATTGAACAATAGTGGTTTGTTTGTAGAGGTGGCCTTTTGCCTTGCCGTTGGGCATTGCTTGGCTCCTGGTTCTTATTCTTGTTGGAGTTTCCTCTAGCTTGGGATCGCGGTGGGCGCTGTTGGTTGCTTCCCCCCTGTCCAGGGTTCCCTTTTGGCTTGTTTTTTGACTTTTTCTTAACCACATTAAGAGGGTATTTCTCCTGGTTATACTGGTGTGGTTGATTTTGGGACGACTGCACAAATTTCACCTATGCATTGGTTTGCATAGTTGGGTTGTGTGCTTGGGAATGAGCATAACGTTGTCCCTTTTTTGCACTCGGCCGTTGGGGGGCAGCTCTTCCATCAGTGTTTCTTTCTGCATACTGGGCCCCCTCAGCCGGAGGATAGGGTCCTCCTTAGCGATACGCTTGCGCCCTATTAGTCAAATCTTGTTGAGGCATATGATGACTTTGAAATCCGGGTTGAGGCATGTTCTAAGTAGAATTATATGCATAACCAGGATTTTGACTACTACTTCCAAGGTAACCTTAGGTCATTAACACTATTAATCCGTCTGCAGAGTTTGACGTGCCTGGAAATTCTTGATAATTTTGCAAGCGCGGGGCGTTAGGCAGGATGTTGTAAATGTATCATAACTCCGTATAAATCAGTTCAAGCTTCTGGTCTTTACTGATTGCATCCTCTCCATATGTGGGGTATTGATGCGCCACATCCTTTGAAATCTCTGCCTTCATAATTTTTCAGAAATAAATCTAAGAGGACCCGATCATCGAGTTTATCTTTACATAAACTGTGACGCCTCCTCCATTCATGAAGATGGTCAGAGATATGGATGGCGGGGGTTTGTCTAAAATGAGTCAGTAACTCCATTCCCGAATCATGGTGAATGGGTAACTAAAAATATGTGAGGAATGCGGTAGTGAGGGCGCTAAAGGTTCCATGTGAAGCAGGAGGTTGCTCCATGTACCACTTCGCGACCACTCCCGTAAGAGTGTGTTGAAATAGCCTCAATCGAATAGTGTCGTGGATGATACTATTCGATGAGCAAAACAGGTGAAAGGTCATTACATGATTACCTAGGTCTTTCACTTGCTTTCCTTCGAACTTTGGTATATCCGAAGGGAGCTTTGTGGGCATGGGAGGCCATGAGGGATCGTGTGCGATAGGTCATTTGTTAGCTTGGTTAAATCGGTTATATTCAACGTAGCTAAGAAAGGTGACTGGGAGGTTGACGCCATTGCAATGTGTGAAGACACGAAGTTCTGTTTAGAATGAGGCTAAGTCTGTGACGTACACTGATGTGTGTTCAGCTAGCTTCCCGAATGGGACACACTCCTCTGCCCCCTAGGGTTCAAGGGGGGAGTGGTGTGTGGTGTGGTGTTGGGAGAGCAACTAGGGTTCCCAACTATGGTTGTTCCAATGAAAGATGAACCAATGACAGTGGCAGTGTTCCGTCTTTAACGCCTGAATGGCGAAAGACCTGGAACCCCTCCCTATAATGGGGGGAGGTCCAAAAGATGCCTGGATTGACGAGGTTCCATTGGGACCGTTCAAGTGTCGACCAGGTTATGTTTTGGAAAAATTTGAGAGGATAGAGTCTATGATCAAAGAAAATTTATGGCCACATACATCAAACAAAGCGAAAATAAAATAAATTTTCCCTTTAACTTAATCTATGTGATCAATGTAGAAATTTTCTGAATAATTATTAATTATCCACCGAGACTATCCTGATCACATATCAATTCGAATTCATATGAAACACATAATCTCTTCCACTCATATCATCACACATGCGGAAATAAAACAAGCGATAGCACATCAATTCATCATACACATTAACACAGTATGTATGGGGAAAGCTTATAGCTGAAAACCCCGCAGCTATTGTGTATATTATAATGGAGAAATCATGTAAAAAAATCAGTACAATACTCCTCACAAGTACTCAGTACTTTCTCATAAAGTTACACACAAACTAGCTTGGTTTTGAACAGGTTACTGGTTCAAAACTCACCACTAATTGCCTTGCCTCTATTGCGCAATCATGGCCTGTCTAAATAGAAATCCAATGTTCGAATCTCCTTGGCTTGACAACGCAATCATCATGGGCAATTCCTTCAAGTGTGGTGCAAATCTCATGCACAACTGATGTCGCCACTGATAGCTAACTCCACCCTTTCATCTACCTCTTTCACTGGTCTCCACTGAACTGTCCATGCACTGTAGTGAACTGATGTGTTCTTGAGTTGAATAATGAGTTACTAATTAATGAATTAAATAATATTTAATTCACTCCACTCATTACTAGTTTATTAGCTAGTTAAACTAATCTCAACCAATTCAACTAAGTTAAACCGAACACAACTCCACCAACTGTCTCATCAACTCCACCAAACTTCTGCCACTGAAGTCCTAACTGAAGTCAACCATGCATGAGCTCACCAAAACCCTAGGAATAGCGTAATTCCTCTGTCAGATGCATGAGCCACTTCTGTAGCTCGAACTGAAGTGCTCCAAGAGAGTAAACTGAAGTTTAGAGTCCAAATATTATTAAGGGTAAATAATATTTGACTTCCCTATTTTAAGGAGAGGCAGTCTAAAAATAGACTTCGACCTATAGGTCTAAAAAATAGAGGTCCATCTATTTTTACCAACATGACCAATACTCCAAGAATAACATACTGCAATCCCTGGACCATGCTCCATATGTCTAAAAATAGACATAGTCTAAAAATAGATTTTGCGCCAGAATTTGCCTGCGGGCCCACTTAGTGAAGGCGACTTCATTTCACTAAGCTCCATCATCTTGCCGCATTTTCAACACTCCCTCTCAGCAAGATATGGATTATCTGCAACCCCTATCCTGCCTCTGTGGAATTCGAACTTGCTCCTGGTGAGCGCCTTCGTCAGGATGTCGGCATCCTGATCCTCCGTGGGAACATATGAAAGCATCATGATTCTCCGCCGAACACAATCTCTGATATGATGGTACCTGATGTCGATGTGTTTGGACCTATCATGAAATACTGGATTAGCCGAGAGTTTAATGCAACTCTGGTTATCACAGTAGATCACCGTAGGCTCCAAATGCAACCTGAACAATCCTGCGAGGATCTTCCTCATCCAAATAGCCTCGCATGCAGCCAAGCTAGCTGCCATGTACTCGGCCTCTGCTGAACTGAGTGCCACGGATCTCTGCTTCCTGCTGTACCAGGAAACTGCTGTCGACCTAATGCTGAAAACTCCTCCAGAAGTGCTCTTCCGGTCTGTTGGACTCCCTGCCCAATCTGCATCATTGAAGCCAGAAAGCTTCGCTCCATCCTCCTGTCTGTACCATAGACCATATCCCGATGTGTCTCTAATATAGCGCAATACATGCTTTCCTGCCTTCCAAAGAGCTTGGTAGGCTTAACCATAGCTTGTGAAAGCTGGTTAACTGCATAGCATATATCGGGTCGTGTATTGACCAGATACATAAGCGACCCCACCAACTGTCGATAGACAGTTGCATCCACTACCTCCGCTGAAGTAGCATCCTCCTTCCTCCAACCACCAGGAAGAGGAGTGTCAACAGCCTTGCAGCCTTGCATGTTGAACCTCTCCAGAATCTCCCGGGCATACTTTCCCTGAGAAACAAACAGTCCTCCGCTGCACTGCCAAATCTCCAATCCCAGGAAATAATGAAGGATGCCCAAATCCTTC